>OX411711.1:865000-1490000 GCA_948252095.1 Dicycla oo | reverse complement strand
GGCTCTGGGATGATAAATCTTGAGGTATAAGATTCAAAGAATGCAACACGAGAGTTGTGAGCGTACTTACAGATAATTCATTTCTGGTTTCCTCCGTGAATCGATTTCTTGATTCTCCCTCTGGTCTGCAGCAGGTCCGTAGATTCAGGATATCCGGAACGGTGCTTGATAGCCACCCGAGTGACTCGCGACGCGATTATCGATGTGAGATGGTCACGATATCTCCCGCGGATATCCTACCGACTGCGCCAATTACGTTTGCGGCAGCAGAGTGATCGAAAAAAAACCGAAATGATCTTATAAAAATTAATTTATTGAATAGAAATTAATATTACAAATTAACCCTAATGAACAATGTTCCACATCTAAGTCGGAATATGGAATGTTGTTCTTACAATATTCTATATTAAAATTAATTTACGAAATCGATAGACGTCATAGATGCATCAGCAATTTAATGCAGTAAACAGGATGTGGGGCAATGCACTGTCACCGGTCCTCATAGAATAGCGCTACATAATTGGGGTCTCATAATGTATCAAGCCACGTCAAGCCAACTAAATAACATACACACAGTGTGACAGCGGCAGTGGCAGGGGTGGCGGAACTTGCGGGAGGAAACGCCCGGGTGTCACCATTGTGTGGATCGCCCAGAGGACACGGTGGAGCATACAGTGGAGGTCTGCCCGGCTTGGGCAGAGCACCGCCGTGTTCTCACGGAGGCGATCGGCGGCGGCGATCTCTCGCGTCCGAGCCTGGTCCAGGCCATGGTGCGGAGCGAGAGTGCATGGGAGGCCGTCACCTCCTTCTGCGAAGCGGTAATGCTCGCGAAGGAGGAGGCGGAACGCGTGAGGGAGAGGCAGCCTCACGCCCTCAGTCGCCGCAGGAGACGCCCTGGGCGGCGGGAATTGATAGCCGATTCCCGGCCACCGTAGGCGCGGGCTTGCGGACGGTGAGTAGTGGGTAGCTCGCCGTCCGGTGAGGACCAGGCCCGGGTCGACGGCGCGTTGTGTTCCACGCGCGCCTCAAAGAGATGTCAGCAAAAGATGGGGTCCAATAGGGCCAATGCCGCTGGGGTCGCGGGTTGTTTGAAAAAGATACCGTGGCCCTGGCATAGGCAACTGAAGGAACACGGGTGGGTTTTAGTCAGTAAAAGTCTGACACGCCCTTCCGCTCCACCCAGAGCGGGAGAAGTTATTTGATGATTTCCCATCCACAAAAAAAAAAAAAGGGGTGGCGGAACTTGCTGTAACTTTACGAGGGCTGTCACGTTTTATTTTGTCACCTCTAACGCTCACACGGGACCACGCTTTTTTGAAAAATGTAATCAATTGGCGTAGCTCGCCAAATGATTGAAATATTATAGCGGTGTAGTGGTTTATTTCTAGATATCTCAAAAGCTTTTGACACTGTCTCTGCGCCCATACTTCTGTCGAAACTGGAACGCATGGGAATTCGTGGTCCTGCACTTGACATTTTTTCAAGTTATCTGGAGAATCGTTTCCAACATGTTCAATTGGATGAGGTAATAAGCGATAAAGCTAGAATAGAATACAGCGTCCCACAAGGCAGTATTCTAGGTCCAACCTTATTCCTCATCTACCTTACCCTTATTCCTGATCTGTGTTCACTTCCATTAACTAACTGCTTCATATTTACCTACGCTGATGATACAGCCTTACTGGTTCATGGGAATGATTGGAGTGAAACAGAAAAATATGCTCAGATGGTGTTGGACATTGTCATGAACTGGTTTAACAATAATTTATTGACACTGATTGCAGAAAAAACGAAGCTTGTTTCTTTTTCTATAAGTAACAAGACTCAGCCAAACATAACCCCTATTGTTATAGTACATAGTTGTTCTCCAAACTCCTGCTGCACCTGTCCCACTCTGGCAGCCACATCTTGTATAAAATATTTGGGCGTGCAAATTGACAAACACCTAAACTGGTATAGTCATATTGATAATCTAGTCATCCGAACGCGTAAACTCATTTCCATCTTTAAGAAACTCCGTTGTTCAGCTGACTCGGAAACACTTATGATGGTCTATTATTCACTCTGTCAGTCTCTTCTCCTATATTGTTTGCCGGCTTGGGGTGGCGCTTGCAAAACATACTTTCTGAAATTAGAGAGAGCTCAGAGAGCAGTTCTCAAAGTTATGTTCTGCAAGCCCTATACTTTGGAACTTTTTATGGAAAGCAAGGTTCTGACAGTGAGAGGACTATATGTGCTACAAAGTGTATTAAGGAAACATCGGCTGCCGTTTATAGCAAGTTCTAAATGTCACGCAGACATTGCCCTTCCACCAGTTAGACACAAAACCACCTTCGCACAACACCAATTCACCTACCTTAGCTATATTCTATATAATAAAATCAATAAATTTCTCCATATCCACAGTTTAAATTATCACCAAAGCAAAATCACAGTTATGTTAAGAATGGCTAATTGAGAAATCATATGACGAGACCGAAAAACTTCTCCTCCCACATACCTAAGACAAATCCCCTCTTATTCAAAATATAAATAAGAATCAAAATCAATCAATCAATTCAAAATATGAATAAGAGGGGATAATAATAATAATTTTATATTATTTTCACACACAAACTCTCATACACTGCCCCCACTTTCATACTTACTCTCACATACACCATTACTACACCTACCAGGGGGCCGATTCTACTAACAAAATTGTTAAAAAATTGCAATTGAATGGCAGCTGAACCACGGCTTTTGAGCGTTTTCGCATTACACTAATGTAACAACGATCCAACTGCGGTTACGTTTTAGTTCAGTCACCGACCGATCGAAACAATCTCAAAAACTATTCTGCTAACAAAACCGAACATGAGAGCGTGACGTTTAGTCGCATCATTATCTTTTTGACAGAATTGAAACGTTTCGTTTTACAGATTTCGCAAGCTGGGGCCGAAAACGAAACGTTCTTCTGAGTTTTTATTATTTATAAAGTTGAAATGTTACAAAAAATATACAGGCTAAAAGTATAAGTATGGTCTAGATATGTTTTTGTATTAAAAATACTTTTAGTAGCACTTATTCGTATTTAGTCATATTATTAGATTCAACTTTTTTTTCTGTGGTATTATTAAAACATACTATTTGGAATGTTGGTCACACAGGTTACCCGCTGATTCGGTTTAAGTTTAGTTTCCATTTTAGAATATATTATAGAATAGTAGAATGACTTTTATGGTAACTATCGAACGGCGATCGAACTGAACTGTTGTTGAAACACAATTGAACGTGTAACATTGCAAATTAGTAGAATCGGCCCCCTGGACACTTTCACACCATACACAAACCACACTTTCGCATTACTTACACATACACAACATACCTACTACACCTACCACGACCAACTCAAACACTCACAAGCAGTTTTATAATTAATTATTTTTTACTAAAATATTTTTGATCATGTTAGGTCCACTAGTAAACCCAAACTAGGTTTATAGCCAGTGATTCCATAAGAGTAGATACTCTTATGGAATCACAGGCTATAAACCTAGTTTGGGTGCCAGGTGATAATACTCAATGCACTTTTATTTTGTAGCATTTTACTGGAAATAAACATTATTATTATTATTAATTTAATAGGTAATTGTTATTAGCACATTAACAGATCATAATATTTATTAAGCCGAGTTTATTAAATAACCCAATTTTTTAATAAACTCGGCTTAATAAGTATTATTATCTGCAGTGCTATTCTGTACAAATCTCACTGTGAAACTTAGGTGCAGTGAGCGTTGAGTGAGCTGTCAATCCCTAGCATTAGGTGGAATGACAGCTCTCTTCAAGCTCACTTCACCAACGTTTTCACGGTGAGATTTTTACAGAATAGACCGGCCTTTCTTGAGATGAAATAAATAAATGCCACACGGACAGACGCGTCTGTCCGTGTGGCATTTTTTAAACTCATATGTAGACGGACAGACGGATGGACGCACGGATAGCGGAGCCCATAGTAATAGGGTCACGCTGGCACCCATTGAGTACGGAACCCTAAAAATACCTTACTTAATGTCAGAAAGCTGGTGGGTATCGGTATCTGGAAAGGATAAGGTCTGTGAAGTTACGCAGGCTAATTTAAATTGCCCTTCATCATCATTTGCCCAGCCGTTTCCCAAATATTTACCTTGTTTGATTAAATTATACATTTTAAAATCAAAATCAAACTCATTTATTGAAATTAGGCCGAGAGTCAGCGCATTTCCCCCAAAACGACTCCCCTTCACCACTTCCTAGTGGTTTCGCTGGGAAGAAGAAATGGCGCAAGAAAGTCCCTAGTAACTTGATTCTATACAATAGTGTGCAAAGGCTTCTTCTGGGTAAGCTCACTCCATCGTCGACTTTGTCTCTGTCACCTCTGACCTAGACTAGAGTCAAGAGCAAACCCATCTCAAGTAAAAAAAAAATCACAACAATGCAACGCAATGCAAATACATTGTGTCTAGTAGCTACCTACATAGGTACTCCATCAACGCCGTGCCTGTTCGCATGTCGCCTGCCATCCGAGGCACGCGAGCCACGTTCACCATCCCTGGACAATGTAGTGTCAGCTGTCAGCAAGTATACCCAGTTAGGGTGTCTGTCCACAGAAGCGGAGCGAGGCTGCGGAGCGGAGAAACGGAGAAATATTAACCAGTAGGATTGCATAAATCTCCGCTCCGCATACTCGCTCCGCTTCAGAGGACAGGCAGCCTTAATGAATGAGTAGGTACTAGGCTAGCTATAGATAGAAGACGCCGACGCCACTACACTACACTACGCCCAGTCAGACGTCTGGCCTTGCTGAGAACAGTCGCGCACATTCTGCGCTAAAAATGATAATCATCGTTAATTATTGTTTTACTACCTACTTTGTTCTCGTAGTTTGATTGATAACCTGTTTTAATTAACACCAACTATTTTCGTCGTGGATTATCATTATGTTTCCATATATGTTTTTGTTTTTTTGTATCTTTTGTTTGACAAATTGACATTCTAAATTGCATTGCGACTTTTCAGCATCAAATGTGATTGTGACTAACTATTTGAAGTGGTTTTGATGCGACTATTAATTGACTAGTTGTGTGTTGATTTGTTTGATGGTAAACAATGGCTGCTGCTAAAGAACAAGGTAAGTTACATATAATAATAATACAAATTCTTTAACTCATAATTAGAGGTCATTTGCCTGTAATACATAATTTGATTTATTTTTAGCTTACTTAAGTACCAACGCTAATAAAACGCTAAATAGAATAAAAAAGCGGCCAAGTGCGAGTCGGATTCGCACACGAAAGGGTGGACTCCTTTGAGTACTTTTCGCTATTCCTCATAGTTTCGAATTTGGCCATCCACGCCCACTTGAAAAACTCATCAGACAACGGACATGATTTTTTTGCCGTTTTTATAGATGGTACGGAACCCTTCGTGCCGGCCAAGTGCGAGTCCGACTCGCTGACTCGCACTTGGACGGTTTTTATTATTTTGAGTGATTCGCCCCTTAGGAAGGGGCGAGTGGAAAATTGACATTTAATTAATTATTAACGACTTCAAAAAAAGGAGTTACCAATTCGACACGATATGTTAGTAATATTTTTGGAACTGTAATATATTCACATATTATAATATTAGGGCTTCCAAACAAATATAAGTACAAACTTATATAGATGTAAGTATGTATGTTTGTATGTATGTCCATTTCTCCGAAACTATTAATCGGATCGTGACCATTCTTTTTTTGTTTGCTTACATTTACTTCAACTTAGGGCACAGTGAAAGTTTAATCAAAATTGGTTCAGCAGTTTTCATGTTAAAGGACTAATACGTGTAAGTGTGTCCGCCTGGCTTATTGATACGAGCTACGCGTGTGGTTTCAATGTGAAAATATCTCAAAATCTTGGTCAATTTCTAGTGCAGTATTTATAACAAAACTATTAACTACTTATTACAGACAAATATTCCAGTTTTTACAAAAAACTAAAAATTACGAAATAAAATATAATTAAAAAAATTAAATCGACTTCAAAAATAAATTAACTCAACATTATGAAATAACTTTAATTTCTGAAGTCGGTGTTAAAAAACTTAAATACAGATCCCAAGACATCGACTTCCAAAATTAAAGTTATTTCATAATTTTGAGTTAATTTCTTTTTGAAGTCGATTTAATCTTTTAAATATTTTTTTATTTTTGTGTATCGATTCACCTCTTGCGGCATTTCCTATGAAATTTAACCAAAAAAGGTATAGATAAACAGAAAAATGCACACATTATGAATAACGCAATGTTTGAATACTTTAATAACTCTACCTGTAATCTCACCAACTCGTGACACTTGTGATAGTTTTAGCTACCTGGCTTACCTTACACAAGGAACCTATTTCATGGGTCCAATCACTAGTTTACATTGTTTTTATACCCCAGCTGAAAGTTGTTGAACTTTATTTGATCTATGTAAGGGTTATCCAGGAAAAATAATAAAAATAATCTATCACGTCCAGATTCATAAATATTTAATTAAGAAAATCGACTATAACGAAAAGAAATAAACAGTGAGATGGAATATCGGCGTACACAATACCCGACTTAGTTTTCTTATTATAAACTTGAAGTCTTCATATGCTTCTTATTTATATGTCGGAGATGGTTGTCAAATACAATTGTGGGTAGTCAACCAAATTTGTTATAATTTGTTCTTTTATTGTTAATTTACGTAATTTACTGTCAATTATCGTTCAATAAATCGGAACACAATTTATTGAGTACTTGGTGTACACACTAATTGAATTTTGGCAACTTATTTTGATAATTCTAACCGATGGTTTTGTTCAAAACAATTGATCACAAGTTACTTCGATGTTAGAATGATTTACTTCGTGGAATCATCATTATTTATTTACGACAGTTATTCTAGTATCATTTGATTATTTTATAATGAAAGTCTTGTTAGATTTAGCACATTTTAGTGTTTTATTTCAAGTAAATACGATTACGTACTTCCGTGTGTCATCGGACAGAGTGGTTGTGGAGGGATTGCAACGTACGAACATCGTCCTTTAAAAAAAGCGTGCACTCGGTTTGCTAGTGAGTCGATCTTCGGATTCGATTCAATAAAGAGCTCCCTGCTCCTGACATTACTGTCGGTTTACCTGGTACAGCGCTGCTGTATATTGACATAGCTGTATTGGCTTACTGATAGCGATACACTTTGTATTTTGGGTGGCTTAGGCTGCTATACGAACTGTAACCATATTGGTTTGTTCGAATAACTGTGTCCCACTTGTATTGTGTTCTTTTAATAGTGTAACTTTGTAATAATGTTTACTGTCTTGTTTATCCCATTAAAATTGGAACTCCAAGCCCTGACGATATACCTCTGCTCGGCACTCCTGATCCTACATATATAATATATCATATCTTATCTTATTAATTATATCATATCATATCTTATTAATTCTTCAATTGGCGGTATACGGAAGCATGTTAGGAAGTGTGAGGAGTACGCCGTGGCTCATGGGGTCAAGTACAATCCGAACAAAAGCGAGTTGTTGGTATTCCTACCGCGGAATTTTAATGTCGATACCGTTCCAACTGTTACACTAGATAGTGTACCGCTTAAAAGAGCGACGCAGGTGAAGTACTTGGGTCACTGGGTCACGGAGGAGCTTGCAGATGACGTGGACGTTGAGAGGGAACGAAGGGCGTTGGCTGTCCGTGGGAACATGCTGGCTCGCAGATTTAAACAGTGCCCGAATGAGGTGAAGTACACAATGTTCAGGGCATACTGCCAATCGTTTTGTTCGTGCACCCTGTGGGTCAGCTGTACTAAGCGGGCACTCAATGCCCTTCGTGTGCAGTATAACAACGCTTTTAGGATGTTGTTGGGGCTGCCGAGATGCTGTAGTGCGTCTGGCATGTTTATGGAGGCTCAGATTGATGGCTTTCATGCCATCATGAGAAAAAAAGCGGCCTCCATTTTGCACCGTATCCGAGCAAGCTCCAACAGCATTCTGAAAGTTATTGCGGACAGGCTAGGCTAGACGGTCCTTTCTATAGATGCTGGCGGGAAAAATTCCGAATCATTCCCGTCGAATACTTCGGTAGTATTCCGAAATATTCCGAAACTTTGGGAATCCGAAACTTTGGGAATATTTCAACGTTTATTCCCATTGAATTATTCGGCGGAAACATTCGATTGCGGGGTACGAATGTTTCTCGCGGGGGGGAAAACTTCTCCGGAGAGCATCTCCCCTCTTACCGCACCCCGCACCGCCATCGCCTGCACGCACGCAACTATAGTCCTTTCCATAGGCACTCGATTGCACTCGCATGTGTGAACATCTGTTGACTCTGTTGTGTGATCCTGATTTGTTTTATTTTTTGTTTTCATTTTATTGTTGAAATTATGATATACTAACATAGATCTTAAGTACTCACTAACACAATTATGGATGTTTTTTGTTTTCTGAAATAAAGTTAATAATAATAATAACACCAAACTAACAATCACTTTCGTGACGTGAGAGAACCAAGTAGGTTCTCTCCACAACTTGGTGTACCAAATGGAAGGCGTACGTTTTCGCCGGATGACCATTGCAGTAATGCGATTCTACAGCTGTCACAAAACACATGGGGAACCCAGTTTTTATCTTTTCAACGATTCTACAACAGGTCTTTTCTTTTTTGAAAATATAAATTGTCCACAAACTAACAAAAGCGAACAGAACTTTGTTTACTCTTTCTATTTGACATTTTGTTTTAATAGTTTTAATAAAGATAGCTCATAAACAAAAGAAGTCAATGAACACCAAACCTAAGCAACTACGTATGATTATATTGAAAAAAAAAGATGGGGGTAGCAAAAAAATTGACGTGATAGAATATTTACGTTGACACTTTTAAGATTTAGGAAGGTAGTAGGTAGTACTGACATAAATTTCTTGAGGGGTATATAAAAAAATATATATATATTTGTAAATTAGTGAATGGGTCCACTTAGTACTGTAGAAATCCCGGAGGACTTTTACTTATTTGGGACCGATAACTAATTCAATAACAGACTATTTACGTAGTACTCCGATATATTTTATAAGACTATAATATCTTTTATATATTCCGTGTAACCCGCCCATCCACCGCCCAGAGGGCACGTACAGCGGCACGTACAGCGGCACGTCTCGCTGACGTCTCCCTAATCCTACTCTATTCTTTTTAACAGTGACCGTCCGAATGTCATAAACATCTGCCGCAGGCCGCAGCCATAAATTACACAGGCTAGTATGAAACCTCTACAGTACCATGCGGCCCGCACCATTGTACTGCACCCGCATGATGCGGGTGCAGTACAATAATGCCTACCGCATCCTAATGAAATTTCCGCGGTACTGTAGCGCGTCGAGCATGTTCGCTGATGCGGGAGTGCCGGACTTTCAGGCTGTTATTAGATCGCGCATGGCATTGTTCTCCATTTCCAGCCATCTACGAAAGTTTGAAGAACTCGCTGAAAAATGCTTCTCACACAAATATCATTATCTATTCTCCAACGTACATAAAAGGCGCCATGATCCACAATTTATAAAGTCGAGCTCTTCAAAAATCTGCTTGGAGACCTATTTATAACCAGATAATGGCTAACATAACGATTGATTATGACTTGTTTTATTCTCAAGACGTTTTGCATGATGATTTGAACCAAAAACTTCCTAGCGTGAATGAGAACGCATTACCATCAACTAGTGGCAATGAGTTTTTTCTTTTATAAAAATATGTACATCATCATCATTCTCCTGCCCTTGTCCCAATTTATTTGGGGTCGGCGCAACATGTTTTTTTTCTTCCATACTTCTCTATTAGTCGTCATCTCGGTAGTCCCTCCCTTTCTGGCCATATCATCTTTCACACAGTCCACCCATCGTTTCTTTGGTCTTCCCTTACTCGTATAGTATCCCATTTTCCTCATTCCTCCGCATCACATGCCCATACCATGACAACCGATTTCCACACAACTTTTCAGTCACCGGTGTCACTTTCAGACTTCCTCTTACATACTCATTTCTTATTCTATCCATTCGCGTAATACCACACATCCCTCTTAGCATTCTCATCTCGGCTGCATGCAATTGCCTTTCATTCATTCTTTTTATGGCCCAACATTCTGATCCATACAAGACAGCAGGTCTAACCATTGTTTTATAAATCTTCCCCTTGAGTTTAAGGGGAATGCGGGAGTCGCAGATTGTTCCCGTGACCTGCCGCCATTTCATCCATCCAGTGTTAATTCTTAACAGTCCGGTCTACTTCGCCATCGCTTTGCACAAGTGAACCAAGATACCGGAAGTCGGAGCAGACCGGGAGAAGCGCGCCATCAAGCGCTATGGCTCCAGCACTGGAGAGACCGCCGAAATCGCAGAACATATACTCATATGTACATCATGCACCAAAATATAGCCGGACTTCTAAACAAGACTGACTTACTAGTTATCCATATCCAGGAGCTGCTGAATAAGCAAATAGATGTTGACGTAATATGCATCACAGAGCATTTTGTAATTTCTGGACAAGAGGGACTAATTAACATTCCGAATTACAAACATGCCGCAGCATATACAAGAGAAGAACACAAGCGAGGAGGCTCGTGCATGTTAGTCAAAACTTGTTACGAATTTAATGTATTAACAGAGATAAAAAATTGGCTATTACAGGGATTATAGAATGCTGTGCAATTGAGTTAACCAAACAAAATTTAGTTATTATTTGTTTATATAGGCCGCCAACGATGTCAAATTTCAATTTATTCTGTGATAGCTTAGAGACCTTATTAAAAAAAATATGTACTAAAAGGAATAGAAAGATATTGCAATGTGGGGATTTCAACATAGATATTTTGAAACATAATAGATACACTTTGGACTTCTCAATCACAATCTCAAGTTAGAAATTAGACAACCAACTAGACCAAGGAGCTTGTCTTGATAATTTTGCGCACAACTGTCGTAAAAAGTGTTATAGCGAGGACTTTGCTCTATCACTCGGCTCAAATACTAAAAATACACGTAATTGAAACCTGCATACTTAATTCATGGCGACTAAAAAAACGGGACATGTTTAAAGTTAATTTGACTAAGTTTAAGAAACACCTAAAAAGTTTATCTTTTATAGAGGTATACGATTCTAACAATCCTAATGAGGCATATGAAATTTTTTTAGCGCAATTTCGCTTAATATATGATTTATGTTTTCCAGTAAAACTAATTAATATAAAACCCTCTAAAAAATAAAGTTGGTATCAAAAGGTATAAGAATTTGCAATAAAAAACAAAGACTGTTACTATGGAAATATAGGCAAACACCTTCAGAACAAACTATAAAAGTGCATTCAAACAATATTCGAAAACATTAAAAAAAAAAAATTAACTCACGCAAAAAGCACAAAACAACCACATTATAAAAAATTCTCAGAGCGAATCTAAAGTCTCCTGGCAAATAATAAAAGGTAGTAATCGAACTGCAGAACCTATACTACAAATTAAGAAAGAAAACACTGTTATCAATAATCCTAAGGAAATGGCCGATTGCTTTAATAATTATTTTATTGATCAAATACAAAACCTAAGTGCCCAAACAATGCCACAAATGAAATTACTGGCATAGATAATAACCCACATTCAATATTTATGGCCCCAGTTCTACCTGAAGATATCGTGAGAGTTATCAAAACATTAAAAAATAAAAAAAGTGTCGGATACGATGAAATAGCAATCAATGTGTTAAAATTCGTTGCAGATGTAATTGCTTCTCGCTTAAGCCATATAACCTGTGCATAAGTGATGGCATATTTCCAGATAGCTAAAAAACTACAGTTATTATACCTATACATAAAAAAGACAGTAAAGAAGAAATGTCAAATTATAGACCGGTAGCTCTTACTTCTGTATTTTCTAA
Source organism: Dicycla oo (assembly GCA_948252095.1). Taxonomy (NCBI): domain Eukaryota; kingdom Metazoa; phylum Arthropoda; class Insecta; order Lepidoptera; family Noctuidae; genus Dicycla; species Dicycla oo. The sequence goes on along the minus strand of OX411711.1, from coordinate 1,478,038 downwards.
AATACTCGAAAAACTGATTTATGAATCTATTACATCTTTCTTAAATAAATATAATCCTTTGCAATGAGCAGAAAGGTTTCAGAAAAAATAAAAACATTAACATGGCGATTTACGTCTTGCTACATAACAAAATGATGAATATCGACAATAAAACACCAGTTTGTACAATATATACTGACATGACTAAAGCCTTTGACTTCGTTAAACATGACATTCTTCTGCACAAACTTGATAGTTACGGTATTAGAGGAAATGTCTTGAGACTTATTGAATCTTACCTAAGCAAACGCAAACAACAGACAGAAATCACTAGGATATGGCCTAAAAGTAAGATTCGGAGTACCGCAAGGTACTGTTGTCGGACCCTTAATGTTTTTGCTTTATATAAATGACCTGCCTGGACCAACTCAAAAGCCAATGGTATTATTTGCTGACGACAGCACGGCTATAGTTAAATGTACGGAAAAAGCTGATTATGAAACAGATATTAATAACACATTAAAAATATAATAAATTGGCTTTCTATCACTAATTTACTTATCAATTTGAAGAAAACAAAAGTAATGCATTTTTACCAGCGTTTACGTCCAGATACTTTGACTATCGCATACAATGGAGAAAGAGTAGACAATACAAATGTTGCATAATTTCCAGGTATAATAATTGACAATCAACTGACATGGAAACCACAGGCCGAGGAGATCTGCAAGAAATTAAGCAAATCTGCCTACATTTTATATAATTTGACAAAAAAGTTAGCACTGACACGATTATTATAGCTTATCATGGTCTCGTTGCTTTTGTTTTAAGATACAGAGTAGTTTTTTGGGGTAATTGCAGTGAGAGAGAAAGGATTTTCAGACCCCAAAAATATTGCATTAGATCAATGACTGGAATAAATTCAATAGACAGCTGCGTTCCTATGTTTAAATTACTTAAATTACTAACATTTCCATCGCTCTATATTTTGGAAATGGGACTGTTTGTGAAAAGTAATCAAAATTTATTTTGTTCAAAAACTGATCACTCAACAAGACATTAATAAGATCTCAGTATAAAAATCTTTTACATATAGGCAAATTTAAAACAGCACTGCTGAAAAAGAATATTATGCATATGGGACCGGTGATATACAATAAAATACCTGTTGATATAAAAAATTGCACACTGCAAATATTTAAAAGGAAATTAAATAAATGGCTACTTGAAAAATGTTATTATACAATTGATGAATTTTTGAATCACAAAGCAATATGATTATTTATATACAATGATTTTCCTTGCGATTTTAATTTTCAAATTTCATTGCAATTTTTTGAATATTTAGTAACTTATTATTGACATTGTACTATTGACTAAATATTAACTTGTTATTGACATTGTAATATTGACTAATTATTAACTTATTATGGACATTGTTTACCACTGAATGAACTTACAAATTGAATGATTTATTAACTATTTATTTATTTATTATTTATTGACTATTTTTAATAATTTGATACCAGTTAAATATTTGATTTTTTAAGATTATCTTATAATTAATTCTACTATAAAAATTTGTTTGCATGCCTCACGGCAGAATGTACTGGATCCTTTTCTTACTTAACACCATATTTTTGTACCTACATTCATAGCAAATAAAATTATTTCATTTCATTTCATTTCATTTCTACCCATAGCTGTTGAGGGTCGTCAGTGAGGATTGGATCAGTCCGATCCATAGGTATTGGCTCGAAGTGCATCGTTGTTAGAGATAAATAATAATATATAAATATAAAAAAAAAACGTTATTTTACGTAATTTACGGTATTTAACGGTAAAATATGGTTTTCGGTAAAATCGTATTAAACGTACTCATACCCACTAACACTATAAATACGGATGTGAGTATGTTGTGTGTGTCACTACTCCACTATTAACGGATAGGTGGATTTGAATTAAATTTGACAGAGATAAGCAGTATTGGAACTTTGAAAAAATAGAGAAAACTGGGCTCGTGCGACTCATGCGTACTAAAAATCCCTAAAACTTAATTCTCAAGTCAAGAATTCAAGATATGAATCACACCATGTCATAAATTATAATAATATCATCTATCTATGTGCAGAGGCAGAGCAGAGGACAGCAAAAATTGAAAGTTAAGTTTTATGACTTATTCAAAATACTTAAGCAGTTGTGACTCACAATCAACAATATGGATAAAATTGATAATTATAACAAATGTTTTTTTGTCGATTCTTCAATTTCAGTGCCAAGTGTGAAAAACAAATACCTAATTTATCATAACAAAAGGTTCAATTGTTTAATTTTCTGTGTTTGATTTTACATCTTTAGAATCATAATCGCAGATAAATACATACTTAAATTGATAATGGACCTACTGCTACATCTTCTGCATCTGATTCTTCATCTTCATTTTCAAAATCAAACATATCCACTTCAACAGGATCCGTGTCTGTGTATTTCAAATTAGATTGAACCTTAGTGAGCTTGTTTATTCTGTCGTCTGTCAGACGATTTTTAAGTTTTGTATGCGTAAGAGCCATGTAAGAGCGCATATTGCTGCACACGCCACGCACAGTATGGTAAACTGCACTATCGGCAACATCGCATAATGATTTGATTCTTTACGCGCGCGGGATTTAAAACAAATCAAACTTTTAAACTTCATAAGTCGCCGGTAACTTGTGTCAATTTTAATTTCGGAAGTCTGTGGCAAAAAATTAAAATACAGATCCCAAGACACCGACTTCCGAAATTAAAATTATTTCATAATTTTGAGTTTATTTCTTTTTGAAGTCGATTTAATTTTTTAAATTATTTTTTTTGTCATAATTGTTGTATTTTTAATTTTACTTGTTGCAATTATTTTGTGAATTTTACAAACTGACATGCAAAGCTGTTTCAAAATTAGGGATAAACAATTTACAGCATTTTCTTATTTTTTTAAGATTTTATTATTTGAATATGTTATTTTATTTAATTGTTTTTTTTTAAATTATCACTTTAAAAAAAATATATGTTTTCAAACTTACAATTATTTACTTTAAGGGGGAAGCGTCAGGGTAGCCCGCGAAATTCAAATTTTCTTACGTTTTTTGCAATTTACAAGTCTGTATTATATTGTACGTTGATCAAACTATAATTTCCGGTCGTAACAAGTATCTATTTACATAATTAGAATAATTAAAGTGATCAATACAACACTTTAAGACCAGGTAATCCCAAAAAATGACTATTTCATGAAATCTTGACATTTTAGGATTATACTAACTTAAGGAGTTGTATTACTGATTCTAATGTATATAATCCTGTAAAAATATATTTGTTACGGCCGCAAATGATACTTTATTTAACATACAACTTAATACTGACTTGCAAATTGCAAAAAACACAAGATAATTTGAATTTCGCGGGCTACCCTGACGCTTCCTCCTTAAGATCAGTTTATTGCCTCACGGCCGCGTCAATGTCATTACAACGCATTAGCGTCACTATCTGTCTCTGATTGTATAAATTAGTACGAGTACAAACACTTTTTATTGATTCCAATGGTATGTACTATAACTTTGGCCTTTTCATTTCACAAGTAAATACCGCCCCTAAGATGACCCACTGACCAAATATTTCATTTACTTATTTGAAATAAGTCTGTAATAAAAATAGATAAAATATACATATAAAATAAAAAATAAGTATCTTAAAAGATACCGTCTACTTTGAGGTCACTTAAATTCACCAATTAAATGTATTTAATTTGTCACAAAAGCGCCTAAAACATGAAAATGTATCTCCCCTGCTCTGTCCCCAAACAGATTACCATATAGATAAGTAGTTTTAACTAACTTCAATTTATATAATAAATTAAATTTCGTATAATTTTGAAACTAGACTAATTAAATTACTGCAATCTAAGAAAAAAACATTTAATAACATTTTCTTTTTCATAAAAACTATAATCTTTACATTTGTCCCTCATATTTAGCGTCTCATGCCCTGGCGTTTTCAAGTATTCGTTTTAAAATCACGACTGTTTATTTTCCGCTTTTTTGTATTATTTTTATATTTTTATTTAAATGGCATCTCGTAGTTGACCTAGAGATGCCGTGACTACTTAACCGGTCAATCCCAGCCAGGGCATAGAACTTACAAACCTCGGCTTTTTTTTTTTTAATGGGAAATCATTAAATAAGTTCTCCCGCTCTGGGTGGAGCGGGAGGGCGTGTCAGACTTCTACTGACTAAAACCCACCCGTGTTCCTTCAGTTGCCTGTGCCAGGGCCACGGTAACTCTTTCGAACAACCCGCAACCCTGGCGGGCAAAACCTCGCCTTAGGGCGTCGCTGGGGGGAGGACAGCAAGATGGGACAGGCTGGATCAAATTGTGGTCATTATTATTATCGGGGGAACTTAAAGCTACTGGCTCAACTACGCCACCAACTGGCACTTCATTACCGAGCAAGAGACGGGGAGGACAATTACTTCGGGGTCGTCGCGAGGGATCTCGGCGGCGAGGTCGGAATTTCGATTTGTTTTTGTTCCTACGGTCCCTACTGCTCTCCCGGAGAAGAGTTATGGGGTCATCGGGATCTGAGAGGACAAGCCATGGGCGGCGGACCTTATTGATACGGGAGGGGATATAGCTAGCCGCCTCGACAACCAGAGGGTTGCGATGGTTGGTGGCTGACTCGAAGAAATGCTTGGAGTTGCGTTTCAAGAACTGGTGAAGATGGTGGGAATGTCAAGATCTAAATGGAGGATTTCGTTCCGAACGAACCAAGGGGATCCAGTTGCCTTTCGGAGGAAACGGTTTTGGAGGGCCTGCATCGTATGAATGAGGTGGGGTTTTGCGTGCGCAAACACTGAACCCGAGTAGGTCATGATGGTGAGAATGCACGCTGTATAAATGCGCAATTTGCACCTAAGTGACAATTTGCTACATGAACGGAGTGGTTACTTTACCGCGTAAATTGCGACCATATATTTTTATTTACATTTTTCATCAGAAGTCGAAAACTATGCGGCCTAAAAAAAAGAAAAAATGTTTCAGAATGTGCAAACGGCGCTCTTTCATATGATACCCCACATGCCCTAGTAAGCCCCACTTTGAATTTTTAAGACCCCCTTTCAGTGCCTATTGCAAAAAAAAAAAATTCTTATTTGCAAAATAGTCGGGCAAACGTCATCTAAAACTATTCCAAAATTCAAGTTGTTAGCATTAGTAGTTCTTCAGATATCTAGCTGTGACAGACAGACAGACTGAGTCGCACCATAAGGGTTCCTTTTTACTATTTTGGTACGAAACCCTAAAACCTAATAAAACAAATTAGTGAAAAACCATTGATGTAGTGAGAAACTGTTTAAATTATTAAAATATATTTTAGCTTAATATTTGCTTAGATCCCTAACTATTAACGGAAACTTTAAAGTTTAACAATATAATAACTTCACACAATACAATATTACAATTTAAAACATGTAGTGGTCGCATTACTCGCAATGCTGCTCTTGTTATATTCCCATGCTGAATTTTGACTCTATCTTATCGATGTTTACGTCCGGCTCGGGATACAGCAGCGCACGCACCTCGTGCCGCCGAGGGCTACCATACCGCTCCGATGATGTCACTCTTACTTTTGTAAAGAGCGATCGCCAACATATACGAACCCAGATTTTTATTTCATGTGACAGGTTCAGGTCTGGAGCGCCTGATGCGGCTGGCGACCGTCAACATCAACCAGAAGGGTGGAGGGTTCAAGGGCAACAAGTACACGGTGCACAGTGAGGGGGAAGAGTTGTTCTACTTGAAGGAGGATGGCCACGCCCTGACCTTCCTGTCAAATGGACATAGCAGGGGCTTCCGCATGGATGGAGTGGATACTACAGGGAGGAAGGTGAGAATCTATAGATTGACTGCAGAATTTTGCTTAAGTGGTGATTATTTTGGGAGATTGACTACCTATAGGTTCCAGGGTTTATAATAGAAAGACTACCAAGGGACAAGGATGTGGCGTCAACAGGAACAGCAAATACTAAAAAGTTTCCTTTGGTGGTATTCCCGTAGCCCCACTACGGAAAAACCACCATGGTTTACTGTGTCAAGAACTCGGTGCCGCATGTTTAAAAGCAAAATGGTTGCTTAAACTGAGTTGTAGCTAATGTTGCATCCACAAGGTTGGTTCTAAGAGATAATCGAAGTGAAACTATAATAAGAAAGCTAATTTCGTCTGTTATTGTGTTGTTTTCAAAAAGTTGCCGCAGACATGGTGTTTTACCTGAATATTATTGCGAATTTAACAGACATCAGATTTTGGATACACCTTTAGGTAAAACGTCCCATAAAATACTCGTAGGTTATTTTCGTAACCCATGTGAGGGGTCAACAAACTAATGGCATCAGTGTCCTCCAGCACCTTAATTGCATAACACTATAATCGTAGTCGGATTAATTTTGACGGTTCAACAACATTCATTACGTTATTTACGGCGTTGAAAAGACAAATTTTGCGAACATTATGAAGCAATGGATTAGCAATTTGCTTCAAAATGATTCAGATTCCGATCGACATCGACAGTGTGTTACGCATTAAGGGTGCTGGTTTGCACTGGGCACTGTGGAATTACGTCATGTCCGTTAATTGACAGTTTAAATTGCAATAAGCGTGGGCTCATGGTGTACTCCCATAAAAAGGGGTTGCTCAGTAATCGTATACGTGTATGTTGCCTAAAAGATTGTAATGGAGTTTTGTGTGGATAGTGGGTAGTAAAAAAGTAACAAGGATACTGAGTGGGCTACAGAGTAAACATCTAGTTCATACGGCGATAACAATGCTCTCTGTGAACAGGATACACAAGCTGTAGGTACGTAGGTATAATAAATAAAATAAAATAAATAATTTTTTTATTAACAAATGTGGGTACAATTCATCTATCCTAATCAAAAACACAATGTACAAAGTTTTGAGTAGATGTTTTAAAGATAGAATAAACGACGATGTCTGTGCTAGTATTAACTGCCTTCTTCCTACAATCACTTTTATTGACAAGCTATACCGTGACACAATGATTTGCTATTGTAATATTATAATGTTACAAATAGTTCTGGTCCAATTTATAATACGCTCATTTAAGGAAAGAAAAAATAATTTAATATACTTAATTGATGGAAAATAATATATTTATTTTAATTTTAAGTCATGCAAGGAAATACGTGAATGTGTGTGTACGAGTGAGGGTGTGCGTATGTTATGTTACTACATACGATACGTACCTACAGCTTGTGTGTTGGGTGTTCTTGAGATTTAACTTTATTTTTCACAGTTTTTCAAAATAATTGCCACCACAACTAATACACTTCTGCATACTTATAAACCAATCACTAAAGATGTCTTTCCATTTCTGTTCAGGAATTTCCGCACATAAATTTTCCCAGGCCGAAAGTAGAGCTTCTTCGTCCCGAAATCTTTGCCCTTTCAATTTATTTTTCACGAAAGGAAACATGGCGCTAAGTCTGGGCTGTAAGGCGGATGTTCAAGAAGTTTCAAGCCGGCATCTCGCAAAAATTGGCATGTCAGCACGATGTGTCGGAGCATTATTATGATGAAGATACTAGGTGCAGAGTTGTGACTTTGGTCGAAGCTTTTTGAATTCCTGAATAAGTTGAGGAAGGCAGACAGTGGTGCACCAAGCAGCGTTTACAGTCACGGATAACTGATTGTTCAATAATTCCCCGAATCACCACCGAAAAAAACCACGATCATTTTCTTTTTTATCGACTTAGACTTTTTAACTTCAAACGGCGTTTCTTCGCCTTTCTATATTTACCCACATTTTATTTTGCTGCTTTGTGGGTACGTCGTATACAAAGCCACGTTTCATCGCCCATGACGACTGAAATGCTGTCCTGTGTGTGATTTTCCGTTTTCAAACTTTGCAATAGTTTTTTTACACCATTTAACTAACTCGTTGTTCCTTTTGTTCATCGGTAAGTTTATGTGGAATCCAAAGAGTAAAAACTTTTCTATAACCTAAATGATGGTGAATAATTGAACGTAACGCTGCTGAGCCAATCTACAGTAAGGATTCTATTTGCCGGTAGGTTATTCGCCGGTCAGTTTCAATTAAATTTTTAACTGCAGAAATATTTTCTGGAGTATCTGCTTCCGCCGGTCGTCCTGAACGCGGGACGTCTTCTGGGTTAAAACAGGCACGCTCTCATCTGTTTGTACCATCATCTGTACACGGTTGCATGAGAGGGACAGTTATCAGTTTTGTGGACTTATTCCACGTAAAAAGTAATAACGCAAAATTGTGCGATATTCGATAGTCGTCCACGAAACCATTATAGTGAACTTGTTCGAACACGATCTGCGGCAATACTGAATGCAATCAAATGACAGCTGACGCTAACGTATATCACAACATAACAATGAAACTACGTGCTCGCGTCCGCCATCCGTCTCAGTGTTGCCGTTTTAGCCACTTTGTGACTAGATCTATCTGATTTTCGACGGCTTTAGCCAAAATACATCTGTTTTAGCCACCAAAATGAATTTAGCTACTTCTGGCTACTTTTTAGATTAATACTATCATACATACCTACTTTTATTACTGTTAGAAGTCTACCGACCAATTTTTGAATGGGAAACTTCAGGAGATAGTGTTAAGTTCTGGGTTCAAGTTTTAAAATATAAGAATGCAGCAGGAGTTAATACATTCCAAGAATTAGCCGACTTGGCTATTCCTGTATTGTCCCTTCCTCACTCTAACGCGGAAGTGGAAAAACTCTTTAGCGTGATGAACAGAGTAAAAAATTAATTATGAAACAGACTGTGTGCATTAACACTTAATTCCATAATTATGTTCAGAAACCAACTAAAAATATTGAAAAAAGCTTGGCAGAATTATGTTTTGCCACCAATAATTTAATTCTTAACCAAAGTCACAAAAACGATCAAACCAATAAAACTAACTGAAATACCATCCACATCATCATCCATTAACGAAGAGTTTCCAGAATTTCCAGATGACATTGTAAACTTTCAAATTGTTTTTTAATTTTTTACAAAAAAAAAAAATGTAATTTTAATGTTTTTAGCTTTTATAAACAAGTAACCAAGTTTTAATAAATTTTTAACAACACTATTAAATACTGTTTTATTAAATCCACTTATTATCTACTAAAAGGATATTATATTAACAATATTAATAGGTTAAAGGAAGCCAAAAATATTTTAGCCACTTTTAGCGGAATTTTGAAAGTAATTTATGTACAAAACTGGCAACTTTTTCCTTTGATGTAGCCACAAACTAGATGGTCCTAACGGCAACACTGATCCGTCTTAGTATTAAGACTTTCAGAACACCCTACGTAGTAGACCTTCTGGTCCGGGATTGACACGTTTTGTTTCGACCACACAAAGCAGTACTGCTGGTGCTGGGTTCCTTCCAAGAAGTAAAATCGATAAAGTTACAGGCACTTGAGATAATAAACATTATTTCAACTTTATTGAATAACATAAGTGCAATGGGCAGCGCATAGGTGTGCCCCTTGGCGTTGCTGGAGTGTTTAGGCACCGGTAAACTAATTTCTCAAGTGGTGGTGATCCATAGTTTCTGCGCCGACTTCATTTACCTAAGTGTTTATTGAGAAACTCGACAGCTACGACAAGTAGTTTATTGGATGAGTTAAGTCAGGTAAATGAATTGTTAAGCAAATTGTGTACCTACCTACATATTATAGCACTAATAAATAATAATTGAATCTTTATTGAAATAAAATAGAGTTACAAAAACCTATGAAGTCTCTGAAACCCAAACTAGGTAAAAACCTGTCCTATTAGGTATATACTCTATTTTTTCAAGACGTTAAAAAAGTCATTTTTTATATTATGTAGTTCTATAGTAGTAGTAGTATAGTTTTTTATATATATAGTTCATATTCAAATCACAACAGCTGTCATCTTCGATTAACTTCCCTTACTGTAAATTTTTTGTGACGAGACAAGAGGCGAGACCATTATCGATTATCGATGCCGAGGTGTGTTCCTTCTAAGTAAATTATTATAAACTAGCTTTTACCTGCGGCTTCGCCCACGTGGAGGTCGAAAATTATTGGGATAAATCGGGATCATACTACCTGAATAAAAAGTATCATATCTCCTAATCCAGGTCATTTCTACCCATGTGTCAAATTTCATCCAAATCCGTTCAGCCGTTTTAGCGTGAAAGCGACAATCAAACAAACTCACTTTCGCATTACAATATTACTAGCTTTTAGTATAAACAAACGAATGTCACTTTTGCATTTATAATATTAGTTAAGAGGATATTGATAAAGGTAGGGTTAAGTCAGGATACCTAAATGGAATTTTATCGTTATGTTAAAACTTTCATTTAAGCGTCACAAGCTGACGTTCAAAATATATTTGTACTTCAAAAACAAGCTGTTCGAGCATCTGCGCCAAAACATCCTAACTAATATTATAAATGTGAAAGTCAGTTTATTTGTTTGTTTGTTACCTTTTCACGTTTAAACCACTGAAACGATCATCCTGAAATGTAGCATAATTATTATACGTTGTCACGTGTACAGAAACAGACATAGACACACATCCCGAAAAAAAGTACTGTTCCTGAGGAAAACAACAATAACGTTCTTATGATAATAGATGGTGCCACTTGTCTTTCGAATCATGATTGAATTATATTATTAAATAAACTTTATTAGTGTGTTAAGGGTTTTTTCCAACAACCACGCGGGCGAAGCCGCGGGCTAAAGCTAGTCTTGTATATTAGACGAAATATACATTTATACACTAAAAACAGTAATATCCACAATGTTAACACCAGAAATAAGGACAAATTACTTGATTCGTTTCACCGTCTTCATAAGGTTCATAAGTCATTTGTTGTCCTTTTATAACAAGTTACCCTCTTCTTTGCTAAAGCCCTTCAATTCGTTTTAAGCTAAAGTAAAATCTTACCTTTGTTCAAAAACATACTATTCTATCAATGACTCCATAAACGGCAAGAATAGTTGGTCGCTTTGAGTTAACTCAAGACAATGTTTATGTTCTTTTCCAGAATTAGCTTATCTTCTGACAGGTTATGTGAGTTCATAGAATTATTTATTTTCTTTGACTATTTATGTCAATATATTTTAATTTTATTTATCATTGACATAATCTACTCATTACAATGTTTTTTTATGAGTGGTATTGCAATATGTGGTTAGCTAGTGACCTCGACAATTGATCATATTATTCTTGCCGGCAGCAAGTTCGTCATGCTCCCTTAGATGTCACTGCTTGCGGTAGCGTCGGGGGTCGGGTTGCCTCCTTCCCTCAAATATGGCGAGGGAGGTAATGGCTGATCTTTGCGTTATTCTCGTGAACGGGTGCTGCTTGTGGTGACTGGTCGTCTTTCTGATCTTGGTTATGTTTTGTTATTAGTAATTAACTCTTTGTTTATTTTACTTCGATGGTCCTAGTTTTCATTTATGACTTTCGAGTTACGGCTTCATATATACGGATATATGTAAGCGGGCATGCTCTTTATTACTGGAGGCTTTTATTTAGGTATAAAGTTCTGCTTACGTTTTAGTTTTGTACTTTTATTTCTGCTTGAGTATAGTTTTCGATTTTTTTTTTGTATATTGGCGTGTGCTAGCTTACTTATAGCAAATAATTTAATTGAATGTTTTGTGTTGCGTAATAATGTACATACCTTAATTATTATGCGCAGTGTTGCATAGATTCAAAATTTTTAACTGAACAGACAGCTGTGCTGTGCTGCTGGGGAGTTTGTTGCGCCACTTCTTCTCCCCAGCTAAAGCACTAGGAAGTGGTGAAGGGCGGGCGTTTTGGCGGACTGTCTTATGTAATTGTGACGTTTCAAAAGTGCTGACTTTCAGCTTAGTTTGAATAAATTACTTTTGATTTGATTTTGATTAGGTACTCCGTATCAGTCTGTTGTGCCGTCGTGTATATACGTTGCGTCATTTTTTATTTTTGAATTACTTGTTATAGGTAATTATGTAGGTATCCCAAAACCCAAACTAACACGAACACGAATGCAAAAAAATATTTTTTTAAGAATGTCGTGACACACACTTTTATCGACTGAGCGTAGTTCTCCCGATATTATTATTTACTTCTTATAAGTATGCTTATTTCCTGTTGGAAAACCATAAATCACTGCTGGAGATAAACAAACCGAGGAGCAGTCACAGCAGCAATAATTTTCGACATTATTGATAAATACATTTGTTTTTGAGTCGCGCTTGATCATACAATTTTGTACTTTATGATGCGTACTGTCACTTTAGCTGCCCTGCACATGACCCGCCCTACACAGTGGTAGGCCTCCAGAATTGCTGATACTCAAACAGATATTTCCTCAGGTGTTCTTGCTCCGTCGTCCCAGCGTGTTTGTGTCTGACAAGGTGGAGCTGTACATGAACAATACGCTGGTCAGCGTAGTGCGCAAGGAATCCACCTTCATGACACCCGTCTTCAGCATCAACGACGCACAGGACTCCCCCATACTTAGGATCAAGGGAGAGGGCACTAAGTATAACTTTCAGGTAATTGCTTACATAGTTTTGAGGTAGAAAGACGTTCAGTATGTTCGATCGCCTAAAACCCTTTTCTATAGCTGGAAAGTTACAGCTCCCATTGGTGGTTAAAGTTCCAGCTCCCATTACTGATTAAAGTTCCAGCTCCCATTGCTGGTTAAATTTCCATCTCCCATTACTGGTTAAAGTTACATCTCCCATTGCTGGTTAAGTTTCCATCTCCCATTACTGGTTAAAGTTACATCTCCCATTGCTGGTTAAATTTCCATCTCCCATTACTGGTTAAAGTTACAGCTCCCATTGCTGGTTAAAGGGCATGTTATTCATAAAGCATCAATCATTGCACAGATCTGAACACTACTGTTTTTGACGGGTCCCCTCTATCTGGCAGAATCTTGGTGCTCCGCAATTTATTTGGCATAACACACTTGGCATAGTCTTCTTTCAACGAATATTTTTAAGGCATAAAAAATGTTTAATATAATTATTGTTTGGCCGAATGTTTCGATATGTCCGAATTTAAAACGACCTATAATAAAGTCAAGAGCAAACCCAGCTCAAATAATAAAAAAAGAATGGCGTACTTTTAAGATAGCAGAATTTTATTTGGCATAGTTACCTATGGCAAAGTTAAAATTCCGCATAATTTCGTTTAGCATAGCAGTTTGTTTAGAGTGACGATTATTTAATATTAAAATACTGGGTTGTCCAAATATAAACCCGCCGTCTTATTTACAATTTCACGAAATCGTAAGAGGGTTCTGGAAACGTCCATAGTTCGGCTATATAAGACGAGCAGGCTCGCGCGACCTCAACAGTCGAACAATAACTTCGATACGATTCGGACGATCGACAAAAATGGACATTTCTCGAAGAGAACTTAGGCTACTTCTACTTCATGAGTTTCGTCTGGGTCACAAAGCGACGGAAGCCGTGCAAAATATTTGTAGTACGATGGGAGAGAATGTCCTCTGTTACGACACAGCAAGACGATGGTTCCAGAAGTTTCGTGAGGGTAACTTTAACCTCGACGACGAGCCCCACCCTAGAAGACCAACAGCAATTGATATCGACGTTCTAAAAAAAATTATTGTAGATGAACCAAGATCTACGGTGCGTGAACTGGCAGAGCGTCTTCAGTGCTCCCATGGGACAATAGATAATTATCCCCACAAACTTAATAAAACTTGGAAATATGGAATGTGGGTGCTGCACGACTTAACTCCTTCTCAACAACTACAGCGAGTCGACATATGCATGCAAAACTTGACATCACACAGGAACTTCGAGTGGTTACGCAATCTTATTACCGGCGACGAGAAATGGGCCTTCTATGTAAATCATACCCGCAAGCGTCAGTGGCTTAGCGTCGGTCAGAAGGCAGTACCAACACCGAAACAAGACAGTCACCAAAAAAAGGTTATGCTGTGCGTCTGGTGGAGAATTATCTTAAAATCTGAAAGGAAAACGGGATAGAATTTACTTTTTGCATGACAATGCCGAGCACACATTTGCAAGAAAACTCGTGAGAAAATACAGGAACTTGGATGGACCATTATTGCACATCCCCCTTATTCGAACACGAACACCAACTAAAATGTGACCTGACAAACTTTTTTGACAAAAAGCCGAAAGCCTTCTACGAGCGCGGGATTCTCACACTGGCAAATCGTTGGCAAGTTGTAGATAACGACGGTCAATACATTAATGAAAAGTAGTTGTTAATTTAAAAACAAAATTTATAATAAAGTTTTCTGAATAATGGCGGATTTATATTTGGACAACCTTATCTTAAAACGGCAATATGTTGTGCTACAAAAGTTAGTGACAGTAATGAATCGCTGCAAAACCGACTCCACGTAGTCTTGTCTGCCCTACTCCTAGAGTGTAATTTAAGCCCGCGTAGGCGCAGAGGGGCAAGCCGAAGCTACGGCGGTGAGCGACCATCTGCTACGATCAGCTCGCGCGCGTGAGCCCCGCAGCGCCGGAGCCGTGACAGAATCCATGCCTGCCGCATGTTGCATGCTCGCTTGCATGCTGCATGCTTGCTTGCATGCCTGGTGTATGCTTGGTTGCATGCTTGTATGATAGTTCTGGCTTTTAATGACTATCGATATGAAATGTATGCCAAAAGACTATTCTGACTGTGAACTTTCTGCGAAATGATGGTTCTACGTTTTAATTATTTTGGATATGAAATTTATGCTTAGAGATGATTCTGACTTACAAAATTATGAGTTTTGAATGTATGGTAAATGAGTGTATGTCAAACGATATTCTGCGAAATGAAGTTTATGCCATCCGCTGTTATGCATAATAATATTATGACATAAAATGTTCTGCTACAAAGGCTGGACCCGTTTTTGACACATCATCATCATCTGCCTAACCTTTTCCCAACTATGTTGGGGTGTCGGCTTCCAGTCTAACCTGATTCAGCTGAATACCAGTAAGTATTTTACATGGAGTGACTGAATCCAGTGGTAACACGATAACTGGTTGTCAGACTTTCGGGCTTCAACCCGTAATGACTGTCAAAGATCTACGAATGACAGCCGGGATCAACGGCTTAACGTGCTTCCCGAGGCACAGATACCCTATTACCGGCAAACTGAAAATATGATCTCCCATTCCAGCTGCAGACAAAGGACAAGACCATGATCGGCGGCATCAACAAGAAGTTCCGCGGCCCGCTGAAGGAGATGTTCTCGTACAATGACGACTACGTCATCAGTTTCCCCGCTGACCTCGACGTGCGCTTCAAGCTGGCTGTCATCGGAGCCTGTGTTCTTATTGTGAGTTCATCATCAGTTTACAATTATCTTAGGATAACGTTAACTACTTTTGAACCTTTTCATATTTAACTCATTATTTGATACTTAGTTGATTTCATTGGTCATGACGCCGCTCACGTCGATATGTCAAGGTTCAGAGTACGTATACCTACTCCGTGTTCACAGGCTGACTGTGGGGTTTATTTATAAACTTTGCCTAAAATTATTATCTCTGCTTATCTAAAAATTGGCGTTTAAACGTCTCTTAGTTTTAGGCAAAGTTAATATACATATCATTTAGTTAATATTTAAGTAGGTAGGTACTTACGAGCTGGTTGTACCGCCACGATTAGTCCGATTACTATAATAATTCCTTGAGTGGTTTAATTAGCACTTCCAGTTAGTATGTTAGACGTACCTACGATATCCGACACTCTTCACGGTAGATTAACTGTTTTTTCATTATTTTAACGTGATTACGTGATGCGAAAGATAAATACCTACCTATTTATGTAGTTTTAGGTCAGATGAAAGACTACGTAGATGTGATGTCCGACTCCATAGATTTAAAAAATGCTAGTTTCACGATGGAAATCTATTTGTCAAAGATTTACAATATTAGGTTAGGACGTGGAGTTGCGGCCACCAGCCCTTTATACAATACAATACAATACAATACATACCTACCCACATAATAAACCATTGTTTTCTTTTCAGGACTACAGATACCACGAGAGTTAGTGAAGGACCTCTGCCACGCTCATTTATATGTGATTTATTTTTGCATTTTGTATAAGCAGGTACCAAATAGTTTAGTTTAGTATAAGTGTTTTTCTTATTCATGATAGTAAGTAACAAGTTAGTGGTCTCTGCCTAAACTTAAACAACCCACCTTATTGGTGTGAATGAAAAGTTAAGTAATTAAGTATACGCCAATAAAAAACAAAAACTCGTATTATTTCAAAATCTAACGATTTTTTAACCTAAAATACAGGGTGGAAGAAAACAATGGGCCCTGAAGGGAAACCACTTTAAATCCTTAAGATAGATTATTTTACTTAGAGAAAACATTCCTTTATTTTCAAAAAGAAACAAAACTGCATTCACATATTTTTCGACAAGTTTACCTAAACCAGGAATCGAACCAGCCAAAAATTCCAAAAATATACACTCGCTATTTTATTTCACTAGCCGATACAGTCAATGTTCGAGATAAAAATTCTCCAAGAAACATTAGGTCTTACACACGTCCGTCGTACAAGATAATTATCCATGAAATATAATATTTAATGCACAAGGGGCTTTAATCAACATTGACGCCGATTCCCTTATTCACAAACTAAACTAAATTTAAGTTCAATGCATCTTTTTCTTTCTATTTCATTAAGAAAAGGACAGACGATAAATATTTGTTTAGTCCTGTCAAATTAAGATACTCCTATACAAGTTTAGACGTGATTAAAAAAATGGCTACAGTAATATGTACGAGTCGTGAGCACAAACTGACACCTGCGCCACAGAGTACATTGAATAGTTTAATTTTCGGGTCTCTTTGGCGGAATGAAGAAGCCGGGGGCGCCGAACTGCACGCGATTGGTTCATCAATCGATGCTCGTCGTCTATTGGACTGTCGCCTGTCATTCGGCTACTGTACACTTTTGTGCAATTTTAGTGACTTAAAATATAGTTTATTTTTGTTATTTCGTATTTGTTAAGTGTCCTCCGGATTGAGACAATTTTTTGCCTACAACCAAGAACGCTGTAAATGATTCAAAATGTTTTAAAAACTTAACAAAAACACTTATATTATACGAGATATTATATTTTAGTCACGAAGACCTCCAACATTACTGTGTTGTGTGTGTTATGTTCACAATAACTTGGTTCTCAAAATCTTTACATAAACACAATTTTTTTTTTTAAATACACTGTGTTTACAATGGTGCGTACAACACTACACAATACATTAAGCTTACACCTACTTTATTTTACACGTTGCGGACTCTTCTTTTTTCAGAGTCATTTTTAAATAATAAATGTACCTATATGAAACGTTTAACGTCATAATTGCAATAATCAGCAACGCCGCTGAGGCCGGCAGTTTCCGTTATGACAGCGCCAGTGATAATAAATACTAATAGTCACAATTTCTGTTAGAAAATACAATCGTAAACAGGGTACCATAGCTAACGTGTTTTCTGATTAACGCACAATAAAAACCGGATAATTCTTGCACAATTCACTTTTCATACACTGTTTACACGTAATCAGCTCCTTCCTTAACCAACCTTTCAGTCGGCCCATGCAGCCTCTTCTTATTGCATGACATGACTAAATTCCCAGTATAACCGCGATTATGATAAGTGTTATCCCAAAATAATTAGTGAATTGTACATGAATGTGTTACACTTGCAACATACCTACCTAAACGATTTTCGCTAGTTGAGCAAAAATCGCACGGGTTTCTTGATTACTCGGCCTGAGCGCGAGGTTTTATTCATAGGCGGTAGCGAGTTTTGCTCAACCTGCTGTGTTTGTGTTTCATTGTTGCTATTATTCCCTAAGTCTACTGGTATCGTGTCCTCATTAATAATGTATCCTGGTTTTAATCTATCAATGGACACGGTTGATTGACGGTTGTCTTTTTGTATGTCGAAAGTTTTCTCGCTTCTGCTAATGACCTGGTATGGGCCACTATACGCCGGTGTCAACGGCTGTTTTACCATGTCATTCCTAATGAATACGTGTGTAACAGGTGTTCAAATCCTTATGAACGAATATTTTCCGCGAACCGCTATCCGCTCGTGGCTGTGGGCGATGTCATTAATTATATTCCTTAATTTGCTTACGAATGTCGGTAAATGTCCTACGAGAAGCCATTCTCTGCTTCGTGATAAAAATCGCCCGGTAAACGCAACGTTTATCCTAAAACCATTTCTGCTTAATTTACATTTTGGTCGCTTTTGCAGACTGCACGAAGTCCCAACAATACTGTAGGTGATTCGTCAACCCATGCCCTATTTCCTAGCATTGTTGCCTTTATTGCCGATTTAAGGGAACGATTAAGTCTCTCTACCATGCCGTTTCCCTGTGGATGGTATGCTGTCGTACGGATTTTCTTTATGCCTAACATGTTCATCATACTGTTGAAGATCTCGCTCTCGAACTGTCTACCCTGGTCGCTGGTCAAAGTCTTAGGACACCCAAATATACATATCCATCCTTCATAGATTGCCTTAGCTGCTGTATCGGCGGTAATGTCTGTGACTGGAATTGCCTCCGGCCACCGGGTAAATCTGTCTATGATGGTGACGCAATATCGACACCCTTCCTGTGTAGTCGGTAGTGGCCCTACTATGTCCACGTGTATGTGTTCAAAGCGCTCTGTTACCGGGAATGTACCTAACTTTGAAACTGTTTGTCTGTGTATCTTTACTTTCTGACATTGTATGCACGATCTCACCCATTTAGCTATGTCTTTATTCATGTCCGGCCAAAAATAACGAATCGTTATCAATTTACGTGTGGCCCTAACACCTGGGTGGCTTATATTATGAACTGTGTTATAAACTGCCTTTCGGAAGTAATGGAATGTATGGCCTTACTTGGTTTTTTGTAATATCAAAATATATATTTGTTTTACATAATGGTGATTGAATTTGTTTTAAAACAATGTTGCCTTGTGGGTTTGCTAACATGTGTGACATTTGAGCGTCTGTTTCCTGTGCCTGCGCGATTTCGTCGTAATCGATGCTTGTGTTACAAACTATGGACTCTACCCGTGATAACGCGTTAGCAACCGCGTTCTCGGTGCCGGTGACGTATTGTATGTCGCTCGTGAATTCGCTGATATACAATAACTGCCGTGTACGCATGGGTGTTACTCGATCCGTGCCTGACTGGCCTATGGTCGGTGAAAATGGTTAATTCGTGACCTTCTACCATATTTCTGAAATGGACTATTGCAAGGTAAACTGCTGTTAGCTCGCGGTCGTATGTGCTGTATTTTTGTTGTGCCGCCGATAAACTTTTTGAAAAATATCCTAGTGGTTTCCACTTACCGTCTGTTAGCTGTTGTAAAACTCCGCCCACGCAAGTGTTTGATGCATCGTACATTAGTGCTAGTTTGCCCGATTCTCCCGGGTGAGCTAACGTAATGGCGTTTTTTAGGCTTGCCTTGCACTTCTCAAACGCGGCCAAAGCTGTATCATTCCACTCTATTTTTGACTTATCCTTCTTTTTGGCCCCATGCAAATATTTATTTAATTCCGCCTGGCTCTCAGCTGCCCGTTTTAAATGTGACCTATAAAAATTTACCATGCCTAGAAATCGCCGCATTTGTTCGATTGTTTCCGGTAGCAGATAACTTTGTATGGCCTCGACCTTAGTTTCTATTGGCTTTATTCCGTCCTTATTTACGCTGTAGCCTAAAAATTCTATTTCCGTTTTTCCTAATTCGCATTTTGCTAAATTGATTGTTGACAAATGAAAATACTTAGTTTTGCATTTATCATATCTAACAGGCGACAATGGTGCCGATTCTCTTGTACACCGAACTTAACTAACTAAACTACCACTAAAATTCCTTACTTTTGGCTATGAGAATCTTCAAGCTATTCTGCAAAAAAAAAATCATAAAAATAGTTTTGACAGATAAATTGAATTTGACAGTCGCGACTCCACGCGGTAGTTGTTTGGCCCTACCCCGTGATTTTTTTTTTTTAGAGCCGGAGGCGTGTAGTGTGTGCAACCTCGACGTGTTTTATATGGAATTTTTCACTTTTTTAACTAACAAGTTTTCATATTTTCCACAAGAAAAGTGAATATATAACCTAGGTACAGACCTACATGTGGAGTTTAAGGGGTTTATGGGTTATATAAAGGAGGTCGAAATTTTCATTATTTCTGCGGTAGGACACACCATTTTCGACTTTCGAGATATAAGCTAAAGAAAAGAAAAAACCGGCCAAGTGCGAGTCGGACTCGCGCACGAAGGATTCCGTACAATTATCTATAAAAACGGCAAAAAAATCACGTTTGTTGTATGGGAGCCTCCCTTAAATATTTATTTTATTCTGTTTTTTAGTATTTGTTGTTATAGCGGCAACAGAAATACATCATCTGTGAAAATTTCAACTGTCTAACTATCACGGTTCATCAGATACAGCCTGGTGACAGACGGAGAGACAGACGGACATCGGAGTCTTAGTAATAGGGTCCCGTTTTAGCCTTTGGGTAAAAAAGGTACAGTAGGTACTGTTTTTGCACCTGAAGTCGAAGCGTTGTTGGTGTGAATTTTAGTTCATGCCAATGACAAGCAGGTAATTTTATTCCACACCTTTTTAATCGCGATTAAAAATAGATTTAGTTAGACAATCAAAATTTTAGGTGAAAAACGTCAAATTCAGAATAGCAAAAATGCCATTTTCACTAAATGAATAACTCAGTGCTATCTTAGTGCTGTCAAACTAAAATAAAATAGTTAAGTTAAAATAGTGAAGTTGTGTCACTTTAGTCAATTTGAGAATGGGAAATCGTTGTTTGACAGGAATAAATTAAATTTTGGTGATTCTTAGTCTAGTTTAGAGCCAGCTTTTGCTAGCTACGCCCCGCGGTTTCACATGAGAATATCAGGATAAAAAGTTACAGCTATGTACCTATCATGTTTCATCGCAATCCGTTCATTAGTTTTTGCGTGAAGATGTAACAAACATATCGAGGGTTCACGGGCTATTTGTATTTAAGCGACATCCTGGCCGATATTGAATTATAATCATATCTACCTTAAATATACCATATCTAATTCCATATCTGCATTAAAAAGTGAAAAACGTAAAAAACGGAGAAAGACACTATTGATTCTTAACCGTTGATAAGCCACTTTTTCGTAAAAAATATTGATACTTTTTTACAATGTTCTTTTTTCCGAATAATGAAACTTTGAAATGCTCTCCTGTAAAATTCCAAACATGTCGCTTAATACAAATAGCCCGTGAACGCTCGATATGTAAACTACTCAAAACAAAATAGGGCCCACTTGGTTTTTATCATCGAAAATGAAAACTGACAAAACAAATGTATTTTTTATGAGTAGATGTGTTCAGGGTAAAGTGTTATTAATTGTCTAAACCAATCAAACCATGAAAAAAACTTTAATTTCCGTAAAAATACACATAAAAATAAAATTTACCCTTAAAGTGATCTTGATAATTTTGATTTTTATTACTTAAACGAATATGGTTGGTTACACAGCGGTATCTTTAGAAACGAGTGGGTCCTCCTCGGTTACGAACGCACTCTCTGAGCCTGTTTGGGATACTTTCAATTAAAATGGTGATATTTTCCTGGGGTATTTGCTCCCAGCACAGTTTTAAAGCGTTTATGAGCTCCTGTTGACAGTGCACTTCACTATAATTTTCTTTTAGGCTTCTTTTCAACTGATCCCATAAATGGTCGATTGGGTTGAGATCGGGGCTCATTGCTGGCCATGGTAAAACAGAGATATTGGCTTCAGATAATGCCCTCTGGGTTAGGTGAGCCGTATGCGCACGATCATTATCCTGCGTAAGAATAAAATTGTTGCCCATTCGTTGTGCATGGGAATGATATGAAGTCGGTCCACACGCTCGACATACCTGGCAGTAGTTACGGTACCCTCGTTTAAAATTTCCAACTCTGTTTTACCCATTAAGCTTATTCCACCCCACACCACAACACTGGGCCCCACAAACCGATCAATCTCGTGGATACAAGGGTTGGTAAAACGTTCGCTTTCTCTTCTCCACACTCGTACGCGTCTGTCATCACTATAAAATTTAACTTTACTCTCATCTGTGAAGAGTACAGTCCTCCAATTGTCCATAGTCCAGTCCAAATGCTCACGTGCGAACCTAAGACGAGCTGCACGATGAGCCCTCGTAAATTTAATGCGAACAACACGCATTCTGGATCGTTGTCCTTCTTCAAGGAGTCTGTTGCGGATCGTTTGGTCGCTTACCCGCGTACCAGTGGCTTGCCGGAGTCGGTTTTTTAAGCACGGGCAGAAACGGTGCGCTCTCGACGGGCAGATAAACGAAGGTATCGGTCCTCTTAAACAGTTGTGGATCATATTCTTCCTGATCCAGGTCTTCTAGCTACACTGCCAGTCTCCTGATAGCGTTCCCACACATTCCTGATAGCTCGCCGCGATACTCCTAGTCGTAATGCTACTGCTCGCTGAAACTCTCCCTCTTGCAGTAGTACCACTGCTCTTGAAGCAGTTTCCAGGCTCATACGGTTCCGAATACGTGGCATTACAATTTGCTCTAATTACTCAATTAAAAAAACAGTTAAACAAAACAAGAAGCGCCTGTAACGATAGTCGGAATACAACTGAATACCAAATTGTGAATAGGGTGATAAGAACTCATAAACATCTAAGTTTTACGGTAAAACACTTGAACTTGCCCATAAATAAGTTTGAAGTAACATGCCAACACTTTTTGTGAATAAATCGTGGTGGGCCCTATTTTGTTTTGAGTAGTTTATTATGTACATACTTACTAACACAAAGTTTCACAATTAGAGTGGGATTTGATTAATTGAGACAGTAATAAAATGTTTTACGGCTAAAATTTCATTGAGGAAACAAAAAACCGGACAAGTGTGTGTCGGACCACGCATAATGAAGGGTTCCGTAGTTGGGATGAATTTATCCAAAGATAAAACTTAACATTGTAGTTGAAAAACATTTTCTCCCATACATTCCAACTGCAAATGTTAGTTTTTATGCACAATATTGAGAGATTTACCGTGTTATTTTAAGACCATAGACTTCTTATAGGTTTTCATGTAATCTATTTATATTTATTTATTTTATAGAAGGCTTACAGACTAACAAACCAATGACATAAAGAATTTAATATTAACAAATAGCTAATTACAAGCCTCCACATATAGTTAAAAAAAAAGGTCGATAAAAAAGAAAGTACATACAAGTTAATATAATCAGTTATTTAGTAAAGAGAGTAGCAGACAAGTTAACTATCCTTGAAAAATAACTGTGCCAAAAGCCGTCTTAAGGTCGCCACACTGGTGCAGAACAAGTCGACATTAAGGTCCTTAGGAAGCCCATTGAAACTAAGTGCACTTCTTATTGATAAAACATTACGCGTATAATTAGTCATAGCCAAAGGAACATTTAATATTGGTCGCCGACGTAATCCCATCAGATTCGTGCGCAATGACAAATTAGCTAATCTATAGGTATAGAAGTATTTTCTGTAATTTTTTCAAAATTTGAAGCTCAGTAGTTTCGGAGATAAAGGGGGAGAATGGTCAATTTTATTGTATTTTCTTAAATAACTTTAAAACAGTTTATTTTAAAATTATAAAAAAAATATATATTTGAGACCCTCACAGTAAGTCATTTCATTTGATATATACAACGATACAGTTTGCAAAACGTTTTTTTTAATTTTCTTATTTGCCCCCCAAAGTTGATCCCCTCAAATTCATTAATTTACATTACTCGTACGTGTTTCAGTCACAGAAATACATACGTGTACCAAATTTCAACTTAATCGGTCCATTAGATTCGGAGCAAATTGGCTGTGACAGACGGACAGACAAACAGACAGACACATGAGTGATCCTATAAGGGTTCCGTTTTTCCTTTTGAGGTACGGAACCCTAAAAATGGAAAATATAACCTATCCGCAGTCGGGTAAATATTATACTTTTATCTATACCTACTAATTTAAGAGGTTAAAGTTTGTAAGTTTGTATGTAGGGGGTAATCTTCGAAATCGGTAGGATCTGATTCCGAAAATTCTTTCACTAAAACAACTTTTTTTTTTGTTTCGGGCAGAAGCTAGTGGTAAATAAAAGTCAAGGATTATTCCTTTCGTTACTTTTGAAAAAATATGGAGATATTAGAGAAAATATGTTTAAAACAGCGCCATCTAAGTTATTAGTTCTTGTAATCGTCACTAGATGTCGCACTTAGTGTTCAGAATAATACTGCCGTCATAAGGAAAAAGACGTATCTGACATTTTTTTCGAAATAGAGTTATTTACATATTCGGAATCGGCAAAAAAAGACGCATCTACCAGTATTTTTAAATTGGCGTAAACTTAACGAAAACCTCATAATTCTTAAAATTAAAAAAAAGCGCATCTTCCTTTGTATCCTGGTTTAAACAGGACAAAATATTTTTTTTTTCTCCATTTCAATATTTCTGTAGATAAGTTCTTTTTCCTTATGGCAGCAGAATATTACTATTTAATATTTTAGATTACAAATTTTTTATATATTCCTATTTTTGTATACTTAAAAAAATGATGTGAATTTTTTTAAAAATATTCTATTAAAATTGCCTTAAATATTAATTCTTTGTTTTATTTTACTGCTGCAAGAGGCAGACAGACCTTTCTTAAACGTGAACGGACACTCAATAAAAATAAATCGTATTTATGTAGATAGTTGTGTGTGTGTAATTAATTGTGTGGCTAAATAATAACAGCTGCACCTGTCGATCTTTAAGGTTAAGCATCGCTTGCCGAGGTCAATTCGTGGTTGGGTGACCATCTCTAGCATACCCAGACCTGCATCACTCGGAAAACACGTTTTAAGCTGTCATTCGTAGATCTTTGACAGTCGTTACGGGTAGTCACAGTCGGAAGCTCGAAGAAAGTCTGACAACCAGTCTTGCCAGGAGGTATCGTATTACCCAGTAACTGAACTGTGGAGGTCAGATAGGCAGTCGCTCCATGTAAAAAACCATGTAAAATAACCTGAGTGCTACCAGTTTAGTGCTTTCGGCGCTAGATCTCGCTTTGATGAAACTAACGCGCGACTAAATATTTAAGCGCCTAGCGGATAATTTACCGCTTTTTGATTTCTAAGATGGCAACACATATATACTCTTTTACCTACTCTTTTACATGTTTGCGCAAAGGTAGTCCGTGAAATTCAAATATTCTTAGGTTTTTCGCAATTTGCAGGTCACCATATCAAATACGCGTAATCACTATAACCGAATTCTATTAAATTAGAATCATTAATACCTACCTACATCTCTCTTAGTTAGAGAATGACCTTTTCATGAAATCATGACATTTGAGACCAAAGACAAAACAAAAACAAAAAATTAGCCCGTTTAGTGCTTTATGAATACGCCGATTTTATAAAATCTAGCGCTTTTTGCATCGCTGTTAGCGTTGAATGGGTATTTTAATCTGGCGACACTCAGACTGGAAGCCGAGCCCAACGTAGTTGTGAAAGGCTAGGCAGATTGATTGATGTAGTTGTGACATAAGATTTTTTTTATTAACAAACTAAGTAGGTACCTAACATGCTAAATTATGTTGTGAGTTTACAATAATATAAAAAAAAAAACAAAATTATATATTTTCAAATCTAGGTAGCGTTATCATCAAATATGTATCAGGTTGGCACAAAAGTAATGAGACACTTTTACACTTTAAGTTTTATATTTTTTATTATTATTACAATACAAAAAACTTAGTCAAAGATGTAATCACCATTAGCATCTAAGACTTCTTGGCAAAGATCTGGCAAGGTTTGGATGCCTTTCGCTCAGAACTCTGATGGCTGTGCCTCGAAAAAGTTGTTCAACTCCGCCTCTACATCAGATAAATCATTGAATTGTTTACCCCGCAAATGTTGTTTCAGGGCTCTAAACAAATGAGTCTGATGGGGCGAGGTCTGGGTAATAAGCTGGGTGAGGTATCGTCTCCCAGCCCAAGTTCAGCCAACTGTTGGCGAACGGCAGATGCGACATGATATCGTTGTAGCGCTCGCGCATGCGCGGAGAACATATAAGGAGATGTTTGTTATTAAATAAAGGTCAGTTCATCTTAAGCAGTTCACTTTGAAGGACGCGCCTTTTATTTCAAAGTGCCTCCAAGCTTACATGGCTGCTACATCGTGTAGTAAAACTACATTGACTCGTCTTCGTCGCTTTTCTTGATAGCAGCAGTTAGTTTGGTGAGCTGGCTTAAATATTTGTTAGCGTTTATAGTTCCATTGTGTATTTGTGTAATAGTTCATAAAACAGCATGCCTTGCGCGTCCCAGAAACATCAAAGCAGAACTGCGGTCCATTTTTCTTCAAACTGACTAAACCGATTTTTTTTTTGTAAATGGCATGTCGTAGTTGGCCTAGATAGGCCGTGACTACTTAACCGGCCAATCCTGTGGCTGCCTTAAGCGAACTCATAGGCTCCAGCCAGGACATAAAACTTACAAGACTAAGCGACTACACGCTAAGGGCTCCCCCTGTGGGGAATGAACCTCGGCTTAGGGCGTCGCTGGGGGGAGGACAGCAAGATGGGACAGGCTGGATCAAATCAGGGTAATTATTATTATCAGGGGAATTTAAAGCTACTGGCTCAGCTACGCCACCAGCTGGCACTTCATTACCGAGCAAGGGACGGGGACGATTACTTCGGGGTCGTCGCGAGGGACCTCGGCGTCGAGGTCGGAATGTCGATCTGTGTGTGATTTGTTTTTGTTCCAACGGTTCCTACTGCTCTCCCGGAGAAGAGTTATGGGGTCATCGGGATCTGAGAGGACAAGCCTGGGGCGGCGGACCTTACTGATACGGGAGGGGACATAACTAGCCGCCTCGACAATCAGAGGGTTGCGATGATTGGCGGCTGAGTCGAAGAAACGCTTGGAATTACGTTTCTAGAACTGAAATTTGGTGGGAATGTCGAGATCTAAATGGAGGATTTCGTTCCGAACGAACCAAGGGGCTCCCGTTGCCACGGGAGGAGGCGGGGGCAGCTTCTTCTTGGGAGAAGAAGGGAGGAAGGATCCTGCGAGGAGGATGAAGAGGTCGGGATAGGAGCGGAAGCGGGGAAAGCCGCTTGGACTGGGGCGGAGGCGGGGGCAGCAGTAGCGGGGGAAGCTGCTAGAACTGGGGCGGGGGCGGGGGGAGGGGTCGGGCCACGGACGAAAGGTCGGAGGTCGTCGCCATTTTGTGCGGGGTAGGACTAAACCGATCGCGATGGCGGCTTTATATACCCCCACATCACAAGTACCTAGAATGTTCTACAACATTCTAAAATATTATCGAAAACAATTAACTTGAAAAAGGTTGGAAGAAGTTGGAATGAATTTTCCCAAAAACAAACTTAACACTGTAGGTGAAAAACATTCTCGCATACATTCCAACTGCAAATATAAGTTTGTACGCAAAATATTAATGGATTTACCATGTTATTTTAAATTCATTGGCTTCTTATACTACTTCCTGTAGTATATAGGTATATAACTATTTCCTGTATGTTATTCAAAATTGTAGACTCAGTAGTTTTGGAGATAAGAGGGGTGAATGGTCAATTTTCATCTATTTTCTTAAATAACTTTAAAGCAATTTATTTTAAAATAAAAAAAAAATGTATATTTGAGACCCTCACAGTAAGCCCTTCTATTTGATATGTCACACGGTACAGTTTGAAAAACTTTTTTTTAAATTTTTTTATTTGCCCCAAATATTCAAAATTCATTTATTTACGTCATATCACATACACATACACATCCGTATTTGGGTCACAGAAATTCATATGTGTACCAAATTTCAACTTAATCGGTCCATTAGATTCGGAGCAAATTGGCTGTGACAGACGGACAGACAGACAGATAGACAGACACACGAGTGATTCTATAAGGGTTCCGTTTCTTTCCTTTTGAGGTTCGAAACCCTAAAAACGAATTTGGTTTCTATAACCTTGATGCTATAACACATCGTGTTATTGAACTTGACCTTTCTAAGCGAGCACAATGAACTCGTATTATTATTTGCATCATGTATTCAAGCTTTTTTTTTTCTTTTTCTACGGCTATGACTCATCCATCATGGTCAACAGTGGGTTACTGTTACTGCTAGACACATGGTGTAGACAGCTTGTGTACTGATTACTGGTTCATGTTGTGTAGAAACTTACTGGAGGTGGAGACTATAGATAGATAGATAGGCGCCAGTCAGACGGCCAGTCTGGCCTGGGGTATAACCACAAATAGTCGCGTCGCGAGCATTTCGTCGCAAATAATAATAAGTACCTACCTCATTTGAGCCTCGTTCGCGTAGTTTGACGTTTGACCCCCTGTTGTTTCGTATAATAAATTATCATCGTCTTAGATTGTTCATAATTTTGTTTTTCAAGCTTATTTTGTTATCCAAGTATTAAAGTCAGTTTCACATTCTAAATCATTGCGATTTTTTTAACAACAGAATGTTTGTGTTTTTAATCAAATAGAATAATGATTAAATAATAAATTACTAATGTCTCTGTGTTTATCGCATTTTTACTACGTAGTTGTGTGTTGGTTTTAGGTTTGTTTATTTGTTTATAAACAATGGCTGCTGGTCAAGACACCGGTAAGTTACAGATTATTAATAATAAAATTAAGTACCTAATGTAATTATTAGGTAGATATGGAATAAACGGAATTGTAATGTTTTTAAGTGTTAATCAGAGGTAATTTACATTTGCAAGTAAGTAAACAAATATTTTAAAACTTAGGTATTTTATGACTCTTCCATGTATGACTCTTGTTTGCACTCAAACATGAGTCATCATAAGAGTCATGATAGGGCTTTAACACCCGTCGATTTTATATACATAGTAGCTATTTTGTCTGTAGAAAATACCCTTTTTAGTGTATATTTGAAAACCCCAAAGAAAAACCGCAAAATCAAGGGTGAGAGAAAAAAGAGTCCGCGATTCTCAGGTCGCTAGCAAGTTGAGAATCGCATCTTCTCCGGCCGGCGCTACAGGAAGTGCAGCTTCTTCACCCTTGCGTAATAAGGCGTAAGCACCTATTCTCACATGGTGCGTGCGCCTTATTATAGCGGGCGGAGGCTGCCCTCGCCTCCAGCTCAAAAAACACTCTTAGTTTTTAGGTAGGTAGGTACCTACAAGTACAATCCAAAATTTAATAAAAATATTGCACGGCTATACTGGATAAGATTAACGCGGTCAGTAAAAATATTTAGTTTGTATGTATAATAACTTAGGTTGTTAAATATTTTGGCCAGGCCAATCTGGAGGTCAATGCATTACTTACTTAATTCAGTTATACTCACGATTCATTGAACGATAGTCGCTTGGCCGGATATACGGTACCTATCCATAATATCTATAATCCAAAAGAAAGCGTGAGCCAGTCTGCGGATGTGAACCTCAAAAAATCGGGCAGGTTCGGGAATTATGAGTGAATGAATGACACGATGATTGAAATGGCTGTACCATTTCAGTTCCAGGTCTCGATCGCCTGGCTAGCCTTGAAACCGTCATCATCAACCAGCGGGTTTCAAGCTACAAGGGCAATACCTACGCAGTCCTCAGTGAAGAGGAGATTCTGTTCAATCTGATCGAGGAAGCCCAAGAGAACGCCATTTTCTCCGGTGGAAACCGCAGGGGTTTTCGCATGAACGGCGTGGACAACACAGGGACGCAAGTGAGCTGACATAGATCCACTGCACAATGTTCCACAAGACAAATTCGGTATTTTAGGATTTGTACATCAGTCACGTGCTCGCGCTAGAACCAAATCTAAAATTGTTCTTATCTACGAATTTCAGGATTAGGTTCATTTTTCTTCACAACTTGCTACATTTCCAGGTGTTCTCGCTCCGTCGCCCAGGTATGTCCTTATCGGACAAGATAGAGCTGTCCATGAACGACGAGCTGGTTAGCGTGGTCCGCATGGAGTCAACCTTCTTGAGGCCGGTCTTCAGCATCAACGACGCACAAGACTGCCCCACCTACAGGCTCAAGGGAAAGATATGCACTAACGCCTCCAACTATCAGGTAATTAAATGATGAAGATGAAGTAGATCTTTTAAGACACCTTTACATTGTTTGGTCAATATTTTGAAACTAGATGGCGCTGGCTAGAAGTCATGTTCTCTTTTAGAGTCCAAACATTTTATTTTAGGTATCAAAATATTATGTGAGTTTAACAATGAGTGGCATGTTTGGTAGGTCCTTTTGAAGCCAGAGCCGAGTCCCGACAGCAACGGCAGTAATTTACAAACTCGCAACCGTGTTTTAAAATCAAGTCCTACAGAAATCAATTCCTCAATTATAAAATGTAATTATCTCCAATTCCAGCTGCTGACAAAAACCAAGACTGTCATTGGCAGCGTCCTGAAGAAGAATCGCGGCTGGCGAAACGAGTTGATATCCCGCAATGATGACTACGTCATCACCTTCCCCGCTGATCTCGCTGTGCACTTCAAGCTGGCTGTGATCGTAGCCTGCGTTCTCATTGTAAGTTTGTAACCAGCAGCCTAATTGCGTAAGAGATCCTACACACTTGTTTGGGTCGGCATGATTAGGCAAAGCCGGGCGGCAAAATCAAATATTATCTATTAAATATGATCTATGAATGGTAAAAAGCCGCTCAGCTTAGTTCGAATTGTGCCGAGCCTTCGCGAACTTGATTTAGCGAGTGTAGATGCCAAACGGAGTTTATCGATCGGCATGCGCCGAATACTAAACTAATACTTATCTGCCGAGTAGTCAAAAGTGCCGACCCAAACAAGTGTTTGTTCCCCTGATACACACAATCACAATCACAATCCCGTTCATTTTGAAGCACAAGACTTCTCCCGGGAGATAGGCTCCGTGGGGTCGCAACTGCCCAACAGCTCGCCACATGCTGCCCGCCTGCGGTTTATGTAACTCTCTTGGTCTGACTCCTCATTCTAGACCTGATTCGGCAAAGTACACTCTAGCGGCACAGACCTAGAGTTCAGGAGCGCGCAAGCCCCATCACGACGCGACGTCAATGTAGAGATACTCGGTTGTCTATTGTTTGCCCGAAGATTATATTCCATAATCATCATTTTCCCGAATTTCATTTACCCGAATTTCATTTGCCCGAATGTTTCATTTGCCCTAAAAGACATACTTACGACATACTTTTAATTGCCCGAATTTTAGATACCATAAGATACGAATGCCATAAGTATTGTTTGCCTTATTTTTATGTGCCATAATAATTATTAGACATAATATTTAAATGGCATAATATTTAAATGGCATAACAAGTATTAGACAAATATTTAAGCCTCGTAATAATCATTACACATGATGACATTATATTTAAACGCCACAATAAATTGTTTTCGAATCTTTTTCCAAGCGACGCATTTACTCATGATGTTTCTACAGGCGCAGGTGCATGGTTGATGGTGGGCTAGGTCGACGGAGCCCCGCTTCGCGGGGCTCCTACTTCTGTGTGGTTTATAAAAAAATAACCACGAAGGGGATGGCGGGGTCTATTCGCTCGCTTCGCTCGCTCACACGACCCCGCCATCCCCTTCTAACCTAACCTGTCCGAGTCGGGGTGCCCTAAAGTCCCAATTGCATCCAATTTCTCTTGATATAAACAACCGTTACACACCCGATGTCGATGGCAAATTATGTTATAGCATATCATAATTATGGCATGTGATAATTAGGGCTTACAATGATTATGACAAATGATGTTATGGTAAATGACTTTATGGGAAACAATGATTCTGGCACGTGACTAATATGGCAAATGAGAGTAGGGCAAATGAGTATTATGTCGTATGATATTATGGCAAATGATATTAGGGCAAATAAAATTCGGGTAAACGGCGGTATACCGAGATACTCGTATGGCGGTTGGTTTAGTTTTAATAATTAATAAAAACTTTTTAGCAATATATAAAACCGACTTCCAAAACAAAACACTACAAAGTGAAAAATAACTTTAATTTCCGAAGTCGGTGTCTTTGGTTTTGTATTTTCGTTTTTTGCCACCGACTTTGTTTTGGAAGTCGGTTTTATTTTTTGCTAAAAAGTTTTTATTTTTCACTTTTTAGTTGTGGTACCTTACCTTTCCCACACAAATTCGAATACCACTACCTGCTATGTAAATACCAGTGCAGTGATAGGAAGTTATTAAAACATCATCCACATAGATTAAAACGTCATCCACATACACATACTAAGTGGGGAAAATACGCATTATTGAAGGTAACTCAAAAACTACCCAAGCAAAATTAATAAAATTTATATGGGCTCATCTCTGCCGTCGTAAGCAAAAAGGGCACAACTAACATTTAAAAAAAAATTGAGTTACATACATATTTAGAATCAGAAAAAAAAGGCTAATCTGCTCAATTTTTTGTAGATTTTTTTTAAATGTTAGTTGTGCCCTTTTTTCTTACGACGGCAGATCTAGCAAGTATATACCCTTTCAAACAAAAAAGAATTTTCTAAATCGGTCCATCCGTCTTTGAGTAATCGCGTAACAAACATAGAAAAAAAAATATAGTCGAATTGAGAACCTCCACCTTTTTGAAGTCGTTTAAAAATCATTCTTTTTCTTTCCAGGACTTCAGATTTCACGAGTACAAATGACGGACGCTGCCTCACAAGATTCTAGAATTAGTTTTTTTTTCATATTGTATTCTTAAGTTTTTTTTAAGTGTTTTTAACTGAGATAGTAAACTATAGGTTTTCCTGAAGTTAAACAATCCACTCTCATATTATTATGAAACATGAGTGTAGCTATGAAAGTTAGCTATTTGGGCATCCCTGAAACTGAAAGAAATGGTACAAGTGCTCTTGACGAAACTGAATCCAATGTATAATATCGTCTCGAATACTGAATCTCGAATATTCATAGTTAGTTTATTGTCAGTCTTATTATTAGGGTACAATCTGTACTAAAAGGGTAGGTACTTATTATTTACAAAAAATGCAGAAATAGCCCTTTCGTCACTTAATTTTCAGTGAAAAGATTAAATAAACAGCGCCATTTGGCTTCACATTTCTGAACGAGACTTCTTCTTGTCTTTGTATTTCAGGTAGTCGATACGGTCGTTGATAAACTGGTTCATTTTTTAATAATAATACTTATATAATATTTTTTAATAAAGGAAGTATTGGCTGCTGTTTTCGCAAAGTTTTCGTAATACTTTGATAAGATTTGTTCTAAAGTTTGGTTATCTTCCAAATGGAACAAAGGAATGAAATTTTTTGTTGTTGTTAATGTATTTGTTTTTCGTTGTTCCGGGTGATATAGATAATTGAAGCTGAGTCATAGCGTCCCATCCTAATAGATAGTCATAATTATTAGAGAAAGGAAGTAAGTAGAATTCTAGTTCTACATTATTTGCGCCAAAAATATGTAGCAAGCAATGGGGAAAGGATTATTTTTCCTGTATGTGGTGTTATTTGATGTGCATTCTGGACAGTAAATGGTTCAGGTACATATTTTGCATAACCCTGATCTAAATAACCTTGCGCTATGTGCGGGTTAATAAAAGAACGTGCACTACCTGTGTCTATTAGCATTTTTTCGTCGTATTCCCGTATTAATATGTAGGGAAGTTGGTTTCCTATTTGATGAAAGTTTATGTGGGTAATTTGTTTATTTGATCCTGGGGAAAATCTTCATTTGAGTCTTTAGGAACTGCAGGCTCTTGTGAGAAGTATGTCTGTTGATACATATCGTCACAAAATTGCATAAAATTATCATATTCATCTTCTTCGGTTGATTCTATGATAAACATATTTTCACGAGGTTGTCTGTCAGTTACAGTACGCATGGTGACATCTTCATTTCTTTGACGTGAAAAATGTTGGGGTAATTAGGTTTTGTCTGTTGGGGCTTAAAGTCATTTTGTATTCTTTGTCTAAATGAGAACGGTGAAGGGGGATTTGCATGTCTTTGAGGTGGTCTCCATTGTTTAAATGGTTGTTGATTAAACGGGTGTTTGGTTGTTGTTGATTAAATGGGTTTATTTGGTTACGTTGTGGAGTCCAATTTAAACTCCAAAGTTTATGAGTTTTTTGAAGGATTTTTTTTTTTGCAATTCAATATCCTTCTCTATCTAGTCTTCTAGCTTTATCACAAACGTCAAGGTATTTATCCATTTTACACAGATCCTGATATAAAGGTGGTAAGAATTTTAAAATTGTTTGTCTAGCCAAAGGTTCTAAAATAACCGATGCTCCTTTTTTTGAGCGTCTCCTTCGTTAACTATCTCGTCTAATTCGTGTATGAATGGTACAAGTCGATCAGTAGAGGGTTGAATATTTTCAATTTCTGCAATTATGTCTTCAATTTTAACTTGCCATCTCCGTTGTAATAATAAAGTTTTTATCTCCTGCCAAGAAAAATCATGTTTTCCGCGATATACGGTATCTGCCGCTTCTCCTGATAATCTAGATAAAACTAAATTAACTTTAGCTGACTCATCTTCCGTATTAGTTTGAAAAAATGTCTCACAAGCCCTAATAAATCCGTTCAAATGTCGTTCACTATCTATTCCACAGAATGTAGGGATAGGAATGTGTCGGGTTTCTACTTGGGTTGAGCTAGGTAATACTGGAGGATTCATTTTTTGTTGTTTAATTAAAGGTTTGCCTGAAGGTGTTAATAACAGTTTTCTCACTTGTAATAATCAAATGTACTTACATTTGTATGATGGTAAAGAAGGTTACTACTCCTAGCTTCATGGGATATCTTCGGAGTCGAGTTGGCTTGAAGATTCGTCATACGTCCCCTTGATACCAATGAGCTTCCAAACTGCTGCGTGATTCTCTGCTGCTCGTAGTAGATGCCTTGAGGATACGCTTTTCAGGGGTAGTCTTGATCGAAGGGGTTCGATAGGTTGATGCGTATACTTTGATATAGAGATCAAGGACACGATTAGCCTCTCACTTGGGCGCCAGTTAAGGAAACTGATCAACCAGGAGTGTAAAAATGAAGTAGTAAAACAATTCTTTAACATGTTAAAAATCGGATACTATATACCTAAGTCACAACATCAAACCTCTCACGGAGATATTGAAAGATTACATTTGTACGATTGAGAGCACAGAAACAAACACTCGGAGAAATTTGTTCTAAAGTTATTATGTTAGGATATAATTCAACTATACATAGTACGAATAATAAAAAAACACCTAACGGAGAACCTTCCAGCGAGAAATTGACCTGGATCACAAAACGTAATCACGGCAGATTATTCAAATAGATCAAAAAACCAAATACAGTTAACTAAAGATTATTCATGGTGCCATGAAAATAAAATAAAATGAGAAAACCTAAAATACCTGAATTAAAAACTGGATTAAAATACCGTAGCAAAAATGTAAATACATTTAGAGGACCTTTCGAAGTAATGTAGGAATAATACGGAAATTATACAACAAATATAATTAGACGAACTCACTAAGTCATATGCATATTCCAGATTTTCGGACGTCTCACTACCCTCGACGGAGGACTCGTCAGTATAAAACAAGGTAAAGCAAAAATTCAAGAAGATACGTCTTCTTGAATTTTTGCTTTACCTTGTTTTATACTTATTCATCCAATCAACTTACAACCACTCTTTGAAGAGTATTATAAATTACAAATTCTTTAACGGAATCTCAATAAAAATTAACCTCTCTTTAATTTCACAAATAGATGTTGTCAGTAAACAAACATATCCTGGAGTCATTATAGACAATAAGTTTAACTGGAGTTATCACATACAACGTGTTTGCGATAGACTTCGGCAATTTCTCACTCATAATGCTTTATTTATTACGCAATGGCTGGATCCTACATCCAGTATGGCCTTAGTAGTTATGGTCGTATCTGGGTCATACACATAGACATGTTCGGGCATCATTACTCAAATTCCAAGGGTATAGCACGCAACTTTATTTTTTTGAATGCTGAAAGAGTAATGTTCCATAAACAGGCTCTAGAAGGAATTACAAATTCAATAAATATAATATTTAAAAAAATTAAATTATATGTTTAAAAACCCTTCTGTGGACTGTTCTAGTACGGAGTATCTATGTTTAAACAGCGAATTCCTTTACGTTATTTTAATTGAATTTAAAAAAACTTTAATATTTCATTGTAATAAATAATAATATTGTATAAATTATAAGCAAGCGTAAATACTAGAGTATAATTATTCTTCAATATTTCCAATAAACTTACGGTTATATGAGACTTCGACCTGTCTGTGGACCTAAAATATCACACTAAAATAATATCTACCAATGCTACCTCACAAAAATTGAGTTTTATACTGGCAACACTCGACAACCTGTCAGTCACCACTGCGAAATTAGAAAACGTGCGCTCAGTGTTAGTAAAATAAAACAATTTTCTCTGTATTTAAGTAATTTTGTCAGAGTTCAGTGCTACTTTTCTGTTCCTGGTATATTTTGGTAAGTACACATACAATTTACTCATAAATCCATGGCCGCAACGCCTCTTGAGGAGTATATTTTGTATCTGCTTGTCTACTTTTCTAACCTCAAAAATTAAATTATTGGCGTTAATTTTATTCTAGAAAGACCATTCTGTGGACATCTATTCTGTGGACTCGAATGTCCACACGAGATACAAATGTCCACCGAATATACTTATAATAATATCTTTTGTACAGTAAATATTATTTCACTCTTATGGGGAACATAACAAACTTTGCTTTGATTAATTATTTGGTTTGCCTATACGAATCTATAGAATTCATACAAAAACCCATAGGAAGCGGCTAGCAATTAGTATAAAATGATTATTTTTTTAGCTGCCATGCCTCGTTCAATATCGAGAATACAACTGAGTGAAGAAGAAAAGAAAAGAAGGCGACGAGAGCAAAAGAAAATGAGCATGCGCCGAGCTCGAGCTAAGTTAGATGCTGCTGCTATTGAAGAAAGGCGTAGAAAAGACAGAGAAAGGTATCACCGAAAAAAAACAAGATGGCTTAGTGAAGACTATAAAACATATTACACCTAGAGAACACCGCCAAATACGAAAAATTTGGCGCGAAAAGTCTAAATTTAGACGTCAGAAAGAAAAAATTAGAAACTGTTACAGAGAT
This sequence comes from Dicycla oo, assembly GCA_948252095.1. Classification (NCBI taxonomy): domain Eukaryota; kingdom Metazoa; phylum Arthropoda; class Insecta; order Lepidoptera; family Noctuidae; genus Dicycla; species Dicycla oo. The sequence goes on along the minus strand of OX411711.1, from coordinate 1,440,793 downwards.
CATTAGAGGACGTACAAAGCAATGCAAAAAATCGATTAAAGAAACCGTAAAAACTTCGCAACACATGCTTGTAAACCTTTTTAAGTCAAACTTCCCCAAATTTTTGCAACATCTTGCAAACATATGCAATCAGTATAAACTTTTCTGAAAACTATGGTTGTAAATATTCATCAGAAATCCAATCGGCACATTTTGGAGGATCAAAAGCACAATTATCTTTACATACATGCGTTTATTACTCTACCAGTTCTCAACCACCAGAAAACCTAATCAAGACCAAGTCTATCTGCACAGTTTCCGAAAATCTAAGACACGATCCCGTACTAATTTGTGCACATTTAAAACCTGTCATAGAACAGATTAAATTGATTACTCCACATTTAAGGGTGCTGCGTATACTTAGCGATGGTCCTACTACACAAAATCGTAATAAAACAATGTTTCATATGATAGTTGCATATCGTAGCAAAATATCTAACACCGAAACTATCATATGGCATTTCAGTGAATCAGGACACGGAAAAGGTGCTCTTGACGGTGTTGGCGGCTGTATAAAACGTTTATGTGATTCTGCTGCTGCAAATGGAAAAGACATTTCTGACATTAATAGCTTTATCGAGTAGTAGTAGTTAATTGTAAGGGCATTATGATTATTCCTGTTGACGAACCCCAAATAAGTTTAGTGAATTACAAAGTATTGCAGATACAAGCACCGTTCGCCCATTCAAAGAGACTTTTAAAATTCACCAAATTACTTGGCACGCGAATGAACCCAACACCCTCCACGTAAGAAGACTGAGTTGTATTAAAAGCGCAGCGGATACTAAATGCCCTCATTTTGGAATTGAAGTTCTCTCAGATCCTTCCGAGACACAATCTTTGCCTGACAGTTATGCATCATTGACCCCAACAAAAACTCCATCCTCTTCTCCTAGAACAGCATCGGTCTCTACTATAACTGGACCTAAAACACCACTATCGGTCCGTTCTCCTGTAAATACGCCATCACCGGATTTTTCACTAAACATACGTCAACCATTAGCTCCTAGAAAGAGAATTAACTTCGAGGATATTTTCTCTGATGACTCTGCTTTATTGACACCACCAAAAAAAATCAAAATACAGCCAAAGCTCGTTGATGGCAGTGAGGAAAGCGATGAAAACATTTTTTAAACCATATTTTATCTCCTGTGGACTATTTTCTGTGGAAACAAATTGATTCGAATAGTATTGCAATAATCAACACATTTCTCGAAGTTTATGTTGACATTTTATTTTATTTTGTGCTGTGTTTTTCTCATTTACGAGTATTGTGTGTAATATTAGTTTTAAGCATAATTATGTTCTTTTCTGTGGAACATCTGTGATTTCTGTGGTCATGCAAAATAATTAAAGTGCCATATCTTTAACATTTTTGAAAAACGATCTAGTTTGTACTGATACTTTTGATATTGTGATTTATATTAAATAATAAAGACTGATTTTGAAACAAACCGACAACTTTTTATTTCCTAAAAATTTCATTTCGATTTTGTGTTTGACCCATCTATAAAACCTATCTTAAAATTATTATTATTACTTAAGTGTTATTTAGGAATGATTGTAACTATCATATTTAAATAGCTAAAGATGTTATTAATTGTATCGTCAATAACGCATACTTATAAAATGCAAGATTGTTTAGTTTGATATTGAGATAGACTCATGATAGCACAAGTTTAAACCTTTGTGGTTTTTGGTTGCTATTTAATATGTAATCCTGTATTCTTTTGTTTAGATGATAAATAAAAAGTAAAAAAATATCGTATAAAATATGTTCAAAGTAAGTTATATCACTATGTTCATATGTTAGTAATAAACTAACATATGAACAAAAAGTTCAAAAAATATCTCTCAACATATTAATATTTTAATTCCAATAAAAATACAGAAGAAAAGCTAACCTCAGAATTATTATTTGAAAGCTTAAAAGATATACAGTGTATTTAACTAACAGAAGCATATGTCTTTGCACAGCATGACATACTGCATCCTTCTATTGTAGATCAACTTCACTTATAAGGAAGATTCCAAATTCTATTAATATTCTAAAAGATCCTTTAAAGTTAGAATCTGTACTAATTAATACCCCATGTAAGGTAAATTTAAAGTTATATAGATCTTTAAAAATATATATATTAAAACTATGTTTAATATTTCTTTGTTTTATTTCACTCTGAGTCAGGCCTTTACCCGGGAGGGGAAATGGTTAGCAATAACCCTGTCTTTGGTGTCGCGCAGCCGGGTGAAAAAGGATATTACGTCATATATGTGATAGTGTGTACATGTGACAACAGTGAGTACGAATAAATTAAAAACTGAAGATTAGTTAGGTATAAAAAGTTGGCTGAGGGAACGTCAAACACCGAGTCATGTCTGCTGGACTTGAATGAGAGTTATTTGTAACTTCCTTATTATATCTATAATAAGTGTATAATAATATAATATCCTGGGACATTATTCACACACGGTCATCTGATCCCAAACTAAGCTGAGTTTATACTATGGAAACTAGATAACTGATATACTACATACACTACTTTTTTTTGTAAATTCATACTTATATAGATAATTACACCCAGACTGAGAACAAACAGACATGTTCATGCACACAAATGTTTGTCCTGGATGAGAATTGAACCCACGACCTGCGATATGATAGGTGGTATCTTAACCAAGCACGCCAACTGGCCTGTCAAGAAATAGAACGTATAAAAATAATTTAAAACATTAAATCGACTTCAAAAAGAAATAAACTCAAAATTATGAAATAATTTTAATTTTGGAAGTCGGTGTCTTGGGATCTGTATTTTAATTTTTCGTGATGGAACCGTTTACGAGCAGTTGCCCCGCCTGCAGCCACACATCCACAGAACATAATGTACACCACTGCACAGGTGTGGTTGGCAACAAGCGTCCAGACGGCGCATACAAGGTGGGTTTACCTACAACGCGGCAACGCCCAAAGTGGCCACAAACTCATCCCAGGCGACGAGCCCAAGGCCGTTGTAATTGTAAGGTCTCACATTTGCTGGCTACCTACATGTGATCAAAAGTCGTAAACAACAAGAGTAATTTCTTGTGGTTGACTCCTTGATTACAAATTACCTACGTGAAGTTCAGTTCAAACAGAAACGCGTCATCCAAATTGTATTTTTGTTTATATGCACTTGACCTTCATAAGTGCATGAGCACAATCAACTCGTTCTATATTAGTTATTCGAATGACGTTTTGTCTGTTCCAACGAAATACATGCAGTCGTTTTCTAGCCACATGGGGCCTGAAAATGCAGCAAGACTTACTTAAGGCGATACCAAAATAAGTTGGGGGCTTTTTCGTAACCATTTATTTTACTATTACAGAATGTATGGATTTAATTTTTGGATATATGTTTATTGACTATTTGATTAATACTCTGACTGAAGGAAAACACGATTAGGTTGAATTTCCTCGATAGAATTTAAATCCGAAAATACCTCTACTTTTTTATATTTTTTTCTGTAATTCTAAAATCCTAAATAATTTCATTGCAAAATTGCATTCAAAATGTGCGTATTAGGTAATTGAAAACTCTGGCTGAACATATTTTTGATAGATAGCTTAATTTATTTTTAAACAATTTTTATTTGGTTTGGCGCTTTTATTTTGGTTCCAGCGCATTGTTGCGGTCTCTTTTTTTCGCATGTGGATGTAATTGACTCTGCCACTTTCTTATTACCACTCAGTTAGTTTTTTACGTATCGCCTTAAGACGCCTCCGGAGCATGCGTAGTTTATACAAACGAAATACCAAAATAATTTGTAAATCAAACATATTCTTAAGATAGAGTATATTTACTCCGATTGGATTACAGAATGTCTAGGTTCCCAATATATATATTAAATAAGAACATTGATTTAAACATGAAATATGAGAAAAATAAGTTTTCTATAGAAATTTTAAATTCCTTATATTATCTCGTCTTCAAATTAGTGTCCTTTCAAAATATATCTTTGGGAGCCTACGAGTAGACATTCTGTAATCCAATCGGAATAAATACACACTACCATATATTATGTTTGATTTACAAATTATAATAATAATATCCTGGGACATTGTTCACACACGGTCATCTGATCCCAAACTAAGCACCCCACTAAGCAACCAGATAACTGATATACTACATATAGGTACTACTTTTTTGTTTGTTTTGTAAATACATACTTATATAGATAATTACACCCAGACTCAGGACAAACAGACATGTTCACACACACAAATGTTTGTCCTGGGTGGGAATCGAACCCACGACCTGCGACATGATAGGCGGTATCTGAACCAACGCATGCTTTGGGGGCCTCTTAAGCATGGTTACTTTAGTGTTAGGCGCCGTCCTATTGTCAGCGCTCGTGCGATGATGCGATGCGATTTCATCGTGTGATGTAATCGCTCTCGCGATAAGAAATTGTGTGACCCGTTTTGGAGCGATGCGATCACACTCGAAATGGCTCTTATCAGAGATGCACAGTTTTTGCATGACCTTCAATAGGACATTTAGTAGATATCAAGTACCTATGTTGAACGCAAGGCCGCACGGTCATTTTCGTTGGACGCATATCATCGTACGAGCGATGCGATGGCAATACGATGGCGCCTTAGAATATGAGTCATGAGTAGAGATTTTTGTTAGATAGGCGCCCGTCAGTCGCCAGAGCTAGTATCTAATCTATATTAAGTAAGTACCTACATATAATAAAAGTATAACTGATCGCTGCATGTACATGAAAGATTTTGAGACAAACTATTATTGAGGGGTCTTTATTAACGCAATAGAACCCAAAATTTCTAAAATTCTTAAAATTTTTGTCCGTTTGTCGCTGTGCGTTTGTGCGCGCTAATTTCAGAGTTGCGGTTTTCACTAATGTTTTGTGGCAAATGTTGTTTGTTTTATTTCAATCGGTTCATAGATAAGAAAGTTATGTCAGTGTGCAAAAATCGAAAAAAAAATGCTCTATAAATACGTAGCAAGTCGGAAAGAAATACCTCTGTAACCTAACAAACAGTAGGTAAGTACTAGGATTGCATGATTTCAAGATAGTGTTTGAATTCAAGACACGACACGTTATGTACACAATTTCTGAGCAATAAACCGAACAAAAAGTACTAGGCTTGCATGAATTAATGATAATATTTGAATCAGTATTATGCTTTTTTGCTAACGGGCTCGCTCGCTGGCGGGATAGGAAACATAATTGAAATTTTGCACACGGCTTCCTTTTATAATGTAGAGGACGGTCGGGCAAGAAGGTGAAATTAGAACAGATATAGAAGAAGTACCCTTTTCAGAAGAAGTCACCTTCTTGCCTGACCGTCCCCTAGAGGAGCACAGAGGCGTTTTTGGAAATTCGACTTTTAATGGAGTCTAAAGGGGGGATTTTATTTGTGCGAAAAATCTTATTTCTTGAGTTTCAAGTTTATTAAGACTTGAAACTTGGCATGAATATTTATCTAAGTAAATTATGAAGTAAGTACCCCTAAAGGGGGATTGAGGTGTGTCAGTTTGCGTAAAAGAATTTTAGTGCGCGGTCCGACTCAGTACTTACTTAAGACCGAAAATAAAGAATAACATAGAAAGAACGAGGTATTTTTTTTTATTAGATTGGGTTTAAAAATAATTACGGTAAAGTAAGAAATCCACGCGGACGAAGTGCTAAATAACTACTTACATATTACGATGCTCTGTGGTCGCCAGTCACAGTATGTAATAAATTATGTACCTATATAAATTAGTCTATCGCCATCGCCAGTCATGGCCAGTCAGACGTCTGACCTTGGACGGAACAGTCGCGCGAATTTCCGCGCACAGAATAATATTTCGGCCTCATTCGCAAAGTTTCTTAATAATTCGTTTTAATTTGACTCATATTAATTCGTGTTTATGTTAATAAGGTCTCAAATTGTGCATTCAACAATTTTTGTTTTAAATCCCGTGTTGGTTAATGTAAATTACAGTTTTTGGTTTGCGAATTTTAATCAGCAGAAGGTTTTTGTGAATGTGACCATTGATATTGAAGTATCTTTCTGTTTTTTGATAGAACTATTGATTAGTGTTGTGTTGATTGTCAAATTGTTTGCTTGTAAACAATGGCTGCTGCTCAAGTCACTGGTTGGTAACTAACATATGAATTATTGAATACTAAAATTATAAAATATTGCAGTGTTGCCAAACCTGCCTTTTTTTTTGTGGATGGGAAATCATCAAATAACTTCTCCCGCTCTGGGTGGAGCGGAAGGGCGTGTCAGACTTTTACTGACTAAAACCCACCCGTGTTCCTTCAGTTGCCTATGCCAGGGCCACGGTATCTTTTTCAAACAACCCGCGACCCCAGCGGCATCGGCCCTATTGGACCCCATCTCTTGCTGACATCTCTTTGAGGCGCGCGTGGAACACAACGCGCCGTCGACCCGGGCCTGGTCCTCACCGGACGGCGAGCTACCCACTACTCACCGTCCGCAAGCCCGCACCTACGGTGGCTGGGAATCGGCTATCGATTCCCGCCGCCCAGGGCGTCTCCTGCGGCGACTGAGGGCGTGAGGCTGCCTCTCCCTCACGCGTTCCGCCTCCTCCTTCGCGAGCATTACCGCTTCGCAGAAGGAGGTGACGGCCTCCCATGCACTCTCGCTCCGCACCATGGCCTGGACCAGGCTCGGACGCGAGAGATCGCCGCCGCCGATCGCCTCCGTGAGAACACGGCGGTGCTCTGCCCAAGCCGGGCAGACCTCCACTGTATGCTCCACCGTGTCCTCTGGGCGATCCACACAATGGTGGCACCCGGGCGTTCCCGCCTTATGCGAAACAGGAACCTCCCGAAACAACCGTGTCCGATGAGGACCTGCGTCAGGCGGTGCCAAACCTGCCTGCTGTTTTAATAGTAGGTAGATCTACTGCTTTTCCATTTGCATCCCTGTTTTCTGTTTAAGTCCATATTTGGAAATATGGACTTAAACTTAAACTGTTTTATTACTTTCGGCGCCATCTGATGCAAAAGATCCAAAATGCTTGTTTCTTGGGAACCACTGCAGTTGGTGACCCGTTGCTTTTTCATAGTAACTATTTTTTTTCGGTAGAATAGACCCTTTTTAGTGTATATTTGAAATACCCAAAGTGCGCAAAACCATAGGCGCCGAGAAATAAATCGCCAAGTTTTTTTCATTGTGGAAGATCACGTAGCAGGCGTAAATTTGTTACCAAGCAATAATAACAAGGCGCAGTCGACGGAGCCCCGCGCGGCGGGGCTCAACGGTTAAAAAAAAATCCACGAAAGGGATGGCGAGGTCATTGTTCGATCGCTCACTAGACTTCTCCCCTTCGAATCTAACCTGTCTGAGTCGGGCTGCCCCAAGTCCCGAGCTCGCTTCGCTAGTTCTTGCATCCTAAGTTCGCCTAGTAACAGTAGTAGTAACACTGACAAGGAGACCCTATGGCATTGGGCAAACGGTTTTTATGATTTTTAGTAGAAAGGTAGTACACTACGTCAGTGTAGTTCCTGTAAAACTTTATGTTCGTTTTTCTCGGTTTTATTTGAGTATTGCATTTTACTATTTTACCAGAAGTACACTGACGTGGTGTAGGTATGTACTTTTCTACTAAAAATCATAAAAATCCGTTTCCCCAAAGCCGTAGGGTCTCCTTGTGAGTAGGTAATACTCACTAGTAACATTGGCTTTTGTAAATACGATGAATGAGAACTGTCACTTTCCATTACATTTCGTTACCCACCGTACAAATATTATAAAACCTTACTATTTTAAATTTAGTTAATTATATTATTTGTTAGATAATTGAGTTCATTGCGGTAGCAGCTGTTTGAAAATTATTTAAAGCTAAAAACTTACAATATTAATACTAAAAACCATTAAAATTCGCTGTCACTTTGCCTGAACTTAGAACGGAACATCATATAGTTCCCGTCACAAGAAGCTATAAATTTTGTAAACATACATTCAGGGGTTCGCAACCTTTAGATCACATAAAAAAAAAAACAGTTTTAGTGTAATAGTTTTTATTTTTATTTAGGGATATAGTTAGGTTAATACACACATCTAATTACTGCCGTTAGACGATTCCGAGTATTCTGTTTCAGAATCGGTTACATGATAACAGCATCAGCGTGAACTTCAAAATGGCGGCCCAAATGTTTAAGTTCCATGAGTCAGTTGCGTTCCAGTACCAAAAACATTTTTATATCGAACGCTTTATATCGCTTTATACTTATATAAAATATAACCCGACCAAGTGAAATTGCTCGTTAGTTTCATATTACACGTATGTACAGTAACCGGCATGAGCCGTGAGCACAAACTGACACCTGCGCAGCTCTTTGGTGGAATGAAGAAGCTCGGGGGCGCCGAACTGCACGCGATTGGTTCGTCAATCGATGCTCGTTGTCTATTAGACTGTCGCCTGTCATTTGGCTACTGTGCAATTTTAGTGACTTACGTTTCGGATTTTAAAATAGTTTATTTTTGTTATTTCGTATTTGTTAAGTGTCCTCCGGACTGAGACGATTTTTTGCCTACAACCAAGAACGCTGTAAATTATTCAAAACGTTGTAAAAACATAAATAAACAAAGAAAAAACACGTATAATCAAATTATATTGTTTTATTGAGGTAATTATATTTTAGTCACGAAGGCCTTCAACATTACTGTATCAAAGTAAAATTTCAAGTACCACTAATATTTTAATTATAGTTTGTATAAGTACCTATCAACAATTTTCGTAAAAACGGCACTGAATAAATTTGGCCGAAAGTGTACATGCGCGAGCTTCCCCCCACTACTGCACATCTGTGCTCACGACTCGTGTGACTCGTGCCGGTTATTATATGTTACTTTGAGTTGATTGAATTTGGGATTATTTTTTGTTGTTGATCGCTACGTAATTCAGTAGAAGTTCTTTATTTACAAAATGTATAGCGTCTTGTGACGGGGACTTCAGAAGTTAAATTCGTGCATTATCTTATCTGTGATAAAATGTCAATTTTATTATGTAAATAAAGTTGAATTATCTGAAATTAGGATTTTTTTCCTCTAAAACTATGCGTTTGCGCAGAGTGAAATATTGTGAAAGTGTTTTACATGAAGATATCTATACGATATAAAATTGTGAAGCTTCGCACGCGCGGGCTACCAACTGCAGTGGTACCGTTTCTTGCCTTTCCTATGGGTACAAACAGGTCTATTCGTTTACTGATTCTGATGTTTAACAAAAAAAAAAAAAAAAAAACTATGACTGGATGACTAAACTAATATTTATCGTCTGTCCTTTTCATAATGAAATAGAAAGAAAAAGATGAACTGAACTTAAATTTAGTTTAGTTTGTAGACAAGGGAATTGACGCCATTATCGGATTTTAAACTTTAATATTCTTTATCTTATGCTAGACACAATACAATTACCGTTCTGAAATTACTATATATCTAATAATATGCTGTCTTTATGGTTGATTTGCTGTTTTTTAGTTTGGTAGCGTTGGCAACACTGCAATGTTCATAACTGATAATACTGATAATACGTTGACGTACGTAATACGAAGCTATGAAAGCTCGATAAATCTAAAACTACAGTTCCAGGTCTGGAGCGGCTGTCGCAGCTGGCTAACATCATGATCCACCAGACTAGTACAGGCTACCATGGCAACAATTACTCCGTCCTCGGCGGTGCGGAGGAGGTCTTGTTCACCCTGAACGAGGATGTCCCGGACACCATCTTCCGAGGTGGAAGCGGCAGGGCGTTTATCTTTGACGGCGTAGACAACACAGGGAGGAAGGTGAGCACACATGACCCGCTGTAGAATGTTCCACAAGGTAGTACGTGAGGTGAGTAGCTGGGCCCTCCTCTGATCTCAGGCTCTGTCTCGCCTCTAGCACGGCGTCAGTGGAAGCAGCCGGAATTATTTTTTTGCCATTTGCTAGTACCTAATTATAAGGACTTAAGGATTTTGACGAGTTATGCGAACATGAATGTATGGAACAGCAGATTTTTTTTTCGCGAATTTCGGTTTGGTCCCATAGTAAAAGTTGTTTGTTATCATGAATACAATCATGTGTTTAAGTATCGGTCACTAATTACCAGTCACCCTATACAGGGTTATTGGTAAAACACCAACAACCTCTTAAGGGGTCATTGTACTCATCATTACGAACAACTTTTACTATGGGACCAAACCAGAAATCGCAAAAAAATAATAATCAGCTGTTCAGTACATTCATAAACCGCCGGTTTTGTCGGTTTTGCCGTTATGAATGTGAGTCTTACTGACCATGAAATAAGGACTATTTTGCATTTGGCTGTGTTATAAACCAGTAATTTCAAAATTTTGGTTTGTTTATAATGATGAGTACAATGACCCCTTAAGAGGTTGTTGGTGTTTTACCAATAACCCTGTATAAAAGGAAACCGTGACTGACTGATCTATCAACAGATAGCTCAAACCATGAACTTTTGCACAGATAAATATGTAGGTAAGTAAGTCATAAAGTTTGTCATTTTGAGTTTTTGTAAACTACCCCTTAAAGGGGTTCTAAAGTTATTCCCATACCCTATTTAATATTCATTATAAATCCATACTAATATCGTAAATTCGAGTAACTTTGTCTGCCTGTATGTTCACTTTTCACAACTGATTAGCTGTAACTTTTCCAAAAATAATAAAATAAAATAAAATAAACCACTGAAGTGGATTTCGATAAAATTTGGCAAAGTGATAGATGGTATCCTGCGGAAGGACATAGGCTACTTTTTCTTTTAAAAATAATCCTAAAGGGGGTGTTATAGGGGATGAAAGTTTGTATGAGCCTAAAGAAACCTAGCATTTCTTAGGTTAGGGATGTGAAAATTCAAATTTAAGCTTTTGGTAATCATTAAAGGTAAGGAAAAAGGACCTATCAGTATACAGAAATAATGAAACGGAGAAAAAAATATTTTGTCCTGTTTAAACTATAAGATACAAAGGCTCTTTTAATAGTAAGAATTATTAGGTGTTCGTTAAGTTTACGCCAATTTAAAAATACTGGTAAATGCGTCTTTTTTTGCTGATTCCGAATATGTAAATAACATTATTTCGAAAAAAAAAAAAATCAGATACGTCTCTTTAAGGTTCCATATCCAAAGGAACCCTATTGCTAAGACTCCGCCGTGATAGTTAGACAGTTGAAATTTTCACAGACGATGTATTTCTGTTGCCGCTATAACAACAAATACTAAAAAACAGAATAAAATAAATATTCAAGGGGGCTCCCATACAACAAGCGTGATTCTTTTGCCGTTTTTATAGATAATGGTACGGAACGCTTCGTGCGCGAGTCTGACTTCGCACTTGGCCGGTTTTTTCCTTATGACGGCAGTATAGAATTACGTGTTTCAGCGTCTTTTGAACAGGGTAAATTAGGGGATGGTTTTAAAATCCATCTCTCATATTAATATTTTTGTGTACCTACTTCTTTTTAAAAGATTTAAAGGATCGGAAACATAATTCGTAGCTTGCGATAACATATTATTCTTTATTCAAAAAGTTATTACAATTTAAAGTCATAAAAATAAAGGCTAACATGTTCACATTCACTTACAGAGTCAATGGTGGTCAATCATATTGAAATGAATAATTAATAATAAATTAATTTTGCAAAGCCACAAATCACTAAATATGTTGAGCGCTAAACGAATTTAAGATATTGTTCTATTTCTGTCAATTGTTTGAAGTTGTCAGGGATGGAAATGTATTCATGGTTTTTAGTGCAAGCGGGCCTTGGAATCATATCGATGGCTCCTAAGTATACTGAGTCAACTGTACTTCTAATATCATTAAAGGAAGGCGATAAAAAGAGCGAATTATTATTAATAACATAATAAGAAATTTATTTTGCAGTGCTATTAGGCCTTATTATTATATTCAATTCACTATGATTAGCTATTTTTCTTGATTGTATTAACATTTGAAATATAAAAATTCGCTCTTTTTATCGCCTTCCTTTATAGTTAAGAGTTGACTCGGTATACTTAGGAGCCACCGATAAAAATATGTTTTATATATACAAAAGTTTATTTGAATTTATTACTTGTTTGTCAATCTATTTGTTAACTTTTCACGCCTTACCGGATAGGCCACGACCTGGGTTCGGATATAGGATTATTTTTATTTTGGTAGTACATTCCCTTGGGATAATTTCCGACTTACACGCGGGCGAAGCCGTGGACAATAGCTAGTATATTTTAAGTACGGTGGAAACTCTTTATAACGAAACTCAAGGGAACGAGCATTTCTTTCGTTTTAGAGAGTTTTCGTTATGTGAAGTGAAGAAAGACTAACAACCGAATACTAATCAGAATACTTTTTAATAGGTATCTTTATTATTTATTGATTTACGTCTGTATACGAGAGTTGTTTAGTAACTGCGGCCAATATTCCTATAGACAATGCAATCTAAGGTCAATGTCACATGTGTTCTAAGCAATCGCCAAGACGATCCAAGCAAAGTGCAAGGGCGCTACCTACCTTTTCTCGAAGCGCTTCGTCATTTTTTTGAACCCTCATAACTTCCGAGATATTATATGATGTAAATAGTAGACTTATTAGACATAATATAAAGTTTAAATGGCATAGCTCTTATACTTTAGATTTTATTGATATCCAAAAAACCCCGATTTCGTCACTGATTCACTGATGATCATCAAAATTCTTAGGGTACCTCCTGAAGTCTTAGAAAGCTGAAATTTGGTACGTAAGCTAGTATTGGTACACAAATAACAAAACAATTCTAAAATTTGGAACTTTTACCCCCCAACCCCTTAAACTAGGGGATGTAAGTTTGTATGAGACTTCCGCAAATGAAAATGTTTTTGGTGGGATTAACATTAACAAAAGCAAAGCGGCTGTTTACTCAGGTTCAGGTGTCGTAGAAATTTCGGCACCTCAAAGATTTAGTCGGAGCCTTTTGTTAACTGGTAACATAAACAGTAACACTGATAATATATACTTATATACTGACGTCTAAATATGACCGAATGTCTTCGTAATAGAGAATGGCTGTTGCGCTATAAAGAGTGTATCAATATAATATATAAAATAACCGTACCAACAAGAAAAACAATTATAAAAATAACAATTTTCTAAAGAAGATCTTTCACACAAGGATTTGTGTCGTCTTAGCGTAGTTCTGCCATTTTCCTTGATATAAGTATCAGGAATGTCCGGCACTGTCCATTAAACTTGACTCGACGTCACGCCAGCGTCCTCCGCCAAAGGGCTAGACACAGCCACATTTCGCTAGCTATGTTACTATTAGTTCTGCGAAAGTAGATCTTGTGTGTGAATATGCCACTAAAATTATATAAAACGGGATATTTACAAGTCTTTTTTTTATCAGATCTTCGCCAAATGTTTATGAGACCAACTTAAAGTTACTTTCAAATACTACTACTACCTTTCAAATAAAAAAAGAACTATCGAAATCGGATTTCATAATGCGGAGATATCCAGTAGCCCCCTTTTTGCCCCTTTTTAGAGGAAGTACCCTTCCAATCAAAAATCCCCGACGACAAAAAAAATCTATTAAGTCGTAAAATCTGTATACCATGTTTCGTCCAGATCGGTTGTAAAATACGATCTGTAGAGGAGTACCAACAGACTGACCGACGAAAGCAAATTTTTTCAGACTTGAAGCAGAGACGCTTTGCTCGTTCGGTTAATTAAACACTCATATCCTCGAGTATATGTATATTGTCACTAACTGATTAAAAAGCTAACTCCAGAATGTAGTTACTGCATAGTTCAAGATTATTCAAATTCCTAAACTGCTACATTTTCAGATGTTTTCATTCCGTCGTCCAACTGGAAGAATATTTATTGCGACTAAGGTGGAGCTGTTCATGAATGAAGAGCTGGTCAGCATTGTCCACACGGATAAGACTTTCATTACGCCAATCTTCAGCATCCACGATGCACAGGACAACCCCATCATCAGGCTCAAGGGGAAGATCACTGACACTGGTTACTTTGAGGTACCTACTTAAGGCACATTGCTTCCGGCCCTCGCATGACTTCCACAGGTCCGGGACCCTGGTACCGACATACGTAAATACAACCATACTAATGTTATACGAAGTAACTCTGTCGGACTCTCTGTCTATCTGTCTGTGTGTCTGACTGTCTGTTACTTTTTCACGCCTTAATTGCTGAAGGTATTTCTATGTTTGGCACACAGGACCATGACATGGGCTAGCACATAGGGTACTTTTTATCCTTGTAGTATGTTCCCTTGGGATAATTTTCCACGTGGGCGAAGCCGCGGGCTGAAGCTATTAAAATATTCTTCAATTTCAGCTGCAGACAAACACCAAGACTGTCATAGGTGGTCTACAAAAGAAGTCTCGCGGTTGGCGAAAAGAGATGTCGTCCTTCAAAGATGATTACATCATCAGCTTCCCCGCTGACCTCGCCGTGCAATTCAAGCTAGCTGTCATTGTAGCCTGCGTTTATATTGTAAGTTCGTAACCGATTTTAATTAGGGAGTTAAGCGAGCCTGAACGGAATACCAAGCTAACATCACGGTGTTCTGTGTTTGTTTACCGTCCCTACGTCTAGCCATGTACAAGGTACAGTGGTCGACACGTTGCCAGTATCATTGCAGTGACTAGATATAGCATATCTTCTAGGTTCGCTTGCTAGCAAGACGTGTGAGTTGACTCATATAGTGCAAGAGTTAATTGAATCTCGATTTTACATCTTATCATTACAGTTTTTTAAAAGTGCATTTAAGTAAATGTAGTCTCAACATACACTCCTGTACCCTAATCGCGTAACACTATCAATCGGAATCGGTTTCATTTTAATAGTTCCATCAGTTTGTGGTTGAGCAGACAAAATTTTCGAACATATGAAGCAATGGATTAGCAATTTGCTTCAAAATGATTCATTCACTCAGTGAGACATCCAAATAAGTAGGTTTTAAGACGCACATAACAGCTTTTCAGATAAAACAGTTTTCTGTACTTAATGATAATCAATATCAAAGTAACCATAATTTAGAAGTTGATCTCTTAAAACATATTTGTAGTAAAGTTTAGACTGTGATTTCATTCTTTTAACTAAAATATTTTACACTTAGGCTATTAATTTAGCCATTATTTTAATTTTGATTATGTAATCAAACAAATTAAAATAATGGCTAAATTAATACAGGGTCGTTGTCATTGTACCAACAACTTCTTAAGGGGTCATTTTACTCATCATTATGAACAACTTTTACTATGGGATACCAAACCTGAAATCGCGAAAAATAAATCAGCGATTCCCTACATTTATATTCGCAATACTCGTCAAAATGTATGAAACAGCGCAGATTCTTTTTTCGCGATTTGGTTTGGTCCCATAGTTAAAGTTGTTCATAATGATGAGTAAAATGACCCCTTAAGAGGGTGTTGCTGTTTTACCAATAACCCTGTAAAAATATTCAATGCGTTCTTACCTGCTTATGAAATAAAGACTTTGTGATTATTAAATAATATGTTGTTTGTATTTTATTTTTAAACCAATGAGAATTTGTGAAGTTTTGTCTCCAAATCCCCATTGACGTCACATAGAGGTCATAGAGGGATTTGTGGACAAAAAGTTCACAAATCCCTATTCAAGGGGATGGTCAATGGGGATTTGTGGTATAACCCGCATTTCAGTATTGGTAATTGTAAGTTCCAATGTGTACTTTGGAGGTAACTTTTGACGACTCACCATGAGGTTACGAAGTCGAGCATGCAGATGTGTTAGATAATAAACCATTGTTTTTTTCTTTCCAGGACTTCAGATTCCACGAGGGCAAGTGACGGAGCGCTGTCGCATAACATGTTTTAATGTTTAAAAATCTTATTGTATTTTTTATGTATAAGTACTTATTTATCAATAAGTGTTTTTCTTATCTAAGAGGGAACGCAACAATTGTTTGCTGAACTTAAACATCGCATCATCTTATGTATAGTGTTGAAATATGAATGTATAAACATGTCTGCCTACCATGCGCTGAACCTGTAAGGAATAGCACAACCGACGAACCTGAAGCCAGTGTTTAAACTAATTAAGTCGTCTATTGTAGGGAAACGGTATCGAATATCCAATCTCCGATCGTCTTAAAATCATTTTGCAGTGATAACATATTATCAAACAGATGAAAAGACTTTCTTTTGATCGACTAAAACTAAAGGAATAAGATACACCCGAAGTTACTATAATCTCAAAATCAATCTGCCTAGCCTTTTCCCAACTATGTTGGGGTCGGCTTCCAGTCTAACCGGATGCAGCTGAATACCAGTATTTTACATGGAGCGACTGTCTATCTGACCTCCACAACCCAGTTATTGGGTAATACGATACCCCTTGGTAAGACTGGTTGTCAGACTTTCGGGCTTCTGACGACCCGTAACGACTGCCAAAGATCCACGAATGACAGCCGGGACCAAAGGCTTAACGTTCCGAGGCACGGAGGAGTCTCGGTATGTAAAGATGGTCACCCATCTACGGACCAACCCCGGCAAGCGTGGCTTAACCTGATGGATCGACCCTTGCGGCTGTTATTACTTAGCCACGAGCTCCTCTCGAAGTAACTATAATCTGATATCAGAAAAATGTCTGCATTTTATATGACTTTTATCGTGGCGTTCATAAATGTAGTCAAACCAATTCTATGCATTAATAATATATAATGCACGTAATTTCATTGTAGACCAGCGTATTTTAACCAGTCAAGCTTGAATTTATTCATGGGAAACTTACTGATGTTGTCTTTTTTTAATAGATTTTCGTATTTATATGTATTTTATCTCTATTGGAATAAGAACAAAGTATTCCTTAATTTTATGGTACCTACCTATAACCTTTCATAAAAACAATTTAACGAAGTCCTTTTTTTGAAGTAGGTAACTTTAAAAGTCACGTAGATAATACTTAGAGCATTAAAGAGATAATACCAATGTTGAATGTGTATGCTATGGGTGTTCTTTAGTACCTATATAAACAAATAAAGAATTACCAGTGAAAAGATTTTTATAACAGCCCCATCTAGCTTTAGGTTTCGGAACTTGATCTGCCTTTGTTTTGAGCCTTTATTGACGCACAATGAATTTATTATTAACTAGCTTTCGCCCGCGCCTTCGACCGCGTGGTATGTCGATAAAAAGTAGCCTACGTCCTTCCCCAGGGTTCAAAGTATCCTCCTACCAAATTTCATCAAAATCTGTTCAGCCGTATAGCTGTGTACAAAAAATAAAATCTTTTTAAAATATTAATTTAGAGATAATCTTTGTTATCATCACATTCATCACATTTTCGTGAATTAAAAAGTTTGCATTTACCAATGTGAGATTTTTTTTTTTTCAAAAATATATTAGAAACATTCAAAATCATGTATTTGTTTTATTTTGTTTTTATGGTCCAAGTTAAAAAGGAAGAATGTGCAAAAAGGAAGTAAGTATTAGTGAAAGCAATAAATTAAAAATAAAAGATCGTAACAAAGTAGGCGTGCTTATGTGTGTTGCGACGCAGCCCGGCCACAGTCGAATTCGTAATTTATAGACGTATCAATTAAATGTTCTTATATTGTTCTTGCAGTACCAATGAATAGATTAAAAGTACCACAAATACATCCTGTTAAAACAGCACTTGTTTGTGGCCGGTCTGTACCGTATACGTTGCAGACCGGCCACGTGTATATTTTCTGGTGCCCAGAATGTTCTAAAATATAAACGAAATAAATGTTCCTTTTGCGTTCTTTATTTCTTATCAATGAAATATACCAAAGCTTCCATAAACTAAAAAATATTTCAAATAAGAATTTGCACTAAGCGCCTAAACTATTAAAATAGCAATGTAAGTATGTATGTAAACAAACAATAACATAAGGCTGAGGGCCCATTTTTTTATTCTTGCGAAACAAATGGAGACTTATAGGGAAATTATTTAAAAACAGTAAAAACTTAAAGCAATGATTCATAAATTTCTTAACTGTGACTTTTATGAACAAATGACTTGGGCTCTCAATCCAGACGCCTGTATAAAGTGACACAGCATACATCTCAGAAAGTCCTATTGAAATAAAAGGAATGAAATGAAATGAAATCTCTTTTTTCCAGATATAGTAATCCACACATAAATAACAATAACAGTTACAACATAAATAGAAACATACAATATCATAACTATCACAACTAAATAGATAAATAAATAACACCTACACATTATACGTACACACACGCACACACGCCACTTAGGTAATCGGCGTGTGGTAGGACTGTCGTGAATGGCACCACAGCCCCCTACATATAAGGTGTTATATGTAGGGGGCTGTGGTGCCATTCACGTACCACGGCCACCAATGAATTGGCCAATCGGTGTATGGCGGTGCGTGCAGCAGCCGACCGGCTCCTCAGCAGCGCCAGCACGCAGGGCGCGCGGCCCGCGGCGAAACTGTCGCTTGCGCTGCACCACCGAGGCAGTCGAAAAACATCGCGCGCCACGCGTCGTTAATGATTTTTATTTTAGAAATTAGTTAAGATTTTCTGAAATCTTTTAAGAAATTTCCGACACGCTAGAATATGACGTTACAGATTTATGGCGGTTTAACTTGGTGCTCTCAATTCATTAATGTCTGTACTGAGGAATCTACAAAACATGAGTTTACCTGAAGAAATACATGAATATGCTTTTTATATCTTATAGTTGAACATTTCTATGAATTTGTTAAAAAGAAATAAGGCTTCAATAATTATTGGTTGAAAAGTAAACGAAAGTAGACTTTTTTTGAAACGTTTGAACTGAGAGCCCAATATTTTCGGCTATATTGACTAGACTCAATCTCATGGATCCATACAAATAAAACCAAGCTTCTTTACTATGTTTTAATTAAAATTTGACAAATCGTCCATTTTTCTAGATGCACGAACAATATTATGGGGGCACCAAATTTGCTCCTATAAAAAATTGATATTGTATGTGTGTCACTTAAAGTGTGGCATTTAGACCAACGGGCGAAAAAGTCGGACGGGAAAGTTACCTTCTTCTCTTTTACAACATTTAGTTACCAAACCCAGACGAGTTGGTAATCCAGATGGACATCCTAGCCGAGTTGCACACTAAAAATATAAGTAAAAACCTTTTTAAAAACAAGCTTTTATTGAACTAAAACTTACATAAACATAGAACTTTAATATTCTCTTAAAAGCTTGAGACCGTGAACGTGCTTCTGACACGATAAAATAAGCCTCAAGCTGTTAAGAAAATATTAAAGTTCTGTGTTTACGTAAGTTTTATTTAGTTCAATAAAAGCTTGTTTTCCGAAACCTATAAGTATTTGGGTATGTCGGAAGCCTTAGGCATCAATGTTACTGACATGAAGCAATCGTTGAAGGAACGCTTCTTTGGCCGCCTGAAGAAAGTATTTAATAGTCTTTTATCAGGCGGAAACAAGGTGCGCGCCTCCAACGCTTGGGTCATGCCGGTTCTGATGTACTCTTTTGGCATACTCAAATGGACTCAGACCGAACTCGACGCCCTGGATATGACGGTCCGTACGCTCCTAACTGCATATCGAATGCACCACCCACGGTCGTCGGTAATGAGACTGTATATCCTTCGAAAGTGTGGAGGTCGAGGCTTTTTAAACGCTAAGACCCTCCACAGTCGCGAGATATACAGTCTCAGGGAATATTTCCTAGAAGCCGACGTGGGGATGCATCGAGATGTGGTCGCGGTGGACAATGGCCTCACCCCGCTCTCCTTAGCTAACGAGAACTGGCGTAAGCCTGTAGTGCTTGACACTAACGATCGCAGGGAGGTATGGCAGAGTAAGGAGCTTCACGGATGCTTTTTCCGGGCCCTACATGGACCTGATGTAGACCTGCTAGCGTCCGAAGCCTGGTTGCGTTCCGGTGACCTCTTTGGGAAAACCGAAGGTAATGTCAGTGCAATTGTGAACAAAGTTATCATGACGAACCATTACCGGAGATTTATTGTGAATGTCACTGTCCAGGAGTATCAATCCGACACATTACCTCCGGGTGTTTTCGTCTAGCTAACGAAGAGTACTTGCACAGACACATCCTTGTAGCCAGGATTATCCATCAGCAACTTGCTCTATACAGCCTTGTAGAATCGGAAGTACAGTACTACATGTATGTGCCCAACCCAGTTCTCGAAAATGGAAATATCACATTGTACGTCGTACTAAGATCGATCCATCATCACTGACAGGACTATTGTTGCCAATAAACCTGATATAGTGGTGATGGATCTAGGAGAGCGGCGCGCAATGATTATGATTGATAT
Organism: Dicycla oo; assembly: GCA_948252095.1. Taxonomy (NCBI): domain Eukaryota; kingdom Metazoa; phylum Arthropoda; class Insecta; order Lepidoptera; family Noctuidae; genus Dicycla; species Dicycla oo. The sequence goes on along the minus strand of OX411711.1, from coordinate 1,420,405 downwards.
AACGGTCCCGCATGACGGGAACCTCGTGGAAGCCGAGAAAGATAAACAAAACAAGTGTCTTGACTTGGCTCGCGGGGTTGTCGACATGTGGGATGTGGACTCAGCGATCATTGTGCCTATAGTCGTATCAGCCAATGGCTTAATTGCCAAGAGCCTCAACCAATACCTAAGGAGGCTTTCGTTGGGCAGCTGGGTTAAGGGCTTGATTCAGAAAGCGGTACTTCTTGACACACGTTAGAAGGTTCCTCTCTCTGGAGCCCTGACCCGTAACTTGGACCCTGTTCCCGATACTTGTGAGCTACTATTTTTTTTTGTTTATTTTTTATGTTTTTTTATAATTTTTATTCTAATATTTTTTAATAATAATAATAATAATGAGAAGGAGAAACAATTGAAGTATCTCGACTTAGCCCACGAGGTTGTCGCTATGTGGAATGTGGACTCGGCAATCATTGTGCCGATAGTCGTTACGGTCAATGGCCTTATCGCTAAGAGCCTCGACCAACATCTCAAGAGGCTCTCGTTGGGTGGCTGGGTGTAGGTCCTGATTCAGAAGGCAGTACTCCTTGATACGGCGCGTATTGTGAGGAGGTTCCTGTCTCTGGGACCCTAACCACCGGTAGCTTGGACCCTGTTCCCCATGTCGGTGGATTTCTATTTTTTATATTTTTAAATGTTTTTTTTTTAATTCTAATATTTAAAAATATAACTTATATGTAAAAAAATGAATAAAGGAGATAATAATAATAATAATATATTTATTTGCCAACAATAATACATAGATACAAGAAAAGAAAAACCAAAAACATAACTGAGGAGCTAACTCTAGAGGACATAAATCTATGTGCAGACAATGTAAACCCTGCCTCTTACACTAGGAAGACCTGTATTGTAAGAGACAGTGATTCGGCCATTAATATGTTTTTTAATTTTAAGATTTAAGCGACAAAGTGAGGCGTGGCGAATGCATCAGGGGCCAAGTCTAGTAGTTTAGGAAGAAAGAAAGAAAGAATATGTGTGTTTATATGTGTGTGTGTGTTTGCGTGTGTGTGTGTTGAGGTGTGTGTGTGTTCATGTGTGTGGATGTGTGTGCACGATTTACACGATGTAAGTTAGTAAAGACTCAGTATTTGAGTAGTCCTGTTGTAGAAGCCAGTTAGTGAGTTTAGATTTAAGCTGGTGACGGTTTAAATCTAATATGTTGAGAGTTTTGTGGATTGCTTTGTAGATGTGTGAACTTAAGATATAGTACTGTTGCCTGGCGAAAGAGGTCTTGTGTTGGACACTTGGGGGAAAGTTAGTGCGTTTATTTGGGTCAGATTTGGGTAATGTAGCATGCTTTCTGAGAATGTTTTGGAGCACATAGATCTGACGGACCGTGAGCACCTTGCTATCAGCATAAAGTTGGGTTGTTGGGTATCTAAAAGGTTTTTTCAACATTACCTTCAGAACTGCTCTCTGCGCTCGTTCTGCCCTAAGAAACCTAGTTTTCCCAGCACCACCCCAGACTGTGACACAGTAACCGATTATTATTTGGCATATTCCGAAGTAAACCATCTTCAAAGTGTAAATATCGGCTGATTCCCTAAGCCTTTTGAAGACATGGACTAGCCGCAAGGTCCTAGTTGTGACAGTATCAAGATGAATGTCCCATTTGAGCCCGTCATCGATCTGTACTCCTAAATATTTAATGTTGTTCGTTCTTGTGAGGGGCGAACAGAGGCAAGATGTCTCTTGGTCAGAACAGGTGTGCGCAGTTATAAGGAAAGTGCTAGGTGGTTTGGAATTATTTCTGAGTGCAAAAGGGATGTATGCAGTCTTATCTAGGTTTAGCGTGAGCAAGTTAACCCTTAACCATTTTGATACTTCTGACATAGCATGTTCGGCATTAGCTTTAACCGTTTCCCACGTAGGACCGTAAACAATGATTGCCGTATCATCGGCATAGGTGAAGATCTTGCAATTTGGAAGTGACATACGGCACAGATCATTAATGTAGATCTGAAACAAGGTAGGGCCCAAGCTACCCTGAGGGACTCCGAACGTTACTTTTTGCTCATCACTAAGGTAGGTCTCAATCTTAACTCTTTGTGTACGATTTTTAAGGTAATCTTTAAATATGTCAAGTGTGATTCCTCGAATACCGTGGCGCTCCAATTTAGAGGTTAGTATGGGAACAGAGACTGTGTCGAATGCTTTGGATAGGTCCAAGAAAATTCCCAGACATTTATTTTTCTGGTCTAGGTTCCTGGCAACAGATTGTGTCAGGTCTGCAACTGCATCTTCGGTTGATAGACCAGGCCGAAAACCATACTGGTTTTCGGCAATTATGTTGTATTTGTCAAGAAAACGCGTCAAGTGTTTATTCATTATCTTTTCGAAGATTTTAGATATTGAAGATAGTACTGAGATGGGCCTATAGTTGTTGACACAGTCTCTGCTCCCACTCTTGTGAATTGGATATACAATCGCTACTTTGAGGGAATCCGGGAACACCCCTTTCTGCAAACAGCGGTTGTATATATGAGTCAAAGGTCGAAGCAATGACTTGCGAGATATTTTTAGCACTTGGGACGATATTCCATCCCAGCCCACTGCACAGTCAGTACGTAGCTGCAGTATGATTGATTCGATCTCCGACTCGTCCACTTCCAGTAGGGCAAGAGAGTTTGGAGGGGTTTGTAATGTACCGCTATGAGCTAGAGAGGGTTGGTTGGTTAATGATATGTTAGAGGGGACGGGACGCGGTAGTTGAATTTTAGCAGCTAACTTTTCACCAATACTACTAAAAAAGTCACACACTTTATTTACGGACGATTTCGGGCTATCAGATATTTTCAAAAGGTTAACAGGACTTGTAGAGAGTTTCTGCGTGCCTGTGATTTTTTTTTATTGTATTCCATAGAGCCTTAGGATTGTTTTTCGATTTCTCAAGTTCACCTTTCTCATAGGCTCGATTTAGTTTACGGAGTGAGACATTGCAGAAGTTTCGATATCTAGAATATGTAATTTTGAGAATTAAGTTGTCAGGAGATTTTTTTTATTTTAAGTGCATCTTAAAATATATATGTATGTACAAAAAAAAAAATAAAAAAAAATAAAAATATTTTATTATCAGGCATCAAGGCCCATAGGGTTTTAGATAATTATTACATATTACTTAAAAATCAATATTAGTTACATGCAAGAACACTAAATAAAGCTAAGCGCGGGGAAGGTTTAACACGCTCTGTTGCCAACGTGTAGCTTGGTAAACCTCCCCATTGTAGGCCCATCCAGCCTCTCTGCAAACACCCTCAGGATGCTGTTGCTGCTTCCGCTCACTCGGGATATTACTGAGGCAACTTTCTTCCGCAATATCGCAAAGTAGTCGTCAGTGTGCGCATCAGCGAACATACCTGACGCACTACAGTAAGGTGGAAGCCTCAACAGCGCCCTGAAGGCATTGTTATATTGTATTCGCAGAGCATTGTCTGCTTTTAGGGTATGATTAGCCCAAAGGCTGCTGGTGTAAAATGTTTGGCAGTATGCCCTGAAAATAGTTAGCTTCACGGGAACTGAACAACCGTGAAACCTTCTGCAAACCATATTTCCCCTCACAGCCAGTGCCCTGCGCTCCCTTTCCATATCCAAGTCGTCCTTCAACTCCTCAGTAACAATGTGGCCCAAATACTTAAAGTGGGAAACTCTGTGCAAAGGTGTACCATTTAGTTTAACAGGAGGGACAAATGTTGGATTTTTATTTCTACCTCGAAACACCAACACCTCACTTTTTGTCGGATTATATTTTAGCCCGTGCTGTTTGGCATATCCTTCACAAATGGAGAGTAACTTTCTAATTCCACTGATCGTAGGGCTCAACAGCACCATGTCATCTGCATAACTTAAGTTATTTAAACATACTCCATCTATATGGCATCCGACATGCGTGCTGCTGAGCTCAACAAGCAGCTTATTGATATAAATATTAAAAAGCCTCGGGGAAGTCAGACCACCTTGTCTAACGCCGCACTCGAGTTTGTACGGGTCAGACAACGCATTCGACCATTTGACGAAGTTCCTCTGCTTGTCATACCAAAAAGATAATGTAGACACTAATGCAGTAGGAAATCTTGCCTCCAGAAGCTTCTCAAATAGGACATTATAAGAAACCAGGTCGAAGGCCTTAGAAAGGTCCAGGAAACAAGCATACACAGGTGTTTTCCTATCAGTATAATATTTGACAGTATGCTTCAACGCAAGTATAGCACTTTCAGTTGATAGCCCAGCACGAAAACCAAACTGCGTGTCATGTAGCTGGGTGTATCTACCGAGGTGTGAGTCAAGCACACTGTCAAACACATTGGCTGTCACAGTTGCCAGTGAAATAGGCCTGTAGTTACCTTTGTCTGCTATGTCCCCTGTCCGATTCTTCACAATAGGTACAACAATTGTATCCAGTAAATCCTGAGGTAAATAAGAATGTCCCAAACACAAATTGAATAACATAGTCAACACTCTGGGCAGATGTATCCCGGCATTTTGAAGGTGCTCGATGCTGAGCCCATCATGACCAGGTAATTTACCCCTCTTCATGCATTTAATAACAGATTTTATTTCTTTACATGGAAACCAAAGGGGTGACCCTGATCGACATGCCACAGCATCGCGCACCCTCGGCTCAGACTTAAAATGGTCTTTAAAACAATTGGCTATCTCAGCGTTATCGTTTTTACCATCCACGCTCACTGGTAGGCTTGGAGTATTATTTAGTCTCTTAGTACCCTTCCAAAATGCTGAAAAACATTTTTTTGAATGGAGTGAAGCCAAAATATCCATTTCTATTCTTTCTTGGTTCTGAATGCACCATTTCAATTTTGATTTAAATATTTTACGACTTAAAGCCATATCCTCAAAAATAGGACCGCTACTGGGTTGCCCATACCACATCCATAATTTAAATTTAATTCTTGCCTGTATATGAAATTCTTTTACATGTTGGTTCCACCCCTTTATACCCTTTTTTCCTATAATGTCCTTTGGGGTTCTGCTTATACTAGCAGCTTCACTTAATATAGACACAATTTGTTTATACATTTTATCTAATAACAATTTATGGTGGGTATTTTCACAAAATTTATCAGCACAAAGTTTAAATTCTTTAGGAAAATCTAAGTTCCTTAATTTAATGTTACATAAAGAAGAGTATTGACTGATTTCCTCTGGACTTCGTTCCCCCCCAACAAACACCGTTATACGAAGATTTAATTACATTAGTTTTCACTCTAATAACATTAATATCACACTCTATTTTTAAAGGAAAGTGATCAGACCAAAACGAACCATTTATTTTCAGGTTACAAAGACCCATAGATAAAGACCATAACCTAAGTATACATATAATAACAATTGTATTAGTAAATAAAACTTAAAACTATGTTATGTTAAGTTGATATGTTGTTGTGTGTTAAGTTGTCAGCTGCGGGCATAGCTAAGACCATAGGGTGTATGACCAGAGGTAAGCCTCCAGGATACGACGGACTCAGCATCAAGCACCTGCAACATGCAGGTCCCCACCTGCCACGTGTTTTGGCCATGCACGTCCTGCCTTCGCCATTCGTACCTGCCGGATGAACTGATGAGGACGGCCGTAGTACCACTTTTTAAAAATGAAACAGGTGATATATCAGACAAAACAGTTACAGAACGATCTCATTAGCGAGAGTCATCGCGAAGGTATTATATTTGACAGCATGCTTAATACTCATTTAAACAATACAATAACTTTGCACGATAACCAGTTTGAGTTCAGGCCCAAATTGTCCACAGATAGTGCTATACTGAGTTTAAAGCATGCGGTCAGATATTACATGGATCGGAGCACGGCTGTTTACATCTGTTTCCTTGATCTGTTCAGAGCGTTTGAGATGGTTTCTTACAAAGTGCTGTGGAAAAAGTTGCTCGATAGGCAAGTTGCGCCTGAAGTTGTTAAAATCTTCCAGCACTGGTACGGGAACCAGGTCAATAATTTTAAATGGTCGGAGCTCTGTCGGACTCGTACAGGTTGGAGTGCGGGGTGAGGCAGGGAGGATTGAGCTCACCAATGCTCTTCAATCTGTATACCGACGGACTTGTTGCCAAGCTCAGCAGCCGCCATGTTGGATGCTATGTTAATGATGTTTGCTTTAACAACATCAGTTACGCTGATGATATTTTATGGTGCTGCTGAGCGCGTCGATAATGATTTAAGCTTTTACACAAACATTTGGTCATGAAACTAGAAGTGCTTCCATTGTCTAACAATGCACGTAAAATGTGTTTTTTCCCGTTACAATCTTCCACTTGGAGTAACTGCACAAGCCAATAATTATGCATTATCAGCTGACTTGCTTTGTGCAGCTGACTCACGCCTGCGGTTATGTTGCAGAAGCGGCAAGCTTCGAATATGCATGCATCTGAATCATGACTTTGGCGCAAGTAATTCTGGCATAATCTTGAGGTTTTGCGTTTTGAATTCTAGTTCCTATTGGAAATTATTTAAATTTGTGACAGCGATACATTGCGTGGATGTTCTTACATAATGGAAAAATCGCTCTGAAGATGGTGAATGAGAATTTACCATCAAATATTTATGATGATTACAAGTGACATCACCACACCACATTTACTTGAAGGGAATCTTCGTTTTGCCCATCTAAGGTTTCTAATACCTAAGTTAGCACGATTCTTAACTCAGAACTTTAGAAGAACTCAGAAGATTAAAGTTCTCCAACGTATAGACAGCTCCTTGCCGATATTACTACGATGAGCTTCCCATTCATGGCTAGTTACAGGGCCTAATTTATGAGAAACAATATATTTACTTAATATGATAATTAGTTATGTCCCAATGTTCTGTAAGTAACTTAACGAGTTTTCAGAGCTCGTAACTTTTTGTTTATCGTCACAATGACGTTTCTTAATAATTTATCTGACGCTTTAGGTTCAATGTGGTAGATATATATACTCGTAGATTCTTTAGACTGGCCAGTTGGCGTGGTTGGTTAAGATACCACCTATCATGCCGCAGGTGGTGGGTTCGATTCCCATCCAGGACAAACATTTGTGTGCATGAACATGTCTGTTTGTTCTGAATCTGGGTGTAATTATCTATATAAGTATGTATTTACAACAAAAAAGTAGTATATGTAGTATATCAGTTATCTGGTTTCCATAGTACAAGCTCTGCTTAGTTTGGGATCAGATGACCGTGTGTGAATAATGTCCCAGGTTATTATTACCTATTATTATAATTAATGATGAAAATGGACTGTACCTAGATGATTATTGAAAATTGTTGAATCGGATAGACCATAACCTGGGTAAGGACATAGGATACTTTTATTCCGGTAGGAATCATCATCTGCATAGCCTTTTCCCAACTTTGGTCGGTCAAGACACGTCGTACGGTGTGGACGCTTGTTATTCGGTCCCTACAGTTTTTAAATCTAAATTCTGTGATTGGTCATTTGTACCAAGTTTCGATTCCTTGTTCCTCATCAAGTGTTTATACCTGCCGGCTCCTCCCACTGGGCAGTCCTAGAGTGAGACATCGGGATTCTTGTTGACAACATCCTAATTGGGGTCCGAGAAACTTTCTGTGATTGCTGGATTTGAACTCGTGCCTCGCCGAGCTTGGATCCGCGCGCGCGTGCAACGCGCTATCGAGTCAGTGCAGGCGGGGACAAAACTACGCTACCAGTGCTACGTGCAGCTGACGTCATACAAGCGTCGAGAGCGACGAGTGCTACGTGCTACGTCCGACTTATCTGCTACGAACGCCTATCTACGACGCATCGGCTACGCGGTTCGCCCGGTATTGAGTTCATTATATAATTATTATCATCTTGCAAATCGTTTCCTGTCAGTTGTTATATAACTACGAAATTACGAACGTATTATAACTGCGAAAGATGTCTTTAGTTAAACGCACTCCGCCAAAAACCCCGCAAACCAAAATAGAATCTGACATAGCCACAGCTGTCCTCGAAAGTGATTACGTAAACAAAAACAGGAACACACGTAAATGTAAGGATAACTCGCCTCAGAGCGAGTCACGGTTGACCTCGGATAACTTACACGAAGAACTTGCTGCCTGGAAAACGGAGCAAGGCAGCAATATGTCTAAATTTTTGGCAGAGCAGACTTCTATTATGTCTAAAATGGCGTCCGATATTGGCGAAATTAAGGCTCAAAATGTCCAGATACAGTCTTCTAATGCGGAACTTCGGAAATCAAATGAAGAAATGATCCAGTCTATCGTCTTCATGAACAAGAACTTTGAAGATATGAAGAAGGAGGTGGAAGACTTACGTAAAGAACGCCAGGAACAACATAAATATATTCAAAGTTTAGAACAAAAGATTTCTGATCTTCAGCGAATGTCTCGTGGGTCCTGCATTGAACTTCGTAATATACCGTTAGAAAGTTCGGAAAATATAGATAGTCTGACTAAAACCGTTTGTACCATCGGCGAACTTGTTGGATTACGCATAGCGGAATCTGAGTTCCGTGACATCCACCGTCTACCAGGAAAAACAACCCACTCAAACACCCCGCGCCCCATATTGGCTGAATTCACCACAGTAAAAACTAAGCAAGCACTTTTGTCAGCTGTCCGGTCGTATAACAAAGGAAAGGGGAAAGAAAATAAGCTAAATACGAGTCTTCTTGGTATGACAGGAGAACGGAAACCAGTATACATTGAAGAACAACTTTCCGCCAGTAACAAGAAACTATTCTATCAGGCTCGAGAATTTGCTAAACAAAACTCTTACAAATACTGCTGGACTTCAAATGGCAACATTTTCTTACGCAAAGCTGAAGGTGATAAACAACAATTAATAAACTCCGAAAAATGTCTCCAGGTACCCGACAGTAGTAACCAATGACTAACTGTGATTAATTACGCAACATTTTTTTTCTATTTGTTTCAATATTCAAATACAACAACAACACTCTCTCACATTATTCTACACACGCACAAAACTTCAACACACACAAAAAATCAAACCACTTACTTCTTAATATCACATCACTCTCTCATTAACATTCAGTCTTTTTGTGTCAAACAATATTTCAGTGTTACCAACTACATATATTAATGGCTAACATCACTAACATAAACAAAGACCTCGACCAACTTTGTGTAGGAGATTCCTCTATATGTAGCCCTGATAATTGTAAAAAACATATAAAACATTTTGACACAAATAATATAAATCTTTTACACATTAATATACGCAGTATAAATAAAAACTTTGATTCACTACAAGTTTTATTGAGCCGAACTGGTATAAATCATGACATCATAGTATTGACCGAAAGCTGGCTCAGCAAAACAAGTAATTTACCAAATCTGGATGGTTTTCAGTCGTACTGTACTAAAACAAATTGTAATCAAAATGATGGCATAGTTTTTTATATAAAAGAGGGCCTAAAAAGTACAGTGTGGGAACCAGACTTTGAGTGTGGAAATTGCCTGGTATGTCAATTGGACTATAAACTGGCAGTGGTGGCAGTCTATCGCTCACCATCTTACAATTCTAAAGAAAATTATGATAACTTCCTAGTCAGTCTAAATAATGTCTACAATAAAATGCCCTCGTTTCCTAATATCGCTCTTGTTGGAGATCTTAACATAGATATAAGTCAAGATAACAGAAATCAACGCAGTCTGGATTATTTATTGCTGAATGCCTCTCACGGGCTTCTCCCTTCCCACTTATTCCCTACCCGGCTAGACAAGTGCCTAGATCACACATTCCTAAAAACCAACTTACCCGTAAGCACACTTGTGTTGGACACCCATATTACCGATCACAGACCCACTCTTATATCTATTGCTCACCCCAAGCTTGTGCGAAAGCTACGCCACACTACCACCCGTATAAATCATGATGCTATTGTGCAGAATCTACAAAACACGGACTTTTCGGATATTTTTAAAACCACCGATCCAAATATATCCATGAATAAATTCATCACTATACTAACATCTATAATATCTAAAAACTCAGTACAAATTAAAATTCCTAGATGCAAACGAACTATAAAACCATGGATAACACCAGGTCTTCTGAAATGCATGAAAAACCGTGATAAACTTCATAATAGGTCCAAAAAATCACCCGATAATCTAATACTTAGGTTAACCTACACTCGCTACAGAAACTTTTGTAATTCCTTACTTCGAAAGTTAAAAATCTCCTATGAAAAAAGTGAACTGGAGAGAACGAGAAATAATCCTAGAGAGTTATGGAAAACCATTAAGAATATTACAAACACGTCTAAAAATCAAACTATACCTGAAGAGCTACTAAGTTTATGTGATAACCCTTATTCTTCCGTAAACAAGGTATGCCATTACTTTGCTGAAGTTGGAAAAAACCTGGCGGCAAAGATCGAATCTGGTGCACTATCCCTCCTCCTCCCAGAACAGCGTTTAGCCTCTTGTAATATTACCAACTCAACTGTTAATTCACTGGCTCTGCTAGATGTGGATGAAGCCGAAGTAGAGTCACTTATACTTCAATTAAATAATGACAGTGCTGTTGGCTGGGATGGAATATCTCCCTTAATGTTAAAGAACTGCAAAAATGTGTTAGTTCCTCACATAACTTACCTTTTTAATTGTTGTTTGCATAAGGGTGTCTTTCCTGAAGCTTTAAAAAAAGCTATAGTCCACCCTATTCATAAGGGAGGAGACAGAAACTGTGTCAATAATTACAGGCCCATTTCGGTGCTACCGGTACTTTCTAAAATTCTCGAACGGATACTCAACAACCGCCTCAAAGCTTTTTTGGATAGGTATCAAATAATCGCGAAGAATCAATACGGTTTCCGGAAAAGAACATCAACAGAAGACGCAGTGCTTGACTTGACGCAATATGTAGCGAAGAACCTGGATAGCAAAACTAAATGCCTAGGCATATTTCTAGACCTGTCTAAGGCCTTTGACACAGTTTCTGTTTCCTTACTGATTTCTAAGCTGGAATTGATTGGTGTGCGAGGAATTGCTCTAGATATATTTAGAGACTACTTGAGTAACCGCACTCAAAGTGTTAAAATCAATAACTATCTCAGTGACGAAGAAGTTGTCTCCTTCGGCGTCCCGCAGGGTAGCATTTTGGGGCCTAGTTTGTTCCAAATTTACATAAATGACCTATGCAAACTAAAGCTCCCACAATGTGAAATTTTTACTTACGCTGACGACACGGCGGTTATAGTACATGGTCCTACTTGGGATATTGTTAAAACTGCAGCGGAGTCTGCATTAAGTTTGATAATGACATGGCTAAACTCAAACCTTCTTACGCTCAATTTACAAAAATCCAGCTACATACCGTTTGCTATAAGACGTAATAACTTGCCTTCAGACACTTTCTCGATTACTGCTCACTCATGTCAGGATTCAACTTCGCCCAGGTCGTGTTCTTGTCCTAATCTTAGCAGAACAATCAGCGTAAAATATCTAGGTGTACAAATAGATAGTGAACTAAGATGGGATAAACAAATAGATGCTCTCACCACTAGAACCATCCGTCTCTTACATATCTTTAAGTCCCTGAGAGAATCCGCTAATCTCGACACTTTAAAAATGGTGTACTTTGGCCTATGTCAATCGGTACTAGGATACTGCATTACGGTGTGGGGAGGGGCATGTAAAACATTCCTACTCAAACTAGAGAGAGCACAGAGAGCAATACTTAAAGTAATGACGAGAAAACCCTACAGATACCCAACAGCTCAACTGTATTCCAACTGTAAAGTACTCACAGTACGTCAACTCTTTGTGCTCTACTCAGTCCTTAAAATACATTCATCCCTACCCCCTTCAAACCGAGAAAAACGAACCTTTATCCCTCCAAGTACTCCTCATAGAACAGCCTTTGCCAAACATCAGTATCATATTCTGAGCTCTTTCATCTACAGAAAAATACATAAACACCTAAACATACTTGATCTGACAAAATGGGATATTAAACAAAAACTTACAGAGTGGCTACTTCAACAAGACTATGATCACACAGAATCATTATTAACCTACATAACCTAGCACTTGTACACTCATGTACACACGCCCAAACATATACACACACACACACACACACATACACACTAATACACACATGCACGCACATACACATACACACAAGAAATACGTTCATTATTAACCTTATTTAATTTTACTTCCTTATGATTTTTGATAATTGTTTAATTGTGGGTAGATCGACAGGGTCTTCACTTGATTAATAGTTAATGTTAGAACATAACTTTATGACCGTCTACTGTCTCTTAAGAAACAGGTATACCCTAGTTTAAGAGACAGGGTATCAGAAATTGTCAACAGATGTACCGTGTAATTACATCACCATGTTCTACCATAATAATGTAGTTACATAACTTTATATATCTTGATTGTTACTATTTTTAAGTTTTGTTTTTCTCATCATCTGTACTTTCAAGATCAATAAACAATTTATTTATATTTATATTTATAACTATGTTGAGGTCGGCTTCCAGTCTACCCGGATGCAGCTGAATACCAGTATTTTACATGGAGTGACTGCCTATCTGATCTCCACAACCTACTTAATGGGTAATACGATACCCCTTGGTAAAACCGGTTGTCCGACTTTCCGGCTTCTTACGACCCGTATCGACTGGCAAACATCCACGAATGATAGCCGGGACCAACGGCTTAACGTGCCACGGGGGGTCTCAGTATGTAAAGATGGTCACCTATCCACGTACCGACCGCGGAAAGCGTAGCTTAACCTGATCGATTGACCCGTGCGGCTGTTATTACTTAGCCACGAGCCCCGGTAGTAATAATCCTACTAATATTATAAATGCGAAAGTTTGGATGTGTTACTCAATGGCTGAATGGATCCGGATGAAATGTAGCACAGATGTAGATTATAGTCTGCATATAGGTTACTTTTTTTATACCGGTAGTAGTTTCCCGTGGGATAACTTCCGACATTAACGCAGGCGAAGCCGCTCGCAAGAGCTAGTAAAATATAATACCTAATAATCGTGGGATAACCGGATAATATCCGATCACACGGGTAAAGCTACGGGCATAAGCTAGCTTAAAAATAAACGTTTTGCGAGCGCTGGCCGTCTGCAGCGACACAACTGCAATCGCTTGCTTGGCAACAGTGTGTCTAGCACCGTGCACACAAGGTGGGTCTACCTACCGCGCCCAAAGCGGCCAACGCATCCAAGGTCACGAGCCCAAGGACATTGTTAGGTCGCACAGAATTTGGTGGCTCGCCGAGTCGCCGCACTGTGTGCTCTGTAGTAATAAATAACAAAAGGGATTTCATGTGGTGATCTTTTCAATTTAATAATACGGAATATATATAATATACTATGTTATCGGGTTGGCTAATAAGTAATGAGCGTTTTAGTTTATAATTTCTAGAATTTTCGGAAAGGTTCGAGAACGTTCTGTAGGAGAGGGTATATAAAGAGCGAGTCGCGCTCATGCGCGTTATTGATAGTTTGGCTGTTAGTGCGTTAAAGTTCACAAAGAAATGAGTGATATTAAAACCCACGTACGACATTGTTTATTATATGAGTTTCAATCTGGGCATTCTGCTCCAGAAGCTACACGTAATATATGTCAAAGGATAGCTCACGATGCAGTCTCCGAAGCAACAGCAAAGCGCTGGTTCAAACGGTTCCGCAATAACGATTTTTCCTCAACCGATCAACCAAGGTCTGGGAGCCCCGTGGAAATAGATATCGATAAATTAAAACTATTAATCGAAGAAGATCCTCGAAGAACTACACGCGATTTGGCTGTTCAGCTCGAGTGCTCTCATGGCACCATAGAAAATCATTTACATGGTTTGGGAAAGACTTACAAATATAGTGTTTGGGTACCCCATCAATTAAGTAAAGATCAGCTGACCTACCGAGCTGAGATTTGTGTACAACTTTTATCTTTCCGCCGCACATTTAATTGGTTAGATCATCTTGTCACTGGAGATGAAAAGTGGGTTCTCTATGTTAATCACACACGCAAGCGCCAGTGGCTGGAATGTAAAGAACAGGGAAAGCCAACGTCAAAAGGTGATCTTCATCCTCGCAAGGTAATGCTTTCTGTCTGGTGGGATATACATGGAGTAATAAGCTGGGAATTCCTTCCTACTAATACTACGATTAGGTACAGCAACAGTATATTGTGATCAACTCGAAAAACTGAAGCTTGACATCCATCGCAAACGTCCACAACACGACAAAATATTTTTCCTGCACGACAATGCCCGGCCGCATATTGCTAAGAGTACCAGGCTAAAACTATTGGAGCTTAATTGGGAAATAATACCCCACCCTCTATATTCGCCGGACTTAGCACCAACTGATTTCAGCTTGTTCCGATCACTTAGTAATAATTTACGGGAAAAAAGCTTTGACGATCAACCACACTTGAAACAATACATAGATGACTTCTTCAATTCAAAACCAACGAAGTTCTATGCGGACGCCATTCAATCTTTGCCAGATCGATGGCGAATGGTAGTAGAAAACGACGGTGAATATATTATTAATGATTAACAATTATTCATTTAATAAATAAATACAAATAAAATAGTTGTATGTCGCTCATTACTTATTAGCTAACCCAATATTAATCACGTCATGCAAATTGAAACGAAACTGTAAAAAACTTTTTAGCAATAAATAAAACCGACTTCCAAAACAAAACACTACAAAGTGAAAAATAACTTTAATTTCGGTAGTCGGTGTCTTGGGTTTTGTATTTTCGTATTTTGCCACCGACTTCCGAAATTAAAGTTATTTTTCACTTTGTAGTGTTTTGTTTTGGAAGTCGGTTTTATTTTTTGCTAAAAAGTTTTTATTTTTCACTTTTTAGTTGTAGAACCTACCCCACACAAATTCGAATACATAATTGAGCACAATAATTGTAGATATGGCCATGTAAATAACAGTGATAGGAAGTTATTAAAACACCATCACACCATCCACATAAAATAAGTGGGAAATATACGCATTATTGAAGCTAACTCAAAAACTCCCCAAGCAAAGTTAATAAAATTTATATGGGACCACCTCGGAAGTATACCCTATCAAACAAAAAAAGAATTTTCTAAATCGGTTCATCCGTCTTTGAGTAATCGCGTAACAAACATACAAAAAAAAAAACATACAGACGAATTGAGAAACTCATCCTTTTGGAAGTCGGTTAAAATGTATTTTTGTTATTTTGCTCTTGACCTTCATAAGAGAGCACAATCAACTTGTTCTATATTCGAATGACGTTAGTTAATCCACGCGACCACGTCATGTTTGTTCCATGCAACGAAATGCATGCAGTGGTTCTCTGGCCACATGAGGCCTAGAAAGTAAAGATGAAGCAGTTCGTTCATATACACCACACACGATCAATTTAAACTGTCCAATCGGCAGCGACGTTTAGTTCAAGCCATGGCGTCACCAGTGACGGACGACGATACTCTAGCCGTCTTGGGCATTTTACTCGCGATAAAGAAAAAAAAAAAAAAATAAAAGATCGTGCGGCGTGGTGCAAACAATGGCTAATGAAAAGGAATCAGTTTTTCAAACAAATTTCATAGAAGAATTCAGGATTACGCCAAAAGATTATTGTATTATTTACGTAAACTCCAGCAGTAGTTCGCGGTACCGGGCTGTATTTTGCGACATGTTGAGAGAACAACAATCTTGACTCAACTGAACTGACGTTCGCGACCGCCATACACGGTCTAATCGGCATGATCCAAACGGCTTGATCAAACCAAAATAATTTAATTTTGATTGTTCTGTCAACAGCTATCGAAATTAAACCTAAACTACAACTAACTAACTAGTTAAACTTGAATTTAACTGTCATGCCAATTCTCGCCGACACACGGTCAGTTCTACTTGATCCAATCGGTAGCATCATGCCTATTGGACGATAAGCAGCACGGTGTATGGCCATCATTTTAGTCAGAATAATATGTTGTGTATTTACTATACATTTTCAGGACTCGGGAGATTGGCGCCAGGAATGACTCAGCCTCGACGCCAGTCAGTCGTTATCGCCATGCGCCAGTCAGACGTCTGGCCTTGGACGAAACAGTCGCGAAATTCAGTGCACGAAAAGAATCAAAATTCCAAGGGCTCGTTCGCTGACCCATAACGGTTCATGATTATACATTTCAAATTGTGCATTTAACAATTTTGTTTTATATCTTGAGATTGATAATGTAAACAGTTTTTTTGGGACTTTTGATCAGCAGAATGTGTTTGTGAATGTGTCTTCTGTATTTTTCTGTATTTTTATAGGTCCAGTTGTGTGTTAATTATATTATATTTGTTTGTTCGTATACAATGGCTGCTGCCCAAGTCACAGGTAAGTTACACATGAATTCTAACTTAATATTACAGGTATATAAACAAAAATAATATTATAAATACGAAAGTGAGTGTTTGTTTGTTACGCTTTCAAGAAAAAATGTCTGAACGGATTTGGATGAAATTTGGCACATGGATAGACCATGACCGACGTTAGGTAGGATACTTGGTACCACAGAACAGATAATTTATCTGTTCTGTGCTTGGTACCTAGTAAGTTCCCGTGGGATAATTTCCGACCTCCACGCGGGCGAAGCTAATATTAGGTATCTAATAAATAGTACAATGTTGTGAAGAATAGTACAGGTAGCTACTGATAATATTAGGGGCCATTATTTATCTTCCTGTGGTATATATAATGCACTACTAAAGCTGTACATAAAAGATCGAATCATGTAAAATTACAGTTACAGGTCTGGAGCGTCTGTCGCAGCTAGATACCATTAAAGTCCACCAGACGAGTTCAGGCTACAATGGCAACAATTACACCATCCTTGCCGGTGGGGAGGAGGTCCTGCTCACTCTGAACGAGCATGTTCCCGAAGGCTTCTTTCGAGCTACTGGGAGCCGCAGGGCGTTTTACTTTAGCGGACTGGATAACACCGGGAGGAAAGTGAGCACACATAGATCCACTGTACAATGTCCCACAAGTGAGCACACATAGATCCACTGTAGAATGTCCCACAAGTGAGCACACATAGATCCACTGTAGAATGTCCCACAAGTGAGCACACATAGATCCACTGTAGAATGTCCCACAAGTGAGCACACATAGATCCACTGTAGAATGTCCCACAAGTGAGCACACATAGATCCACTGTACAATGTCCCACAAGTGAGCACACATAGATCCACTGTAGAATGTCCCACAAGTGAGCACACATAGATCCACTGTACAATGTCCCACAAGTGAGCACACATAGATCCACTGTAGAATGTCCCACAAGTGAGCACACATAGATCCACTGTAGAATGTCCCACAAGTGAGCACACATAGATCCACTGTAGAATGTCCCACAAGTGAGCACACATAGATCCACTGTAGAATGTCCCACAAGTGAGCACACATAGATCCACTGTACAATGTCCCACAAGTGAGCACACATAGATCCACTGTAGAATGTCCCACAAGTGAGCACACATAGATCCACTGTACAATGTCCCACAAGTGAGCACACATAGATCCACTGTAGAATGTCCCACAAGTGAGCACACATAGATCCACTGTAGAATGTCCCACAAGTGAGCACACATAGATCCACTGTAGAATGTCCCACAAGTGAGCACACATAGATCCACTGTAGAATGTCCCACAAGTGAGCACACATAGATCCACTGTACAATGTCCCACAAGTGAGCACACATAGATCCACTGTAGAATGTCCCACAAGTGAGCACACATAGATCCACTGTAGAATGTCCCACAAGTGAGCACACATAGATCCACTGTACAATGTCCCACAAGTGAGCACACATAGATCCACTGTACAATGTCCCACAAGTGAGCACACATAGATCCACTGTACAATGTCCCACAAGTGAGCACACATAGATCCACTGTACAATGTCCCACAAGTGAGCACACATAGATCCACTGTAGAATGTCCCACAAGTGAGCACACATAGATCCACTGTAGAATGTCCCACAAGTGAGCACACATAGATCCACTGTAGAATGTCCCACAAGTGAGCACACATAGATCCACTTTAGAATGTCCCACAAGTGAGCACACATAGATCCACTGTAGAATGTCCCACAAATGAGCACACATAGATCCACTGTAGAATGTCCCACAAGTGAGCACACATAGATCCACTGTAGAATGTCCCACAAGTGAGCACACATAGATCCACTGTAGAATGTCCCACAAGTGAGCACACATAGATCCACTGTACAATGTCCCACAAGTGAGCACACATAGATCCACTGTACAATGTCCCACAAGTGAGCACACATAGATCCACTGTAGAATGTCCCACAAGTGAGCACACATAGATCCACTGTAGAATGTCCCACAAGTGAGCACACATAGATCCACTGTAGAATGTCCCACAAGCGAGCACTCATAGATCCACTGTACAATGTCCCACAAGTGAGCACACATAGATCCACTGTAGAATGTCCCACAAGTGAGCACACATAGATCCACTGTAGAATGTCCCACAAGTGAGCACACATAGATCCACTGTAGAATGTCCCACGTGTGGTGAATATTTTGGTCTTTTCCTTTACTGTCGCTGTCTTGCCTCCAGCACAGGGCCAGTGGAGGCAGCTATTTTTTCACCGTTTGCTAGTAAAGGAACAATGGGGTTCTATTTAAAATATTTTTGAAGTATTCCCTGTTGGCCCAACCAGGGAACCTCTGGAAGTTGCTGTTTGTCTGGCATAAGAAAGTGTCTCGCAAGTAAAACAATGTAGCTATCAGCTGTTTGTCACTCGTACAATAAGAGTTTCTCATAAATATGGCTATTTTTATTACCCACGTGAGGGGTCGACAAACTAATGACATTAGTGTCCTCAAGGTTTGCGCTGCGACTGTGCTACAAGGTCAGGCCAACCTCGCGCCCTCTGCCGCCTTCGCTCGTGTGTATTTGATCGACGTTTGTTATTCTGCTATTTAATATTATAGTAGATGTTAGTAGTGTACAAGTTGCGTCGCTTTAGACGTTTGAATAAATATTATCAAAATATACAATGTTAATGTAGGTACCTACATAAATAAATCACACGCGAAAGAAGAAAACAATAAATTATCAAAAGAATGTCTGTCGCACAAGGATTTGAAATTCCTTGATGTATCAGGAATGTCCGGCATTGTTAATTAAAGTTGACATAACATCACGTCAGCATTCTCCGAAGGGGTGGCCATAGTACACCCAGATGTCGCTAGCTATATTATTGTAGCGACCCAGCCCCACGTAATAGGGTATATTGTCACTGCAGTTAGTTAAAAGTACATACTGTTACTGCGAATTTCAAAATTATTCAATTTCCTCATCAACCTACATTTTCAGATATTGTCGTTCCTACGTCCAACCGGACAGAATTTCACTGCGGATAAGGTGGAGCTGTTCATGAACGAAGAGCTGGTCAGCATTATCCATAAGGAGGACACTTTCATAAGGGCCATCTTCAGCATCCACGACGCCCAGGACCGCCCCACCATCAGGCTCAAGGGGAAGACCACTACTTACTTTGAGGTAATTAGGTTATTATATAAAACACTAGCTTTTTCCCACGGCTTCGCCCGCGTGGAGGTCGGAAATTATCCCCAGAAAAAAATGACTAAAATCTAAATTGACTAAAACTAATTTGAATGAATTGTCTAAAACCGCCGTCTAGCAGTACCACCATAATTATATTCCGTGATACCTACTTTGGCTGTCCTTGACATCTTTGATAGTTCGATTTCAATTTTTCAAGGTTAATAGCTTCAGTTTCTTGAATAAAGGCCTAGAGGACTCAAGTGGACCGACACCGCATATAGCTCTTACATATGCTACATATGCCCAAGGACAAAAATGGAGGTAAAGCTTTTGTTAGAACCAAGAGTCAAGCCCGTCACACACCTAGCTATAATAATGGATGATTTTTTTACCGTCTTGAAAAAAATTGGGCACAATAGGTGAACGGAATAGAAGTCTATGGCATACTTAGTTCTTTTTTGTTTTGCAGTAGCTTAGACAGAAGTTGTTCTGTCCATAAACACTACACACGTTAAAAAATATCGAAATTCAAATCAAGATTTGAATTGCGATATTATAAAAAAAAAAAAACTAGGTTTGCCATAGGCTTCTACTCCGTTCACCTATTTTTTATACTCTATTTTTTTCAAGACGGTAATAAAGGTCACCCAGTATATATTAATATACCGTACTATAATATGCATTATAGCAAGCTACTACACACGGAGACGATGCTATAATATACAGAGTTATTGGTAAAACACCAGCAACCTCTTAAAAGTTGTACATAGTGGTGAGTACAATGACCCCTTAAGAGGTTGCTGGTGTTTTACCAATAACCCTGTATATATTTTGCCTTCATTTCATTGGAAAATATATCGTAATATGCCTAGCTATAATTTATATTAAAATATATTATAGCTAGGTCTGTGACGGGTTTTATAAAATACGGAGTCAAGGAAGCGTATTAGGTCTCCATGGTTTTTAACATACATACATGATCTATCACAAGCAGTGCGCCATCCTATGATATATGATCTCTTTGCGGACGATTGTACAGCGATAATAAAGTACGAAGAGGAAATTAATAATACATGGTTAAATGAAAATAATTTCATAATGAATCTACAGAAGAAATTTTTTTGATAGAATTGAATACACAAAGTTTATTCAATTCTATCAAAAAAATATACCTAGACAACTAAATATCAACTTTAAGGCAATCTCTATAGAAGAAGTAAACAACACAATATTGTTAGGCTTGACGATTGACAACAAACTTACGTGGAAAGATCATACAGACAACATATCGCACCTTCGGTAAGACAAGGGCACAAATGCACTTTTTATGATTTTACAGGAGAGCCATTTTAAGATTTTTTTTTACATTAAATACCGTATTATTCTGCTCATACCATCTTACCACCTTGAACTGATTGATCTTTGCATGAAGTAAGCCCTATATTTTAGTGATTCCAGATAAAAGGGTATTTTTAAAGCAGTTTGTAATATTTAACCGACTGTTTGAAATTTTGACATTTATGGCCTTGTCTTACC
The DNA here is from genome assembly GCA_948252095.1 of Dicycla oo. Taxonomy (NCBI): domain Eukaryota; kingdom Metazoa; phylum Arthropoda; class Insecta; order Lepidoptera; family Noctuidae; genus Dicycla; species Dicycla oo. Next base: position 1,399,252 of record OX411711.1, on the reverse strand, counting down.
GAAGGTGCGATATGTAAAAAAATAAGCAAATCAGCTTATGCTGTTTTTAAATTGTCAAAAGTGGTTAGCCGTGATACCGTGCTAGCTGCATATCTTGGTCTCGTAGCATCTGTTTTACGCTAAGGAATCATTCTAGGGAAAATCAATTAAGATACCGTATATACTAAGTGGGAAAAATACGCATTATTGAATAATAAAAAAAAAACGGTCGTGGATTCGATTCCCATCCAGGACAAACATTTGTGTGCATGATCATATCTGTTTGCCCTGAGTCTGGGTGTAATTATCTATACATATATAAGTATTACAAAAAAAAGTAGTATATGTAGTATATCAGTTATCTGGTTTCCATAGTACAAGCTCTGCTTAGTTTGGGATCAGATGACCGTGTGTGAACAATGTCTTTTTTTATTTTTTTTTATTTGTGATGGGTTTGCTCTTGACTCTAGTCTAGGTCAGAGGTGACAGAGACAAAGTCGACGATGGAGTGAGCTTACCAGGATATTATTATTATTTAGTTACGGGGCTTCTTGAAACAACTAAAGATTATGAGCTTTAGGAAGAAATTATCAGTGGTTCTAATGCGTCTAGTAATCTCATGTTGTTACAAGTATAACATTGTGGAACCCATACTATTATGAAATAGGCATTATATCAAAGTTGCAATAGCTATTACACGAGGAAAACGATTTTGAATTTTGTTTTGTGTATACATATTTGTGCTCGTGACTGTACAATCTAAAATATCTTCAATTCCAGCTGCAGACGAACACCAAGACTGTCATAGGTGGTCTACAAAAGAAGTCTCGCGGTTGGCGAGATGAGATGTTCTCCTACAACGATGATTACATCATCAGCTTCCCCGCTGACCTCGCCGTGCAATTCAAGCTAGCTGTCATTGTAGCCTGCGTTTATATTGTAAGTTTATATCCGATCTTTTTTTTAGGAAATTAACCTAAGCTAAAATAGGAGGAGCTCGTGGCTAAGTAATAACAGCCGCACGGGTCGATCCATAAGGTTAAGCTACGCTTGCCGCGGTTGGTTCGTAGATGGGTGACCATCTTTACGTACCGAGACTCCTCCGTGCCTCGGAAAACACGTTAAGCCGTTGGTCCCGGCTGTCATTCGTGGATCTTTGACAGTCGTTACGGGTCGTCAGAAGCCCGAAAGTCTGACAACCAGTCTTACCAAGGGGTATCGTATTACCCAATAACTGGGTTGTGGAGGTCAGATAGGCAGTCGCTCCATGTAAAATACTGGTATTCAGCTGCATCCGGTTAGACTGGAAGCCGACCCCAACATAGTTGGGAAAAGGCTAGGCAGGCAACTTAAGCTAAAATAGCAAACCATAATCGCAATGTCTTATCTTTGCTTACTGTCCTGGCCATTCACAAGCAGAGTGGTCATTGTCAATGTGATTGCAGTTTCTAAATGCATTCAGTAACATAAATTCGAAGCACGTAGTCGACTCGTACAGGGCAAGAAATAATTGAAACTCCATTTTACATCTTGCAATACAGAGTATTTAGTAACTTAATGCTATATTGCACTTACTTAATGTAGTCTAAGATATGTACACTTTCGGTTTCCTAAATCGAACTACCCATTGTTCCGAATTTGAATCCACGACCATTTAAAACGCTGTAGTCGCTGTAGATAAAAAACATAACCCTGTTGCGCAGTCGGGTAACAAATGGCAGGGTGGCTTGATTTAGGAGTACGGGAGTGTATTGCAGGGTGGCTCGATTTAGAAGTACGGGAGTGTATTGCAGGGTGGCTCGATTTAGGAGTACGGGAGTGTATTGCAGGGTGGCTCGATTTAGGAGTACGGGAGTGTATTGCAGGGTGGCTCGATTTAAGAGTACGGGAGTGTATTTTACTTAATAATCCATTTACTGTATTTCAATGTTTGTAATTAAGAATTACACTGTACCTACTTAGGGCTGGTGTTTCGATCCGTAGTTAACTCAACCAATGGTTAAACATAGTAACTGATAGTTGAATTTTGGCTAAATGTGAAAGGCGAAACATGAATGAGTTATCTTAGATGTATTCATATTAACTCATTCATGTTAAAAAATAGTAAATAATGGCATTTTGGCAAACACATTAGTCAAAATTCAACCATTAGTTACTATGTTTAACCATTGGTTAACTACCCATGGATCAAAAAACCGGCTTGTAGGTGCTATCTTCTGGCGACTTACTATGTAGTTACGAGGTTGAGCATGCACATTTGTATTATTACCTATAGCATTGTTTTTTCTTTCCAGGACTTCAGATTCCACGAGGGCAAGTAACGGAGCGCTGTCGCACTACTATTTTAATTTTAATTTTATATTGTATTGTATGTAACTACGCACTTATTAATAAGTGTTTTTATTATTATGTAAGATGGGACGCAACAATTGGTTACATCGCATCATCATAATTATTGTTATGAAATATGAATGTATAAAAATTTGTCTGCCTACCATGAGCTGAAACTAAACGGAATAGCACAACCGCTCTTGACGAAGCTGAAGCCAGTGGCTAATTAAATAGTCTGCAACCTGCCTGATATAACTTACGAAGACGAAACGTGGCCACTCACGGTACGGCTGATCCATTCATTCAAGATTGCTCAGCGAGCTATGGAATGGGCTATGCTTGGAATCTCTCTGAGGAAACGAATCCGCAACGAGATGATCCGGCAGAGAAACAAAGTTGTCGACATAGCTCACATAATAAGCAAGCTTAAGTGGCAATGGGCCGGCCATATTAGCCGTAGAACCGATGACCGTTAGGGTAGACGTGTTCTTGAGTGGAGACCGCGAGTCGGCAAAGGCTAGGTGGAGCGACGATCTTCGCAGGGTGACTGCAGCTGGATGAGAGTTGCCAAAAATCGAGTTAAATGGCGTGCAATAGGAGACGCCTAAGTCCAGCAGTGGACTGCTGTAGGCAGATGATGAAATAATCTGTTATAAAAAAAAAAATGTCTAATATCGATTCGTTTTAAAATCATTTTGCAGTGATAACATATTATCAAACTGATGAAAAGACTTTTGATCGACTAAGGCCCGTGTTCTAGTGATGGGTCGTTGACAGTTTTTCTGTTAACGAAACGTCAACGCTGATTTACGTTCGTCAACTAGTCGATCAACTAGTTAAATTCGTCAACGAGTTAACGTGCACTAATGTTAGCTTACGAAGTAAACCGTTCATTCAATGAACGGTTTTTTTCAACGCTGTGACGTACAACGAGTTGAACAAGTCTGAGCTACATTACTGACCTGATATAATTCGAATTTCGAAAGATTTTGATTCAATATATCGTACCTCCGCTCAAATAGTGTCGTAAGTCAAAAAACCTAACTTCCGAGAAAAAGGTGTTCGAAATTTGAAGTTTTCTGAAACCAATGTAACAATAAAAAAAATTGGAAACTTCGATTGTAAACGTAAACAAACAAACCAGTATGAACCGGTTTCTCTTGCGCAGCACGAGTGGCGCGAGCCAGTCCACCACTATTGTCATATTTTTTCAAAAATCATCTCTAGTTTGCGTAATTTAGAATTCAAATTCTATGACATGACCGTCGCTTGCAATCTATGGTAATTTTCCACGTAAGTTTTTTGAATTTGCTTAGTTCGTTGCGTTTGCGTTCTCGAATTTAATCGATTAATAAACGAGTTAAATTCATAAACGTCGTTGACGAATTCAACTAGTTGATTCATAAACAGTTAACGTTAATACGTTGACATGAGATCAACGGTTGAATCAACTAGTTCGTTGATTCAACGCCCATCGCTACCGTGTTCACCAATATTCAAACAATCGGTTAATAGTTGAGAAAAAAGAACCGATTAAATATCTATACAGCTTTAAAAGTTGGCGACCTTCGCCCTAAAACTACAGGATTAAGAGAAACCCGAAGTTGCTTCTGTTATCAGAAAAATGTCTGCATTTTATATGGCTTTTATCGTGGCGCTCGTAAATACTCGTATACCTAGTCAAATGCAATTCTGTGAAATAATTAATATGGCACATATTATTATAATGCATATAATCTATACTAATATTATAAAGAGGAGAGATTTGTATTTTTGCAACGAATAAACTCAAAACTATTCGATTCGGTCCGATTACAAAAATTCTTTCACCATTAGAATGCTACATTATCCTTGAGTAACAGAGGCTTCTTGCTTCATACTTGAGTAATAGGATTCAGAGCGTTGACGTCAATGGAAAAGATCGCCCGGATCTATAGTAACAATGGGAGTCCCACAGGGCTCCATTCTTGGTCCTTTCTTGTTTCTTATTTATATTAACGACTTGCCTTAGCTCATTTAACCCCTTTGTTATTAGAGGAGTAAAGCTTGATATAACAAAAACTTTGTTCTCGAAAAATTTGACTGCGTATGGTTAATCCGAAGGTTATAATAAGTATTATACAGCATATATAAGCATTTATATCAGAAAAGTGTGGTCAAATTTAAGGTTGTGGTAACTTTCGCCATGAGAGCAACATCTTAATCGCGAAAAAATAATGAACTGTCCCATACAAAGCTTCAATACTTACTCGACTATAATGTATGGGGCGGTTGATTATTTTTTTTCGATTACGATGTCGCATGAAAGATTCAGTTTGATGGTACAATATACCACACCCTTACATGTGACCACACCTTTCTAATATCCCTACGCTGTATACTGATTGCTGCTTTACTCCGTGTTTATTACTGCTTAGCTGGACTCCTCGTGTAACCTCCCTCAAGGCTCGAGTCAGAAAACTCATCTACATTTTCAAAAAACTTAGAAAATCTGCCGATTTAAAAACGCTCAAATTAGTATACTTTGCACTGTGCCAGTTCTTAATTACTTATTGTATACACATATATGTGTGGGGAGGCTGTTGTAAATCTCTTATGATTGGGCTGGAGAGAGCGTAGAGAGCCGTATTAAAGGTTATGACAGCTAGGTCTATTCGATATCTTACTAAACAGTTATACGCCGACTGTGAGCTACTGACAGTTAGAAAACTCTATGTCCTGCATGCAGTGTTGCGTAAGCACTCATCTAAATACGATGAGTTCATCTCTAATAGACGTCAAGTAACTAACATTCTTCGTTCTAACAAGCACAACACCGCATTTGCGCGTAGACATTATAATAATAATAATAATATCCTGGGACATTTCACACACGGTCATCTGATCCCAAACTAAGCAGAGCTTGTACTATGGAAACCAGATAACTGATATACTACATATACTACTTTTTTTTTTTTTTTTTTTTTGTTGTAAATACATACTTATATAGATAATTACACCCAGACTCAGGACAAACAGACATGTTCAAGCACACAAATGTTTGTCCTGGATGGGAATCGAACCCACGACCTGCGGCGTGATAGGTGGTATCTTAACCAACCACGCCAACTGGCCTGTCAAATTATAATGTCACATCCATCCATTTATACAATGTAACTCATAAAATACTTCAAATCTTCCAACTCACAAAAACTAAAGTCGAGTCTTGTATGACTAAATGGCTGATGAGCTTAAATTATGAAGAAATTGAAAAACTTCTTAAGCCACCATAAGCCTTCAATACAAACATACACTTACCAAATCATAGACCCTCACGCATACATTTAAACTAAACGCCTTACATCACACACCCGGGGACTTGCCGAATACAGAACATAATACTCATGAACTACATCATACACAAGCACACGTTACACCCACTCATAACAACACAACACCAATCTCGCTTAACATCCACCACACTGATTCATAACAAGAAAATACTACACTTTACACTTTACTCGTAGTTAATATTTCTTTTGTCAATATTTCATTTTTTTATTTTGCTTGCTGCATGCATCCCTTCCTTACATTGTACTCAATTTATGCTTATTGAATGGGAGAGCGCCTCGACTTCCATAATACAAGTGTTACTTAGTTTGGAAGTCAAGAGTTGCTTTTCTTGTACAGACGCCAGCACATCAAGCTACTACAATCTGTCAAATTTCTTTAATAGATTTCAACTTTATCGCTAAAGCATTAGGTTCAAGGTTGATTGGGAAAATGTGACAGTTTCGGGTAGCTTGACCTGCTGGCGTCTGTACATTCATAATATGCAATAGACTTTTTTTATTTTTATCTTTTGTTGCAGTTTATATATAATAACCCCTAATAACCATATGCAAAACAAAACCGAACTTATTTCGCATAAGAAGAGAATTAGCGTGTAAGTGTCGTTAGCGCAACTATTAGTATAATTGTTCGTAAGACAATATGCTAAGCGTTACTGCGGGTTACGATCAAAGTTGCTCCATGTTATCACTTTTGAACACGTCACTAATTAAGAAACAGATGTGTGATTTGTGTAATCTGTAGGAGAACTAAGGTAATGAAGGCATATAAGGCCCGGCTTTATTTAAAATGAAATATTTTATACACAATCAGAATAATAAGAAAACCTCATTCAATATAGGTTCCTCATTTATTTAAGTTTCTTCATCAATACGGCATGCTTGAAAGTCGAGTTTTTTTTAAAACTACCATTTTGGGCCTTATTAAACTTTATCGTGATATTAAGGCCCGCTAAAGAAATACACATTCTGAGCGAAATAAAAGGTATAAGAAGTGTTTAACTTTAAGCTTATACATAAAATCCTATTTGGTATCTTCACAACAGGAGAATTTTCTCAATTAGTGGAAATATATGGCTTTGGGCCTTATTAAACTAAATATATGTATAAAAAATCATCTACTTTCCTATAAAATAGGACGGTAAAAACAGAACTAAAGCTTCCCTAGTTACAGCTCTTAAAACACAAAGTTTTAACAAATAGGTAATTAATACTATCTTTCATGATTCGACAATAAGTTCTGTGGGCCTTATTGCACGAAAAACTTTAAAAAATCAAAATGATTACTATCATTTAGATGTTTTTATATTAACTTAAATTCGAGGAAAGCACTGAACATTTTGAAAAATTTTGTTATCATCTCCACTAAATCTTTTTGTTGTACCTTACTAATGTTGGGGCTCGTCAAATTTCTTTTTTTAGATTTTGCGGATGTCAGGTTGTTTCAAAGAGTTCTTCGAGGTATTTTCTACCGATCAGATGCTGCGGCGGAGATGGCGGCGCGCGCGAATGGTTGCGCTGTTGCCAGCTCGTTATATCTGCTACTTCAATGTGTGCGTGAAGTATTGTATTGTATAAGTATCTGCCAAACTATATGCCGAATGTCATGTCATGACTGTGAGACAATTATATAATTATTTTAAAAACAGTGCTTCGGAGGCATTCGCTACTACCACTGGAAGACAAAGCTAATAAAAAGCGCTCCGCTGCAGTTGTTTGCCCTGGTGTACCTTGCAGAACAGCTTCCGCTAGTAGGCAATTTGACGCAGTAAGCTCGAGACTGTATAATGCTGTTAACAAAACCATCAACATCTACAGCTTAACTAAACGCGAGGTTAAACTTAAACTAAGTGATTGGTTGCAAACTTTAGATTATGCACAAACTGAGATGTTTTTAAGTATAAAAAAGTAAAAAAAATATTTTTTGTTGATGTGAAGGTATATATGATTTAATTCTCTTTATTTTATTATGTTTATTTTTAGTTTTAGATAATTTGGATACTTTGATTTATTTCTCAACGTATGTTTCGAAATTTTAATTTGATTTGTTTGCTGTTAAGTGTTGGAAGTCAATACCTAGGTTACAGGTTGTGTTTATAATGTAAGTCATCTTAAGAACCACTAACTTTCAAAATACAAGCTTTTCTTAGTTTGGGAGTTGGTAGATTATATGATGTGCTGCTGTACAACCATCAAACACCTAAATAATTATTGTACTTCATATATTAAATTTCTGTTGTACTTTGAGAGCGAAATAAATTATTATTATTATTGAACGAATAATACCGTTCCAACTGTATTTTTTTAATACTGGGCTTTGTTTCCGGCCGGGCCTTCCAAGCCTGAACTACCTTAGTGCCATGTGTGTATCTAAATATTATAGGTTTGGACGACGAAATTGTAATTTTTATTCGTGTTCTTATTACCTAATACCTACATCCCTAGATTAGGGATTGGCCATGATCAGTGATACCTATTCTGTCTATTTTCTACTGCTCAGCAGCATTGGGTAGGTAGGTTCTGTGATACGAATGTTCAGATTTCGGAATTATGAGTTTCGGTGAATTCGGAACCTCTTCAGAGTCTATACATCATCCGAATACTTAATTGAGAACAAGAAAAAAGCAAATACAGTATCATTGCAGCTTTTTGTTAGCAACCCAATCAGATAAACCCTTACTGTTACAGTTATCGCTAGACGGCGGTTACCAGTTTCTTTTAGCAATACCACAGACCAGATTCCCAAACTAATTGCAAAAAATAATTTCGGGTTCATTTATCTCATGAAACTTAATGTTATTATTTATTTATTATGGCATTCCAACGACTAGTTCACAAAAACATTTACAGAAACTAATCTTATTGTATAATGGTAGGTACTACAACGAACTTGTCACTTAACTGTCGGAAACGCGGATTTACGCGAGACAATGGCATTTTAATAAAATTGTTTCTCTAATTACGAATGGAGGGAGCGAAAGATGTGCACTGCAAATCGGGAACAGCTATAAGACTGCACAATGTATTTTCTTATTTGTTTAATTTTTCCTGTGCCTACTCTACTGCATAAGCTGTGCAAAAGGTAGAGAATTTTCTATCTGTCTCACTGCTCATTTGGAGTACTGAGCGTGTCAACTGAGTCTCCTCCATCCTATCCGGTACTCAATGAATGTTAGAGCTTCGTTCGTTTAATCAACAGAGAAGCCTTCCAGTCGCCACGAGATTGCTTCCCTGGCTCATCTGCTAGCTAGGTAACCATGAGATGGCAGGAATATGAAATTGTGTTGTAGCTTTACTTTTATGCAATTCTATAGTAAGTAAGGCTTAGGATTATAGGGAACGCTTTCTGTCCATGTGAGCTCACAGTTCTAGGAAGAGAAAAGCCGAAATATTTATAAGTTAAGTTGAAGTATTATTTACCTACTTTTTAGGGTTCCGTACCTCGAAAGGAAAAAAACGGAACTCTTATAGGATCACTCGTGTGTCTGTCTGTCCGTCTGTCACACCCAATTTGCTCCGAGTCTAATGGACAGATTAAGTTGAAATTTGGTACACGTATGTATGTACTTTTGTTACCCAAACACTGACGTGTAACGTAAATAAAAGAATTTTGAATATGGGGTCAATTTTGGGGTTCAAATTAGAAAATTAAAAAAAAAAAGTTTTCTAAACTGTACCGTATGGCATGTCAAATGAAAGGGCTTACTGTGAGGTTCTCAAATATATATATAATAGGTTGGGGAAAAAGTTTCTTCGCATTTTTTAAGAAAATTCAAAACATTTTTTAATATAGTTTATTTACATTTAACTAAAGTATGTAGGTACCATTTTGTTCGATAACTTTTTGCCATCTTGTAGGTAGGGACATGATCCCATTGCTATAGAAATTTTGGGACTTCTGGTCAAAATACCGCGACAAGTGGTTTTGGCAGTCCTCTCGTGATGTTAACCTGACACTGCCTAAAGAATTCTGAAGAGACCGAAACAGGTGGAAATCTGAAGGTGCAAGGTCAGGACTATACGGCGGATGCATTAACACCTCCCAGCCAAACTCTCTTAATTTTTGCTGAGTGGCTAAAGATGTGTGAGGTCTAGCGTTATCATGATGAAAAACCACACCCCTTCTGTTGATTAATTCCGGCCGCTTTCTCTCAACTTCTTGCTTTAATCTCATCAGTTGTCCGCAGTAGAGTTCAGAATCGATGGTCCTGCCTGGTGGTAACAGCTCATAATGAATAATGCCCTTCCAATCCCACCACACACACAGCATCACCTTGTTGCGAGTTATCCCGGGTTTCGCCACAGTCTGTGAAGCCTGACCTGCCTTTGACCACGACCTCTTTCGCACGTTCTTGTCATACGTGATCCACTTTTCATCACCAGTTATCAGCTTCTTCAAAAATGGTTCGGTTTCATTACGTCGTAATAAAGAATCACAAATGAGTACACGGTTCATTAGGTTTCTTTCAGTGAGCTCGTGAGGTACCCAAATGTCGAGCTTTTAAGTGTACCCAGTTTTTTTCAAATGCGCCAAAACTGTTTTGTGGTCAATTTCCAGTTCTTCAGCTACGTCGTAACTACTGATATGCCGATCTTGCTCCACTTTTTAAAAAATGGCATCCATTTTATCCGTAATAGGGCGACCAGAGCGACGTGCATCTTTGACATCAAAATTTCCCGATTGAAAACGCTTAAACCAAATTTGTGCTACTCTCACAGACACTACACTAGGTTCATAAACATCGCAAATTTTTTTCGCGGCTTGCGTTGCATTTTTACCTTTTTTGTAGTCAATTTTTTAAATTATCGTATTTCTTCATTAGATTCACTCATCTTGACGGTACGAAAAACAAATGAACATCACACATTTTCCTAATTTGAATTTGGAATTAAGTATGTTCTTTAAAATTTAAACTTTCAATGATACCAAAACCAGCCAGATACAAATAGTATAGCCAAAGAGATTTTATTACAAGTTCATACATACTATAATGCGAAAAGACTTTTTCCCCAACCTAATATATATATTTTTATAATTTTAAAATAAATCATTTTAAAGTTATTTAAGACAATATACGAAAATTGACCATTTCGGAGATAAGGGGCGGGGGGGGGGGGGGTTATCTCCGAAAGTACTGAGCCTAAAACTTTGAAAAAAAAAGTACAGAAAATAGTTATATAGATTACAGGAAAACTTATAAGAAGTCTATGGTCTTAAAACAACATGATAAATCTCTCAATATTGTGCATAGAACATGTTTTGCAACTACAATGTTAAGTTTGTTCTCGGGATTCATCCCAACTACGGAACCCTTCATTGTGCGTACTCCGACATGCACTTGGCCGGTTTTTTTATTGATCAATTACGACATAACTAAGCACCAACAATGGCAGTCGAATCTGCTGACGACATGGTGAGAAACACAAGGGAGAAGAATTAACTAGTACTTTTCTACTCAGGTAAGACTTGTTGCGAAAACAGCAAAATATTAACCCTATTCAGGTCAAATAACGAACTCGGGCCGCAATAATAACCGGCCTAGCAGCCCGCATACTATAAATTCATGGGAATTAGGCAGGCCAGTCAGATAACTCCCCGTTTTTGCCTAAAATACACGATTCAGCTGTAATTTTTACCGACCACTCCTGAAAAAGCTGAGCGATGAAAGTGTTAAATAGATTTCAACAACTTTCCGTTTGTACGATTGTATTTTTGAGTTAATTTCTGTGGGAAATGTAGTGAAGCGGGTCGGTGAGTTGGGACTGTGATTGGATCTTCAAATTCTGCTCCGTTGATTACTTATATGAAATAAATTCGATTCGTTCTGGGTTTTTTAAGTACTATTGGCTACAGTATGGACACAATATTTTTATTTAAAATGGGTAAGCCAACAGCATATACATTGTACATTAAATAATAAAAAATAACATGTATAGGTATTGTATGTGTAGGCACAGATGTATTGCCGAATCCACTGTTTTACATAACCGCTAGCGGTTTTACAAAACAACTCTGTTATGTAAAACAGCTGCGTTTAGCGATTTTCCATAATTACTGAACTTTAACACGCAGAATTGCATAAAGGTTTTGCATTTGGCATTTATCAATGTAGCGGGTCAACGATTAGAGGCTATGTAAAACTGCGTGATATGAAACGTCCGATTGTAGATTTTAGTTCCAAATTTTTTCGCTCGTGGCTGTGTGTGTCGTAACAACAATAAGTGCGTCCGAAATAGAAATAAAACGAGTAATGTGAGTGAAAATGACGTTACCAACGTTATCAGTTTATTATGAAAGTCAGTCCTAAAAATACTAAGTGGCCAAGTAGTTACGGCCAACTTGAAAGTAGCACGCAGCGGCCGCTACCGCGACCCCGTTCGCTACGCTCGCTACGCTCTTTCGGCTCGCGCACTGTGGGCCACAGTTATAACCTAACCTAAACAGGGTAAAAAGTAAATTCAGGGTGCCTGAGGGGCCGCTTGTCAGGGCTTTTGCCGGTAAGCCGACGACGTAGCGGCCAACAAGTAGGTTGCAGTGGCGCTTGGGCAACATCGCGACTGAGGCGGGCCGCGATGTCGTATGGGAGGCATCGCGGCTGAGGGTTGGAGGCCGCGACGGGAGAGGAGTGCCGGTATTGCGGTGCGCCGCTCTCCCTACCTTCTACGGCCTTGACGGGGTCGCCACCGTCTGATGGCGGACGTGGTGGGGCCGCAGGGGAGGTGAAGTGTCGATATGGCGTTGGCCGATCTCCCTATCCTCTACGGCCGAAAAGTGGTAGGCGGCCGGGCCACTGACCTGACCGGTCGCAGGGGGACCAAAGGTGCTTAGACACGGGGTCGTGTGGCACTCATGTGCTGGTTTGGTCCCTGGGGTGGTCACAGTGTGCAATGTGTTCTGGTGCGCCGGTGGTGGGGGGTACTCCCCAGAGGAGGGTCACTGCCACTGTTCCCACCACAAGCGGCAGAGGAGAACACCGTGGAGTTTTAGTGGACTGGAGTCCCACATAACTGCACTATCTCCCCGTGGAATCGGTATTAAAAGCCACACCAAACGCTTATTGTCACTAAAGGTAGGCCGCTCTGCGTTACGTCTAATCGTGAACGGCAGTTTTGTTAAACGTAACGCAATGGCAAACCAGCCGACTGTTGTTCAGCTGTGTTACATAACAGAGCTGTTTTGTAAAACAGCACTAGCAGTTATGTAAAACAGCGGATTCGACAATACATCTGCGACATACCTATATATAATATTTAATTACTAACATGTGTGCATGAACTTCACTTACAGCAAAGCAACATGTTAACTTGCATCATGCTGATATTTTTGCTTCGTGAACTCTTTCATTTATTCAATATTGGGACCGATACTGTATCACCACCACCACCACAATAAAGATTAAACGAAAACAACAACATCGCTAAACATCTCGGAAAACAGGGTGCCATGTAGAAATTCAACAACATTCCTTTTATGTGGCTTATACCTATTCCATGAAACCCTCACATTAAAATAACAAAACACTAGTCAGAATGCAATCAGTTATTACTAAAATAACATTCTTCCATAATCACAGTAATGCATATTGTACCGACAGATTTTAACTATAAGGCTGCGCGCTCACGTGCGTGTGTACCTTACAGCTACACGGAATCAGTGTATATGTATATTTTATATTTTACGGCACGGAAAGTGTATAAAAGTGATTTTTATTTAGATGCCGTTATTATTTATGAGAGCCGAGGGTCGGCCTGATTTTAATATCTGATGGCGATGTTCAGACCTTACCTCCATGTAGGACGCGGACATGATACGGTATCTTTTTTGTTTGTTTTTAATTTTGGTTGTGGCAACATGTGTTTGTTGCTGTTTTGCTGCGTGGCAGAATTTAGTGAGCTGGTGTGGGAGTGGGGAAAGAGTGAATCCAGATGCCATGGGTACGTGCTACTTATTTGGAAAATAAACAAGTAATTTTCCTGAAAATTTTGAGAAAACGTATCTTCCATAGTGTGACTCTATAGAGCAAATAAGGCATATCACAGATGACGTGCCTTATTTGCTAGGATAGTACCTGGAGCTGTTTACGGTCTTTCTTGTATCGAATATTATTTTATTCACCCATAAGTAGGAACTTAGGTACCACCACTTGTATTGTAGAACAGTAATAGTTATTATAATTTATTTGTTTAATGATTTTATTTTTACTTATTTAGTCGGAACCTAAATTCATTGGGTGATAAGAGCTTTTTTCAAGGTATTTAATGAGTCTCTTGCTTATAATTTTCATTCTAGGATTTTAGATATTGAAGGTAGAACAGCAATTGGACGGTACTTATTAACACAGTTTCTCTTCCCTCACCTAAGTATGGGACGCACAATAGCTTTTTTCAGTTACAAGGGGAATACACCGGTGATAAGGCAAAGATTAAATAAGCCGACGTCAGTGGACAAACAACTTTTTATAACGTTTCAGAAACTTAGTAGAGATGCTGTCCCATCCAAAAGCAGCATCAGTTTTTAGAGACATTATTTTTAAGAAAAATCGTATTATATAGGGTGTTTGGTAGATGGGTGCAAAGCCTGAAGGGGGTGATATCTTAGACCATTTAGAACTTATTAAGCTAAACTTGTCTTAGACGAAGTCTGTTCCTTGTATTTTTTTTTAAACTCTGAGGTTTTTAACAATAATGCCCATTTTTTTCAATTAATTGTTAATAGTGTCCAGTAAAAGCTGTTATGTCATTATTTTTTATTTATGTAATGTATCTATGATTACTCAAACAAAATAATCCCCAAGCATCTGTGTTATCAGAGAAACATTCTACGCCATATTCAAGTTTAAGAAACTTTTAAAAATCAAGAACATGTTTTGTTTACGGCACAATAAAAAAATAAAAAAAATAGCCTCAGTCGTTCAAACCATTTTAAAAACATGCTTGGTTATTGCCCTTTCTTTTGAGGTACTATTTACGCAGATATCTCATTAGCTCTTGGAGTTAGGATGTACAGACGCCAGCACATCAAGTTACTACAATCTGTCAGAAAAAACATCAGAGTTTAAAAAAAAAAAATACAAGGAACAGACTTCGTCTAAGACAAGTTTAGCTTAATAAGTTCTAAATGGTCTAAGATATAACCCCCTTCAGGCTTTGCACCCATCTACCAAACACCCTGTATAGGTACTCCAAGATCAGTATGAAATTCTAAGCTGTCACATCCAACCTGTTCGTACTGCCTGCTCGACATTTTACGGTCGGTATGCACCGGCCCAGTGAGTGTACACCAGTGTGTATAAACCACTGTATACACATGTACACCAGTGGCACGAGTTCGATATTTTTACACGAATGGCATGTGTAGAATCAGCCTTAGACGTTTTTATATTTTTGCCGTCTTGCATTGCAATGTCGGGTAGTACCTAGGTATAAGGTCTGGCCACGCTAACTCTGTAATGGAATAAATGGGCAAGCCCAAAAAGTTTCATATAATATTATGGTACTCGTATAACTAATAAAAGTTGTATAATAAAAACTATTAGATCTACTTACACGTGTAAGTAGATCTAATAGTTTTGATTTTTTGCCTATTAATTTTGGCATAATAGATTGTTTATAGAACATTTTTTCGAATGCTCATACGCCTGTTCAACATAATGAAGCAAAACGCAAAACAAGAAACTTTGTGGTTAAACGGTAATCACTCAATGTGAACCCACTACAACAGTTAAATAACAAGTACTTATTATTTGTAAATTCCAGGTGGAATAAGTGAATAATTAAAACCTAATCTTCAAGCAGAATATAAACAAAATAACCTATCAAAAACAAAACAAAAAATAACAACTCGTATCAAATTCTTTTTTCAGTGGTATAGACGGTGTTACCGTCTATAGATTTTCAAATTCCACTTTTTTTTTACTTCTGCAGAGTTAGCGCGGCCAGACTCTAGTTATGAATGAGAAATTATAACTTTTTCAGAAAAATAAACCAAGTTGGTGAACAAGCTAAATTCCTTACTAGTTTATTTTTTCATAAGTCAATTACTTAGGTAATTCAACAATGTCTATGAATGTGGGCGGGTTGTCTGTTCGTAAAAATGGTACCTACAGAATTATTTGAATAGAACTCGTTCTTTTGTAACTAATTGATAACTTGATAAGACAAGAGGCATGCTACTATGTTAGTCATTGAGTTGAGTTTTATAGGCATAGACATACAAAAACACTTGTTTCTTATATCTATGTGCGACCACAGCTGGCCTACTTAGTTTACCTGATTTTAGATTTATGTATCCCTGGTCACAATTTCAAATATTTTCATGTTTTTCATATCAGTGTAAATTCCCCCTAACAATGTATTGATAAAACCGATTGGTTCCGTGTAACGGCCCGTATAAGCCGGATTTATTAATTTTGATAACAAAATGTCCAATAGATGCGCACACGCGATGCGTTGATGATTCCATTTATTGTCGTGATGGGGTCCGTAATGACGGGGGCGCCATTCGCAGCGTTTATTTAGCGGATTTACAGAGCTTGGAATAAAAAAAGTAAAGAGTTAATGTTTACAATGGGAATGAATTCTCCTAGCTCGAAAATTGTTATGGATGGTACGAAATGGTTTCTCGCTGCTAGCCATTCCCATACGATTGTCAACATATTTGGATCAAAATACGAGGAAATAATAATTCTATTTTATTGGTATTCGTGCTACTGTTCACTTATTGTGGAGACATGAAGCCAGGCACGTCACTCAGATGAACATTTAAATATTAAATTATAACTCACTTTATTGGGGGAATCTTTCATCTTGTGCGTTTTAAGTTCAATTAGGAAGTTATGATTTTTGAATTTATTTATTCAGTAACAATTCACATTGCGTTCGAATATAATCTAGCATGAAAATATATGCAGGTAGGTTACATAACCTTTTCTGGGCGAAAGTTAATATCTCGAGACAATAACAATGAGATACTATAACCAAAATAACCTACCTACGTCATCCAATAATCGGCATTCACCCAGAAAAATCAGAAATACGTGTTACCAATAAGAATAGATCCACTAGAATCGGCTGATTAGGCGAAATTCGTCTGACAGACTAGTCATAATACTTATATTCCTAATACAACGGTGAATTAAATTAGACATCTGATCAACTACCTCTCGTGAGGTAATTGAGGGGAGTGCGGGACGGCGGGAGTACCAGACTAGGGGATTAAGTGGTGTTTGACCTTCAGAAGTGATCTGCAACTGTTTACCTATGTTGTACATAAAACGTAGGTATATAGGTCTACGGATGTTTGAAGCTTAAGGTATTACAGGCAAGCATAACTTAGTAGTATCAAGGAATGGGGCGTATTTACTAATGTAGTTAAAATCTCTAGCGTAATAGATATTTGTTTGTAGTCATGTCAAGGGATTGTTAAGGGGATCTGACAATTCGTGTATTTAAATCCACTTATTCATAAAAAAACTGAAACATTCTATAAACCTATTTTAGTTAAAGAAGTATTTTGTCAATTTCTTTCGAATTATGATTTGAGTTTGTATAAAGAAGACAAAACTCTTCTTTAACTAAAATAAGTTTATAGAGCGTTTTAGTTTTTTTTTAATGAATAATGGGGAAATGTCTACGATCGAACAAGAAATATGCCTAATGAAACATTCATGAGCCTCAACCCTAAGCCAATCGAACTCTCATTTGTTTTTTTATTTGAAATTGCTTCGAAAATTAAGATTTATTTATAGTTAACAAAAGCTGCGGTAGCTCGTGTAGGTACCCGAACTCGGTGCCCAGTGTCCAGTTACCTAGTACTAATCTTATTCGGGTCTAAAGTGTTTGCGTAAAATTTTATGTTAATGTTCGCGTTATTATTATGTTGGTTCGGGAATAGGGTTTCACTAGATACGATTTCTTGTATAAACATTAATTACACTTAAGTAGGTGATTTGTTGTCATGGGCTATACTTCCTACAGATAGTATCTAGGATTTGCGAATCTTCAATGTCTAAAATTAATAAATAAGCCTGTTACTGTCCTACTTCAAGCACAGGCCTCTTCTCAAATAACATTGATCTCACGCTTGCTCAAGGCGAGTTGGCGGTTTTAGACTAATATTAATTTTATGTCCTTCAACGTTTAATAGTTTAGGAATGAAACTCGGTCCAGTTGTAATAGATCTGTATTGTATCATAGCACAGCATCCATACGACAATGGTAGAACATATACGTACTTATACACAAACACAGGATAGGAATCGAGTTGGTTATTTACTCAAGTTAATTATTAGATTTTTATATTCAGATTTAAATATCCTGTCGTAAAACATCGATAAACTTCCTAGAGCAACTAGTGTTGTCAGTTTACTTACTAACAGTTAGAATCATTTTATAGTTTTGACCACAATAGGCACTTATGTCATTTATCCCTGGTAAGCCTGAACCATCATCTCAGCTCTCAAACCTAAATAGTGCCTTTTTAAACATTTTTCATTTTCTATCGTCCGTCTCGCATACTTCGAAGAAACCTGCGTTTTCCGGACATCGTTTTAGTTAAATAGCAACCCTGCGGGCTGTGTTGAAGCTCGCTGTGCCGGCTATAATGAGGGTCTTTATAGCCACATTACACTTAGTAATAGCGTGTGTGCATACATTACTGTGTGCATGTAGGTATAGTGACAGCTAGTAGGCTGTTCCGTCTATGAGCTGCTGTTTGAATGGCATATTTTATCATGATTCTACTCTGTACGTATTTTTTGATGACGGCTTTTTTCTATATATTCATCTATTTATTAATTGCAAAAGTGATTGTTACTTATGAGAATTTTATTAAAAGCATATTCAGACTAGCTTTTGCCCAATTATGTTGCGGTCGGCTTCCAGTCCAAATGTATGAAGCTGCATACTACTATTTTGCAGGAAGCAACTGCCTATCTGACCTCCACAATCCAGTCACTGGTTACTAACCTATGTATGTAACTATGACTTTCATAGTATCACAATTCAGGTTTAACTTGTAAATACCTTTATCGAAAGCAAGTCCAGATTCCACAGTCTGCTGTCTCCTGTATGACCTCTCGTTTAATTATTTAGATTATAAATGAAGGATTTCTATTTCCACATTGTGCCAGACTACTCTCCACCTCATAGATATCCGGAGATATGCCTTCACTCTATATTAGTTCAAGATCCAGTGACGCACGTTTTCCCCACTCCTGAAACTTAAACAAAAACAAAAGAAATAGATACGGCACATATGATGCGTTTTTGCACGATTCAAGAAAATATGAGTAACACTTTTGTGCTATTTCATTGCACACATGCTCAAAAGGGGCGGGCACTAGAAAGTATAGATACAGTTACTGAATGCACACATGCATCTCTAGCCTCAAGTAGGGAAGAAGGGTTGGTATAAATATTTGATCGATAAAAATATCGATGAAACCCGACTTTGACTATCCCCTTTTTGGAGAAAGTACCCCTCCCCCCCCCCTCCATTAAAAAATCCCCGACGAAAAAACAATTCTAGGGTAAGTCCGGTAGAGTTAGCTATAGTTATTCCAAGGACATTTTACTTTTCTATTTAGAGCAAATAAAAGTTAGTTTAACCTGTAATCGAAATTTTATTTACTTTTACACCTTATTTTTCAATCCTAATACAATTATGAAAAGAGATAAAGGGTGAAAAAAAAAAATAACCAAAAAAAAATTAAATTGGGCATCTCTCCCGGAAAGTCTGGTATAATATAGATGGCCATAGTACTAAGAAACTGATGGCCACATCTATTTTACAGTCTTCTTGCCCTTTCCCTTGCCTTTTTCTTTGAAGTCTGCATTTCGTTGTAATGCCAAGCCCTTACGGCCGCATGCATGGCACATATCGGAAAACTCTTTGCAATATTCATGCAACTTGCATTGTATCCAGTTTTCCGTTTTATGAGTTTCATAGTAGTTTTCTCCACATCCTTTGCAGTAGTTTCTGCAATCAATATCGTCACTATAGCCATCCAAATTAGATTCGCCACAGTCAGGAATAAATTCACCTTCGCTACAAGATGTTGATTCAATGTTTCATGCAATATCCTTTTTTTACTAGTTTTCTGTGTCCTTTTAAATGGCAATTTTGCACACTTTTGTCCTTTACTTTTACTTTCTTCTCCTCTTTTTGTGCTTTTTCTTCCTCTTTTTTTTCCTTTTTTCTAGATGATCAGGAGATGTAAATCTCCGTCCATTTACCACGAAGATCCAAAGATATGTGTTTCTATGTATTAGGCACCTAAAAAAAAAGAATACATATTATTTTATTTTATGCAAATGTTAGTAATAGTGAAATAATTCCGTAAGAACAACTAACAATTATCGATATCCATATCTCAGCGCTGCGCACCACTAATGTATCATTTTGACATGCGTCAGTCATTGGAAAATATTTCACAAATAAATACGAGTATTTAT
Organism: Dicycla oo; assembly: GCA_948252095.1. NCBI lineage: Eukaryota > Metazoa > Arthropoda > Insecta > Lepidoptera > Noctuidae > Dicycla > Dicycla oo. The sequence goes on along the minus strand of OX411711.1, from coordinate 1,379,159 downwards.
AAAATCCTTAAATATTATAATCTATGCAGTGTTTTTTACTTGCCGGTAGTAGGACACGCCATGTCTTAATTGTCTTATTTTTGCAAATATGGACGGAAGAATTTGGCATTTTGTAAAAAAATACGAACCACACTACACGTTCCGATGCAAACATATGACTAATCGGTGCTCACCGCTATCGCGCGTTGTATACGGTCAGTTTAACCGCATGGAGGCGAGTTTTGCCATATGCGTGCTCCACCTTGTGACAGACTACCCCCTACATTGTGACAGACTACCCCCTACATTGTGACAGATTACCGCCACATTGTGACAGACTACCCGCCACATTTTGACAGACTACCCGCCACATTGAGACAGACTACCCGCCACATTAAGACAGACTACCCTCGACATTGTGACAGACTACCCGCCACATTGAGACAGACTACCCGCCACATTAAGACAGGCTACCCTCCAAATTGTGACAGACTACCCGCCACATTGTGACAGACTACCCGCCATATTGTGATAGACTAGAAAGAAAAATAAAGAAAGAAAGAAAATACGTTTATTTGCGATAAACATGGCGCAAAGAAATAAAATAATAAAAGAACAAGTTTGGGGAAAATATGCGCCACATTCACGCAAAACGGCCGTCGCTCAGCATAATGCCGCGAACCCATACGAGACAGAGCCTCAGCGCTGGTTTTCAGCGACAGCCGGCGTTGACGTAATGACGTCGACCGGAGCATCATTAAGACAGACTACCCGCCACCAGACCACCAGACTTTTGGGGTAGTTTGGGATCTACTCTTAGTGGTCCACCCCGGGCAACGACACCACAGGCTTGCCTGTGGTACGGCTGAACGAGCCCACTTAGCGATGGTAGGCTCCACAAGGGCCCGCCTGGCTCGCGACCACCAACCCACCGGAGTTTGTCGCCAGCAGCAGCTTGCTGTGTTCCGTCGGTGTGTTGGAGTGCCAGTGCCTTTGGGGGAAAGGAGATTGTCAGTTGCGTTGTTTGGAAACGGTCTTGGTCTCTGTGCTAGCCGGGTAACTCATTTTGGACGGTAGCGAGACCCGAAGCACGATGCCAGCCGTTGGCCGACCGTAGTCAGTAGGGGGCCCAAGTAGCACGCCAGCCACGTGCCAAAGGCGAACTCGCAAAATATCCCAGTATGCGTCGCCGTGCCAGCCGGCGACTGGATGGGAGGACCGGTGGCCATATCCCGGGGGGGTTCGGGCGACCCCGCAGTCTCCAAATGAGTTCCCCATAGGTTTAGTTGGCTCTAGTGTTCCATTGGATCACTGAGCAGCGCCTCGACAAGTCGACATTATTTTCTAACAACTCCACTCAATATGACCAAAGCAAAGAAAAATAAGGTTAAACAACGGCTGCACTTTCTCCCACTAAAAGTGCACCTCACTAATATCAGGGGGTTGCAATCCAATCTCGATCCGGGCCATCACCACCTTGAGACCGAGAAGCCGCACCTGTTTTTCCTAACGGAGACGAAGTTACCAACCCCGTCTGACGTGACGTACCTCAACTACCCGGGTTACTCTCTTCAACACAAGTTCAAGAAGCAAGCTGGGGTCTGTGTGTACGTTCGCGATGACATTTGTTGTCGTCGTCTCTGTTGCTTTGAGAAATCGGGTTTCTCTGCCATATGGCTACTTGTGGATACTGGCGTGGAGAAATCTCTCTACATCGGCGTCTACCGATCGCACAGCGGTGACCAGGAGACCACAGCGCTCTTTAATTTCCTCGTGGAGTCGACTGACGTAGCCCAGCAACGGTACCCAACAGCGAAGCTCATTTTTCTGGGGGACTTCAATGCCCATCATAAAGAATGATTGTTCCCGTACCAGAAAACTGACCATGCCGGGTTGGAGGCGCGCATGTTTGCTATAACGCTAGATCGAACCCTGATGGTGAATGTGGCAACTCGGGTACCGGATGTTGACGGCCATACACCCAATTGCTTGGACCTTCTGCTGGCATCTGATCCGGACAGTCATACAGTATCGGTCTCAGCCCCGCTGGGAACGTCTGATCACAGTCTGGTGAAATCCATATCGACCTGCTCTCCTCCAGATGAGAGTCCTAGAGGCACGATGCGAGTATGGCGATACGAGTCAGCGGACTGGTATGAGATGCGGCACTTTTTTGTGTCTTATCCATGGCGGCCAGTGTGCTTCTCCTCGGGTGACCCCTTGTGCTGTGCTGACACGGTTGCGGGCGTGATTCAGCAGGCGATGGAGTATTTTATTTCATTCTCCGACATCCCAAATCCCGGTCACAAATCCCGGCCTTGGTATAATGCAGAATGCGCCCACGCTGAGGCCCGAAAAGAGTCTGCCTACCAAGGATGGGTCAAGGCCCGCGACCCCAAAGTTAGAGCGCGTAGGGTTCGCGCGATGAAAAGAGCCTTTAATTCTGCAAGCGGGTTTTATGTAGGGCACGTTTTGACCATGTTGGACGTATTGGGGCCAGACTGGCTTCGCACCCTCCGTTTTGTAAACAGTTCTGGTCCCTGTCTAAAGCGACTGAAATGAATTTCTGTCGTCCCACTTTACCTCCAATGATAAAGCCTGATGGGTCGCTGGCTCACTCTAAAAGCGAGAAAGCAAATTTATTTGCATCTCTCTTTGCAAGCAATTCACGTCTGGTCGCGGGCTCCAAGCAACTACCTACCCGTCACGCCACTTGTACCTCATTGTGACTCCTCGATGCTGGAGATCGCAGTTCACATTAAAGAGGTCCGAAGAGTATTGTACTCTCGACATCTTCCCGAAGGCGTTCACAGCCCGTTGGCCGGCCAAACTAGCATGCGGCACGTAGGAACTCGCTTCATCTATTACAACGCCCAGCAACTTGGCCAGTCTACACTCGCTATCGAGGCGCCATCCATGCGGATTGTAGGGGGATGCATAAATATACCCTTTAGAGTAAGGATCTGCGACTTCGCAGCTGAGAATACCGAGATGGTTCCGTGTGCCCCAAGCGTACACCGCCTCCAGCGACGACTGGGCCTTCCGCTCAATCGCCGCCCGACTCGGTGCCTCAACATCGTTTGTAATATCTTCCGCGTATGCTATCGCACCAACACCCTCCGGACACGGCAGCTTCAGGATGTCGTCGAGCAGAAGGTTCCAGAGTGTCGGCCCAAGAACTGATCTCTGGGGGCAGCTCCTAGTGGACTTCTTCCATACCACCTGGTCGCCCATGAAAAGTCCGACTCGCCTCTCCGTAAAATACCTAATCAGGATTTTATATACAGGGTGTTTGGCAGAACGTTGAACATACGAAATTGGTGGATAGGTGGGGTCATCTGCTACTTACTCTGCCCTAATTTATTTGGTCCTGGCCCACTGGATATCTTAAAAAAATTTTTTTTTGCTTTCTTCTAGTTTCACCACTTTCTTAACTTTAAAGTGTATTTTTTATTAAAAATGGGTAAAACAGGCAATATTTTGTTTTTTTTAATGTTTAATGTTGGCAGATTCTTATAAAACTATTGCTTTATTCAGATGTTAGCTAGAAAAAAAGTTATGAGTCCTCAAACTTACAGAAAGATGTAAAAAATACTTAATAATAATTTTTTCACAGCTGAAAGAGACCATAGACCCGAGTACTTAGTATAAATTTTAACTTGATATCTTTACGCGTTTCTGAGGAAAAGGGTCTGGACGGACATTATTAAACAAAGTGATCCTATGAGGGTTCTTTTTTCCTTTTGAGGTACGGAGCCCTAAAAAGCATACTACTATATAATTTGACTAATATATAAATATTTTTAATGTATAATTTGACCAAAGCTTATTAATTTTTATAATACTTTTAAGGTATAATTTGATTAATGCCAAGAGAGACTAGACCAACTGTAAGAATGTTTAATAATTAATGGCATATTGTACACCTTATAGGTATGTTACAGTGCTACTATCATTATAACTATAAGATCTTTTTCTACATAATATGTAGAAAAAGATCTGTTATATTTATAACAAACAATAAACGTATTTGAATTTGAAAAAAAAAAATAGTGCAACACAAATTATTGGAGGTTTCTTGGATAATAATAATTATTCATCCTCCTTATTCACCAGATATGGCACCAACAGATTATCACCTATTCAGGTCCCTGAGTAATGCAATATTTAATAAAAGAATTCGATGATTAGGGCCACCTACGACAGTTCCTAGACGAATTCTCAAGTCTTAACCAAACCAATTTTACAGGGATACTATTCATTCTTTGCCAGATAGGTGGCGACGTATTGTTGATTCTGATGGCGGTTGTGTTATTGACTAATATATTATATAAATTATAAAAAGAAGTTTTATTTCATTTTGTCATAATCGCTCATTACTTATGTGACAACCCAATATTTGGCGGGCACCCGGCCTGCTTTGCCTTAGTCAGGACCATGGGCCACCGGCATTGTTGAAGACCCCGAGATGTCCAAAAATACAACTTGAACATAGTTTTTCCGAGGAGTTCGCTGCCTAGTCCGGGATCGTGTTCGGCGCCGTGACCGTCGACTTACCCCTCGAAAAACCATGTTGTGCCTCTGATATGTTCCGATAAAGACAAGGAGCGCACGTGACGATAAGGCGTTCCTGTATCTTTCCCAAAATCGGAAGAAGGGTAACTGGTCTGTGCGCCTTGGGATCCGAGAGCGGCCGATCGTTGCCCTGGCATGGGGTCAAACGATGTTATGTTGTTGCCTGGCATGAGGTCAGTCGGCGGGCTGCTGGAGATGGGAACTATCGTTCCTTTAACTTTAGATTACCGAATTGCTTGATAGGCTGCTTGTGCGCCTATCAAGCAATTGCTGACTGCTTTGTGCGCTTTTTATTTATTTATTTAACCAGAACGACATAAAACCATAAATTATGTATTACACATTAGGACGGTATCACAAATATATTGACAATAAATAGGTAATAATAATAATGTTTATTTGCAAGAAATACATTTTTACAAAGGAAGATCTTATTGCCTAAAAGTCACTGTATTCGGCCTGCAAGCAAGCGTGCAAATTATTGTACTTTATGTCATTGTTACATTACTACAGAATATGTCATTGATACAATATAACAAATTATGTCATTATTACATTAAATTATTAGTAAATTTCTATCATTATATTAATAGAGATTTACATAATAGTCATTACAATCTATAAATATTAAAATAATTAGGGAAACATTAAACATTATTATTATTGCGTATCTTTATGTTCCATAAATTCATTGATGCTATAAAAACCGTAACCTAGGAGCCACTCTGTTAATTTCTTTTTGAATAAATTACCCTGTAACAATTTTAAGTGGTTCGGTATCTTATTATAAATTAACAGGCACATATTAAATACGTTTTTCTTATAAATTTCTTTGCGACAGGGTGGTTGGTAAAGTAGGTTGAGAATCTTAGCCCTTTTTTGTCTCGGCATAACCTCACTACGCTGCATGAAGTAATGCATGTGCCTTTTCGTAAAAAGGCAGATTTCTTTTATGTACATACACGGTAGTGGAAGAATTTTGTATTTTTGAAATAAAGGTTTACAGTTGTCTAAGTACCATGACTTGTTGATGACGTTTTTGAGTTTTGAATGCTCTGTCGGTATCGGTCGAGTTACCCCACATTATTAGTCCATAGTTTAGTATAGATGACACATAAACATGGTAATCCGAAAGGGCAGCCTCTGCAGAAACATTCTGTCTTACCTTTTTTAACGCAAACACAAACCTATCAAGCTTCTGACAGATATATTATATGGCTTTTCCAATTCAGATGTTTGTCTATGTTAAGTCCCAAAAAATTCAGCTCATCTACTTGTTTTACTGCTTCGTCTTTATAAACTATATCTAAAGGCAACTGTTTGGTTTTGTAAGAGTTAAACTCAATAAGATTAGGAAAAGGATTAGGATTAGGAGGGTAACGCAATATCATGGGGTCTCAACTAGAACAAATTATAATTAGTCTTGAAAAAAATTCATAGATGGCAGTATAGGTAACGATTATGAAATTAACAATCACTAAAAAGCGTTATACGGCAGATTTTGGTTGAAGTAAGATTAGTAAAAATCTAATCAAAACTTCCTTGTTTAATGTTGATTTATCTATTTACATTCATATTTCACGTATGTTCAACAAAAACGATAAATTAAGCCTTTTACTTCAATCCGAACCAAATAGTATGTTAATAAAGAGTTCAAAGTAGCCTTCTGTCAAGCATTTTGTTTTAGAGCTCTTTGCAATAGATGGCGCTTTATTAAACTTGTCATCACTTTTACCTCACGCCACGGAATAGAAAAAACCGGCCAAGTGCGTGTCTCACAGTGAAGGGTTCCGTAATTTGGATGAATTTATCCCAAGGTTAAAAATATGTTCCTCCATAAATTCCAACTTTTGGAATGTATGGGAGACATTCCAACTGCAAATGTAAGTTTGTTCGCACAATATTGAGAGATTTATAGTGATATTTTAAGACCATAGACTTCTTATAAGTTTTCCTGTAATCTATAGGTATAATATTATATAACTACTTTCAGTGTTTTTTATTTCGAAATATGTTCTGTTGTATCGGAGATAATTAAGGCGGTAATTATCAATTTTCGTCTGTTTTCTATATATATATATGAGACCCTCACAGTAAGCCCTTTAATTTGGCATATCACACGGTGTGACACGGTACTGTTTGCAAAACTTTTTTAAAATAATTTTCTTATTTGTCCGTGTTTGGGTCACAGAAATTCATACGTGTATACAACTAAATCGTTCCATTGGATTCGGAGCAAATCGGCTGTGATAGACACACGAGTGAGCCTATTAGATTTTTCCTTTTGAGGTACAGAACCCTAAACACAAGTGAATGTGCCCACGCAGCTATCCGTCGTTCATTGCCGTTGTGTCTCACAATTATGCGGAAACAATGTACAGTAAACGCTCAAAAGTCCATAAGCATGCTAAGGATTACATTGCTATGAACTGTGCGAGCACGAACCAGTACGTGTGCGTGTATGAGCCAACATTCCGCAGATAACACACACTAATGAATTGTCGCATGTCGTTGTACTACGCGAAATAACATTATATTTCTGTTGAATTTATAATACCGTCATAGTGGCGACCTGTTCTTACCATTGCATTGCATTCGCATAGACATAACATGTGCTGGTAGCTGTTTGGGCTAAGCAATGGTTTCACGATCAATGAAGTCTGAGTTCGAATCTTAATCACAATGTTGGATTGTTTTTGTTTCTTTGGAACCATAATAATATATTTCTATTTTAAGCAAAAACTTGTTAGATGTTTATGTTTATTTATTATTTATTTTTATAAGAAGTTAAATATTAGTTATTGTATTATTATTTAACTATTTTTTGATTTTTAATTTATCTTTTCGGTGTTGGAAGGTTTAAATAAAAAAGTCGTGCTGAATGGTAACAAAAATGTTTATTCGTTTTATTAGCTTATTTATAAAATTAGCAAACTTAAGAGAATTGTGACGTTACATTCCTACTAGATAAAAGAAGTTTTTTTTGTAGCCGTTCATAGGATTTTTTGTTGTATACCCACTTAGTCAATTCATAATAACATAACAAAGAAAGGGTATTCTAATAACACATATATAATTGTCAATACCTATTTAGTTTTCTATGATCTACCTTTCTAACTTTACGAAATGAGTGACCAAGCGAACAAGATAAATAATATTATATTTCTACTTGTAAGTTTTTACGTGATTGGAAGTCCAATCAAGTAAAAACTTACAAAAAGTCAAGTACTGCGTGAGATTTGAACTCACGGCTCACTGATTCACGCATCTATCTGCACGCGCTTAACCGCTAGGTCATCTTTACACATGTTATAACTTTGAAATTATGAACTACAATCAGTTGTTGACGACAATAATTATGCATATTTATGTTCTTGGAAATAGAAGGTCTTAAGTCAAACTAAACGCCAAGCTATTGCTTTGTGAGTTTGCTTATCGACTTTTGGTCGCGACTGTACAATAATAACATCTCTTCTGCACTTGTAATAAGTTTTAATTTTGTATGAACAACAAATTCAACTTTGACGAAACAAGCCCGCTCGCGCTTAATTGGAGGACTAAAAGGGATTCCCCAACGTAATTCTTTCTTACATTTTTTGCTAGTTACAGCCACAGTAGAAATATCATACAGTATTTTATCTTCATATAAACGGCCGGAACGAGGTATTTCGCTTTACCACCGAGTAAAATACCTAGATTAATAAATAAATAAGTGGATAGGGTGAAAAAAGTGACACACGAGTGACCTACCTACGCTCGCGTTAACGAAAATAGTAGGTAGTTTCCTAAGCTGGCTATCTACTTACTTATAATATGTATTTAGCTACTTACTGAGATAGACGAAATATCGTTAGGAAATGATTATGAGAGTAATAAATGGTAGGTAACTACATAGTAAGATTTACATTATAATTTACTTTTATCAAGTATCGGTAGGTATTTAGAGGATTTGGTTGCTGTAGGTAGCGCACACGCGATGAGATGGCTATAATAGTAACGATTGCAGAGCGGTTCGACATCGGATGGGTGACGATAAGAATTGTTATTTCGAGTTGCATTGTATTGTAGTTAATGAAAACGTTAATAAGCTGAGATGAAAAAAGATGTTATAATTACTCGTCAGCTGTTTCTTGCATTTTGGTTATTTATTTATTTATTAATTTATTTATTTATTAAAATCTCCCTACTACTATCATTACAGTTAACCCAATGCGATAGTGTGGTCTTAAAATTAATTTAACTTACAATTTAAAACTATGAATAAGGAAAAATACTATTAGCACAAGTATGCACCAAATTCCCTAAATAAAATAAAACAAAATAAAATAAAAATAAAAACAACAACTATTATACAACCTACTCTAATCTACATTATAACATAAAAGGAACAGCAGTATTTTTGCGAGTTCACTCAAATGGTATGTAAGTACATCGATCTTCACGTGAAGATCGTTAATAACCCGAATAGCGCGAGTCAATGGTGTTTTGGCGAGAAGGTTTGTCCTGGCAACCGGCACAGCCAACAGTGGCGGGCGGCGCCGCCTCCACACATAGCGGTCTGGTACACATACACTCAGGCGCCGCAGTACTCCTGGGTTATGCTCAATGCCACGAAGTAACCTAACCAGATATGCAACAAGCGTGAATTCCCGTCGTACCCTCAGTTGGTTGTACCCGACCATACCGAGCACAAACAGAGTGGGGTACATCAGCGGGTAAAACGGATATACCCCATATAGATTTTTGTACAAGTGGCGCGTGAACTTGTTCTGTACGCGTTCCAGCATTACTGAGTACTTGGCCTCATGCGGAGCCCATATGACAGCACTATGTTCCAGATGACTCCTGACAAGTGCGTCATACAGGACTCTGACTGTTGCGATGTTAGTGAAGTGCCTTGTCTGTCGCAGAACAAATCCCAAATTTCTAAACGCCCTTTTACAGATCCCCGTAATATGAGCGCGAAACGATAGTTCGGGAGTGACGATAACCCCCAAATCCCGCACTTCAGAGACTCGTTGCATAGGCGCGGCGCCCACCACGTATTCGTCCACTATAGGGGCACGCGCGCGCGTAAAACTCATCATCGAGCACTTTGAAACGTTAAAGAAAAGCCCGTTGTCCTGACTCCATTCCACTACCCTATGTATATCCTCCTGCAATCGTTCGCAATCGGATTCATTATTAACCTCGAGCAGCAACTTGAGGTCATCCGCAAATAATAAACAAGAGCTATGTTTAACGACTTCCGGCAAATCGTTTACCATTAGGATGAATTCGAGGGGCCCCAAATTGCTGCCTTGGCTCACGCCGGACCATGTGTAATATGGGTCGGATTCACACCCATTATAATCTACGTACTGCTGTCTATCCTGGAAATAACTGGCGAAGAAGTGCAATAGATGTGGTGTACAGCCGACTTTGGCGAGCTTCGTTAGTAAGATATCATTGTCAACGGTGTCAAAAGCTTTTTTTAAAATCAAAATAAGCAGCATCAACCTGCACACCAGCATCTACCGCCGGCACCACCTGCGCCATAAAGTTCAACAGATTGGTGGCAGTGCTGCGCGCCGGCCGAAAGTCGTGCTGCGCATCATCCAGTTGTCCACGCACCTGCTCCAGCATGCCGCGCTGGATAGCAGACTCGAACACCTTGGCCGGCGTCGACAGCACAGCCACCGGTCTATAACCAGTTATGTCCGATCCCGCCTTACCTTTGGGTACAGGAATGACCCGCGTCATCTTCCATTGAGTGGGGAACGTCATCGAATGAAGACACATATTAAAAATATAAAGTAGCGGTTCCATGAGCACCCTACCACAATCCCTAAAAAGAAATGCCGGTATACCGTCCGGGCCTGCTGAACGCTTCGGTTTCAGGCGCTCAAGTGCACATCTGATGTCCTCCAGACTCAGTGCGTCAAGTTGTACCCGCGCACTGCTCGCTGCTCCCGCCGCCGCCGCCGCTTGAACGTCTAACCGCGGCGGCTGATCGCTGTAAACAGATGCGAAAAATTTTGAAAATTCGAAAAAGTTATGTTGGTAGGTGTTGAAGTTTGTAATGATTGGAGTTTGGTAATCTTCAAAGACAGCAGTTTATTTATTTAAATAAAAAAATATAATATTTGCAATCACAAAACTATAAATAAACTCAAGCAGGTGATGGTGGTAGGTAGGAAGAAAATTAAAATACTGTAGGCGGGCAGCACTATCGCGTGTTTACGTACCGCGCCGCTGAAGGTAATTATTTCAAGAACAGGGGCCGAGTCACATTACTGTATATGATATTTCTACTGTATGATATTTGCTGGGGGCACGTTTTCATTTCATGTTTTTTACTGGTAGGTAATAAAAAAATGTCTCTGATCACTGTAATGTTCTATCAGTATTGTTATGTACTTGATTGAAGTATTAAAATATTTTTATAAAAATATTCCGTTCGTTTTTATTTTATTTATGTAGGTAAGTAGTTCATACCACAGCTTGTACCTACTTGTATTGTTTCTTCCTACTCGTAGCACCTATTCACCTATTTAATTTAATTTCCTTGCCGCAGTAACATTATTATTGGTTAAATTACAAGCAATTTTATAGTTTTGATTGATTTGAGTAGATAATTAAATTTAAAAACATGAATACCTACTTATCGTAACATTCGCATAGCGACCACTTATTCAATAAGTTACCGCGGACAAAAGCAGATAGTAAAATTAAGCGCGTTTAGGAAAAAACCCATTTACAGCTGCACGAATTATTATGTACCTATGTGCCGCCGCATGGGATAAAAATAAAACATGATTATTTGGCTTCGCAAACACGTCGTCTCCTACTCAAGCTAAAAATTGCTAGCTCAATCACACTAATGAAACAACTACGCCTACTCAAGATAATTTTTGTTGTCCTTGAGCGCACGGTACGATTACGACGTCATACTCGATGTGAGATGGAGAATCTATAGGTATCTCGATATAGCCATCTAAATAGTATCGATGCCACCTTGCATCGATGAGACCTAGTATCTAGGCCGACTCCTAGATGGCGTTGTAAAACTACAGTCTCTGGTAATTAGTGAGTCGCTGACGCTGCCATCTGTTAAAAAATGAAGGAAAAAAATAGCCAGCTCAATAGCCAGACTTAGGGAGGTGTAATTTCTTTGTATGGGATTGGGTATCTGTACGTAGTATTATAATATCTGTGGCACTATTATATACGTACTTGATTAAACTTTTCACTCAGTCTTCTCGCAAATCGACAAACATTCCAACATTATCAGCTCTCATTCATCGGAAACAGATCTAGTCCAGGGCTAGATTCTAGCAAAGCGTTGAGTGCAGGAAGGTGACATACGTCGCTAGCGTTGAGTGTGGCAATCGTGATTCCTATGAACTATGATTTAGGTTTTTCTGTAACCACATAGAACTACGACGCGGAGCAAACTTTTGATATCAGACTTGTTTTTCAAGAAGTCGACTGCATAAATTACCCGATAGACTTACAGCTCACCAAACAAGGAGAACATAGCTAATATTGTTTGTTACCATGCTACAAGCCAGGATACGCAAACTTTAGGGTCATTTTCACACGTGGGAGCTTGCCCAGTTAATATCATTAATCTTCGTTGAAAATTCATAACCAACTGAACTCACGGTACTTCCCAGGGGTATAGGCAGGGATGTATTAAAGTGGTGCGTTCAAATAAATATGTAATGAATTTGTCCGTCCGCCCTTGTGGCTCAGGGGAAAACGATTTTGTTGTGACTAATAACCCTGAATTGTTGAAGGGTTATTCCTCATATTATGTGAGGTATCTATGCTGTTGTTCAATTTACTGTTTTTTATGTGAATACCGTATTTCATATGATCTTCCCCCGTGTTTAGGACCTACGTACAAGTTGTGTGTACTTGTTTTCCTCAAGTTTTATAAAAGACTTGTCAAAAGTATGTCGTGTATCATACATGTATACGTATTGACGTTGTTTCAGACATGTCTTGTTAAATATTTTGTTCAACTTTCTGACACTTTTGACAGGTTTTGTATTCGACAAGTTTAGCACAACTATAGAGTTTACAACTTATCTAAGGTGTAAACGTTAACACAGTAGACACATACATTTAGAACACTTGTTGTAGGTATACGTTGATGTGAACGTGGGGATGCTATGGCTAGTGCAGTCAATACATGTTGTATACGTTGGTGTGAACGTGGGGATGCTATGGCTAGTGCAGTCAATACATGTTGTATACGTTGGTGTGAACGTGGGGATGCTATGGCTAGTGCAGTCAATACATGTTGTATACGTTGGTGTGAACGTGGGGATGCTATGGCTAGTGCAGTCAATACATGTTGTATACGTTGGTGTGAACGTGGGGTTATGCTATGGCTAGTGCAGTCAATACATGTTGTATACGTTGGTGTGAACGTGGGGATGCTATGGCTAGTGCAGTCAATACATGTTGTATACGTTGGTGTGAACGTGGGGATGCTATGGCTAGTGCAGTCAATACATGTTGTATACGTTGGTGTGAACGTGGGGATGCTATGGCTAGTGCAGTCAATACATGTTGTATACGTTGGTGTGAACGTGGGGATGCTATGGCTAGTGCAGTCAATACATGTTGTATACGTTGGTGTGAACGTGGGGATGCTATGGCTAGTGCAGTCAATACATGTTGTATACGTTGGTGTGAACGTGGGGATGCTAAGGCTAGTGCAGTCAATACATGTTGTATACGTTGGTGTGAACGTGGGGATGCTATGGCTAGTGCAGTCAATACATGTTGTATACGTTGGTGTGAACGTGGGGATGCTATGGCTAGTGCAGTCAATACATGTTGTATACGTTGGTGTGAACGTGGGGATGCTATGGCTAGTGCAGTCAATACATGTTGTATACGTTGGTGTGAACGTGGGGTTATGCTATGGCTAGTGCAGTCAATACATGTTGTATACGTTGGTGTGAACGTGGGGTTATGCTAGGGCTAGTGCAGTCAATACATGTTGTATACGTTGGTGTGAACGTGGGGTTATGCTATGGCTAGTGCAGTCAATACATGTTGTATACGTTGGTGTGAACGTGGGGTTATGCTATGGCTAGTGCAGTCAATACATGTTGTATACGTTGGTGTGAACGTGGGGTTATGCTATGGCTAGTGCAGTCAATACATGTTGTATACGTTGGTGTGAACGTGGGGTTATGCTATGGCTAGTGCAGTCAATACATGTTGTATACGTTGGTGTGAACGTGGGGTTATGCTATGGCTAGTGCAGTCAATACATGTTGTATACGTTGGTGTGAACGTGGGGATGCTATGGCTAGTGCAGTCAATACATGTTGTATACGTTGGTGTGACCGTGGGGTTATGCTATGGCTAGTGCAGTCAATACATGTTGTATACGTTGGTGTGAACGTGGGGTTATGCTATGGCTAGTGCAGTCAATACATGTTGTATACGTTGGTGTGAACGTGGGGTTATGCTATGGCTAGTGCAGTCAATACATGTTGTATACGTTGGTGTGAACGTGGGGTTATGCTATGGCTAGTGCAGTCAATACATGTTGTATACGTTGGTGTGAACGTGGGGATGCTATGGCTAGTGCAGTCAATACATGTTGTATACGTTGGTGTGAACGTGGGGTTATGCTATGGCTAGTGCAGTCAATACATGTTGTATACGTTGGTGTGAACGTGGGGATGCTATGGTTAGTGCAGTCAATACATGTTGTATACGTTGGTGTGAACGTGGGGTTATGCTATGGCTAGTGCAGTCAATACATGTTGTATACGTTGGTGTGAACGTGGGGTTATGCTATGGCTAGTGCAGTCAATACATGTTGTATACGTTGGTGTGAACGTGGGGTTATGCTATGGCTAGTGCAGTCAATACATGTTGTATACGTTGGTGTGAACGTGGGGTTATGCTATGGCTAGTGCAGTCAATACATGTTGTATACGTTGGTGTGAACGTGGGGATGCTATGGCTAGTGCAGTCAATACATGTTGTATACGTTGGTGTGAACGTGGGGATGCTATGGCTAGTGCAGTCAATACATGTTGTATACGTTGGTGTGAACGTGGGGTTATGCTATGGCTAGTGCAGTCAATACATGTTGTATACGTTGGTGTGAACGTGGGGATGCTATGGCTAGTGCAGTCAATACATGTTGTATACGTTGGTGTGAACGTGGGGATGCTATGGCTAGTGCAGTCAATACATGTTGTATACGTTGGTGTGAACGTGGGGTTATGCTATGGCTAGTGCAGTCAATACATGTTGTATACGTTGGTGTGAACGTGGGGATGCTATGGCTAGTGCAGTCAATACATGTTGTATACGTTGGTGTGAACGTGGGGATGCTATGGCTAGTGCAGTCAATACATGTTGTATACGTTGGTGTGAACGTGGGGATGCTATGGCTAGTGCAGTCAATACATGTTGTATACGTTAGTGTGAACGTGGGGTTATGCTATGGCTAGTGCAGTCAATACATGTTGTATACGTTGGTGTGAACGTGGGGATGCTATGGCTAGTGCAGTCAATACATGTTGTATACGTTGGTGTGAACGTGGGGATGCTATGGCTAGTGCAGTCAATACATGTTGTATACGTTGGTGTGAACGTGGGGTTGCTATGGCTAGTGCAGTCAATACATGTTGTATACGTTGGTGTGAACGTGGGGACGCTATGGCTAGTGCAGTCAATACATGTTGTATACGTTGGTGTGAACGTGGGGATGCTATGGCTAGTGCAGTCAATACATGTTGTATACGTTGGTGTGAACGTGGGGATGCTATGGCTAGTGCAGTCAATACATGTTGTATACGTTGGTGTGAACGTGGGGTTATGCTATGGCTAGTGCAGTCAACACATGTTGTATACGTTGGTGTGAACGTGGGGATGCTATGGCTAGTGCAGTCAATACATGTTGTATACGTTGGTGTGAACGTGGGGATGCTATGGCTAGTGCAGTCAATACATGTTGTATACGTTGGTGTGAACGTGGGGTTATGCTATGGCTAGTGCAGTCAATACATGTTGTATACGTTGGTGTGAACGTGGGGTTATGCTATGGCTAGTGCAGTCAAAACATGTTGTATACGTTGGTGTGAACGCTTTAATTGCATTGACATTTTATTTTAAATTTAATTCTGTGACCTTTTTAATTTGTATTCATTCGTTTATTCAATTGACATTTTTTTCTGATCCACTCTGTGGCAGTATTGTGAAATTTTATTTTATGTAATATGGGTCTTGCCTGAATGAAATGAATTTTATTTTTATTATAAATGGCGAAATGTGGTTGTACTTCAGGTACACCTCTGCCTAACCCTTCAGGGATTACAGGCGTAATGTTATGTGTATGTAACTCGCGTTACGTATTGTATCTAATGTAATGTGAATAGTGTGGACGGCATAAAATCTCAAAGTGAATCCTGTATGTGATCGTTTGCGAGAGCCTTTGTGTTCGCGCTAAAAACCGACAGCCGATGGATCAGCGCGAGCGCTAGCCCGAGCGTTACATGTACTGCTCGTAGTGCGTCCACACGCAGAATTCGCATAACATTACACGATACATTACATTACACATTACTCACGTCTGGACCCGACTTAAGACAATAACGCAACAAACGGTCATATAATAAGCAGGCCTTACGTTTCCAGGAGCCAGGGTTATGACGTCGAAATGTTCGTCTAACAGGAACCTAGTGGAATGTCTGGTTGTTCAACCAAATACTCCATTCAAATAACCCAAATCCATTACTATACTTATAGTTGGACCGCATCTTAGTTATGTGTGTCTTCTCCGAATTCTTTGTGCGTGCCTGATAGCTAAGTACTTTAAAGTCAGTAATAATAATCAGTTATAGCTGAATTTTAGGAAAAATATATTATATGTAAAATATATTGTATTATACTTTTGCCATCGATACGCTAAGAAAGAAGAAGTCATAAAAAATATCTGTCTCCTTACAATGACGGTGAAAAGTTGAATTTGCCTGTTGTGACGACGCACAGTTTTTTTGTTACTCAACATTTTGTGAGAAACTTGCCACCCGCCTGTAGTACACATGCCTATACCCTGAGTCTCTAATTCAGATATTTTTTGTAAACAAAGAAACGTCAAGAAATGTCACTGTCAAAATGACAGGACAGCGGTACAAAACATTTTATCATAAAATTTAACACAACCAAAACAAGGAAACAACGAGATGAACAAGTAACACGAGCAAGTGAGGAAGTAACACGATGATAATAACACAACAACACAACAAAATTAACAAACACGTAGCGAAAACCTTGATCGGGGAAAAGAAAACGAATGAATTGAAAATACCACGGGAAACGACGCAACTTTGACTACTGTCAAACGAAATTTGAAAATGTCAGGAACTCCTGCAGTGTTTATCATAAAATCGATACGTATCCCACGTAAGTTGTTGTATCTTCAAAATTTCAATTTTACAGGAGAGCGTTTTAAAGATTCAAATAAGCCTAAAACTGCATTTATTTTCATATCTTTATAAAAAAATTATATGAGTATAAATCCTCTATAAAATCGTGTTTTCGTTTTCTTTTCACTTTGAATGCATAGATTACTACAAATTTGGCATTTTTTTAGTAAAAACGCTAAAAGGCATTTTTGTGGGATACAACAACTTTCGTGGGAGGTATCGAAATATTTCATACCAGAAAATCTCCACTTATTAATAATAACTTTGTTTAAAACCGAAAATTTCTAAAAATAATTAATTATGTTGTGATAATTTTTAAATTATTATTTCTAAAATCAGTACTTAAAAGGAAATCTTACCTTTTTTCTGCCATTTTTTAGGGAATTACCATTAAGAAGATATTTTTTTGGTGTGTTTGTTACCTTTGTTTACAAAAATTATCTGAATTGGAGATGAGTCTCACACAGGTACAGAGAATTTTATTCTTCCTCAATTTGATAAGGTGATATCATAGCGCACACTGTTTGCCGCCGTACTGGCGGAGCAACTTGCAGTCAGTAGATATGTTACGGGTAATGTTAGATGATTGAGTAAACCTAGGTTTACCCAAGCATTTTGGGTAAAATCCGAATAATAATTAAAATAAATTTTAATTCCCCATACAGGTCTAGTCAGGTAATGCTAGAATAATTAAACTTAGGTGTAGGCTGAAAGGTAGGTTTGGTTAGGTTAGAACTGTGACCACACAACGCACGAGATTATTCGGACTTTACCCAAAATGCTTGGGTAAACCTAGGTTTACTCAATCTTCTAGCATTACCCGTAACATATACATATCAAAACAGATGGATAAAGAAATTAGTGGTAAGTGACTTAACGTCTGACCACTGTGGTTTTCTTACTATATAATATTATAAATGTGAAAGTTTGTTACTTAATCACGCCAGAACGGCTCAACGGTTCTAGATGAAAATTAGCACAGAGATAGATTATAGACTGAAATAGCACATATATGACACTTTGTACGGTTCCCGTGGGATAATTTCCAACATCCACGCGGGCGAAGCCGCTGGCAAACGCTAGTATTACATAAAAAGCCGCATAGTCTTATACAGCTAGTTTTTGCAATAAGTTTAAAAGTGATATAGCTCATAGAATTACACCATCTATAGTGGAAAACGAGAATCCAAATGAAATCTATGGAGTCCTTTTTTATGTTGTGCAAAAAGAGTACCAATCTACTTTCAAGACCAAAACCATTAACATTAATGGCACCTCCGTTGGCTTTAACCAATGGGCTACTCCAGGTATTTATAAAAGTACAGCGAGATTACCCTAGTTATATGGTTTGAAAAAATACAGGTTTGATGTCAATAATTTATTATTCAAAATTATTTGAATAATTAATGTAATACAGTGTTTTTGCTAGATCAAAACTTTTAAGCGATATAACTAAAAATTACAATAATAAGGTTAAAACCACTTGGGAATTTATAAACAATGAAACGAGCAAGTCGGTTAAACAAGAAAAGCACAAATTAGTTAATTAAGCAGCTGACGGAATTGAGGCATTCAATGAGTTTTTTGCTAACATACCTATAAATACGACTCGCTGCTTAAAGTCCCCGTCTAAAGCTGAAAACCTTTTGCATAGTAGTGTGCCCAAATGTAGTCGCTTATTTAGCACATAGAAAACCACATAGAAGAGGTTTTCGAACATAGGAAACCTCTAAAAACACTGTCTAAAACACTGGTAATATAATAGACATCGTAGCCTCTATCCAGCTGTTATTTTTAATAAATGTGTTGATTCAGGAACTTTTCCTGACCTCATTAAAAGTAGTAAAGTCATACCATTATTTAAAGCAGGTAATAAAAATAACATTGGCAGTTTCAGGCCTATTTCTATCTTACCTGCATTTTGAAAGCAAAACATTTGAAAAGTTAATACTCAAGCAGTTGCTAAGACCTTTTAATTTAAACAGCCTCCTTCATGACGAACAATATGGCTTTATGGCGTTCGACTACAGATGCGGGCGTTGCTCTACTTAAACACAATTTAACGCATGGGAGAGTTCGTAAAATGCTATTTGAGTATTCTGTGATAATAATAATAATAATAATTTATTTATCCATCGAAACATTGTAGTACATGATGACAATTTTCGGAATCATTTATTAGTAGTTACAAAGACTACAATAAAATGGTGGGTGAGGTGCTGTATTCCTGGCTAGGTTAAAATATAACCTGTGTTAAGGAGTACAATGCCGGTCCCCAAGGAAAAAAACAATAATATCGTACACAGTATAGGTACATTATAGCGATTTCCCCAAAGCCTTTGATTGTGTGCACCATGACACGCTTTTGCGTAAACTACGTCATTACGGTATTCAAAACTCTCAAAGTAATAAATTCTTATTTACATAATAGGATCCAATGTGTAGATGTACTGAACTGGTAGCCCGGAACCACCACCAGTGGTGGTCACCAGTTCAGTTAGGTGAACCTCAAGGCTCAATACTGGGTCCATTCTTATTCTTAGTTTACATCAATGACTTACCATTCTATTTAATAGGTTTCTGTAACGTTGTGTTGTTTGCAGATGACACCTCTCTTATTTTTAAAGTAGAGAGGAATAGACAAGATTTTGGCGACAGTGCACTCTCAATGGTTGCGGATTGTTTTACGACAAATAATTTAGTTCTCAATGGCAAGAAAATAAATAGTATAATATTCGCCTTACCGAATTTTAGAAATCTAGGACTCAACATCGTCTTAGATAAAGAGGTGCTAAAAATTGTAGACTCAGCAGTTTTTCTGGGCATAACAGTAAATATCAACCTCAGTGGGGCCCACATATATATCTCTAAATTAGCGGGAAGGCTCAGTTCAGCCGCCTACGCCGTCAGGAAGGAAGACAATACACTGACGTTGATATAGCTCCGTTAGTCTATTTTAGTTATTTTCATTGCATTATATCTCACGGTATTCTGCTTTGGGTCAAATCCGCTGACATTCAAAATATATTTATTCTTCAAAAACGAGCCGTTTGAGCAATTTACCAGCTAAGTGCCAGAGTTTCTCTGAGAGATTTATTTAAAGATATTAGTATTCTCACGGTGGCATCAAAATTAATATTTGCCAACATCTTATATATTAGACAAAATACACATTTATACACTAAAAACCGTGATATTCACAACGTGCGTGTTACGTGCTCCATTTCACCAGCTTTATAAGGTTCATAACTCATTTGTTGGGCTTGGTATATCCTTTTATAACAAGCTACCCTCTTCTTTGCTAGATTTGCCTTTCAATGCGTTTAAAAATAAAGTAAAATGTAACCTTTGTTCAGAGGCACACTATTCTATCAACGACTACTTAAACGATCACCCAATTACTTACACGATAACACTGCTCTCCAAGCTACATGCTTGGGGGGCGGCGTTTGGGGAGGCCTATTTCCAGAGTGCGCTACTCCAGCAAGAAAGTATCTCCTAGAGTGCTATGAGTGGTACCTATAATTAGTGCGTAATCTGCTTTAAATGTGCGCCAAATAAAAAATTGTGCACTTTGTCGTTTTGGAAAAAACGGAAAAAACGATTCCTGTTGGAGTAACGTTGGTAAACGTTACTCCAGCAGGAAGGTTGCTCCTAGAGTGACATGAGTGGTACGTATAATTAGTGCGTAATTTGCTGTAAATGTGCGCCGAAAATATAATTTGTGCGTCTTCAGGTATCTCTAAAACCATTGTATGTGCACCTGTAGAATAAACATCCACGAGTAGCTCTTGATATGTGCGTATTTGTGACAGAATTAGATTTAAGAAAATATTTATAATTTTCAAGTAATCGCTCTTTTTTGAAAACCCGAAAAAATATCGCAGCGCCTAAATGAGAAAACGTATAAGCTCGCTGAAAACTGTATTCGGTCCTTCTTGACGCATATAACAGCCATAAAAAGTTGCAAAAGTGTACATGCATGCGTTATTGAATAATATTTTTTTTTTTTTTTTTTTTTTATTTGTGATGGGTTTGCTCTTGACTCTAGTCTAGGTCAGAGGTGACAGAGACAAAGTCGACGATGGAGTGAGCTTACCCAGAAGAAGCCTGTTCACTCTCACTTTGAAGAGATTAGGGTTGTATACGTTCGGAAACACAGACGCAGGTAGTGAGTTCCACTCTTTTGCTGTGCGCATTATAAAAGACATTTGGAAGCGCTTAGTGCGAATTGGTGGAATAGCAACCAGGTAGGGATGGTAACTGGCAGTGCGTCTAGATGTCCGGTGGTAGAAGGGGGCCGGTGGAATGAGGTCGTGGAGTTCTCGGGCACACTCTCCGAAGTACAATCTGTAGAAGACCGACAAGCAGGCAACCTTGCGGCGATGAGCCAAGCAATGAAGCTTGGCATCCACCAGTTTTACGTCGCCAATGAGCCTCTTAGCTCTGCGTTCCACCGAGTCAAGCGCGGCTAGTTGGTACTTAGCTGATCCATCCCAAAGGTGACTGCAATACTCCATGCAGGATCGGACTTGCGCTTTGTAAAGGGTTAAAAGCTGTCCAGGCGTAAAGTATCGCTTCACCCTATTTAGGATGCCCAGTTTCTTGGCCGCAGTTTGGGCCTTGTACTCGATGGTGGCGCCGAAGTTGAGACCAGATGTCAACTCCATGCCTAGGAGCTCAAGTCGATCAGTTACAGGAACAGATGTACCCCGAAAAGTAGGAGTTTGGGCGAAACGACTCTTTTTAGCGGTAAAAAGACACGCCTGCGTTTTGGTGGCGTTAAAAGAGACCAGATTATCATCACCCCAATATTGCTAAAAGTCAAAACGATGGTGTCATAACTTTGACGGCAAAATACAAGAAACCGGCTCAACTCAAGACGTGGAAATTTAACCAAAAATTTGTGCGTATCATCAAAAATATATAGTGAAAATATTCAGTTTGGAATGTTTCGCATAAAGTAGATATAAACAAAAAACTAAACATGTCAATAACGGCTGGTTATCCGACCAAATTCGAATGACTACAAAAAAGCGACGGTTTCGTACAAATGGATGACCTTCTTTATTGGACGTATTAAACCTAAGCCGTGGTTGGTACAGTCGCGTAAGTCGCGTTCAAACGTTTGTTGGCCCATATGACCTAATTTTGGTGGCTAATTAAAAATATATTAAATGCACCTTGTGACCATAATATCAAATGAAAGAGCTTGTTGATGTGGTAGTTATTATTTTTATTCTCTTAATTTTGATTCTTAAAGTAATTATGGCATTAAATCACAGATCAAATTACCTACTTATAAATATTATAACACAAATAGTTCTATCAAATTATTTGTACGAGTACCTTGTGTAGTAATTATTATTTAAAATCAGAGATAAAAAAAAAACAGATAAAATCGCATAAAGATATGACTTTAAACATCGAATTTGCACAAATTATCTGATAAAATTTGGCCGGTATCAATCTGCCTATCCTGTTCCCAACTATGTTGGGGTCGGCTTCCAGTCTAACCGGATGCAGCTGAATACCAGTATTTTACATGGAACGACTGCCTATCTGACCTCCACAACCCAGTTATTGGGTAATACGATAAGTACCCCTTGATAAGACTGGTTGTCAGACTTTCGGGTTTCTGACGACCCATAACGACTGTCAAAGATTCACGAATGACAGCCGGGACCAACGGCTTAACGTGCTTTTCGAGGCACGGAGGTGTCTCGGTCTGAAAAGATGGTCACCCATCCAAAAACCAACCCCGGCAAGCGTAGCTTAACCTGATGGATCGACCAGTGCGGCTGTTATTACTTAGCCACGAGCTGGCCGGTATAATAATAACATAACAACATATTTATCCCATATACGTAACAACATTATCATCTGACTGTGGAATATACACTTAAATATGTAAAACGTCACCAAATCAAAACTATACGACACCACATAATCAACTTTAATATGATGTACGTAGGTTATATATCCCACATCTACGTAATACGACATTACGTATAATGGTAACACGTTGTGGCAAATTAAAGGTATATTTGTGCAGTTGACTATACACTATACATATTGTCGAGCAGTTGTACTGCTTCCGCGTCCTGGGTGCTCAGCAGGATCCCCTGTATTAACGTAACGCTACCAAAGACGACAAAACACGCTTCTATTCACACCAAAATGCCGAGATACCTGGGACTGATTTCTTCCTGCTTGTAGCATTCTTGCTGATGAAATGCAGAGAGCACTCTCTGCATTTCATCAGCAGTCAAATGGCGTCGCTCCATGACATAAAAAACGACTCACCACTCATTTTTTTCAAAAACTGTTTATCTCAAAATGTTAACAGTGAAATAAATACCAAATTTATCAAACAACGAAAACACAGTCATGAAATCGGGAAAAAATAATGAGCTTTTATTTTAATGAAAACTAAACACAATCGTAAAGTTTCTATTCTAATAAAACAAGCAGTTTCTGTAAATGATGCGTGATGCGTAGACTTTTTTGATGTGTGTACTTAGTAAATAAAATATTTTATTTTGTGTGTTTTCCCGAAATGTTACTCGTCTTGAGTTGATATTATGTATTACTCATTCTAGTCTCTCAACACGTGTTGTTCTAAACGAGCCTTCTGCATTTCCATGTATTGTGTACCTACTAGTGGCGAGTACTCGCCCGTCAGCTGACTCGACAATTTCGTTCAATTCAATTTCGCTCTACTTGTGTTAATTACTCGCCCGAGATGCTTAAGGCTCGACGTTTTCATTTGTAATATTAAATAACAAACTCAATTTATATACGAGTAATATTGAATCGTTTTATATAATTCACTCAGAATTGATAGGTCATTTACATTATAACTCAGGTTAAAGACTGTTGAAAAACTAGTAATTTTTGGAAAGGTTCGTTCCATGATTTACTTTGTTATTTTTGGGGTTTCTTCTAATTATGGTTAAGCATAAAATATATTACGTTATTATATTATTAAATTTATATATTAATATATAATATATATATATATATATATATATATATATATATATATATATATATATATATATATATATATATATATATATATATATATATATATATATATATATAAATATATATATATATTTTTATATTATTAATATTATTATTTGGTTTATTTATTATTTACTTATTCACAAAATCCACAGATCTTTAACAATTTTACTTAAAATAAATAAACTAATCTTGCCAAGTACGAATTTACAATTTATTAGCTACACTTATTTCAAATCAAATCAAATCGTTTATTTTTGCAAACATAGGTAATTGTTAGACATATGTTTTCTTAAAATATAGTCCTCCATATTCTACCGTCTCATGGGCATGCAAATAATATTTAATTCCAAAATTAAACAGAAATTTTATTAAAACCTAATAAATATAAATGTCAAATCATTAGAATTACTTACAAAACATATTAAAAAAAAAACAGACTAATAACTAGTAATAACATTTTTACAGTAATGTCAAAAAATAATTAAATATGTCAAAGTGTCCATCAGAATAAAAAGTGTCAGAATAATAATAATGTATGGAATCATAATAATAGTTAATAAATCAGTGCAGAGATTTATCAGTTTAAGTCGTCAATTGTGTAATAGCTTTTCTCAATTAATGTAATGGTTTAGTGCCCTTTTAAACTTTATTACAGTCATATTTTCTATCACATCAGATACTTTGTTATAAATGCGTGGTGCAATACCAAAAAACTTTTCTGCATAAGTGCTGTTTTACATTTCACTTGGCATAGTTGGTTTACATATTGAGTCCGTATCGGGTTTATCCGAACTGCGGATAGTTTTTCAAATAATTGAGGATTGGTTTTTACAAATAGAGCTGTTTCCAAAATGTATAAAAAAATAAAAGTTAAAATTTTTAAAGACTGAAAAAGGAAAGACAGCTATCTGTTGTTTTAAGACCGCACATTGACCTTATACATCGCTTCTGCATTCTAAATACTAGTTCCCTATCGGTAGACTGCCCCCAAAAAATAATGCCATACCGCAAAACCGAGGCAACCAGTCCATGGTACGCTGGTTATTGTTCTGCATCACAAACAAACAGGGCGACATGGTAGCACCACGCGCGCGGTAGCGGTTCTAAATTTTCCAATAAGTAAATAATTTGATTTAACTATTTGCTCGTTGCTATCTACACCCGAAAATCAGTCAATCACGAATTCACAATAAAATGAAAATGTATTTTGAAATCGTGACTAGCATAATGAAGGCGGAACAAAACAGTGATGATGGAAATATTTACAATGGAAAGCTTGCGATTGTCATCATTAGTACAGCCAGGAAACTTAATTGCCATAAAAATCTGCCTAGTCTTTTCCCAACTAATTTGAGGTCGGCTTCCAGTCTAACCGGGTGCAGCTAAATAGCAGTATTTTACATAGAGTGACTGTGTATCTGACCTCTACAACCCAGTTAGTGGGTAATACGATACCTCTTGGTAAGACTGGTTGTAGGCTTTCGGGATTCTGACGACCCGTAACGACTGTCAAATATCATCATGTCAAATGTCATCGGCCAACGGCTTAACGTGCTTTCTGAGGTACGGAGGGGTCTTGGTATGTAAATATTGTCCATCATTGTATCCATGGACCAATCGCGAAAAGCGTAGCTTAACCTGATCGATCGAACCGTGCTACGTCGATTATAGCCATTTCATACAAGTGGTCACAATTGATATTTGTATATTAAGGACTGGCAGTCAGTTTGATGAACAATTACTTCCCCTTTTACCTATTAATAATATAATATAATACGATATAATATAATATAATATAATATAATATAATATAATATAATTAGCGATTAAGATACGAGTGCGTGACACAGCAAACTAAATGTTTACTGTTCCATTTATTTTATGAGCTTCAATGTCGTGTTGACAAGGTGGTATGGTAACCTTGAATCTCAGATTCTCACCTCGTCGTCTGAAGAGGACCTCTAGTCCTGCGCCTTAACTCGAGAAAAATCTCATTTGCTTTAATATAAAATTAAAACTTATCTATTTTTTCACGGCGGGCGAGTGGAGTGTTCTTAATTATACGGCTTGGAGTAAACGCTTCCAATAGTTTTATTTTTTACTTTATGACTACAGAACTTTATTGAAATACTTATTTGTTCCAACTTCCTCTCTGGCTTTGTTTTATTTTACTTTCTTTTACTACTGTTGGACTTTGTTTGTTTTTGGATTCGTAAAAGCTTTTTCTTTAGTGATAGTATTAAAGATAATTACGGTCTGAAGTCTTTAGTTGTTGGTTTGTTACGAATCTGATAGGTAAGTCATTGTAACACCGTCATTAATAACTTACTCAAATATCAATTATGGCATTTATGTGTGTATTGTCTATGTTAATTGTAAAAATAAAAAGGTGAAGAGCTTCAAAGGACATCAAAAAATTTGTCCGCATCGCTGTCAATGGAAAAAGTGCCCAAAAGGCTGGCAGCATTGCCACGTTGGATGGCAATGCTGATTCTTTGGGCTAAAATAGGCCAGCCCTCTGGTCCCGTGAAGAGTCGACCAACCGCTTGGCGATGTCCCGAGATACTCGATGAGCACTTGGACCCCAAGGCCCTAGAGTTTCGACCCCAAACGGCTCAAAGATATAGCTCCCAATAAGGTTGCTATATATGCGCTGTTTGAGGTTTTCTGCTCCTGCAGCAGCCGCCCCAGTACAACCCGCCATACTGAGAAGATGGGATGGCGCGAGGGTGTCGACACAGTTTGCATCCCACACCAAAGGCCTACCTAACTTCCAAGGCATTATAGTCATTCCGTCTGGCCTCTTCCCATCGTCGCGTGCCAAGCCATTGGACTCTAAAACAGCTGGCACCCCGGCGGTGACAGGATCCCGACGGATGATGTCGTTAATGCTGGCGTGCCGTGCCATCCGACCAGCGCTCTTGCTGCAGGATAGTCCATGGTGTCCGAGGCAGTAGACTCCTTCACCGCATTGACAGCGATGTGGAGCCCCACAAGGAACACCCACACGCAAACATGTAGCGAGCCGGAATGTGGTGTCACTCAGCATAGTGCCTATATTGGGTGACGGTAGAGCCTCAAGCCAGAGACCAGACACCCATTCACCCACAGTCAACAGGCGGGCACGCTCAGCAGTATTGGCGGAGGTATTAACAAGTTTATTCCGTACCAACCTGCAGAGCGGCTCATCCCACTGTCTCTGGGAAGACGGGTTCTTGGGCTGAACCGTATCCGGGCAAGCCACTTTCCAGGCATTCACCGCGTCAACCTGAGAAGGGGCTAAGATTCTTGTGGTTAACTTTTCGGTGCTGTGGACCGAGGACAGGAACGCTGGTAGGCTTACACTAGAAATTTTGCGGACGCCGACCCCACCAAAACGAATGGGTAGTGTGGCTTGCAGCCACGCGCGATCGTCCAATGCCACATTTAAAATTGATGATAGGGTATTTCGAATAATCGATTTTGTTTAAAATTTTGTGGCTGCTTCCATAAAGAGGAAGAGCGGAGAAAATACATAAAATTTGGACCAAAACCTGATAAGGGTGAATGCTGAATGTAAATTAATTTTTGAAAGTATATCCCAAATATCGTTAAAATGTATAATTTTATCGTCGACGAAAGGAGAAAAACTGTCTTCTAAAATTGGGGAACCTAGGAGGTGCAGTGAACTTTTTTCCAAAATGTCGATATCTGGGGCTATTTAATTGAATTTCTGTATAGTTGATTGTCTGTCGGTATTGTCACAAAGATAAATTTCGCATTTGGAGTTGTTGAGGTCAAGGCCGAGGGATTGGAACTGCTGCTTTACGAATTGAAGATCTTTTAGAACGGTGTCTACGTCACCTCCTAGTGTTCCATCATCTAAGTACCACACATTAAATGTTGAATTTAGTTTTTGTATTATGGAATGTATAGCCAAACTGAAAATGACTGGCCCGCGAGGATCACCTTGTTGGCATCCTACTGCAGATTCCAAAACGGTGTCTTTAAATAATAATTTTGATGGGTGCCTGTAGCACTGCCACATAAAACCATAAATTTCTGGTAGCTCCTTTTTTACTTCAGCCAACAAAGTGTCCCTATTAACGGAATTGAAGGCATTCTTAACGTCAACCATTTAAAAAACTGGAAAGGGCATGTACGGCAGCCTCGCAGCCCCCTTTGGATCCAAAGCCAAGCTGTAGGGGCTGGAACTTTTTCGTCAGTATTTCTCCGTATAATTTGGCTGCCGTACACCGGCGATAGGACGAATGCCGCCGTCCCTCTTGCGCAGGGCACATAAGTTGGCCCCGTACAAGACATCAACGATGGCATCGTTCACACCGCCGTTGAGCATCAGGTCAATTAGAGCCGCAAGCTCCTTCAAGAGCGACTCACCAGCTTCCCCGGCGCCTGAGCTCAATAAATCTTTTAAATGCTGAGGAGTCCGGCCGTCTAGGCCGCCCGCGGAACCAACCACTTCTGAAGGAGCTCACGGCTGCAGTCAGCTGGGGGGCAGTAACATTAAATGGAATTGAATCCAGATCTTTTCAGGGAAGGTGAGACCATCCGCAGGCGCTGGATGTTTACTCTCCAGGGCTGAAAGAGTTTCTGGAGAGTAGGGCGCCACCACATCGCTACTGAACAGTAGCCTGGCTGCTCCTCTGATGTCAGCTTCACTTATTTTGAATGCCACATGTGAACATAAACCTCTTCGAGACGGGTTACTGAAATCAGGTAATTTTGGATCTAAAAAAAGAGTCGGATTGTTACAATTGTCTTTAATTTGGTTTGTTAATGTTTTTTTAGTTGCCAAATTTTTTTGGACATGCAAAATCCTATAAGGGAAGGTGAGTAGTTGCTACCAGGCGCTATAAGAATTCTTCTGGGTCACAGGTCAGAGACATCGAGTCAAATTTAGGGCAACAAACCGCCTTGCGCCCCGGGGAACTCTCTTTAAGACAGGGGTAGAATTTTTTAAATTTGAAAGAGTTTTCGAAAGTGTCTGGTTTGAAGGTATTGAAGTTGTGGTTGGGGGGCAAAGAGGGACACTATGAGGTTTGTGAACCTTCCCATAGTGTATCCAAAGCCCCCGTTCACCTTTAAAGACGGGAAATCTTACCTGGCCATCAAGCGATGTGGCAGGTTGACTGACACTAACTGACACACCGGCGTCACTATTGCCGGCATTTATCATACGAGTATATACCACTCACCATAGGTTGGGGAAAAAGTCTTTTCGCATTATAGTATGTATGAACTTGTAATAACATCTCTTTAGCTATACTATTTGTATCTGGCTGGTTTTGGTATCATTGAAAGTTTAAATTTTAAAGAACATAATTCCAAATTCAAATTAGGAAAATGTGTCATTTTCATTTGTTTTTCGTACCGTCAAGATGAGTGAATCTAATGAAGAAATTCGATACATTTTAAAATTTTACTACAAAAAAGGTAAAAATGCAACGCAAGCCGCGAAAAAAATTTGCGATGTTTATGGACCTAGTGTAGTGTCTGTGAGAGTAGCACAAATTTGGTTTAAGCGTTTTCAATCCGGAAATTTTGATGTCAAAGATGCACGTCGCTCTGGTCGCCCTATTACGGATAAAATGGATGCCATTTTTGAAAAAGTGGAGCAAGATTGGCATATCAGTAGTTACGACGTAGCTGAAGAACTGGAAATTGACCACAAAACAGTTTTGGCGCATTTGAAAAAAACTGGGTACACAAAAAAGTACTCATTTGTGATTCTTTATTACGACGTAATGAAACCGAATCATTTTTGAAGAAGCTGATAACTGGTGATGAAAAGTGGATCACGTATGACAAGAACGTGCGAAAAAGGTCGTGGTCAAAGGCCGGTCAGGCTTCACAGACTGTGGCGAAACCCGGGTTAACTCGCAACAAGGTGATGCTGTGTGTGTGGTGGGATTGGAAGGGCATTATTCATTATGAGCTGTTACCACCAGGCAGGACCATCGATTCTGAACTCTACTGCGAACAACTGATGAGATTAAAGCAACAAGTTGAGAGAAAGCGGCCGGAATTAATCAACAGAAGGGGTGCGGTTTTTCATCATGATAACGCTAGACCTCACACATCTTTAGCCACTCAGCAAAAATTAAGAGAGTTTGGCTGGGAGGTGTTAATGCATCCGCCGTATAGTCCTGACCTTGCACCTTCAGATTTGCACCTGTTTCGGTCTCTTCAGAATTCTTTAGGCAGTGTCAGGTTAACATCACGAGAGGACTGCCAAAACCACTTGTCGCGGTATTTTGACCAGAAGTCCCAAAATTTCTGTAGCAATGGGATCATGTCCCTACCTACAAGATGGCAAAAAGTTATCGAACAAAATGGTACCTACATACTTTAGTTAAATGTAAATAAACTATATTAAAAAATGTTTTGAATTTTCTTAAAAAATGCGAAGAAACTTTTTCCCCAACCTATTATATCACTTACCTAAAATACTATTATCACAAAACATACACAAACACAAAAATTATTATTTACACAGATAAAAACACTAGAAAACGATAGTCAATAGAAATATTGACAGGCCAGTTGGCGTGGTTGGTTAAGATACTACCTGCCATGTCGCTGGTCGTGGGTTCGATTCCCATCCAGGACAAACATTTGTGTGCATGAACATGTCTGTTTGTCCTGAGTCTGGGTGTAATTATCTATATAAGTATGTATTTACAAAAAAACAAAAAAAGTAGTATATGTAGTATATCAGTTATATGGTTTCCATAGTACAAGCTCTGCTTAGTTTGGGATCAGATGACCGTGTGTGAACAATGTCCTAGAATATTATTATATTATTATATAAATTATTATTTTTCCAAAAAATGTCAAAGTAGTGTCACTTCGTGACAGCTTAACGGCTGCGACGCAGACGCGCGGGCCTAGGGCGCCGCGGCGCCGCACGGCGTGGCGCAGCCTCGATGATCGTTAGGGATGCACGATCACTGACAAATGCGTGAAGAATTTACGTACACTCCTACCAACTTATCTGTGAAATGGCAAAAATTGGAACTACGGCCGTTAAAACCTTTTTTGAAGAAGAAACTCGGGCGGGGTCTCCGATTATTCAAATTAATCAAATATACGAGTACAAACGAATTTCGGCAGCGACAGGTTAGTGTTGTCAATTTTCTTGTTATAAATTACCCAAATACTTAAATAATTATTTAAGTCCACGAAATATTCGTTTCTATTCTTGCTGCAGGTTAGCGTAACGGTAACGTACATCTAATAGGTAACCTGCTAAGTGAGTGAGCAAACTAACCTGCCAGATTTCAAATTTCTACTAACATTTATTTTATTATCTTATATTTCAGGTGTGAGTCAAGGAATAATTTCAAAAATAGTTAAGGAAGGGCACGCAGCAGAAGAAACTGGTACAAAAATTCGGATACCAGGCAAGGAGAGAAAACGTAAAAGTGGATTTGTGCATGTTGATGATTTTGACATGGGAGTTATACGGAAGAAAGTACATGAATTTTATTCTGCTAAAAAAGAGGTCCTACTGTTAAAAAGCTTCTAAAGGTCTTAAAGACAGAAATAAATTACACAGGACAGAGAGAGAGTGTGCGAAAGGTGCTTCACAAGGTGGGATTTCGTTTTAAAAAATCTCAATCCAATGGAAAGGTTCTTATGGAGCGTAATGAAATATCAGCTTGGAGAGCTAAGTACTTGCATGCAGTGGATAAAAATAATAAATCTCCCCAGCCCCGGCCTATAATTTATTTAGATGAGACCTATATTCACTTTTCGCATACATCGGGTAAATGTTGGCAAGGAGAGGATGAAGACGGAGTATTGGAGCCTGTATCGAAAGAGCAAAGATATATTATTGTTCATGCGGGAGGAGATACTGGATTTGTTACAAATGCACTACTTGCGTTTAAATCAAACACAAAAAGTGGTGATTATCATGACGAGATGAATAGTACCAACTTTAAAAAGTGGGTTATTGAAAAACTTGTGCCTAATTTACGAGAGCCATCCATAATAGTGATGGATAATGCTCCTTATCACCGTATTTGTGTGAATAAAGTCCCAAATACGAATTTCTTAAAAAAAGATATGCAATTATGGTTGACCCATAATAAAATTGACTACGGAGAGAATTTGACTAAACCTCAGCTTTTAGAAATAATTAAGAGAAACAAGCCTGAACCTGTATATGAGATTGAAAAAAAAATTAGAAGACAATAGACACAAATGCTTATATTCACCACTTTATCACTGTGATCTCAATCCCATTGAACTCATATGGAGCACAATGAAAAGAAAAGTTGCTGATGTAAATATTGAGCACAAAAATGCTGAAACTCCCCGCCTAGTTAGAGAAGCTTTTGACGCTATTACAGTTATACGTGGGCACAGCATTGTAAACACGTTCGCAGGTTAGAAGGAGAATACTTAAAATATGATTTGTATTAAGATAAACCTTTTATTATAGAAGTGGTAAGTGACACTGAAACCGAAAGTGATAGTGATAATGATGATAGTGGTACGGAAATAAGCGGAGTATGGCCTCACAACCAGGATGAAGTTATGTATGCAGGTTCATCTAAAGATCACAATTACTGTAAACCTGGTTTTCAATAAATCACTGTAAAGCTATTTATTTTTTTTATTACACTACTCTACCACTAGGTA
Organism: Dicycla oo; assembly: GCA_948252095.1. NCBI lineage: Eukaryota > Metazoa > Arthropoda > Insecta > Lepidoptera > Noctuidae > Dicycla > Dicycla oo. Next base: position 1,346,472 of record OX411711.1, on the reverse strand, counting down.
CCACTGCTAATTATAATTAGTCAAATCTGGTGTTAGGAGTTAGGTCCGGTCATAACTAAATGCTAGACACTACCTCTTGCAGGGTAGGTACCTACTTAACTTCGCATTAAATGAAAGTTGTATCCCCCCCCGTGGAACATTTTATCTGCTGAATTTCCACTTCATTGGATTACTTTTTAGATAAAGCCATTGTTTATAGCTGAGAGACTAAACTGTTAGCGTACCTACGTAACTGTAAATTATCAAATTCTTTTTATTTATTTTATTATTTTTATATAGGTATCATTGTTTTTAATTTGTAAAAACTGTAATTCTTATTAAACGATTATGTCTAATGTGAAATTTCCTTCTTGAAAACTTACTCAATTTTGGGCACCTTATATTAATTAGCAACACTGAATCGACGGTGCCGTCCTCTTTCAGTTCACAGATAAGTTGGTAGGACTGTAAACTTCATAGTAATTTCACGTTTTGACAAGAAAACCGCAGTCTTTCACAATTGATAAATCAATACACGAAGAGATAATCACAAGATCCGTAGCTTGAATAAATGGGTGTTTCTCAAGCCATTGAAACAGCTTATTTGGCGAATATTTTAAGATTATATTGTTCGTGACGCCATACTTGATATCTTCTTTTATTCGTTTTTCATGTTGTTTGTTAGATTTTCCTGGTTGTATATTGATCTAAATATGATTCGCGACCGTAATAAATATTATTTATATAATTATAAAATAAAATCATCAATACAACTCGTCAAGTCCATAATTATGATCCTAATGAATGACTATTTCGTGAAATGGTTCACATAATTATTGTACAAAATATCCACAAAGCTTTTTACTTTACTTGCATAACATAAATTCCTCTAATTCCATTCCATTCCATTCCAATTTTGCCATTCAACGTGACAATGCTGCCAGCCTTTTGGGCACTTTTTCCATTGACAGCGATGCGGACGAATTTTTTGATGCCCTATGAGCACTTCTCCTTTTTGTTTTTATGATTTTTATATACTTGTACATAATATATATATTTTTGTGTGTTAGTTTGTACATATAGTCTAATTACTGTTTGAGATAAATGTTTTTGTTAATTGTGTGTTTGAAATTATAAATGTATTAAGTGCATTCCAAGTTCATCATCGTCAGCATCCTTCCTCCTGGCCATTTCCCAACTTATGCCGTGTCGGTGCAGCATGTCTTTTTCTTCCGTAGATCTCTAGCATAGAATAGGGCATTAAAAAAATAATGGTGATTATTTCTGTAAGGTCGTTTACAAACACTTTTACAGGTCAATAATATTTATAGCTGTCGACACCGTCATCTTTTGGCGCGTGGCAAAAATCCTGCCATCTTGTTTAGCAATACATTTTACAAAACAATAGCACAAATATTTTATTACCGACAGCGCCCCCTGGCGACGTCGTCGTTTGAACGCCAAAATATTGGTTGGCGTTCCTTCCGCTGGGGATTGTAACCTAACCTAATAATTATTATGACTATGACTATTATGAGTAATCTACAAACAAGAATTATGGACATAGCTTAAATTTCTATTCTTTATATAAAGATAAAAGGTTATGATATTAATAAAAAAATAATTTAAAATTTAAATAAAATTTTTTTCGTTTTCTTTTCCGGTTTCAGCAGAAAATGCTAATCAAGCTGAATTTCGTTTAAGGCCGAAAGCATTCATCCATTTTTAGTCAAACTACTTACCTAATAAATTAATTGACTTCTATGTCCAGACTAAGTTCAACAGAGGCATTATTGAATCATAATAATAGTTGGCTTACATATACGTACATACATAATCAATGTCAGGTACTTATCTGTAATAATGAGCTCAGCCTACATCTGAATATTGAATACTTACTTTAGTTTAATTTACGTATCAAATCATCGTTCATCTTTTTTTCATTTTCATTTTAGGTATGTTTAATGTTTCTTATGAATTGTATGTATGGGCAAACGGGTAGGTACGACAAAATCTCTTCAAAACGACAAAATACGACAAAATCTTCGCCCCAGCTAAAGCACTAGGAAGTGGTGAAGGGCGAGCGTTTTGGAGGACTGTCTTATGTAATTTTGACGTTCAAAAAGTGCTGATCCTCAGCCTAGTTTGAATAAATGACTTTTGATTTTGATTTTGAAAACGGTTAAGAAACCATTGTCATAATCACCATGTTCCACAGACTAATTAGTTATTTGAGCGTGATGTTAATAACACACAACACGCTGTAGCGTAACCATTATTTCTTTTCTCTTCATAGACTTAGATTTAGTCTCACGTTGCAATGGGTTGGTATCAATTCTCCTAGTTTTTCCCCTTCAATCATCACTAATACTGTCAGGAAACAGTGAACTATTCTATGCCGGAAACAGAACGACGTTCTACCTCCAAAACAATCCCAAAAGATTTCAATATCCCGTAGCTCTCAATTTCAATACACAAGCTATAATTCAAAACAAAACCGAATTTAAATGAGGCGTCTGTCAGTAATAATTAAGTGCGGCTCTCAATATGGAAGGTGTTCAGGAAAACACAGCGGAAGTTTAATTTCCCGTGACAAACACCGCTGCTATTCACTGCCTCAATTTACCAACAAACAAAATACTACAATGCCATTTAGATTTGTTTTGTTCAGTAAACATGTTCATTATAATCCTTAGTTGCCAGGTCAATTTTAAGAATGATATAAACCTGTAATTGCGACACAAAAATGTTCTCAACTCTAAAGACATTTTATTAAAGACATTTATAGGTAAGTACCTACATGTAATCCAGGTTTACTTATTGCTAGTTATTCTTTTAATCCTTCTAACTCATGCTTTTGCTAAGAGTGAATCAGTGAACCTATTTACGTCTGTCCATGTCCAACAACAATACTAAAGAGCTGTAACTGTAAGATGGTTAGATCAAAACAGATTCTTCTGGATGTTTTTCTTCAGCGAACGTTAGTGCTAGTCATAGATAAACCTAACTTACGCCTAACCTAATCTAACCTATCTTACATTACCATAATATCCACAGTCGCTGTCTATTGTCTGACTTCGTGCCTATTTTCGTGTCGTGGTCGGGTGCGACCTTCACGCCGCGATGTCTAGTGGCTAGGCAGTGCTTGTGGTCTTCTCGAGAAACTCTAATTGGGTCAGGGTTAAGATTTCTAGCACTGTAGGAGAATAGACAGAGAATCCATTGTTAGAAAGTCGTAGGAGTTTGTTGCCAAATAGTTTAATCCATCCTATATTCTAAATGCAAAAGAAAGTCGTGTCTATCTGTCTGTTACCTTTTCACGCCTAAACCACTGAACGGATCGTTATGTTTGACAGACAGATACCCTATCAGAAGACAGATAGATAGCCTGGCAGGAGAATACAGATAGATAGTCAGGCAGGAGAAGACAGATAGATAGTCTGGCAGGAGAAGACAGATAGATAGCCTGGGAGGAGAAGACAGATAGATTGCCTGGGAGGAGAAGACAGATAAATAGCCTGGCAGGAGAAGACAGATAGATAGCCTGGCAGGAGAAGACAGATAGATAGCCTGGCAGGAGAAGACAAATAGATAGCCTGGGAGAAGAAGAACACAGATAGATAGCCTGGCAGGAGAGGACAGATAGATAGCCTGGCAGTAGAAGACAGATAGATAGCCTGGGAGGAGAAGACAGATAGATAGCCTGGCAGGAGAAGACAGATAGATAGCCTGGCAGGAGAAGACAGATAGATAGCCTGGCAGGAGAAGACAGATAGATAGCCTGGGAGGAGAAGACAGATAGATAGCCTGGCAGAAGAAGACAGATAGATAGCCTGGCAGGAGAAGACAGATAGATAGCCTGGCAGGAGAAGACAGATAGATAGCCTGGGAGGAGAAAAGCACAGATAGATAGCCTGGCAGGAGAAGAACATAAGCTATATTTTTCATCCTGGATATTTGTATTAAAATATGATGAAATACTAAATACACGACATATCGACGACACCGCGGGTAACAACAAGTTCTGTTATAAATACACGACATATCGACGACAACGCGGGTAACAACAAGTTCTGTTATAAATACACGACATATCGACGACACCGCGGGTAACAACAAGTTCTGTTATAAATACACGACATATCGACGACACCGCGGGTAACAACAAGTTCTGTTATAAATACACGACATATCGACGACACCGCGGGTAACAACAAGTTCTGTTATAAATACACGATATATCGACGACAACGCGGGTAACAACAAGTTCTGTTATAAATACACGACATATCGACGACAACGCGGGTAACAACAAGTTCTGTTATAAATACACGACATATCGACGACACCGCGGGTAACAACAAGTTCTGTTATAAATACACGACATATCGACGACACCGCGGGTAACAACAAGTTCTGTTATAAATACACGACATATCGACGACAACGCGGGTAACAACAAGTTCTGTTATAAATACACGACATATCGACAACACCGCGGGTAACAACAAGTTCTGTTATAAATACACGACATATCGACGACACCGCGGGTAACAACAAGTTCTGTTATAAATACACGACATATCGACGACACCGCGGGTAACAACAAGTTCTGTTATAAATACACGACATATCGACGACAACGCGGGTAACAACAAGTTCTGTTATAAATACACGACATATCGACGACACCGCGGGTAACAACAAGTTCTGTTATAAATACACGACATATCGACGACACCGCGGGTAACAACAAGTTCTGTTATAAATACACGACATATCGACGACACCGCGGGTAACAACAAGTTCTGTTATAAATACACGACATATCGACGACAACGCGGGTAACAACAAGTTCTGTTATAAATACACGACATATCGACGACAACGCGGGTAACAACAAGTTCTGTTATAAATACACGACATATCGACGACACCGCGGGTAACAACAAGTTCTGTTATAAATACACGACATATCGACGACACCGCGGGTAACAACAAGTTCTGTTATAAATACACGACATATCGACGTCAACGCGGGTAACAACAAGTTCTGTTATAAATACACGACATATCGACGACACCGCGGGTAACAACAAGTTCTGTTATTAATACACGACATATCGACGACACCGCGGGTAACAACAAGTTCTGTTATAAATACACGACATATCAACGACACCGCGAGTAACAGCTAGTTCTGTTATAAATACACGACATATCGACGACACCGCGGGTAACAACAAGTTCTGTTATAAATATAGGACATATCATACATAAATATACGGTGGTTGAGTAAACACTTACGTTTTGCCGTTTCGTAAACAACTAAGTAATAATATTGTAAAAACTTTACTTACGAATTAAACATTGTGTGGAAGCTAAAGCCAAGTGTATGTGGCAAACGTGATATCGTTTGCGCAGTGATCATCGACTGTGATTTAACAAAAACATAAAATAAACATTTTGAAAAAGTGACTTTGCAAATTCCAGTTCAAGCGAAAGTGGGTGTTTCGAAAAAATCTTGTCAACCAACGGCACTCTGATCGCTAGTAGTGCGATAACACATGCGCATGCATACTTCTATTTCGCGTTGCAATAACAGAGCTTCCGTGGCGGCATTCATTGAGCGGCGACTGAGACTTGTGAGGTGTCGAGTTCGAATCCCAGTGCAAAATTAACTTTTTGCATTTTTTTTTTATTATTATTATATGTTTTTATGCCATTATGATTTGTGCTGGTTGTAATGCTACTATTCTCGTTACACAAAAGAGAATTAAATGCTGTTCAAGCAAATGTACCCTTTAGTACCATTTGGAATGCGTTAAGTACGATGAAGCATCAACACCTAGGACCAAATGGACTTGTCCAACGTGTATCTCTGGCCATCCTAAACTGGACAACACTAATACACCAGTCCACGCTAAAGGTCACATTGCACAAACTGACCAAGCGGCTTCAGCACCAGCTCCAGAACCGACTACAATGCATTCCTCTATTTCGGGACCGCCAAAACAAACCTATACTTTGTCAGAGACTTACGCCAGCTGAGAAGTCACCACCAGTTACGCCTCGAGTGGCACGTGTTAGCACTGAGGTCACCTTGCAAGACACAATACTTTCAGAGATTCGTAAATTACGGCGCGAAATGAATGAAAAGTTTGATAGTCAACAGGTCTCTTTGGCGAAATTTGAAACCACTCTAGCTACGGTCCAAAGGGAAGTTAATGACCTATCCATGAGATTTTCCTCAATGTACGAAGACTTGGACGAGTTTAAGAAGACTGTTACTTTTCTTTCTGACGCTTATGACGATCAAGTCAAACTAAATGCTGGACATGATAACTGTATTGGCGAACTCCTCAAGAATAACGCCGCGATGAGCGCTCAAGGGAGGGAATTGGATACTAAATTGCAGCAAATTGATCAACTATCACGTGAGAGCAATATCGAAATACAGTGCGTTCCTGAACATAAAACCGAAAACCTGTTGACGATCGTAAAACAGCTGGGTATGATTGTGGGAAATGAACTTCACGACAATGAAATCCAGTCATTTCACAGAGTTGCCAAATTAACTACAGAGACAAATCGTCCACGTAGCATAGTCGTCAAGTTAGTAAATCCTCGGACTCGTGATAATCTACTTGCTGCTGTTAGAAACTTTAATAAGAAGAATGAGTCGGAGAAGTTGAACAGTAGCCATATCGGCATTGGTGGAGAAAAGCAGCCGATTTTTGTGACGGAAAATCTGACTCTGGCTAATAAAAAACTACATGCAGCGACAAGAATCGCTGCTAAGGAGAAGAAATATAAGTTCGTATGGGTTCGGAATGGTCGCATATTTGTTAGGAAAGATGTAACAACCAAATCTCTGCTAGTTAAAAATTTGGAATGTGTAGAATCTTTGTAATTTATTATTTTGTTAATCAAATACTTTGCACGCTTAGTAGTGTTATAAGGATTTAAATTCAACTTTAAAATATACTATCAAAATGTAAGAGGCTTACGAACCAAGACAGAGGATTTTAATACCGCTGCTTTAAATTTTGATTATGATATAATTATTGGCACTGAAAGTTGGCTAAACGATACGGTTTTTGACCATGAAATTTTAGATAACCGATACAGAGTGTTTAGGCGCGATAGGACATCTACGATATCCTCGACTATAAAAAGGGATGGTGGGGGGGTGTTTGTTGCAACTCTGGACAAATATGACGTCTCACGCAGATTAAATTGGGAGTCCCATTGCGAGGAATTGTGGATCACAATCAAGTGTGAGAGTGGCTTAAATATTAATATTTGTGCGGTTTACATTCCACCTCCAATCAAGCAAGACTATATTGAGGCACTGTTTCGAAACTTTACAGAAGTTATTAACAGAAAGAGCAAAATCAATTCTATCAACTTACTAGTCGGTGATTTTAATATGGGTGGTATCTCTTGGGAATATAATGTGGATTCTGGTCTATTGGTCCCCACACGATATAGTAGTAATCTCGAACACATTTTTTTAGACATGCTAGCCTTCAATGATCTTCAACAATGTAACACGGTAGTCAACGCGTCAAATCGTATTTTAGATCTAGTACTTAGTAGTAACAACAACAAAGTGCTGGTGTCTCAGGCCTCAGTTCCACTTATACAAATTGATCCTCATCATCCAGCGCTGGAGATCTCGTTTAAAACTAATCGTAGCAATCCTCTAGTGCAAAATAAAATCCCGTACTTAAACTTTTATCTCTGTAATTATGAAGCGGTCAACTTTGAACTTTCGAATATTGATTGGTCTGTTGAATGGAATTCTATAACTAATAGTAATGAAATGTTGCAAAAATTCTACGATATTCTTATGCCAATTATTAAACTGCATACTCCGATTACGAAACCGCGTGATGAACGCTATCCTGTCTGGTATAGTCGAGCTTTACTAAAAGTCATTAAAGAAAAAGCAAAATATCACAATCTATATAAAAAATACGGGAATCCTAGAGATAAAATTACGTTTGAATGCTTGAGAATGCGTTGCAATGAATTGATAAAAGACTGTTATGCTAATTTTAAAAAGAATATAGCTGAACATCTGCGCACAGATCCTAAACATGTGTGGAGGTACCTAAAAAATAAACGGATAGGAAATAATTATATTCCCACCAAAATGACTTTAAATAACACTAGGTTTGCCAGGGGAGGCCAGGAAATTTGTGAATTGTTTTCCGATAATTTTCAGTCCACATAATAGAGTAAATAGTGACATACACTCTTCAACATCAGTTCAACCCACTCCTTGTAACAATAACACTTTCAGCCAGTGTAAACTTGCCGTAAAAGAAGTTTTTGATTACTTGTCTTCCCTAGATTGTGATAAAGGACCTGGGCCTGATTCAATCCCTCCTCTCTTCCTTAGAAAATGTGCAGCGAACCTGGCTGATCCTCTGACTACAATTTTTAACTATTCTTTGACTCAGGGCGTATTCCCTGATCAGTGGAAAATAGCGCACATCACGCCAATCTTTAAATCTGGTAGTGTTGAGGATGTTGCAAATTACAGACCAGTGTCCATTCTATCCGCTTGTGGTAAAATTATTGAATCACTTGTTCAGAAAAAAATGTTTTCTCAATTTAAAAATGTGCTGGATGATAACCAGCATGGTTTTCGCCCCAAAAAGTCGACATTGTCTAATCTAGTCGAGTATGTTTCATTTATTTCTTCTGCATTAGATGACGGTAGGGAAGTTCATGCAATATATACCGACTTTAAAAAGGCCTTCGATTTGGTTGATCACGACGTACTAGTTGCTAAATTAGAAAGTATGGGTGTTCATGGGTCGTTGCTGCGTTCACAATTGGTATATCTCAAGGGGTTTAGTTCCAAACGATGTTACATACACTCAGGGGTGCCTCAGGGGTCACACTTGGGGCCTCTATTTTTCTTGATTTTCATAAATGACTTGGGCTCCAAAATTAATTCGGAATATAAACTGTTTGCTGATGATTTAAAAATATATCGAACTATATACAACGAATCCGATATTACTCAGCTTCAGCTAGATTTAAACAACGTACATAATTGGTGCATCCAAAATAAAATGTCATTAAATCAAAACAAATGTTACTTCATAAAATTTAGCAAAAAAAGGAAAATGTCTCAAAATTATTACTCGATTAATAATAGCCGACTCCAAGAAGTTGATACTATTAGGGACCTTGGTGTTTTAGTAGATAGTAGTTTAAGTTTTAGGAGTCATTATGACCATATGATTAGTCGGGCATCTAAGTTGTCGGGTTTCATCGTCAGGGAAATGAAAATTTTTAAAGAACCAATTCTCACTATTTCCATTTACAACAGCGTTATTCGGAGTATTTTGGAGTATTGTAGTACGGTATGAAACCCGTTCTATCAGGTGCACTCTGATCGGATAGAGCGCGTTCAAAAACGGTTCTTGTATCACTTATGTTACTCAGATAACAGATGCCGTAGTCTTAACTCGTATAACTCTAGGTTGAGTCATTATAAAATGAAATCTTTAAGCGCACGCAGAAAATCTTTAGATTTCATGTTTCTGTTTAAATTAATAAATGGTTTAATAGATTCTCCCGAGCTTTTAGAAAAAGTGAAATTTAGCATCCCACGTAGTAGTAGCCGCTTAATTAACCGAAGGACTTTCGTCCTGCCGCATTGTCGAACTAATATAGGTAATTTTTCACCTATTTGCCGCATGCTTTCTCTTGCGAACTCCGTTCGTGACGAAATAGATGTCTTTGCTGGTTCTGTAGCCTCAGTTAGGACTAAACTCAGAGTCTTAATTGCATAATAGCTTTCTTTTTTTTTTACATTATATTTTTTTTTCCTTAATTGTATAATAATTTTTATATAGTTTTGGAAATTAAACCAGAAGTGACTTTTTTTTAAAAAGAATTATACAAATACCTACAGGAAGTAAATTTAAAAACAGATCAAACTGACAACAATTTTTATATCAAGAACCTAATAACAAAAAATAGCGAACACACAAAATCACAACAATAGCTAAATAAAAAAAATGTAACAATTTTAAAAGAAAAATATCCGACAGAATGACGTGCTAACAGTCTTACTCTCACGATGTCTCGAAGTGAAAAAAAGGGCGGTGCCAGCAGTGCACCGCCTTATATAGGTCTTCCCCCTCCTCAACTTCCTATCTTCTACACGGCCTTTCCTGACAGGAGACCGTCCTCGGACTCCTTTATCTCCTAGCTTTGAAGATCTGTCTCACACATTGGCATGGAAGACTCTGCTGCTTGTAGATGAAGTGCTGGTGGCGTCTGTGTTTGCGTGCCAGAGGTGCAGGGTTCCAGTTCGGCTTCATCAAGTGGCTCAGCTCCATCAGTAGCTTGTTCGAGTTGCACATGTTGGTCAACACAAGGGGCAGACTCCTCGTTTCCGCTGTCTGACTCTGCAAAAGAAACAAATACCTCGGACAATACCAATTTTGTAAGAACAACAAAACAGTGGTTGTTGGTGGAATTAACTTATTTCAACAACATAATTACAACTTTGAGTTAGGCTTGTCTAACATACCTAACTTACACACAATAGGTGTGAACATACAAATATCCAAACCAACCACCTGGGGCAGGACTTGTCGGAAGACCGCCACCTCACGACTCGTTAGAGACCTACGTGAGGCATAACTTTGCGTGTGTCAATAGGTTCACATAAAAGCATGTTTCAAACCAATCCTAGCAAGTCATAGTACATACGATGCTTATCAACAAGCAGGACTTCTCACTAAACAAGATACGTCAGAGACCAACCTATGCCTACTTGTACCACAGCTCAATAATAACATGTCTGAGAACACCACTCCAAGACCACACGTCCGATCAGGCTACTCCAAGACAGTTTCCCTTCACGAGCTCTTCCCAAGGTATGTTTCATATACTAGGATAGCGTGTCCGATGTGCTCCAAGACAGGCTCATCCAATAACATAAAACCGTACCTCCATTGAGGTGTATCCGTCAATTTGAGTTGGCATGTTCAATGCGCTACAAGACAGAGGCCCATCTCAAATTACAAGACTCGACTTCCCGTCAACATCGTTCAGCATTATCAATAGTAACAAGAAGACATAGAAACCTCTAATGTACAAGCAATTATTATCAAAATAGTCAGTTTCAGTAAAGTGTATCGTTTACATAAAACACATAGCAAGGCTCATTACAAAACAGATCACTCACCATTAAAGAAAGCAGAACACACGTCGGGAGTCCATTCCCCTTGCCACGGGATCATGTATTCCGCAGCTGCTTGTGTCAACTTCCCGTACGAGCCAGCCAAGAGCTGCAACTCGTAGCGACCGTGTGGTAGTAGTTTCATCACACGATACGGCCCTCGCATACACGAATCCAGCTTTTCAGTTGATTGTGCCTGTTTTCTTACGAACACAAAAGAATTCAGTTCAAAAACACGAGGTGACTTTCGCCCTTTATTGACATAGGCGTCCTGTTGTTTTTGATTTAACCGGAGACGTTCAAGTGCTCTTTGACGACTCATTTCGCGAAGAGCTTCCCGATTAGGGCTCGAACCTTCAAAGGCCACATCGCGAACCAAGCTACGAATGAGTGGCGTTGCAGCATCAATACCTATCAATAGGTTCAAAGCTGAATACTGAGTTGTTCTGTGTTTTGTGATATTAAGAATCAACTGCAGTTTCCACATTACACTGGGCCACTTTTGCTGTCGATGATTGCACTCAATACGCACCATGTTGAGGACGGTGCGACAATATCGTTCCACCTGCCCATTGGACTGGTGCATTTCAGGGGTTATAAGGTGAACGTCGCAACCCATGTCTTTGACCCAATTTAGAAAATCCGTACTTTGAAACATGCGACCTCTGTCGGCTATTATTTGCTTAGGAGTTCCAAAGAGGGAGACCATATTAGTGAAATGGCGTTTTAGTTCGTCAGCGTCTTGTCGGTGCATAGGGTATAACAAACAGAATTTAGAAAAGGCATCTATAATTATAAGAACATGGCGATAGCCATTTATTTCAGGAAGTGGATCTAAGGAATCTAAATGAATGATTCATCAGAAGCCTGAGCAATCTGCGCCCAATTCAAAGGTTTCTGAACTGTGCACACATTTACAGGATTCCGACTGAGATAATCGGCATGGGACAGAAGGCTACCTTTCCTATAATCCAGGCTAAAATCAAAGTCTTGAAGATATACCCACCACCGAGCCACCCTTGGCAACAAATCTTTCTTACGTTGTGTAAGTTTCAATGCGTTGCAGTCGGTGACCACGGTGAATCGTATACCCACAAGATAATGCCTGAAGTACTGAAGAGCTTTTACCACCGCAAGGGTCTCAAGCTCATACGAGTGGTATCTGCTCTCAGCTCCCTGAGTAAGCCTACTGAAGTAAGACACCACTCGCTTACGATTGCCTTCATGCACTTGCATTAAGACTGCTCCATACCCAATAGAACTCGCGTCTGTATGGACTTCTATGGATAACAAAAGGTCATAAATTGCAAGTACTGGTTCGCTCGTTAGACATTCCACAATGTACTTACGAGCAGCGCGTTGTTCAACTCCCCAATTAAAATGTACCTCCTTTTTAGTGAGTGCTGCAATACACGCAGTTTTCTGGGCAAATCCAGCTATATACCGCCTGAAATAGCTAGCTAAGCCCATGAATTGGCGAACCTGCTTTACATTTTGCGGTTCGGCTGAGTCAATCAAAGCCTTCACTTTCTCATGACTCGGCCTAACCTGACCTTCACAAATTGTTCTACCTAAGTATTCGATCTCGGTGGCCAAGAACGAACACTTTTTCATATTAATGGAAAAACCAGCTTTAGTCAATATGTCAAGAACCCTTTGTAACAAATTAAGGCCCTGATCGATACTTTGACTCATAATCAAAATGTCATCGATGTAGATGAGGATATCGCCAGAATCAACCAGTTCGCGAAGTGTTTTGGTGATTATACGCTGATAAACAACTGGAGCATTCGCCAAACCGTAGGGCATCCTCAAATATTGATAATGTCCCTCCGGCGTGACAAATCCCGTAAGCGGAACTGAGTCTCGATCCATTGGAATCTGGTGAAATCCAGTTGCCATATCAAGGGAACTGAAATATTTATTATGTCCCAAACGGTCTATATAGTCATCTATACGTGGCAACGGAAAACGATCTTTAATTGTGATCTCGTTTAATTTACGAAAGTCAACGCACATCCTATCTGTACCGTCTTTCTTTTTTACCAGAAGAATTGGACTTGCGTAAGCAGACTCTGACTCCTCTATAATTTTTTTGTCCAACAAATCTTTAATTATGTCACGAACGCGAAGAGTCTCGGCGTGAGAAAGTTGGTACGGCCGATAGTGAACAGGAATATTTGTAGTTAGTTTAATGGACATACACCCTGTATTTACAGTTGACGTTGCAGTACCAGAAATAAAATACTGAGAAAAATGATTAATTATTTCTAAGAATTTGTCCAAGTAACCGCCAATTAGAGGCGTATTAATTGGAATTGAAGTCTCAGACTGTATTTTCATTACCCTATGCAAGTTATTTACGCTTCTTGTAAGTGACTGACAATTTTTGGTACGCACATACCTAACACCGTCCCTATTAAGAACATCTGTTCCTATAATGACCGGCGTGTTCATATATTCGGCAGATACTACGAACAAATCTACCTCGAGGGTTAAGCCGTCGAATTCAATAGGTAACGTCACAAAACTTGTACTTTCTACTTCTTGTGTACCTAACCCCTTCAAGATACGAATCACTGGCTTATGCGAACAATTAAAATGCTTAAGCAACGAAGACGAAATTAAGGATATAGTGGACCCGCTGTCAATCAAAACATCGACCGCTACGTCCTGTATAATTGCTACAATAACGTCTCTATTCTTGGTATTTACAAACTCGTTACAGAAGTTAACGCTACTTTTGTTTGCAGCTTCCGACCTTTGTTTAGCAAAACAATTTACGGCTTTGTGACCCTGTTTCTTACAAAAAGTACAAGGTTCGGACCTAGTCGGTACAAAAACAGATGTAGAATTTGTCACAGAATTATTTGACGAACCGCTTGACAGCTGATCAATTCTCGGTTTCTTATTGCATGTAGCCTGTCTATGTCCTAATTCACCGCAAGAAAAACATTTAATGTCATTGAGATTACGCTTACGAGAAAGGTCTGTAGTTTGTCTATCTCTCACAGAACGAAACGGGGTACTTTTTAATGTACTACTACTCGGTTTAACGTAAATTGAAAAATAATCAACTAGATCACTAGGCAATAGCTTAGCGTTAGTTGCCGACGCTCTTATGTTCGGATCAGTGATACCGCGGACTATTATAGCCGAAATCAGCTCGTCACTAAGTCCCCGCACTATTCGTAGACGAAGTAACGAACGACGAACGTAATCCGCATAAGTAGAATAGTTATCAGAATTTTTAGTCATTACATCATACAAAATATTTGCGACGTCCGGTACTCTAGGGCACAAAGGCTTAAATTCTTTTTTAAAATTACTCCACGAACGATCATTAGTTACCCATTCGTTAAGCCACAACTGAGCATCACCTTTCAGGCAATTACCAATACGCGACAAAGATTCGAAATCACTCCAATTATTTAATACTTTTGCGCGGTCAACCTCCGCACACCAATCGTCAATATTATGTAGGGTAGGATCAAAGTTTGAAATATAAAAATGTTGAGATCTACCAACACTATTAATTGACCGAATAGCATCCACAATACGATCAGTTACCGTAGCTTGTGCTGAATTTGAAGACTCATTCGCATCCCTAGCCAAACGGTTTGACAAACGCACTGACGCCTGTTCAGATAGTCGTCCTGACGCACGTAGTAGTGGTGTTCTAGAGCGAGAACGCGAATCGCGATGGCAGTTATATCCACGAGTCGGTGACATACGTTGAGACACAACCTCTCTAGGCAAAGGTGAAACCAAACGACGGTGACGCTCCGGCGGTGAAGCACGACGCACGCTATGCGATTCTATACAGCCTGGGGATCGAGACGTATTACGTTCCAACGACGGTGTTCGCGTACGCCGTGATGACCTTCGATCACGTACACTATCATTCACCAAAATTCTATCACGATCACACGAACGTACTGGCAAGGGTGAAGCTCTTGTTTTATCTTCTAGCGTTTTAAGGCGCGACATCATCGCTTGTATCTCGAGCCTTAGCATGTTGTTTTCATTAAAGGATTGCTCACGATACCGACTATTTTGGCGCTCCTCACTATTGCGAGGATCGTTGTGAGAACTTCGATCGCGACGCGGGCTATTATCGCGACTGCCGCAGCGCCTGCGACTATGATCGTGTTTGCGGTCTGCCATACTAACGTCTCAAACACAAGACAACCTAAAACAATAAACCAATCGACCAAATAAAAACAACACAAACTGGTATAGCAACAACTAAACCAAAATAATTAAACAATGAACGGTCAAACCTATGACTAGCAATAACGCCTGACACAAAAAGTAAAATAAAGCAACTACCTACAACAGAAAAATAAATCGTGACAAAAGTAAAGAGAAAAAAAAAACGAAAGTGGGCAAATAGAAATGGGAACTATCCCACTTCTGATTTTGGAAATTAAACCAGAAGTGACTTTTTTTTAAAAAGAATTATACAAATACCTACAGGAAGTAAATTTAAAAACAGATCAAACTGACAACAATTTTTATATCAAGAACCTAATAACAAAAAATAGCGAACACACAAAATCACAACAATAGCTAAATAAAAAAAATGTAACAATTTTAAAAGAAAAATATCCGACAGAATGACGTGCTAACAGTCTTACTCTCACGATGTCTCGAAGTGAAAAAAAGGGCGGTGCCAGCAGTGCACCGCCTTATATAGGTCTTCCCCCTCCTCAACTTCCTATCTTCTACAATAGTTTAACACTTTTCCATCATCTTTGGGAAAGTTCACAACTCGTTTTAAGTTTCGTTTAACTTTTTGTATATTTTTTTTTAAATAGTAAGTGCTTAACATAAAAATATGCATACATCTAGTAGATGTAAATCAGACCTATTGTGTTGTAACTGCTTTATTGTTTAACTCAGAAAAGTTCGATGACATTATTGCGAATGTAGCCAAATTGGAGAATGAACGGCGCGATAACCAAAAGTACATACAATCACTTGAAAATAAATTAGAATCTATGGAGAGAAGTTTAAAAGGTTCAACTATTGAGATACGAAACATCCCAATAAATGATTCGAAGGAGACCACAGAAGATCTGGTCAACGTAATTAAGAACGTAGGAAAAACCGTCAGTGTCGACGTTGAAACAACTGGTATTCGTGATATTTTCCGAGTGAACACCAAAACAGACGGTTATAAACCTATAATCGTTGAGCTTACCAGTAAATTAACGAAAGAAAAAATGTTAGCAGCCGTACACAAGTTCAATCAGGTCAATAAGGACAGCAAATTAAACACTTCTCATCTTCAAATAAAAGGGCCGCAGACACCGATATACGTAGCGGAAAGTCTAACTGCAAACGCCAAGAAGCTTTTTTATTTATGCAGACAATTTGCCAAAGAATATAAATATACCTTTTGCTGGGTATCACACGGACGAATCTTCCTACGTAAAGCTGAAGGGCAGAAACAAATTCGAGTTGATTGCGAATCTGATCTCTCTAGTCTTAAAGGGCAACAATGACTATCCACTGTATTTGTAAAAACATGTTTACTACCATTTTTAGTCATAACATTTTTAAATTGTTTACTTTTTATGTTCACTTTTACAACTTTTAACCATATTAACTTTTCATTAATTTTTGTTTGTATTTACACATACTACACTAAACAGATCATCAAACTCTACACTCAACTATCTTTTAAAACACACTATACTACATTCAAGGCTCATGTTAAAGCACTCTCGCACGGCTTGTTTATCCACCTAAGAACTGTACCTATTATAACTTTATACTTACACCAGAGATTTATAGAAGTACCATTTATGTATTTACGTAAAATTCGATCATAATTCCCAATTATTAATAAATAATGAATTAGATGAGTTAACGGTCGCTGACTCCAGTACTTGTGATATTGAAGACTGCCCCAGTTTAGTTTATACCGATAATTCCTCACTGAATATTATTGTACAAAATATAAGAAGTGTTAACCGAAATTTTTCAGGATTGCAAACCCTCCTCAAGCGATCAGAAATTGACTGGGATATCGTAATTCTAACAGAATGTTGGATATCACGGACACCGATTATTCCGCTCATAAGTGGTTTCCAGTTCGCAAACACACAAATTAACAGGACCCAAAATGAGGGCGTTATTGTTTATTATAAATCTACCCTTACCTGTAAGATATTAGAACCATCGCTTCTGGATGGAAATTGTTTGATTATCATTATCAATTCACAAACGGTGATTCTCTGTATTTATCGACCCCCGGGGGAAAGAAATGTCGCTAAATTTCTTGAATCACTAAACAAGATTTTACTAACATTATCGTCATACAATAATATTTTCCTTACTGGTGATATTAATATAGACATAGCGCCATTCTCTTCAGATGCAAGAGCGGAAGTTTACCTTAATCTACTGGCATCTCATGGTATGTTGCCTGCTTACTATATCCCCACCCATTCTCAAACATGCCTTGACCATGTAATTGTCAAAGCAAAACTTTCGGTGAAATGTTTTGTTGCCCATACAACACTAACCGACCACTACAGCGTCATTATAAGCGTTTCTCATACTTCCTCTCACCGTCTTTCAAAAACAATAAAACGTATTCACTATCCATGCCTTGACGAAAAAATGAAAGGTATTGATTTTGACAGTATTTACTCTTTAGATAGAGCTAATGAAGCTGTATCTTTATTCCTTAGGACTCTAACCATTTTGACGGTTACTTGTACCAAAAAAATTAGTGTTCCGAGACGTAAGCGAATAATTAAGCCATGGATTACTCCTGGACTTCTACGATGCATGCGTAATCGAGACAATCTTCATCTCAAGTCTAAAAAGCATCCAAATGACGAAGTTGCAAAAATAACCTATTCACGTTATCGTAATTTCTGTAATGTCATTCTAAAAAAGGTTAAACAAGAGTATGATAAAGCTGAACTCTCTAAATGTCAAGGCAATACTAAGAAATTATGGAATACAGTCAAAAAAATCACCTACACCACTAAGCAGAAAAGTCCACACAATGATCTCATTGATCCAAAACAGCCCAAAAAGTCTGTCAATGAGATTAATCAATTCTTCGTAAATATCGGCAAGTCTTTAGCGGGATCTATCACAGGGTTAGACCCTGCCTCATACGAGACCTTTTCTCTGCCACCTTGTCTCTTCTCTTTTGTCCTTCTGCCCACTGATGTGGAAGAGATCAAAATTATCATAGCATCTCTTAAAACCACGAGTGCCGTAATGAGTGATGACATTCCCAGTGAGTTAATTAAAAGATACTCTAACTTACTATCTGATCCTATCGCATTTATTTGCAACATCTGTCTTTCCACTGGTGAATTTCCATCGGATCTCAAGAAATCCTTAGTTCACCCAGTCCATAAGTCTGGTAGTAGGGACTGTGTCAATAACTATCGTCCAATATCCATTTTGCCTACACTATCCAAAATTCTTGAGAAAGTTATTAACAAGCAATTAACCAATTATCTAGAAAGAAACAAACTTTTATCAGATAATCAATATGGTTTTCGTAAAGGCAGATCAACAAGCGATGCCATACATCAACTTACTGATACCGTAGTTTCTAGGTTGGATGAGAAAAAAAAGGTCCTTACGATTTTCCTCGACTTGGCTAAGGCTTTTGACACCGTCTCTGCGCCACTCTTACTGAAGAAGCTTGAGCACCTCGGAATTCGTGGCGAACAGCTAAAATTGTTCGAAAGCTAACTGAGTGGCAGAGCTCAGCGGGTTGTTGTCGATGAGTGTTTGAGTGATGAATGTGAAGTAAATATTGGTATTCCCCAGGGGAGTATTTTAGGGCCTACCCTCTTTTTAATTTTCATCAATGACCTATGCCAGTTAAACCTTACTAATGGCAACATTATTACATTTGCGGACGACACGGCTCTTGTTTTCTATGGAGACACTTGGGAGGAAGTATACCACTTTGCTCAGATGGGTTTCTCGCAAGTTATGACCTGGCTAAACAACAACCTACTCTCACTTAATACAGCAAAGACTAAGTACATAACATTTACACTAACAAACACTCGCTACACTCAAAACCCCTTATTAAATATCACAGCCCACTCATGCAACAACAGGTCTTCCTACTCGTGCTCATGCCCTAAACTCGAAAAAGTGGACTCTTTAAAATACCTCGGTGTCACGATTGATAAAAACCTAAACTTTAATTCCCACATCGATCTGTTGTCCAAGAGAGTTAGGAAGCTAATCTTCATTTTTAAAAACCTACGACGGGTTGCAGATGCGAAAGTTCTTAAATCAGTATACTTTGCACTTTGTCAATCTGTACTAAACTATTGCATTTCTGTTTGGGGTGGTGCCTCTAAATCGTATATGATTAAAATCGAGAGAGCACAAAGAGCAGTGCTCAAGGTGGCCCATTCTTTACCGTTTTTCCACCCTACCTCTGAACTCTACGATAAGTGCAAGGTCCTTACTGTTCGACAACTGTTTATCGTTCAAACAATCTTGCGTAAACATTCTTCTTTGATCTACAACCCATCCTTGTACGCTCATAAACGCATTAAAACAAATGTATGTTCCACTCAACTTTGTAAAAGTAGTCTTTCGCACCGCAATTTTTGTTTCCTCAGCAGTTATTTATACAATAAAATAAATTCTATTTTAAAAATTTACTCTTTCACTAAAGCAAAGTGCAAGCTAGTTCTCACCACGTATTTACTGAACCTTGATTACGATAGCACCGAAAGCCTCCTAATTGTTGTAGGTTAAATGTGTTTTCAGCCTGTCCCTCACACCACACCACGACACGACACCATACAATACCATACCACACCATACCACTACAGAATACCACACCACACCACACTACAGCACAACACACCAGACCACATCACATCACACCTCACCACACCACACTATACTACACTACACTATATCACACCACATCACACCACACCATTCCACAACACACTACACTGGTACCACAATCTTCAATCATGTCTTTTAAATGTTGTATCTTTTTATTCCTTTATTTTTTGTTTACTTTGTTCTTCTACCGAAGGTTAAAATAATTTGTTAATATTATCTAAGACCACATACTTAAACACTGTTTTCGGGGGGAGGCCTGGTAATCTGTGTGACAGGGTTTCCTAGTGCAGATACCAGTCTCCCACAAAGGATTAAGCGGATCTTATATTCTGCATATTTTATTTTATTTTTTTAAGATACCTTTGTGGAAGAGAAATAAAATGTTTATTATTATTATTATTATTATTATTATTGAATTTGTGATTGTACATCAGTTTTGTGAATTAATAATAATAAAAAAAAAATATCAACGACACCGCGGGTAACAAAAAGTTCTGTTATAAATACACGACATATCGACGACACCGCGGGTAACAAAAAGTTCTGTTATAAATACACGACATATCGACGACAGCGCGGGTAACAACAAGTTCTGTTATAAATACACGACATATCGACGACACCGCGGGTAACAACAAGTTCTGTTATAAATACACGACATATCGACGACAGCGCGGGTAACAACAAGTTCTGTTATAAATACACGACATATCGACGACACCGCGGGTAACAACAAGTTCTGTTATAAATACACGACATATCGACGACACCGCGGGTAACAACAAGTTCTGTTATAAATACACGACATATCGACGACACCGCGGGTAACAAAAAGTTCTGTTATAAATACACGACATATCGACGACACCGCGGGTAACAAAAAGTTCTGTTATAAATACACGACATATCGACGACAGCGCGGATAACAACAAGTTCTGTTATAAATACACGACATATCGACGACACCGCGGGTAACAACAAGTTCTGTTATAAATACACGACATATCGACGACACCGCGGGTAACAACAAGTTCTGTTATAAATACACGACATATCGACGACACCGCGGGTAACAAAAAGTTCTGTTATAAATACACGACATATCGACGACACCGCGGGTAACAAAAAGTTCTGTTATAAATACACGACATATCGACGACAGCGCGGGTAACAACAAGTTCTGTTATAAATACACGACATATCGACGACACCGCGGGTAACAACAAGTTCTGTTATAAATACACGACATATCGACGACAACGCGGGTAACAACAAGTTCTGTTATAAATACACGACATATCGACGACAGCGCGGGTAACAACAAGTTCTGTTATAAATACACGACATATCGACGACACCGCGGGTAACAACAAGTTCTGTTATAAATACACGACATATCGACGACACCGCGGGTAACAACAAGTTCTGTTATAAATACACGACATATCGACGACACCGCGGGTAACAACAAGTTCTGTTATAAATACACGACATATCGACGACACCGCGGGTAACAACAAGTTCTGTTATAAAATATGTTGAAATACTAAATATACGACATATCTACGACACCACCGCTCGCTAGTTCTGAAATAAATTTGTCGCTGTCGCAATGGCTGTCACATTTACAGTTATTAATAATAATAATAATATCCTGGGACATTTTCACACACGGTCATCTGGTCCCAAACTAAGCAGAGCTTATACTATGGAAACCAGATAACTGATATACTACATGCACTAAGTACTTTTTTTTTGTAAATACATACTTATATAGATAATTACAATAATAATTAGTAATTAGTTATTAATAATTAGTTATTTGTGCATCTTGAGCAAAACAGTTATTATGCTTGCAATGAAAACCGCGTCAGTCTGTTCAGCAAATACTTCTACAATATTAGTTTACAATATTATCTGCGTGTAGGTATTTAGGGACTAAATATTATTCTTATGTCATAGCTACTCTTAGCACGTGGCGTTCCGTGGTTTCTGTGCCTGTGTGGGTTTGTATAGAGTTTGCCTTCTGTATATTTTTGTGTTGTGCAGGTGAGAAATAAGATAAAACTACGAGGCAGTTAGAAATACGTCCATTCTTTTGTTATATTTTATCAAGCCTTTATTCTTCCCAAATATTTGATATTTGGATAATTATTTGTGATCAGGTAGGCTGCCCCTCATATCAAGGGAACTTTACTATGCAATAAGAGCAGAGTAGGACACCTTATCTTGGTACGCTTCACACACAATCTGTACTCGTTAATATCAATAATTTAATTCCAATGATCAATCTATGCCGCATACATATAACTAATTATATTAATGCTGACTGATTTAATTAAGCTGAGAGTAGCTACTTGCAGCTACAACTCAGTAAAGCCGGAATTATAGTATTGTGTCGGGGCGTGTCGTGACGCGCCATAAGTATATCGTACATTTTGTATGATTAGAATTATATTACTAAAGCGCAACGTGTCGGGACGCGTTCTGTCGTGACGGCGCTCGGTCGATTCCCATCGGCGACAGAACGGTGGTGGGGGTTACGACGCATCAGAACACTCCACACTGGTATGTTTCTGAGAATCACGCGCAGTACGGCGCGTTAACCAGCTAGAGAATAGCCGTTTGCGTTTATTTGTGCCAACCATAGAATCTAATTCGTTATATTGATTTTTGACATACTGAAATATTGATGAAATCTATATTCATGACACTCTAGTTCTTTCATTAGTAAGTGATATTCGCTTCGACTCCCTCTCAGGTCATTTACTGGATGAACCCAATACATATCTTCTCTTCTATCTTATTAGGTTGGGGAAAAAGTCTTTTCGCATTATAGTATGTATGAACTTGTAATAAAATCTCTTTGGCTATACTATTTGTATCTGGCTGGTTTTGGTATCATTGAAAGTTTAAATTTTAAAGAACATAATTCCAAATTCAAATTAGGAAAATGTGTGATTTTCATTTGTTTTTCGTACCGTCCAGATGAGTGAATCTAATGAAGAAATTCGATACATTTTAAAATTTTACTACAAAAAAGGTAAAAATGCAACGCAAGCCGCGAAAAAAATTTGCGATGTTTATGGACCTAGTGTAGTGTCTGTGAGAGTAGCACAAATTTGGTTTAAGCGTTTTCAATCCGGAAATTTTGATGTCAAAGATGCACGTCGCTCTGGTCGCCCTATTACGGATAAAATGGATGCCATTTTTGAAAAAGTGGAGCAAGATCGGCATATCAGTAGTTACGACGTAGCTGAAGAACTGGAAATTGACCACAAAACAGTTTTGGCGCATTTGAAAAAAACTGGATACACAAAAAAGCTCGACATTTGGGTACCTCACGAGCTCACTGAAAGAAACCTAATGAACCGTGTACTCATTTGTGATTCTTTATTACGACGTAATGAAACCGAACCATTTTTGAAGAAGCTGATAACTGGTGATGAAAAGTGGATCACGTATGACAAGAACGTGCGAAAAAGGTCGTGGTCAAAGGCCGGTCAGGCTTCACAGACTGTGGCGAAACCCGGGTTAACTCGCAACAAGGTGATGCTGTGTGTGTGGTGGGATTGGAAGGGTATTATTCATTATGAGCTGTTACCACCAGGCAGGACCATCGATTCTGAACTCTACTGCGAACAACTGATGAGATTAAAGCAAGAAGTTGAGAGAAAGCGGCCGGAATTAATCAACAGAAGGGGTGTGGTTTTTCATCATGATAACGCTAGACCTCACACATCTTTAGCCACTCAGCAAAAATTAAGAGAGTTTGGCTGGGAGGTGTTAATGCATCCGCCGTATAGTCCTGACCTGCACCTTCAGATTTCCAACTGTTTCGGTCTCTTCAGAATTCTTTAGGCAGTGTCAGGTTAACATCACGAGAGGACTGCCAAAACCACTTGTCGCGGTATTTTGACCAGAAGTCCCAAAATTTCTATAGCAATGGGATCATGTCCCTACCTACAAGATGGCAAAAAGTTGTCGAACAAAATGGTACCTACATACTTTAGTTAAATGTAAATAAACTATATTAAAAAATGTTTTGAATTTTCTTAAAAAATGCGAAGAAACTTTTTCCCCAACCTATTATCTTTTTAAGTAAACTTAACATTAGCAGACACGCAAGATTTTCTTCAATATCACTATCCGAGTCGGAGGAAAACATTGTAGATGGACGCGTGCGTTTACTCCAAAGGCCACCACTGTCAATCAATCTGCCTAGCCTTTTCCCAACTATGTTGGGGTCGGCTTCCAGTCTAACCGGATGCAGCTGAATACCAGTATTTTACATGGAGCGACTGCCTATCTGACCTCCACAATCCAGTTAAATGATAAATGATAAATGATTTTTATTTCTGTAAGTAGGTTTGTACAAACACTTTTACAAGTCAATATTTTTTTTTTAAACTAGATGAGGTCGGCGTTTCCTATCTGACTACTCTGAGAAGAAAGGCCGAAACAAACTCAGAGGTCACAGTCTCTTATAAAGTCCAGACATAATCTTGGTCACTTCATGTGAAGACCATGTAGATTGGTGTCTGAAATGGTCTTTTGAGGAAAGAACCACACAGATTGAGAGGACCTGTCCAGTCAGTGCACGCATTTGTCAGTAATCGCGCAGCTCAACTCAGAACTTAAGGAGCTCAACGATTCGACGAACAATACCAAAGAAAGGACATTGGGGTAGGCCGCATAGATTACTCAAACTGCCAGACCATGATTAAAAATAACTGAGAGAAAAAATAAAACAAACAAAAAAAAAAGCAATGACCTACATAGTCTTCACATTCACAATAAAGTAAAATAATATAATACTTACAAAGTAAATATTAATGTCAACATTCAGTATGCAAAAATAAAAATAATATAAAATAAAATTGGAGCAGTTCAATCCCAAGCCTTTTTGTCCTCAATATAATCTTTAACGGTATAAAAAGCTTTCTGACACAACTTGCGTTTAATGAATGATTTGAATTTATTAAGACTCAGATCTTGAACGTGGCTTGGAAGTTTATTATAAAAGCGTATACATTGACACCTGAATGACCCACCTATTTTCTTGAGCCTTGTTGGAGGTACAACAAATTTGTGTTTGTTCCTAGTATTTATATTGTGGATATCACTGTATTTTTTAAACAATTTAATGTTTTTATGGGCATATAAAAGATTTTCAAAAATGTACTGAGAAGGCAAAGTCAGTATTTTAATCTCCTTAAATTTCTCTCTGAGAGATTGTCTCGGGCTTAATTTATAAATGCATCGAACAGCTCTTTTCTGCAAAACAAAGATAGTCTGAATGTCGGCTGCATTTCCCCACAACAGAATACCGTACGACATTATACTATGAAAATAGCTAAAGTACACTAAACGGGCTGTCTCTATGTTGGTTAAATTACGAATTTTCCTAACAGCGTATGCTGCGGAGCTTAGCTTTTTTGACAATTTATCTATATGTGGGCCCCACTGAAGCTTAGCATCCAAAGTTAAGCCCAAGAATACTGTGCTATCTTCAGGATTCAACTCTTCGCCCTTTATCAACACGTTAGTTTTCACCTGCCTAACGTGAGGTAGTGTAAACTTAATGAATTTGGTTTTTTTTCATTAAGGAGTAAATTATTAACACTGAACCAGTGAACTACTTTTGAGATCGCTCTGTTTACATCGTCAGTAACCAGCTGCTGACGTTTAAGTTTAAACAAAAGTGAAGTATCATCCGCAAACAAAACTATATCATGATTATCCTTAATGAGGTAGGGCAAATCGTTAATATAAATAAGAAATAAGAAAGGACCAAGAATCGAGCCCTGTGGGACCCCCATTGTTACTATAGATCCGGGCGATCTTTTTCCATTAACGTCAACGCTCTGAATCCTATTACTCAAGTATGAAGTAAGAAGGTCCAGAGCGGTGTTCCGGATCCCGTAATGGCGGAGTTTCCTGATTAACGTTTCATGAAGAACGCAATCGAATGCCTTGGACAAATCACAAAAGATGCCCAAGGCATCGCATTTGTCTTCCCATGCATTATAAATATGTCCTAAAAGTTCAACACCGGCATCAGTAGTTGAACGACCCTTTGTAAAACCGAACTGCTTGTTATGTAATAATTTATGTTTATTAAAAAATCTTTGCAATTGGTCTAAAATTAATTTCTCAAAAATTTTACTAAACGTAGGTAGTACTGAAATAGGTCTATAATTTGTGGGGTCTGATGTACTACCTGATTTAAACAAAGGTATTATTTTACTATATTTCATGAGGTCAGGAAACTCCCCACAGTCGATACAGTTATTAAAGATAAGAGCTAAAGTAGGTGCTACAATGTCAATAATAGACTTAGCAACTTCTACAGAATTACCCCACAGATCTGCTGTCTTTTTTACATTTAAAGTGTGAAAGGTTTTAATTATGTCTCTACAGGTAATTTGTTCAAAATTAAATTCCGAATCGCAAGCATTAACATTTTCCTTAAGCAAAGACTCAGCAACAGAAGTTGATGAGTTTAGGGATTTAGTAGTTGAAACGGGAATATCTGAAAAGAAATTTTCAAAGGCCGCGGCGACTTGTGAGTCTGATTTTATTATATTGTCATTAATAGACAGGCTGTAGTCAGCACTTCGGTTATTACACCTTCCCGTTTCACTATTAATAATATTCCAAGTCGTTTTAATTACATTACTACTGTTTTTAATCTTCGAACTCAAATAACGCGACTTGGCCATACAACAAACTTTTTTAAATAATTTTGAATAGTTTCTAACATATAAATTAAATTCAGCAGTGTTTACAAAAGACCTTTCATTGTATATGTTTAATCTTCGAACTCAAATAACGCGACTTGGCCATACAACAAACTTTTTTAAATAATTTTGAATAGTTTCTAACATATAAATTAAATTCAGCAGTGTTTACAAAAGACCTTTCATTGTATAGTTGAGTTACTGGGTAATACGATACCCCTTGGTAAGACTGGTTGTCAGACTTTCGGGCTTCTGACCACCCGTAACGACTGTCAAAGATCCTCAAATGACAGCCGTGACCAACGGCTTAACGTGCTTTCCGAGGCACGGAGGAATCTCGGTATGAAAAGATGATCACCCATCCACAGACCAACCCCGGCAAGCGTAGCTTAACCTGATGGATCGACCCGTGCGGCTGTTATTACTTAGCCACGAGCTCCTCACTGTAAACCAAAGGCCACCACTGTATTGACTCGAAATAACGTCAGAGAGCACCACAACACACCACAACATAATTATGTAATTCTTAACGTGTCAAACATTTTTACGTCACTCATTATTGATTCACTCAACTGTTCCGATTTAAAAACCCAGTAGTAGTAGTAGCTCTATGAATCTGATATTTCGAGGAAACAATGTTGACATACCTGTTAATGTCGCCACACAGCATTGCTGTGATCCTGTGTGATATGTACAGGTGCCGGTGAAATAATAGGTACAGTAGGTCGCACGTTAGTACTAACACTTTGAGCCGCTAGCGCAGTTTGTCGGTACGGAGTCTCAACAGAATAAGAGGCCAGCTCATACTGGTTTTGTTACGAATGACGTTCCATCAGACCATCAGACCTGCTTGTTTACCAGTCTGTCAACAAGGCCAAAAAACTAATAGGCTTGCCTCTTGTTTAACGAGACACAATACCCACACACATAGGTTGAATAGCCCACATCTGCCCATACATTTCTTATGGAGAGTATTTTGGGTCAAAAATTTCCAGTCAGTCAAATCACCGATACATACATCTCATCTATGGCAAACATGCCAAAATGCTAACTATTTACCAGAGCAGCTCACTAAACGTTCTCAAGAAAACCATGCTCTCAGCAAAAGGTAAACTTAGTGAGATAGGAACCAATCCGCAAAATGCAATAAAATGCAATGAGCAAACGTGATGAACAATGCTCGTTTCTTCTCTGTGGAACCAGTCGAACGTGATGAACAATGCTCGTTTCTTCTCTGTGGAACCAGTCGAACGTGATGAACAATGCTCGTTTCTTCTCTGTGGAACCAGTCGAACGTGATGAACAATGCTCGTTTCTTCTCTGTGGAACCAGTCGAACGTGATGAACAATGCTCGTTTCTTCTCTGTGGAACCAGTCGAACGTGATGAACAATGCTCGTTTCTTCTCTGTGGAACCAGTCGAACGTGATGAACAATGCTCGTTTCTTCTCTGTGGAACCAGTCAAACGTGATGAACAATGCTCGTTTCTTCTCTGTGGAACCAGTCGAACGTGATGAACAATGCTCGTTTCTTCTCTGTGGAACCAGTCGAACGTGATGAACAATGCTCGTTTCTTCTCTGTGGAACCAGTCGAACGTGATGAACAATGCTCGTTTCTTCTCTATGGAACCAGTCGAACGTGATGAACAATGCTCGTTTCTTCTCTGTGGAACCAGTCGAACGTGATGAACAATGCTCGTTTCTTCTCTGTGGAACCGACCATGCGCTGGTGTTAGATGTTGAAAAGGACAGTCGGTTGCTTCAGCCTCGTTGGTGACATAAAACAATGGTGTCAACAAGACTGGCACCAGTACCTTCCACATAAATACACCATTCTCTTAGCAATCGTAGTGAAAATTAAATCATTTTGTTGCAGGTCAATATTCTGCAGTTAAATTCTTGTGACTAGGTGCTTCCGTCATTTCATTTCACGGTTACTTTTCATAAACAAATAATCCATTTATTACCTGTGGTCCCTGCCGCAGTCCCTGCAGGTACAGTATGGCGGCTGCGAAAATTTTCAAATTTTTCTTTTTGGGTGTCGCCATCTTGGATTTATTTTAACGTCAGTATTGGCTTTAACACCCTCGAAAATCATGAAAACGACGATTTTGTGACGGTACCTCCCAGGGACAACTATTCTAATTCGGCACACGGATAATAAAATTCCTCGTGGTCCAGGAACTAAGGCCGGGACCACGAGTAATAAGAGAAAATGATAAATTTTTATTTTAACTTATGATTGTACATATTAAAAACAAGCTATTGAAATTAAGTATCGATTAATATTATTTAATGTGTTTCGAAAGCAACAAGTTATTGTTTCTTTGTCTTTTGAATTTATATTAAAATAGGTTACTTATGATTTATTTGCGAGAGAAAATGCGGGTATTTGTTTAATTACATTGTGTTTGCAATAATTTAATTTTACGGTTATTATGTTCGATATTGATTTAAAGAGTAATAATAGTAATTGCATCGGTCCTTTTATTGCTTATAACGATTTTTTTTCAATTTTATTTTATTGCTGTTCAGTTTTAATACTCATAAACCTGCTTACTGCGCATGATTGTGTTGCGTAGCACTATCCGTAGCGCTACGATTCTTCGTAGCACTATCCTATATAACAGCGCTACGACAAATCGTATTTCATAGCAGCTTCGCCACACGTCCCCCTATCTGTTTGAATTGTCAATTCAATTTGCCATAAGTAATACAATCATATCATATTAGTCTAATTTGTATATAGTCTGCTGTCTCACTTTGCCAAACATAATTGAAATACTGTGTACAATAGCACAGGTACGTCCAATGGTACCAATTCACTACTTAAAAACCAGACAAAAGTAAAACCTCAGTAAGTAAAGAAGTCACACACACACACACACACTTACCAAACACGATTTCAACATTCACCATAGCTATAGCGAAGTAGGACGGCCATGCATAATGACGTAATCCTCCAATAGGAGCCAAGTTCCCACGCCGTCCTCATCTCCAAAGGCGGCGGTACATCATCTCCGTGTCCCATATATTTCCGATGCATTTCTGCCAAAATTCATAATTTTTAACGTTTACTTTCCAGCAACGTCTCTCGAGAGCTCTTTATGTTAAGTGTATGCTGTTGAAGTATGAACGAAATGCATACGGAACCACTTGTGATGCGAGATGAACAGAAAATGCTTTGCGTTTTAGTTGATCTTTGTGATGTGAAGATTGCCTATAAAATACATGATTACTCGGAAACTCATGCTGTTTTAATATGATAAATTAGCAAATTATTATTGTGAACTATAATTTTATAAAAACAAATATAGAACAACAACTGCCACACAAAACATGCAATTAGTATTACGTACTCTAACACCTCAGAACGATTTAATAATTAGATCATATTAATGCAATAGATTCCAGAATGATACCTAAACCTATTCCCATGCCAAAAACAAAAACTTTCACGAAATTTCAAGGTACAAAGTAATAAATAAAGAAACAAACTTTGCAAACAGAACCGGGCATAAGCTCCGACACCTCATTCTAAACTTAGCTTTTACAAGCTGATTAACGTGAATCGAGCAAGGGAATCTAAATTAAAAGAGTAACGCTTTCAACGTTGGCTCGGCTGCAAACAAACGCTAAACAATAAAGGCCTGGTATCACGGTATCCGGGGCGTGGGTCGCGGAGCACCGATGTGCGATACCGCCGGTCCCGGCCCGTCTACCCAGCACTTACCATTACCGAGGGCGGAGCCGCCACGCCACAACTTTTCTGTTATCTTCTTGTCTACAAGTTTTCTTTTCGGATAAAAAGGTTACTTTGCAGACTCGCAAGGGAAATTTTTAATTAGATCACGTACCGACTTTAGCTCGTTTTTTACGGAGCGGTAATACGATAGTGAGTTTAACCTTGGGGTCACAGCGAGATGGGTTTGTCATGTCAATTTAAACTCTGATTTTTCACCTCCTCATTATGATCTGCAGTGTTGAACTACGATTATAAAAATCCGTATGCCGTGGTGATTATGAAAAGTCATTTAACCGTAAATATTCTGTTCACGGGAAAACCCATGTTCAATAATATTCAAGACATTTCCTGGCTAACTGGATAGTAAAATAACATCGCAAAGGAACCGCTTCCTTAAATGTTTCGTCGTAAAAGTTAGAATAGCTCACATTCGCAGCTACGCTTAGCTGTTACGTAGGTAACAAAATATTGATGCTGTGTGCTCAGGAATGCAGGAGACTTCAAGAGGTCGTCGAGAATGCTGCCAGCATCGGCTCGAAGGTATACGACTGCACACAACTGCATACTTGGCAAAATGCCTGCATACCTCTGATCTCAGCTCGATATTGTTGCACTATTTTATGACGCCCTAGTGCTTTTAAGTGCTACTGATTGAGTTAAACGGTTTCATAGAGTTTTATCACAAACAAACAAAGTACACTTCGGTAGTTTTCTATTGATTCCATCCCACGTCACGCGTCAGTGATTAACACTACATCTTAAGAAAGCTTATATATTTTACTTTTTGTAAAAGCATGCAAATAACTGAAATCTTAAAAAAATCATGAATCATCTCCCGGAAACAAATAAACAACAACGTATTTAATAAAAACAAAAACGACTTCTCGTCTGCACACGTCCATTGCTTATTGGTTAAGTTTTAAATACATTCCGTCATTCTTTGACGGATGTTATCCCACTTTAACTTTACTGAAAGGACTGGGCACTACTTAGCTACGCGTACGTACAGACAACAAAACGGATAGGTATGCAGGCAGTTAACTAACAGATTATTGGGCTTAGTTGTGTCAAGATTCTGTTCTGAAAAGTTACGCCAACAATTTGAATGAATAGGTTATGGCAAGTGTGATTAATTGAAAATTATTAATAATTGTCTATCATTATTAGAGTATTGTGCAGTCTAGACGTGAACAAGGCCAGCGGGCCTGACGGCATTCCAGCGAGAGTGTTGAGGCAGTGTGCACCTGAACTATCTCCTGTATTGACACGTTTGTTCCGCCACTCTCTTGAAAAAAGAACGGTGCCGAAATCCTGGAAGCTTGCAAATGTACAACCAGTGCCCAAAAAAGGCGACCGTGCAGACCCAGCCCATTACCGTCCGATCGCCATTACCTCCATTCTGTGCAAAGTTTTGGAAAGGGTACTGAACAATAAGTTGCTGAACTACCTTGAAGACAATGATCTCCTCAGTGACCGTCAATATGGCTGTCGCCGGGGACGGTCAACTGGCGATCTTCTTGTGTATGTCACGCACTGCTGTGGCGAAGCCATCGAGAAACACGGCGAAGCGCTGGCTGTATCGTTTGACATCTCGAAGGCCTTTGACAGGGTCTGGCACGCTGCTCTGCTCAGGAAGCTTCCTGCTTATGGCATCCCAGCTGATTTTTGTAGCTGGATATCAGATTTCCTTAGTTTTTTTTTTTTTTTTTTTTTTTTTTTTTTTTTTTTTTTTTTTTTTTTATCATTGTATAATATGTTAAAAAACCACAGAAGCCTTTGATGGCTTATATATGGCTAGTGAGTTCGGAAAATATATATCTAATATGCTACTAGAAACAATGTGTTTTTAAGTTTTACTTACAAAAAATCAAAATAGTCTTACTTTTTATATAATATAATAATAGCACAATTAAAAATGGTTGTAAGTATATCAAACTAAAGTATATACTCATAGTTTGTAATTTGCAGAAAATGTTTTTTTAATAAGCTTTTTGCTTTCTTAGGGTAACAGAGATATTCACTTTGTATGTCCGCAGGAAGTTCATTTATTATTTTTGGTAGTATGTAGGTGTATGTTCTCATACCATATGTATTGTTACATCTGGGCAAGGTAAAAGTTTTTATGTTAGCTAAAGTTCTTAATTTAGGATGACGTGTTCTTTTATTTAAATTATTTATATTGACATATTCATCTTTTAGTATTGAAAGTCTTGTCATGTTTTGTATTGGCAATACGTTGCAATAATGAAATAGTTCAGAGTAATCATTTTGGTATTTAGTTTTAATTTTAGGTGGTACAATATTTTTAAGGATTCGTTGTTGTAGTTTGTAAATTTTATCTAAATTAGTTTTGTATGTTCTCCCATAGCTACTGAGACCATAACTAATTATGGAGTCAGCTAGGGCTAGATATAGTAGTCTTAAAGTTTTATATGGCATTTTATGTTTAAGTATGATTATTCTACCCAGGATAGATCTTAGTCTATCACATAGATAGTTAATGTGTGGTACCCAATTAAATTTGTAGTCGATTATGAGACCAATGTATTTGTGTTCCTTGACGAATTCTATTGTTTCACAGCTACAACTATCGGTACATACTGTGTGTAGACAGGCATGGTTATGCGCTTTGATGGATGGTGTGTAAGTGGCTTGATTATGTGAAGAATGTATGTGCATGGCTTTGGTTTTGTCAGCATTTATGACGAGACCAACATCATGCGACCACTTACATAGTAAGTCAAAGTTAGTTTGAAGAAGGCGCTCGGCCACCTCAGTGTCTTTATCAGCTACCACGATGCAGGTATCATCGGCAAACTGGTATACAGAGCCTACCTCTATAGTATTGCACATATCGTTAACATAGAGTAGGTATTCAGTAGGCCCGATTATTGACCCCTGTGCCGTGCCTTTTGTTGTTAATTTCATGTCGCTATACGAGTTTCCTAGCTTGACAATTGTATATCTGGTGCTATGGTAGCTCATAAACCACCGAAGTAGAGGACCCCTTATACTACTGCATTCTAGTTTTTGGTAAAGTGTATTGTAATTAAGTGTGTCGAAAGCTTTGCTAAAATCAATAAAAATTATTAAAATATGTTTTTTATCATTAAGGTATGTATTAATTTCATTGCTAAATTGACACAATAGCTGAGCGGCGCTTCGGTCTTTCTGAAAACCAAATTGGTTTTTGTTTATTATATTGTTCTCACGTAGAAAGTGGTTAATTTTATCACCAATACAGCGCTCAACTATTTTGTCAATGCTTGATAAAATTGTGATAGGCCTATAATTATTGTAGTCCTTTAAGGATCCTTTTTTGTGGATGGGGCGAATAGTACCTATTTTTAGTTTATCAGGGTAAGTGCAGGTTTTTAGGCTAGTATTAATAAGATGTGTTATGACTGGAGAAATTTTTTGTGATACATATTTTAAGTCGGAGACTCGTATTTCGTCATAGCCAGGACTTTTATTTATATTTAAATTATTTATAATTTTATAAATTTTATCGTATGATATTTTGTTAATTCGCAGGGACATGCCACAGTCATTAGAGTGCGTCAGCGGGTCTAGAATGGTGGTGCCGCAAGGTTTTGTTATACTGTCGACATTTTGTTGGAATTCATTTGCAAATGTATCGGCTAAGTCTTTTTCCTTACGATTAAATGCCTTGAAAACGACTTCTTCTATTGACTTTGTAATGTTCCCACATAATGAATTAATGATACTCCAAATTTTTTTCGAATTCCGGAAGTTTTTACTAATTTCAGTCTTATAGTATTTATTTTTAACACAATTTATATATTTATTTGTTTTATTTCGATATTTATTGTATAGAATTCTATTTGATAAGTTAGTGGGTTCATTTTTCCAAATTTTATAAAGTTTATTTCTTTTTTTACACATAAATTTTACTTTATTGTTAACCCATTCACATTTTTTAAGTTTATAAATATTATTTTTACTTATACTTATTCTACATTCCTTATAGATCTGCTTAAATTTATCTAAGATAAAATCTAGTATGTGTTCAGGGCATTGATAATCGAGTGCAGGTGACCAGTCGACGCTCACAAGCCTCTCACTCACACGCTTATTATCTAAGCGAGTGATAGTGCACGGTGTGGCGGTCAACACATGAGCCGGTATCACACATGCGCAGCCTATTATGTAATGGTCAGCTGGCGCCGTGTTTATAACAGCAGTGTGTGCGTCGCTTCCGCACACTCGCCTTAAGAAGATATGATCAATGCATGACTGAGTAATTATCACTTGTTTATTTTTGTTTTTTGTTTTTTCAACCCTAGTAAATTGATGAATCCCACAGTGTAACCCTAGTTCACTCATTTTATTTAGATATTCAGAGCAGATGTTATTATTTTTTGTATTTAAGTTTATATTTACATCACCTATCATTAGCAAATCGGAAGACAAACTACTTAAGTTCAACAACCGGTATAATTCATTGACAAATAAAAGTTTGTTAGAGTCAGGTGGTCTGTAAACAGCACAAATATCTATATTATAGTTATAGTTAGTTTTAAGTGTGCCCATAATTGATTCAAAAAAGTTTGTATTTAGAACTTGTTTTTCAAAATAATGGTTGTTGTGGACATACAAAATAATTCCCCCTCCCCTTTTGTTTGATCTTAGCGAAGAATATACTGAATAGTTTGGTATACTAAATAGTTGTAAACAGTTGCTTTTAATATTTACTTCAGTTAGGACAATTAAATCAACAAGACGCTTACTACTACTGATAATAAGTTCAATTTGAGAAAAGTTTAAAATCAAAGAACGAACATTAACATGTAACACAGTCAAATAAAGTTGTTGTGATGCAAGCGAGTCTATGTACTCATTCCATGTTATGAAGTTACTTTCATTAATATAACTATCGTCCATAAAAGTGAGTACTTAATAATTTAAAATTTTTAGATTTACATTTGACATAGGTATAAACAAAAAAAGGAAAGAAAGATCCTAATAAATGAGACATACCTGGTTCAGGTGTTTACCTGTTTCCATTTTTCGATATCTTTCTCCGATCTAACTGTTTGGATTTTTGACTTTTCATCTTTTTTTATGAGCACAGTGCCCCGCTTGCACCACACGAATTTATACAGATCGTCTTTTTTGAGTTCACTTTTAGCCTTCCACAGCAAGAAGGCTGTTGCTGGAGTCAGAGCCTCGCGAATGTAGATCCTTGAACTGTCCTGCTTGCCCAGGTCAAGCGGCGTGATGGTACTTGGCTTGGCAGCGTCCAGCCAGCTGTCCCGACGTCCTGCCTTCAAGGTCACCACGATACTCGACGATGTACGTTGTTGTGCAGCTGGTGCTCGTCGCTCCTTTCTATACGCGTTCAAGATGTCATCCGGATTTTGATGAATTTTAGTAGCAATTTTTTGCGTTATTTCTGTGACATTTTCTTGTTCTTCCTTGTTTATACCACATATCTCAATCATGTCCGCCATTTGACTCTGTTCCATAGAATTCATTTTTTGTTCGAGCGCTTCGTATTTCAATTGTAGGTTAGAATACTTATTTTAGTGAACGGTCGATTAGAGTAGTTGTTGATGGCTGCTCTTCTGACCTTATGGCTATTGATGCCGGAGTTCCTCAGGGGTCTGTTCAACTCTTTTCCTGCTGCACATCAATGACCTGCTTCGGCCTGGTATTGTTGGGTACGCAGATGACAGTACAGTTTCAGAGAGATACTTGTCCAGCGCAAAAACCAGCGGGGCCGAAGTTCGTTCCTTGAGAGAGGCCATGGTAGAGCGGACAGATTTGACCTTAAGCTTTGTCTCCCAGTGGGGTGATGATAGTCTGGTCTCTTTTAACGCCACCAAAACGCAGGCGTGACTTTTTACCGCTAAAAAGAGTCGTTTCGCCCAAACTCCTACTTTTCGGGGTACATCTGTTCCTGTAACTGATCGACTTGAGCTCCTAGGCATGGAGTTGACATCTGGTCTCAACTTCGGCGCCACCATCGAGTACAACGCCCAAACTGCGGCCAAGAAACTGGGCATCCTAAATAGGGTGAAGCGATACTTTACGCCTGGACAGCTTTTAACCCT
Source organism: Dicycla oo (assembly GCA_948252095.1). Classification (NCBI taxonomy): domain Eukaryota; kingdom Metazoa; phylum Arthropoda; class Insecta; order Lepidoptera; family Noctuidae; genus Dicycla; species Dicycla oo. The sequence goes on along the minus strand of OX411711.1, from coordinate 1,309,845 downwards.
TTACAAAGCGCAAGTCCGATCCTGCATGGAGTATTGCAGTCACCTTTGGGATGGATCAGCTAAGTACCAACTAGCCGCGCTTGACTCGGTGGAACGCAGAGCTAAGAGGCTCATTGGCGACGTAAAACTGATGGATGCCAAGCTTCATAGCTTGTCTCATCGCCGCAATGTTGCCTGCTTGTCGGTCTTCTACAGATTGTACTTCGGAGAGTGTGCCCGAGAACTCCACGACCTCATTCCACCGGCCCCCTTCTACCATCGGACATCTAGACGCACCGCCAGTTACCATCCCTACCTGGTTACTATTCCACCAATTCGCACTAAGCGCTTCCAAATGTCTTTTATAATGCGCACAGCAAAAGAGTGGAACTCACTACCTGCGTCTGTGTTTCCGAACGTATACAACCCTAATCTCTTCAAAGTGAGAGTGAACAGGCTTCTTCTGGGTAAGTTCACTCCATCGTCGACTTTGTCTCTGTCACCTCTGACCTAGAGTCAAGAGTAAACCCATCACAAATAAAAAATAAAAAAAATACCGAAAGTCCAAGTAAAAGTAAGAAATTAATCACATGTATCGGTGATTATTAATAACCTTATTACCGATAAATGTAATAAATCTTCAAAAATAACGTAGGTACGCTACCTGCACGTGCTTCTGTTCGATCGAGCAACAATTTGTTGTTATTAGGATTTTAATATTGATTTTATGATGAGTAAGATTGTTCTATTTGAGGAGCTCGTGGCTAAATAATAACAGCCGCACAGGTCGATCCATCAGGTTAAGCTACGCTTGCCGGGGTTAGTCTGTGGATGGGTGACCATCTTTCATACCGAGACTCTTCCGTGCCACGGAAAGCACGTTAAGCCGTTGGTCCCGGCTGCCATTCGTGGATCTTTGACAGTCGTTACGGGTCGTCAGAAGCCCGAAAGTCTGACAACCAGTAACTGGGTTGTGGAGGTCAGATAGGCAGTCGCTCCATGTAAAATACTGGTATTCAGCTGCATCCAGTTAGACTGGAAGCCGACCCCAACATAGTTGATAAAAGGCTAGGCAGATTGATTTTGAGATTTTTCTATTTTAATTTTATTTTACTTTATGTAGTATTTTAGTTCAGTACCTATAAGTATTGTGGTAGGTTTTATCAATAAATACCTATTGAACAAAGAAATACGATAGATGAAAGATTTTTTGGAATGTTCATTTTACGGAGTTTAGGAATGTATAATTTTAATTGTTGTTGATGTCTTGTTTGATTTCAGCAAAACCAAAGAATAAACTTGCATGTAAGTTTCTTTTAGTTATGTATTTGTAAGTACTGTGGTAGTATAAATAAATACCTACTGGACGAAAGACTTGAGTCTTATTTTATAGTATTACTTTTACCGACGAGAGTAGTGAATTATTAACAACTGCGAAAAGTGATAAATTCAAATTTTATATTCACATTTACCAAATAAGGAGGTAATTTTTAACAATTTTCCATTAATCACATTTACCGTAACAAATATTAGATCTTTACCTGTACGGCTCAGAGGTAGCCAGTTATTTCCGGATGAGTTGTTGGATGTGAGTTGACAAAAACCACAGATTTCACGATAATGTAGTTTATTCGCAAAAGTTTCACGAAAGTTCTGTTGGATGCTATTCCGCGGTTATAGCGCTACGGCAGCTGTTGGTCAACTAAATAATTATAATTAAAAAAGTAAATAAAATGAGTAGCGAAAAGTAGGTCGCGGTGTTAGCAATTTCCCTGTACGTGAACCGTACATGCTCCCGAGGGAAAAGTGGTGAGGAGCATCCATTACAAAGCAAATAATATAAGAAAAGTGTAAAGTAAATAATTAAGGTTAAATGGTAAACAATAGTAAATGTTATAGTATAACACTCAATTTAATTCGTCGAAGAGAAATGCTTTCTTCGGCTGTTTTGCTTTGCTCTAAATGGGCTCCGCTGCTGTCGAATGTATTTCTTGCAGCTCGATGGCCCCTCCAAAATGATCCCTTCCTCTAGGTGTCACTCCTGTTATGGTAGAGAGTGTTTTGACGCCTTTCTTTGTTTTTCACCATCGTTTAATGATAATATAGAGGGCAAGAACAGCGATTCCTCCCAACACCAAAGAAGTAACCGCTGGCATAACTTGATTGTTACATATGACGCGCATCAGCTGTTTTCCGCACAATGTATATAGCCACATGTTCGATTTGTGGAGCATTGTCCAGGTTTATTTGCATGTTACGTCATTGAGGACACATGATAAAGACTCTTGTTGGTTGAAGACTTGAGCCTCACATGGGGCGTCTTTATCGTCTATGAAATTACCAATTTACATAGAACAAAATCAAACAATTTTTAAAAAGAATTATTGTCGATGCACTTTTGCCATTTCAATTAAAGTTCGTTGATGCCTCTGCTATAGATATCCTGGAAACGGGTATTGATAAATTCTTTAAAGGCGTTCTTCACCGCCTCGTTGGATTTGAAATTTTCCTCTAGGGCTCATTGTTGAGATCGAAATTTCCAGAAAGGAAGCGAGCAACCCAAAAACGCACCGTGCGTTCACTTGCGGTACCTTGTCCATACACGTCGTTAATACTGTGTGCTGTCTGTGATGCGTTGGTGCCATGACGGAACTCGTATTCAAAAATAGCGCGCAATTTCGATTTTTCTTTGGTTACAGAAACATCGATATCAAAGAAAAATCGAACGGCAGGAAACCAAATGCACAATTGATTTTTTTTTCTTAAATGTTATGCTATATTATAAAATTAATTTGAATTTGGAATTCTAAATAGAACGAAATATATTCATTTTCACACTAGCCGGTATCAAAAATCGACAATATCATAGGTAAAGATATATTATAATAAATACTTTTCTGTACCTATGATAAGAGGACGTTTTTTATGTGGAACAATTTCAGGCTGATATCAATAAAATAATGGTTATCAATAAAACAAGTACAACAATATATTACTTGACTGCATACCAAACTGTGTTGTCGACCGTATACTTGTTGACGGTTCGAGAGTTGGAGTAAAATAAACATAATTTAATTAAAATTTGTGATCGCTTGCTCAGCTCCGCTCCAAGTGACGTGAGCTCCCTTTGTGCTGATATATTGTGATAAATCGTGTTTCAGCGCTGTTCGTCGTATGTTTTTTGTGTTCGGGGAATTCATTTTGGTTGATCTTGGATTGATGTCGTGTGAGTCATTGGTTGAACTGAGCGCCATCATCATTACTCGTAGGAAGTGATTGGATGGGGATTCATTCATTTACTGTCTTATAACTGGAAGAAGTGTAGCGAAGGTGGCTTTGAGTTGCGAATGTGGAAAAAATAAGTCTCACTCACTCAATCTCGACAATCGAACGAATTTGCTAAACGTAATGCCAGTCAAACGTAATGCCAGTCAAACGCAAAACAGTGCAAAACGGTTGTACGTTGTTTTATAGAATGTAGTTTCACATACAATTTTCTCATATTTTCATTTCATAGAATAATCAATACTCAGAATACTTACTTTGAAGAGTTTTAAATCATTGATTTTTGTTTCACATTTCTTAATGTTAGAATAATCATATCATAGAATAACAAATCAAATATTCTTTATCCTTATATTGTTTATTTTATATAAAACTTATTAAATATATACTCTGACTGAGGTATTTCTGTTGGGGGTCCCAGTTCTAACCAAACCTACTGCTTGCATGTTGCAAGAAAACATGCAGCATGCAGCATGCAAGCAAGCATGCAACATGCAGCGTGCAAGCAAGCATGTTAACATGCAGCGTGCAAGGAAGCATGCAACATGCAGCGTGCAAGCAAGCATGCAACATGCAAGGCATTGGTTCTGTCACGGCTCCGGAGCTGCGGGGCTCCGGCGGTCCCACGTGAGCTTATCGTCTCAGATGGTATTCACGCTCACCACCGCAGCTTCGGCTTGTTGACCGGCTTCACCGGCCAGCCTCAGCTGCAGCGGCGAACGTTAAAACGACCTGCTCCTCAGCTCGCGGGTCGCCTCGCACCTACGTGTCTACGCGGATTTAAATAACAATCTAGGAGTTGGGCAGACTACGTGGAGTCGGTTTTGAAGCGATTCGTTTCTGTCACTAACTTTTGTAGCACAACATATTGACTTTTTAAGACAATATTTTAATTTTAATTTGAAACAATATTCGTTAAAAAATAATTCTACTGTTTGATAAGTTTGTTAAACAAAAAAAAAATGTGATTAAAAATTCATTCAATTGTGTTACTGTGACATATGTTTCGTTCAAGTAAATAGTCTTTGAAACAATAATATTTCAAATAAAAATACACGAACCAATATTATATTAAACATTTTCTGGGAAACAAAATTCTATGAAGTTTCTGTCTACGTTATATGACTCAGCAATTAAGAAAATAAAACAAGCAGTTTCTTCTTATTGAAAACCACTTGTTTCAGACTTAGGAAACAGTCATGTCATACCCAAAGGCAAAACATTGACATAGATACAGTCGCGAACCGGGATTGTTCAGCCATTTGCTTATCATCTTAACTTGGTTGTGTTACACGAATGCAGCCGTGTTTGACATGTGACATTTTCAATAACGAAAATCGGGCGGCATTCGTGTAACCCAACCAAGTTAAGATGTTAAGCTAGAGGCTCAACAATGCCGGTTCGTGACTGTACATCGATCTATCTTTTTATTATTCCAAGACAGTTATTTAATACCTACCTATCATACATATATATATTAATGATTACCGCCACATCTATGACTTAACGAGTTAGGGTCGCTACACACTGGTACGCGGCTCACGTCGCCGCGAGATGTGGGGTAATTACTTCGCCCTACTAAAATCATAACGAAGCCGTAAACCACTTTCAAGATTTGCCCACCTGTGGGACTAATAGTGCCGTTTGAAGTTATAATGGTTGTGTGTAACTTCTTGTATTGCAAATTGTAAAGTGGGAATTTCCGCTGTGTTACGTTAACGTACGGTTTACGGTAAAACAAAACTGAGTAGGTTGCAGTTCTACGCAGAATAAGCTGACCTAAGTACCTCTGTAGGTACTTATAAGTGGTATAAGCCAGGTCCCTAATTCACTATGACCACTCAACAATTATTTACTTCGAAACAACGTCAATTCCTTGAGCTAATCACGACATCTGCTAATACTCGTAACGTATTCTCTATGACGCAATGAACGAAACCGCCTACATAAACAGGTGAACTTTCAAGTGGGCGTGGATGGCCAAGTTCGAAACTAGAGGAATAGCAAGAAGTACTCAAAGGAGTCTCGGGCTCGATTTTGATGAAAAATAAAACTGCATCATTAAATTTTTGAAAATTCAATATTTGTAGCCAGTAATCGAAACCGTTGATTTTGAAAAAAAATACATACACTGTATTATTACACTATTCGACAGTGTTGCTAATAAGGATCGATTTCTGGGAAGTAACGACATATGGCAAACTAAAGGAAAGAGCTCATTCTTTACAAAATACTTTTTTTATTTTTCTTATATTACCTACCTACCTATTAAACCTTGCTATTTATTTATCAAAAATCCAATGATGCAGTTTTAGCTCTAATGTGGTATGTGGTAGTGATATAGTCAACAAAAAGATGGCATAGATTTAATGAGCCATAATCGTCGGCAGATAAAATAACAAAAAAATTACATTTTTTTAATAAAAAAAATAACAATGATACTAGACATTGTTGGAATAGTAATTTAAAATCAATCTAAGTATATTTTAATCCCTTGCAGAGCAAAGGCTTCTCATACAGAATAAGCGTTGATAGCCCATATTCGCACAGTGTGTATTGCTGAATTTTTTTTCGCGATTTCAGGTTTGGTCCCATAGTAAAAGTTGTTCATATTTATGAGTACAATGACCCCTTAAGAGTTTGTTGGTGTTTTACCAATAACCCTGTATATATAGTAAAAGATGTTCATGAGTACAATTACCACTTTAGAGATTTCGTGTAGGAATAGATAGCCCTTACAATATATTACCGACCCGAAAAGTGTGTATCAAGCCATAAACATCTAAGGTCATCTAAGGTATTTAAATAACTCAGATAGCGATTTTTTTCGAGTTTTTTTTTAAATTTACCAAACAGTTAAATCTTAGGACTACGATTAATTTTCATTCTCAAGTGAACTTCCAAAAGCCTCACGCTCTGATTGCCGTGACGTATGTTTACAAGAGCGCAGTACCCTCTCAATATCTATGTCGTGTCAATAATTGATCTGATCACCTCGGCGTGTACTTGCCATTGTGCTTGTGTTAGTGTTGAGCCGATCAATCAGAGGCAGCTGCTCTAATTACTAATTAGTCACTTATTCATATTTACTTGTCTCAATTAATATGGTATTTGATAGGATAGACAGGTAACACATATAATAATAATAACCTGGGACATTATTCACACACGGTCATGTGATCCCAAACTAAGCAGAGCCTGTACTATGGAAATTAGATAGCTGATATACTACATATACTACTTATTTTTTTGTAAATACATACTTATATAGATAATTACACCCAGACTCAGAACTCAGTTGATGCACACAAATGTTTGTCCTGGATGGGAATCGAACCCACGATAGGTGATATCTTAACCAACCACGACAACTGGCCTGTCAAGAAATAGAACGTATAAAATAGAACGTACCATCTTTGAAGGTGAAGCCGTGGTGGCCCAGTGGCGACTTACGAGTCGCAGATCGGGCGGGGCGGGGCGGCTTACGGGTCGTGAGTTCGAACCCTGACAGGCGTTTTACTTTCTGTAAATTATTTCATCACCACTGCTCTCGGTGAAGGAAAAGATTGTGAGAAAAATGGTATGTTCCTAAACCAAAAATTCGAAGACATGTAACATCCAGCAACCTGCACTGGGCCCACACGTGGTGGAGTGCGGCTCACTCCCTCTCACCGAGAGGAGCCCTGGGTCCCAGCAGTGGGAAAATTATATGTTGATTATGCATCTTGGAAGGGGTACAGGGTGGGCAGAATTATTACAATTTAATGGTAAAGTTCAACTTGCATGGGGAAAAGGATTTCTTTGAGGATTTATCAGTGCTATGGCGTATACTTAAAGTTTATCATCATCTGCCGAGCCTTTTCCCAATGTTGGGATCGGCTTCTAGTCTAACCGGATGCAGCTGAATGTATTTTACATGGAGCGACTGCCTATTTGACCTCCACAACCCAGTTACTGGGTCATACGATACCCCTTGGTAAGACTGGTTGTCAGACTTTCGAGCTTCTGACGACCAGTAACGACTGTCAAAGATCCAAGAATAACAGCCGGAGCGAACAGTTTAACGTGATTTCCGAGGTCACCTACCCTCGGACCAACCGTGGCAAGCGTAGTTTAACCTGATCGATCGACCCGTGCGGCTGTTATTACTTAGCCACGAGCCCCTCTTAAAGTTATAAAAGCTAAATATCAGCTCCCTCTAGCTTGCAAATCTTTGATCCAGAGAACGCAGCTTACATTCAACTCATCAGTCCGTAGACGTCGCCTGGTGATTCAATAGTGTTCATCCGATGCCGTCTGATGCCGCAAGGGACGTCTACAAACTGATCAGATGATCTACCTTGGGTTTCGATGCTGTATAATTCGAAAGAAATGCTATCTATTACTCTATAAAACTCTGTAGAAAATCAACTATCTATTTCACAGCTTGTTCATACCCCAAGGTTGTCCTCCACGAGTACTTAGTGAATTTCTCAGACAGCTAAAATCTCGGGCTGACTCGTGAATTTGCGAGAGCTCAGGGTATGCGAGTCTATTTCATTTACTCGCAACGGACATGGGAATTCACGCTCCTTTAAATTTGCGAGAGGGAATGTAAGTAAATCCAGCGATTCTACAGGTATTTCAGGAAGCGGTGTACTGAACTCGAATTATCTACCTATTCACTCCTTCCCCACCTACCTAATCACCCAAACGTCGAAAATTAAATCCCCACTCTAAATTCAAATGTTCGTTAAAGACGATTGTGACTGTAACGGATCGGATCGGCCGGGCTGGGTGCCGGGCTGGGTGACGGGCGCGCCGGCCGTCAACCGGGATGAATCTCCCATTTCCTAGCGATATTGATCACGGCGTGTCACGGCGGTGCGTGCAGCGCCTGATTCATTGTCTGCTGGAGGGATATTACGGTCATTGTGGTTCGCAATTTGAGGGTTTGATGGTGTGATGTCCGATAATGTGTGAAAGCTGTTCGAGTGATGGATTTTAAAAGATTTTGTTACTTGAAAATAAATGAAATTCCATTTTGTGTGGACGTATTGGAGCTGGTCTCAATTTCAAATAAAAGGTTGGCTTTTACAGAGTTTCAAAGGACAAATGGCATTCGTTTTTGTGTTGACCCAGAAAAAAAAAAAGATTCGACTCATTAGCAACTTTTGGAGACGTTTCTTTATTAAAGCGGACGTTGACGGGAGGCTTTCAGGATATAACTTCTCAAACACAAACTGTGTATCAAGGGTGTTTTAAGTTCGTAATATTGCTTGTCATGTTACGGTTCAAGAACCATGAAAGTCGTCTATCGAGTGTAGTCCGACTAGCCCGACACAAGGTTTTTTGGCGAACTTTGTTTGTTCACGTGTCTGTCTGTACGGCAACTGTGGCGCGACTGTGCCACAATTACCGTGCCGCGCCGCACGTACAGTCCCGGCTCGAGCCGTTTGTCACTCTACGCGCGCTTTGATTTCAGTAAAAGCCTTTTTTGTGGTGTTTGGTTTCTGACGTGGTTCGCGGAATAAAATACAAGCAAAATATATTAGCTTTGAACCTGTGCGAGACATATGTTTGAAGTTTGCGTGGGGTAGGTAGACAGTGAGGATATATTTTTAGGACGTTTGTTGATTTTGTATATTTTTTGTGAATAACAAAATGTCATATACGTACCAGGTGGCGCGGCAGGGACATAGACGCACAACCTGTTACTATGGATTCAGTACAAGATTTTGGACCCCCAGCGTTGAAAATGTTCGTTAGTTATTAAAAAAACAGCTGTTTAAAACGGCTGTCTACAAAAGTGCAGTACCTAAGCGCCTAAATATATAGAACAGCATTTTTTTTTTAATAACCTATCCAGAAACATAAACTGAATCAATCCATGGTAGCAGGGTGCCCATCGGTGTCCCTGCCACCCTTATATTATTATGTTTCGGAATAATTGTTAAAATAAACTACATATGAATGAATGATTGAATGAATGATATATTTATTTGCAAGAATAGTAGCTAAGTTCTTAAGATTCACTATATTCGGCATTTTAGCCGTACAAATATTAGGTTTTATATCTTGGTTACACATAATAGCATGCAGTACACATAGCAATCACATAAAAAATAATTGTAATAATAATTTCATAATATAAATTTAAATTACAATAAAATTAATAATATTAAAATGAAATACAATTCTATTCATTTAAAATAATAATTTTTAATAGAAATGGCGATCAATAATAATAGCAAGAGTAATCAAAATGTTTCAGTATTATTTAAGTAATGTCACATTTTACCTACACATATTGTGATTATGTTTATGAATTACAAAGCTGTATGTTTTACTGACAAAAAATCAATCTGCCTAGCCTTTTCCCAACTATATTGGAGTCGGCTTCCAGTCTAACCGGATGCAGCTGAATACCAGCATTTTACATGGAACGACTGCCTATCTGACCTCCACAACCCAGTTATTGGGTAAGACTGGTTGTCAGACTTTCGGGCTTCTGACGACCCGTAACAACTGCCAAAGATCCACGAATCACAGCCAGGACCAAGGGTTTACCGTGATTTCCGAGGCACGGAGGAGTCTCGGTATGTAAAGATGGTAACCCATCTACGGACCAACCGCGGCAAGCGTAGGTTAACCTGATGGATCGACCCGTGCGGCTGTTATTTTTTAGCCACGAGCTCCTCCTGTTTTACTGACATGGCTTAAAATGGTTTTGCTTCAGGCTGTGCATAGTAATTTAAGTCTGTAAATCAAAAGTGATTGTTATTTCTCCTCTATCGATCGTTACTTCTCCTGCCACAGTTTATTCTGTTTATATGTATATTGTATGTATGTATCGATGTATTTATTATCGTATTTTATAGTTATTTTCATGTTATCTATCCTTTATATTGCACCTGCCATGTTTTTCTCTGCATCACCCTAAGGTTGACTGGTAGAAAATGCCTCACATTTGTACGGTATTTGTTTTTTACTTGTGCATAAAGTTACATAAATAATAAAAGCGAGTTGCAGTTTATTTTTCGTTATTACAAATCAAACTCTTAAAGTTTTATAAAAATAAAGGATGCTGCAATAAACTGTTGTTCCATTAAATTAGCTGTTTTGAAGTAAATCTTGTCAAAAGCAACAACTGATAGGTGAGTATGGCCGCCAAAATTGTACATTTGGAGAAAAGTTAGTGTCCTTGTCATCTAAGTATATAAGTAATCCATGTTTATTTTTTTTATGATATGTTTTAATTTTCTTTGTTAGCAAAATTTTGTATAATGATATATAATTTATATTCGAAGCACATTTCGGTTTCTTTAAGAGCGAGTTTTTTTTTTTTAAATTGGTTACTTTTCATATGCATACATTTGTGTATCCCACTGCGACATATCTCACATTGAAGTAAAAAATATGTACTTAATAACCTCGTAATAATATGTAATCTCGTACATTTTGAAATGGTTAACTTTTCATATAATTTTCAAGGTTAGTGGTGGTTAATAAAACGTATAGCGCCAAAACATAACACGTTATGTGTACAAAGCATTGCTAGCGTTTGTTATATTGACTCTGACTTCGCACTAGAATATAGGTAACGCCTCACCGAACTAAGCGTCTAAAAGTCTAAACGCGCACAGCGGGGCTAGAACCGGATAGCGTTATAGTTTTATAGTCTTTTATAGCAACACAGCGTGTTGGGTGAACTCGGGCGGCAGTCGGCTCGCGGTATCTGTTATCTAACCGTAGCTTCGCTGGCCTACGCATTGTTTGTAAACATGGCACTCGCTCGCTTGCTTATTAATTCGTTTTGTAAATAACAATTTTGTTATTGTTTAAGTATAACTTGTACTGTAAAGTGTAAATATAACTAATATAATTAACATGTTTTGTAAGTTCGTCGTGCTATTGTAAATGTTGTGAGTTCGTACTTGCGAGATAACTAGCGTGTTGCCAGATAAAATTATTATGACTTCGGGTCTAGACTACGGCCGAGTTTTGTAACAACGTGATACATGAAAGCGTATAAAACAACGCGCTATAACGCTCTGTAGTTTATAGCGGATTTGAATATTACTAGTCAGGGTGCCCTGGCTTAGTTACTACGGCCGATTCGGCATTAGAAGCCACACCAAACGCTTCTTGTGACTGCCGATAAGCCATTCTGCATTACGTCGACACGTGGGCTGCAGTTTTGTTAAACGGAACGCAATAGCAATCCAGCTGAACGTTGTTCCGCTGTTTTACATAACGGAGCTGTTTTGTAAAACAGCGAATTCGACAATTCATCTGCGACATAAGCACCACTCTTAACTAGAGTTATGTTTACCATTGATTCCCAGTCACCACAAAAAGGTTCAAAAAGAAAAACCTGACCGTCTTAATAGACGGTTAGTTTTTAGATTTTTCTTCGTAGACCTTCACTGAAATACTAAAAACAATTAAATCAGAAGGTTAAGTCAAACTCAAAGCGTTTATTGCGAAATAAGTGTACCTATTGGTGTTATTTTAAGTTAGTACTTTTGACTTAGCAGCCTTTTACAAGCATTGCAATTTTATAATATCATTCTAAATTGGCATGCATTAAACATTATTATTTAATTATTGTCTTCTATAATATTACAATTAAATAGAGAATTTATAGTCAAGTCAAAATTTTAAGGTTACTTAGTTATGTCAATAATAATGAATTGAATACAATTATTAGCATTATTAATGTCATACTTTCAGGCAGTAGAACATACAAATTATAATAATTATTATTATATGAAGTTAAATAGGATAGCCTATCTTTTTGTTTGCATAGGACAGATCGCCACTTTTGTACATGAGAGAAATCGGTTATTTTAAGCTAGACTCTAAATATTCTTTTACAGAGTAGAAACATTTTTGGATTAGGTATAGTTTTAGCCTTTTTTGGAATATTGTTACTGATTTTTTTAGTTTTAAACAGGTTGAGCAACTTATTATATATTTTTACTGCCATATAAAATGGGCTATCACTTAGCATTTTAATTCTTGAAGATGGAGCACATAACCTCTTTTCTTTTTTTTGTTATTAAGTTGCCAACCAACGAGGCGTAATAAAGATTGAATACCACTAAATAAGTCATAAAATACGTTTTAAAATGAAAGGGCAATGTCCGTCGTTTGTCTGTAATGGGTCGAAAGAAAAATAATTATCTTCAATTAATATCTTTTGAGTCAACCACACTTAGATTGTATAGGGTTTTTTTAAAGATTCAATTCTTATTAAGCTTTTTTTTTTTGAAGCGATTAGTTATCCTATACTACATATTAAATGAGCAATACAAATAATATACAAATAAAAATGTGAGGAAGATTTTGAGTATGAATGTTCATGGCTATACAAGTAGGGGAAGACCAAAGAAACGATGGATGGATTGTATGAAAGATGATATGGCTAGAAAGGGGGTGACTACCGAGTGGACTAATAGAGAAGTATGGAAGAAAAAGACATGTTGCACTGACCCCAAGTGAATTGGGATAAGGCCAGGAGAATTAATGATGATATATGTATATAAATATATATAATCACATTCTCGAAAATGGCTCTAACGATTTCGATGAAAGTTGCAATATAGGGGATCAATCTAGCTAGGTATCATGTCTGGGAAAGTTAGTTTTCTCTATTTTCATCCGAGTAGAGCTCGGTAGGACCTGGTGGTCCTGAAGATTTAAAAGAGGACACCTTTGTAGATTATAATTTACTGGTCATTCAGTTGATTCGATTCCAGTCATTTTAGAAAAATAGAAATTCCTTAATAAAAATTGGTCTATGGAATACCTATTCTTATTTTTATAACGTGTCTCTAAAAATGTGATCGTCCATTTCGAAGTGTGAATTATGTATCTTTCTTGAGATGCAAGAACTCATGTAATTATGTACATTTCTTGAGATGCAGGGACCTTCACTTGTATGTGTAATCTTTAAATAATTCGTAATCTATTTAATATATCATATATCACAACGGAGCATATCGAATGCTTTACTAAAATCTATAAAAAGGGTCAAAACATGTTTTTTATCATTTAATTGTTTATTGACTTCATCTGTAAATTCTCGTAATAATTGTGTCGTACTCTTGTTTTTTTGAAATCTATATTGTTTATTATTCCGTCTGTTTGCAACTAGTTATTCATTTCATTGCCTATGTAACGATCTAAAATCTCGTCTATACAAGACAAAATAGTGATAGGACGATAATTATTGACGTCATCACGTGAGCCCTTTTTGTGTATTGTACGTGTCACGCCTATCTTTAAAAGATCCGGATACGTACGAGTTTGCAAACAGCAATTCATTAAATGCGTAATAACTGAAGTATACTTAACATCTTTAGCACGTATCCTGCCGTAACACGTTTAATAGTACGATACATAAATCTCTTCGTGATTTTCAATTTTTCAAGAAGCTTGAATATTGTGTTTGGCGAGTGGCCACAACGGTGAAATGCATTACTGGTGGTCTTCTTTGAGCGTCCACTCGTTTACACGTTTTATTCATCGTAAAACAATTGAAATTCGTATGCTATTGTTTCTTTTTTTTTTCCTTTGAGGTTAAAATTCAAAATTATGTGCCAGTAAAGGACCGACTGTGTGTTTTTCACATATCCAAAAGCAACCATGTAGCTGGCTTGGCGAGAAAAAATACATCCCCAGTTTACGTGTACTGTGTGTTTTTTTTCATGCTTTTATTTTACCACTTTGTCGGCGTGATCAATTATAGCTTTCTAGTACTAAGAGTCTCTCTGCAGGCGGACGGACAGACGGACACGGGGCGTAACTATAAGGGTTCCTTGTTGACTACGGAACCCTAAAAACGGTCTTATAAATTAAATATAATTAATCTAAGTATGTTTTCATAGAAATCATCGGATAATAAGTTAATTTAAAATTCAGTGAGAATATTAAACACATAAATAAAATAAAGTAACTACAATGGCACCAATTTCAATTTGAAAATGCGTTAAAAGTATTACATTCAACAAACTTCAATATTTTATACTATGTCAAATAATTGAGTTTTGTAATATTTTTTTTATCTGGTTACCTATTTATAGAGTCTCGCCCCTGAGCGACGTCAAACGTTAGCTATGATTACACTATTTACATTATCTAATGCGTTCCTTCAAACTGTTTGCTATTAAACACAACACTCTCTTAGTGCTCTGTAAAGACTCATTAACATTAACCGAGACACTGGGATTTAGTTTTCGAGTAAACTACGGATTGTGTTAAGTGGCTTTTATGTAAAAATTTTGTAAAAACTCGCTCCGTCATGAAGACTATTGGAATTTATTTATGTGATGATAAATACATAGTAAAATTGCTTCTTCATCCCTCTCTGTTCTACCTAAAGGGAGTTAGCAAGTTGTACTTTAATATTTTTAATGAAGACAACACATGAAAAGTAGATTTAGAGTCGGATAAATTCTTTGTAAAGTATTATATTTACAGCTTCTTAGAGAGAAATAAGTAAAGGTCAACATAATATTATGAAAAGTTGAATACTTACCAAGTTGTTCCGTGCATTTTAATTACAGACTAATGTAAACACGTGTTAGTGTAGATAATCTAGTGATATTGACACCGTGGGGTCGTCCTCTACGGCTTTAACACAAAGTGAGAGGAAAGTCGATTGAAAATATAATTAATTTTAATTTCATGCCTCTACTAATTTCATTTGTTTGCCGCAACTAGTTCGATCTGTGTGGTTCTTTGTTAGACTTCTTTGCTAAAAGTTTCAGCCACAACGTTGTCTAAAGAAAATGAGTCCTTTATTAAAATATTTTTAATATAACATCACTTCTAAATAAATAAGGTCTAAAATATTATTATCTCTGTTGAAAGAGGTAGATTTTTCTATGGCAATGTATAATTAGACGTCACCAGTTTCCGCCACTGCATTAGCCACGTTTATACTCTGTTGACTCACAGTATTTTACTTTTCTCCAAGTTAACTAAAGAAGCGACAATTTCTCCAACAAAAATAAGCTGGTTGCCAAAAAACTTTCATGCGCAGCCTTCAGCCGGTATGCAGATGAGCAGCTTATCCGAGGGTAGGGGCGGCGACCTTGGCATCCTCGGATTTATCGTCGAATTAATTCTTAATGAGTAGCGCTTACATTTGTTGCCCTCTTGCCTAGGGTTGCCTGCTTTATTGTCGGTTTTATTTGGTATTTTTATCGTTGGGAATTGTTTTAATGCTTTGTAGAATAGCTTTATGGCCTTTTCTGAATAGATTGCACGATAAAAATTTAATTTTTGCTCCCATTGTTTTTGTGTGAAATGCACAATGCTATATGAGCATCATCAGTTCATGCTCTGCTCTGCTCACGATAATTTTGCTTTATGCCGTTATAGCACTTGTAATAGAGGATTAAATACCTTCAATTAATCATTCTTTAAGAAATAAGTTAGAAAGTTAAATCAATCAATTCAATCAATCAATAACTCAAAAACGCATCATTTTTCCTCCATTTTAGGGACTGAGAATTTGAGTACACATAACATTCAACATTACCAAGACTCTCCCGTAGCGTATAAATAAATCTTCTTAATGTTGGTAAAACCTGCGATGTTAAAAGTTGTAAAGTTTACTGAACAAAGTACATAAAGTCATCTGTTCTGTCAGCCCTACTTAGCGCCCGCACACCTCGCCCTTACAAAACATTAGCATGTGAATATGTATACTGTTAGTCCTGACTTTACAGGTTATGAATAGCTAGCTTACTATTTATCATTATGAATTTCAAGACAAATAATTTATCTTTCAAGCTTATCTAAATTTACCGCCAGAGTTACGTGGTGACTGGCAAAGTATTGGCTTCGTGCCCTCTGATGTAGGTGTAAAAAAGGAGACCAGGTATTCCTAACCTTATCGGTCTTCTACAGATTGTACTTCGGTGAGTGTGCCCAAGAACTCCACGACCTCATTCCACCGGCCGCCGTCTACCAGCGGACATCTAGACGCACTGCCAGTTACCATCCCTACCTAGTTGCTATTCCACCAATTCACACTAAGCGTTTCAAAATGTCGTTTATAATGCTCACAGCTAAAGAGTGGAACTCACTACCTGCGTCTGTGTTTCCGTACGCATATAACCTTAATCTCTTCAAAGTGAGAGATAAGCTTCTGGGTAAGCTCACTAAATCGTCAACTTCGTCTCTGTCACCTAGACTAGAGTTAAGAGCACACCCATCTCAAATAAATAAAAAAAAACCTAGGTCTACGGGCTTTACCTGGTCAACGTAGGCCACTTTGTTTATGCGTCAAGGTTCTATTTAAGTATATAACGCTAGAGACATAGGCTCGATTCATTTCTTCATTCAGCACATTCATTAACCCATTCGTTATTGAAACGGTACAATCTAGATATGTAGTTTGAAATGAACTTAGATTTGTATCCGAAGTGTTGTGGATGTGGAGGTATCAAAGCATAAATTACCAATCTAGCTTGGACACTGATCAAGTTTGTGAATCACAAGCAAGAGCTAAGTTTTGTTGATCTGGTTTGTTTGGTAAGCGTCCGCTGTTCTATACGTACATAGACAAGCAAGATTTGCTTACTATCAAGCGTTTTGACTTTGGTTGATGTACTGTGTAACATTAATTCTATCGATAAGATTTTGCATTGAAATTGGAGTCACGTTCATGTACTTGATAAGCCGCTTCCCTACCTATTATAATTAGTGAAATTTTGTTTGGATAACTAGCCTAACAGTATGATTATAGAAAGGTACGTTTATCACGTGCCACATGAGAACATACTGGGTATCCTGAACCCTTACAGCTATAGCCAATTTTGTCTAATTTTCCTGTGACATGCATATAATATAGAGGGAAATCAGTGAATAAGTAGTTTTTATTTTCAAACTTCATAGTCACTGCCAAGTAACGCATACACTACTACGTATATATAATATATAAAATGTAACGTAATTAGGTGCGCGCGTGAGATTATACATATTGTTGTACAAATAAAATCACAAGAACGTCGGCTGTCAGATGAAAGATGACGTTGACGTAAGGGATCGTTCCATTTCAACAATATTTCATTATTAGAAAGGCTTTAATTTAAAATATTTCTTTAGTTGATATTTCATAGTCAGATGTAAATTATGTAAAAGGTTTTTATTGTGACTTCAAAGGCTACTACGTAAACAACGATTCTAGAGTTTTCGAACAAGTCGTGATTTTTGAATAATCAAAACAAATGTTTATTAACTGATCAGTACAATAAATGATTAAGATATAATAAATATGATACTAATAATATTTATAACTTATAAAAAAAAAAACTATTATTGATGGCATTCAGTAGCGCGCACCTAATATCGTGACGTGGCACTCTTAGTTTTGTAAAAAGCGACTACGATGTTTGAAAATAAAACTATTTATTCGCTTATTTAATTTAATTTAGACAGCCATCGACACACAAAAGCAGATTAAAAAAAAGCACGTTTTTTTTACTAAACTGTTTAACTAACAATATTTCCATTATTAACGGACTACAAAGAGTATATTGCTTTTAATAAGAAAAAATAATTGAAACAGGAGATCCAATTTGTCCAATTATGGTGAACGTTTAGTTGGTAAAACAATGGCGAAATAAATATTGTGAAAAATAAATGAAAGGTCCAGTAATTTTTTTTTCATTTCTTCTTTAGTTTGTTAACCTAGTGTTTACGTGTTTTGAGAAACTAGCAAATCTTTTGCATTTATTCCAAGACTTTGCTAAGAACGCCTGCACATTTTTACATGTTAAGGTACCTATTGTATAATATTTTCTAGATGGAATACCTAATAAGATCTTGCCAACCATTTTATTACAATGACGGAACAAAATGTTTCCGTTCAAGGCTAAAATAGAAATGTTATATCCAGAATAGAGATCCTAACTCTGAGGCAGGGACAGAGCAGAGCTACAATAGCTTTAGAGTCATAGCCTCTAACAAACGAGTTGAAGTTGAGTCTGGCTCGCTGTATGCTTGAGTAAATGATAAATGAGCGCGGTCTGAGTGTGGCGACGCTGAGCTTAGCGTGTGATTTGGACAGGCGACTGTCGTGCGACTGTTGCTGTCGAGCTGAAGCTACAGACTAATTATAGTAGCTCGTCTAGCTGGTCGGATAGTTAACTGATCAAGTGACAGTTCATACAGGAATTTACAATAGTTTTTGTGAAATCAAAGGTTTGCTTAAGATTCGATGGATACTTACTTAATTTGCGGACTGTAATTTTGAAAATGATTTAAGTACTTTGATAATATCGTTGTCAAACATTACCTATTTAATTAGCAACACGTTTTATTGGAAAAAGCAATAACAATATCTACAGCCATTTAAAATCTACAAAATCTATAAATTAAAACGAAATTAAACATAGGGAACATTAAATTAGCACATAATCTGATGAATGCCTCTTAAAAGGTTCAAATTAACTACAAAACAATCAAAATTATTATATGAGATTACCGCGAGTGGCCCTTACAACTAATTTATTTGAAGTAAGGGCTAGTTGGGCCGCTTTTATTGTTCACTAAATTATAAACGAGTGTAGTGGAATCAGGGCGTTTGTTTTACCTTCTAATAAGGGTTTAGGAGAGAACCCTTCTAATAATAAAACTGCATTGTTAGGGAGGCATTTCATTTCAGATTAGATAACAGCCTCGTCGGTCTGATTCTTGAGCGTAGGGTTCGTAATTCCGGCGGCCAAGTGATAATAGGGTTTTCCACTTTATTTGTGCTAGGTTAATATTTGCATGGGACTCAGGGCGAGAATACACACGCCTGTAATTTGGACAAAAGGATGCAAGCAGCTTGTATGCCGTGTGCCATAACAACTTCTGATTGGTGAATGTCACTGGCATGCCAGCTACTTGCATAGTATACTCGTACATTCTGATGTTTAATGAATGATATGAACTAATATGAAGATAAGATACGATCTTCATAATATCAGAAAGCAAAATGTACGGCATTATCTATAGTGAATGATAAGCATAGGTATCATAGAGATTACATTACATAAGAAATAACTGGCTTTATGTGAGTGTACCGTGAGCTTAGCCTATATAGCATCTTCTTCGCTTGTAGGCATCTCTATAGCGATGTGAATACTTGAGCAACGAACTACCTCCCTAGTAGTAGTTGTGTATGTACACACATGCATGATCAGCGTCAAGATATAAACAAAAAACCTCATTATATCCACGTGTAAGTTGCGGCAACAACAACTGCTCCGCAACCGAAGTTGCTGTGACGTCACACGACTACAAAACAACGCGAGTGTCGACAATAATTGGCCACTTCATGAATACCAAACTACTGTGTAGTCGCGGCTGAGTCCGTTATGATGCTGCTATTACTAAATTATAGCCACGTCTCTAACGAGTTACAGTTCTGATTAATTCTCATCAAGCTATGGATAGATTTTTGAGTGTTCATTTTCATGTGGGATTTCCCAAAGGTAGGGCTTCAAGCTTTGTTGAGTACAGATATTCTAAACTTCTATTAACATTTATTCACCGGACGATCCAGTGCGCTCCGATCGGGCGCGGCAGGAGCGCGATCGGTGTGGTCGTGCGCGCGCGATCCGAGCATACGCGATGGAGCACGGTCGTGCTCCGTGGAGCGGCCCATCCGAGCGCTGTCGGTTTTTGACAATGCTCAAAGGCGCCTTAGTCGTTTTGCGCGCTCGGTCTACGGATTGCGTGTGGATCGGGAGATCGAGCAATCTATATCGAGCGTGTGTTCAACTGAATTTAATCTAGCTAAAATGTGGATCCGCACTGAACCGCGCGGTAGGATCGTGGGTATCCTAAAACGGATCGTGTGAAAGCGCTCAATGTTCGTGGAGCGATCCGGTGTGGAGCCAGCTATTTGGTTCTGTCGCTCAGTTGCTTAACCACCTCTGTCCCAGACATCCCCTATTGTCATAATTTGGGTATCGGAACTTTACGTAATAAAAGGCTGAAATTTTCCTTTTGAAAACGAATTAACCCAAGAATTATTTCAGTTTTAATTAAAAATAATTATCCACACGATCCTGCAGACAAACATCCTGTATAGTTCCACCCGTTTGTCAATACCATTTATACCGGATCGTCGCAGATAATGTAGGAGCCAAATCATCCGCAGCTTAATTAAAATTATTTCAAATGTAATCAAGTGTAAAATTATTCGAATCAAAATCGTTACATTTCGTTCGCTTTCAATTCGGTTTACTTCTTCATACTCTGTATATTGACAGGTAAAGCCTATTTCATTTTATTGGCACTTATCGTACTTTTGTTTGGGCTTTTCATAGGATATTGAACGAGTGAGTGCCTTGTTAAAATTAACGAGTTGTTTGCGTTTAAAGTGTAAGGAAAAGGTGCTTCGGAATTGTATGTAGAGGATTGGCATACTATATGGTTGTTACCATTTAAACGGTCGGCAAATAGTACGCCCTCTTTATTTCCTTCACACGAAATGTATAATTACAAAACATTACGCCTGGTCTCCGAGGGGTTATGCAGAGGTGTACTCATAGTACACCCTCATTTCGCCAGTTATGATTAAGTCCCATGTAATAGGGGGCGAGCCTATTGCCAGCTTCGGGCACAAATTCCACACTCCGGCCTGCTACTGAGAAATTCCAAATGAAAAAGACCTATAACACTTTGCCCCACGTGGGAATCGAACCCAGGACCTCATGCTCCGCAGTAACGCTTTCGACCACTAGGCCAACGAGGCAGTCAACAAACAAACTTATAATTACTCCCCAAATAAAAACGTGTTCACGTGTCTAATTGATCAGCACAGTCGTGTGCTTATTTTAACTGAACTTCATTGAACTGTTTTAATTGTTTCAGCTTTTGTGTATGATTGTCATATGTTTCATTGGAAAATGTTGGCTTTCCATGTTGTTTTCTCCGTTTTCTTTCTCTTTTCCCAGAGTTGTAGAAGCCAACACATTTTCAGAACCTTTAATTTCCCAGCACTTCACTTTCCCACTGCGTTTAATACAAAACCAGTTTCCACTGTGTTACGTAACACAACAGTACACAGATCGGTACTGTTTAATATTTGAGTAGCGCGAATGACTTCGCATAAGCCGGCACATAACATCCTCCCTACCTCTGGAGCCCTCCGTACTACGGCCCGTTCCTGCCCGGGCTACGAGCGGGAACTGGCCAAGTTAGAAAGCCCAAGTTACCCCGAAGTTACAGTTCATGTGGAAAACGATTATATTTTATTAGTTCCGGCCTTTGAAAGTATTAGGCAAGGTTCAGTTGTGTGAAATAGATTATAGGCGAGTTGGGAATGGATGGCCAACTTTTGTAGATGTGTTTGTAGATAATAGCATTCTCTCAGTAACTATGCTGTGGTTGGTCTCTCGGTTCAACCTGATGCCTCTACATAGGTACCAACACGGAGCAACATCCGAACCAGGATAATACCGAAGTTCAGACTGATTATATCTTGCTAGAGGATTTGAAGTGTGCTGCTTTCAATATGTAAAGGATCCACAGACTGGCCGTGGTAGGAACAGCTTAACTTTACATGTCAATTTGTTCAGCAGTCATGTACCTAGCCTTGAGTTCTACCTGCATCTCATTTGTTTTTATATTACTACAGATGAAAAATAATGTTTATAAACTAGATTCTTATATTTTTCTCTTTCAATTTGTACAAATATAAGTGTTTTCTTCGCAGACTAGACGAAGCTTCCTTAATTTATTCATTAATCACCGTAAAACTTCAAGTTGAAACTGGTCTGTGCAATGAATTTTAAAAATGTAAAAGCGGAATATTTTAACCGCAAGTCTTTGATGGCCTTGTGAACGTCTAATATTTTAAACCTTCGAGCTTTTTATGGAGTTTAAATTTTCTTTTTTTTAATAGCTTCGGTTTTTTACAATGAGAATTAGGAATAAGGCTATAGCTAAATAGACGATCAACCTATATTCCAAAACCACTGAATCTACGTATAAACCCCTTTTGAATTCCTCTTCACCCCGTTACCAAAACACAGTGTAGAATAACTAATTCAAGATGAACTTAAAACTTTTGTAGTTATGCGAAATTACCCACCTTGGAAGTTACAGCCAAAGTTGTAACTACGCACTTACAAGCACTTGATGACGTCACGACGCCGCCATGACACATGACGCCTCCTGTCACTTCAGTTGTGGCGCCAAATTGTTGGAATTTGTGATTTGTTGTTAGTGTACTTCATATGTGTACTTCGGAATCCAGCCTTTGATTATGTAATGCTTTGTCTGAATCTATGTATTGCAGGAATTGTTTAAATTAAAACTTATAAACTTATAATAAACTTTTAACAAAGCAGCATCGTTAGGTTTCCGAGTTGGTCCTAATAACAAGTCAAGAGTTTGTGTACATTTACATATTATGTATAACTTTCATAGAAATCATAGTTAATATTTGTGATTCCTGCTGAAACCGTGGTAAGAAGTCGTTGCCATGGTAACCGCTGCTACCCACCTCCGGGATTTCCTTGTTTACGGGAACTTTAATTAATTTGGATTACCTTTTCTTTTACACTTTGCAAGGATGAATATTAATAAATCCAGATTGTCTTCCAAATTCTATCAACATTTAATTTACATGCTAATTTTGTGTATTTTTTCTTTTAATAGTATTATTTTGGTACCCGTGGTATAATCAGCAGGTATTTGAGGCGGGTGACTAACAATTTATTGTTCTTTACAGTTTGCGTATTATATTAATTACGAGTATAATAAAATTATTGGGCACATCAATCAACTCAACATTTATGAAACTACATTACACTGTTTTGGTTTAGATCATTGAAGAATAAGTTTAGTAAGTTTTTATTTTGTACTATTGATTTTCAAGTGACCCAAAAAAAAAAAAGACAGGTGCCTCATTGCCCTGAAAACATAATCAGTTTGGATGTAAGAAGAACCTTTATGACTGGTGCGGCAGACAATCTCTTGGCTGATGTTTTTCCTGCAGATCAGGCCAGCTCCTAATTGGATCACGTAAGACGGGAACACTAAATTATTGCGTTTATCTACGTGTTTGTGGAGAAAGGTGGAGGTAGGCTTTTATATTGAGGCGATGTTATGTAGGTACGTATGTAGGTATGTATGTTCATTCAATATTGTAGTGTATAGAACGTAAGATAATGTCTGTAGTAAATTAAATCACTTGCAAATCATGATAAACAGACATAAATGAAATCAACTAAGTAGGCTGTAGGAAATCTCGTGTTAATAAAATACGGAATATTTTGTGGCCGTACTTTTTGTTTAGGCTGCTGAAACTCAGCCGTCGATGAACCGACGATCGGTCCGTATCAAAAATTGGATCTGTTTATGGACCGACGGTCGGTTCCTTGGTCTGACTATGTACTGACCGTATTTAATCTGCGAACTGTATTTTACCTGATCTAACTACTACATAGTGTAGGAAAAAAGACACAACATTTAACGTTCGTTGAAGTATAAGCTTCACCTATTTTTTGCCCGGCCCGCGGGCCGCCAAAATAAGGCGTGTTATTTTAAAGCTTGTGGTATGAATAATTTGTATGGGGTGGTGTGTGTTTTCTAATTGATTTATGTAAAATAGTTTATCTTTATGGAAATAAAATAAAAACTCTTTGAAATATTGGTTTCATTTATTTAGAAAAATTTAGTTAAAAACTTGTAACAACAAACTGGGAAAAATTCACTCACTTTGATTTCAACTTACTATTAATGATACATTACAAGGCAAAACTGTACTAATGCGTGTTTAATAAGTTAGCTTATTTCATAACTATTTTAACGACATAAGTTTTATATGAGCCATACAAAACTTTAGAGATATCGTCATTTTAATCAGGAGTGCCGCTATCGCCCGAGGTCAGCTACGTTCAGATAAAATAAGTGAAAGAGATGCGCGGATTCGCGCAAAATGGCGTCCGACAGTTGAAGGGAGACGTCTTAATTAAAAGTTCTAGACTACCTCAAGATAGTTGTCTAAACTTTGAAATGTTGAAACCGCCCAAGTTTTCATACAACATTTTTTACAATACATTATTACCTAATATACAGTATGTTAACCAACAGAGGGCGTTCCCGTTAACCCGCAATAGTATAGCATCCATACATGCTAAAAAAAATATTACCATTCGAAAACAAAATGGTTTTTATTTTTTTTAATATTAAAATATTCACTAAAAATGCTAAAAATATTCACTAAAAATAAAAACTAAATTGCGATGTTTCCGTCCTTCAAGTACGCGTGTACAGAGTGTTTCTTTTACGTATCAATTTAACATTTTTAGTGAATATTTTAATATTAAAAAAAATAAAAACCATTTTGTTTTCGAATGGTAATATTTTTTTTAGCATGTATGGATGCTATACTATTGCGGGTTAACGGGAACGCCCTCTGTTGGTTAACATACTGTAGTATAGTTTTAGAAGTCATATTTTGTGAAACTTTCTATCCTAGTGAACGAACCTAAGCACTAACTACAGCTCATATTATATTTGCGAGTACTTTTTACTGTAATTTGTCTTCAAAGTTAATTAGAACCTTCAAAATTCCATTCATTATATTCAGAATTGATTACCTTTTTACAATTATTTGCTACTTATCGATAACGATGGAATGATTCGACTTCAACAGTGGGAGTAACGTTCAAAGCCGCGCTTAGTTTAATTACTTTCCGATTTAAATCGATGATTGATTACGATTTCATCGCGATACCGAGTTATACTCGGTGTTAAACCTTTGTAGGGTTGGCAGTGAGGTGAGCGGCTAATGCTTGTGTCTGTGGTTTCAATTTGACGCTGTGAGCTGTTATCGTCTGCCACAAAGGCAGCTTGAGGTTAGTCTGGCTGAATGAGTAGGTACATAGGTAGGTAGTTTAGTTGTCTGTGCTATGAATTCCAAACTTGCTCTTCGAGTGGTTTGAATGTTTCTGGTTGACAACAGTGGTTTGGAATTGATTAAAGACTTTGTAACTAGCTGCCATCTTGGAATGTTTCGAATGAATTAATTTATATTTATGATATTAAATAATTTTGATAAGCTCACTCATTTGACGAAGAATTTATTATCATTGTGAAGTGTAAGTTATTCAAGCCGCAATAGTTCCCAAAATATTAAGAACCGCTTGACAACCCTTCAAAATCTCTTTTGAAGGGAAATAATATTCCGTCCATCTAAAAATAACAATCGTCAAGTATGCCGCGGAATATCCACCGTTTAACATCCAATTAGTGGATGAAGAGACGGCCGTCATCTTTGCCTGGGAACATCCACGGATTGATCTTTGGTATTTATTTTATTTATTGTTACCGCCAAAATAGGTAAAAGAATAGAGGTATATTTTTGTATGTCTGTGATCTTAGTTAAGAGGTTATATTGTGCATTCACACATATATGCACAAATAGTTCTTTATGAAATTTCGGTCATTGTCCTAGATTGGCATTTTATTTGCGTTGTTAAAATAATTGGCACTTATCTTGTCGATTGGCTTGTATAAGTAACCATTAAATGTATCAATTTGGTCAGATTTATGGTAATTTGTGCTTTTATCGTTTGATATGTTCCAATTTCAAAAATCGAAACCTGTGCTAATAAGATACTGTCTCTTCAATGGTACCTACACATTCTGAATGATTTTTGTAAAACCTATTTGTTGCCACTGCACATGTTATATATAAAAAAAATTTAAAGCTATGTAACATAAAATCCGAAACTGTAGTTTTCCTTAATTATATGTACGGCCGTAAGTTCTTACGTAGAATTTATTCTGCGTAGAGAGTGAGTTTGTTAGTGGCGCCCGCATGGGACCAGTTGGCATATATCGTGGATGTTGTGCCGTCGTGCCAACTTGCGGGAATCACTTACGGGACATATGACTTTGTGAAGGTTCACTCCAAAGGGTTATTTATACATTCGTTATGCTAAAAGGAAAAGGAAATGCGTATGGTATTAGAAACTGTTTGATACACAACTTAAGTGAAGATTTTACGAGTATGTTGCCGTGTACAATTCAAGGGACTCTATTTATTAAAGAAATAAGGAAATATAATATTGATACGGTTACTACAAAATGTTGTTAGCTAACTAACAAGGTATCAATTTATGACAAAGTGGTTGGATAGCTGCTCCCATAGATAGGTAGGTACTGAATTAACCGACTTGGTTTACATTCGATTTCACAACTTTTTACGGCAGAAAAACTGCGGTGCGAGACTTGTGCATTTTTGTACATTTTAAGGTTTTGATGGGATCATGGCTTACAGATACGCTTTGACCCTAAAGAATGATCCACTTCGCCCATTGAAACATTAGATCCTTGCGCTGTACATTATGCACCAATGAAGACTAAAACATCAAAAATAAAGTTTTTAAAAAGCCGGTTACTTTTAATAGTGTTAATTATTCTAAGAATAAAAAAAGCTTCTGCCCCGTTTTAATGTAACGTAACAGAGGGGGGGGGGGGGGGTTCTGACAAAACGGATTATAGGTACTGGACTACGTTCAAGCCATAGTGGATCAGCAGAGACAGGTTAAAGCGAAAAACAAGGAGAGTACCACTGCATCGTGGATGTAGGTCATCACAAAACGGACTAGGCTCGATAGCCGTGGTCAAACTGGATTCTGAAGATAAAGCTTTGATCGCCTAGTCTAGATTTGCTGAGTTTGTATTTCCCAACACAATACTTACTGGAAAGCTTTGTGATCAATGTTGTTTGTTTCGACAGCAGTAACTGAGCCTCCCGAGTGACGGTCCAGCACGCCAAAAGGAGATAATATTCTCGTGTAGGTAGGTATACGTGCACGTATGGTTCGGTCCTAAAGTATCTCATGAAAATGTAAACAAATTGATCAATGCCAATTTGCAGTGCCACTCTAAATTCTAATTTTAAATATGAAATGTGAGTTGTACTACGTCACCCTTTTCTGATCCATGAAAAAAATCAACAATGAGCTACTTGTTAAAAAATAATCCATTTTGTTTTGACCCGACTCAAAGATGTTTTTCATTTGACAATTGAGGTTAATGGCCAAATAACCTCAATTATTATTAACTCAAAAATGATTGTGGTCCACTGAAAATATAAAATGTGCATTTTACTATGTTACCCTTTCAAAATTTTGACCCATGAAAAAATCAACAATGAGCTACTTGTTCAAAAAAAAAAAATAATTCCATTTTGTTTTGACCCGAACCTATCGACCCACAGAATCTCTGCGGGTCGATGGGGTCCAAATCCAATATGGTGGTCGCGAAAATTTCCACATCTTTCGTCATGGGTGTCGTCTTCTTTGTTTTGAAGGTGCTGTTGCCGCTACCGCCATCTTGGATTTTCATTTTGACCTCACTATCGGCATTAACAACCTCAAAAATCATGAATACGAAAAATTTTAGCAATTTCGCAGCCGCAATCTTGGTTTTTCATTTAAAGGTGGTAAAACAAGACAATGTAGTTACTAAGTAATTTTATAAACCGTACATAACCGTAGACCATTTGGATATTGTTAGATCTATTAAAGAAGGCAGATTAGATATTTATAAAGAGGTAAAACAGTTTAAAAGAAGCGTACACAGTTTATTAGAATGTCAATTGAAAATTATAAAGATCAATGAAGTAACTTATAGCGCAATAAATAGATCGCAATGGAAATTTTCCGCTGACCAACATTTAAAGTATATTAAATTCAAAAGAAACGCAATAATTAAATAAGGTCCTCATCTTAAGAAGTTAATTTTTTTTGACACGCAATTAAATATGGGGAATATTTAAAAATAAATGTGTTATTTTAGTGAGAGATTGTGTAAGAATTTAACCTGAACAGGGTTATTACTCATGAGATTATTTCGGAACAGACACACCATTCACTTGTAGTTTCTTCATAACAGAGGTTTCTTCTTTGTATAGAACAGGGAATTGCCTACAGTGGAATTATTGCAGGCTGACTATATTATTACAACGTTGATAACGTACTTAAAGCCTTGTTTAACTCAAGAACCTCAACGTTAAGAAGATAATAGAATAGTAAGACAAAATCGTCTGAACGAGCTCAGCTCGAATATCTAATCTTGTACTGTATTGTAAACAATCATTTGCATAATTGCTTGGTATTCCAGTGTGGCAAGTGTGATAGATTAGGATTTACGGGCGAGACATCGTTTAAATGAAGAAGCTTTATTTAACATAATAAAGCAGCTGCCGAAATAATGCAGCTCTTATATTTTTGCAGTAAATATAACATAAACCTTCAATAAGTGCAATGAAACTTATCATGAGAAAACCGGCCAAGTGCGTGTCGGTCCATGCACAATGAAGTCCGTAGCTGGGATGAAATTCTCCCAAGAACAAACTTAACATTGTAGTTTGAAAAACATGTTCTCCCATACATTCCAACTGCAAATGTAAGTTTGTACGCACACTATGTGGGGAGATTTACCATCTTATTTTAAGACGATAGAGTTCTCCTCCTTCTTCTTGGTTTTCCTGTAATTCATAAGTACCTATAGAACTACTTTCTGTATTTTTTTTAGTCAATTTTCATCTATTTTCTTTTTTTTTTTTTATTCTAAATTTTTATAAGAGGCTTTTATCCACAGTGGCAAGTCAGCCTCATCATAACTTAAACTATTCTAAACTACATCTACAAATACAATAAACAATATTAATTTCTAAAAAAAAAAGTAAGTAGGTCTGCTATCTCAGGCGAAGGCCGCGCCAAAATCTCCACGTATGGATCTATTTTCTTAAATAACTTTAAATCTATTTTTTTTAATTAAATTAAAATAAGTAGTAAGTAAGCCCTTTTATTTTATTTGTCACACAGTACAATGTGCAAAACTTTTTTTTCATTACTTTTCTTATTTGTCGCCCTTTAAAAAATGTTTTTTTGGTTCACAGAAATTGATATGTACCAAATTTCAAATTAATTGGTTCATTAGTTTCGGAGCAAATTCGCCGTGACAGACAGACACAAGAGTGAGCCTATAAGGGTTCCGTTTTTTAATTTGGACATACGAAACCCTAAAAATGAAAAAAATCGAGCATACGGCCCACTTGATAAACAGCAGCTACAAAAACTTCAGACACTTGCTAATCTAGATGCATTACGTTCCATTTAACTATTCAAACTGTTGGGTAGGCCTTTGGTGTGGGATGCAACCTGTGTCGACACCCTCGCGCCATCCCATCTTCTTAGCACGGCGGGTTGTGCTGGGGCGGCTGCTGCAGGAGCAGAAAACCTCAAACGGCACAAATATAGCAACCTTATTGGGAGCTATATGTTTCAGCCGTTTGGGGTTGAAACTCTAGGGCCTTGGGGTCCGAGTGCTCATCGAGTATTTCGGGACATTGCCAAGCGGTTGGTGGACTCTTCACGGGACCAGAGGGCTAGCCTATTGTTAGCCCAAAGAATCAGCATTGCCATCCAAGGTGGCAATGCTGCCAGCCTTTTGGGCACTTTTTCCATTGACAGCGATGCGGACGAATTTTTTGATGCCCTATGAGCTCTTCACCTTTTTATTTTTCTGATTTTTATATACTTGTACTGTAGCATAATGAATTATTCGACTAAAGCTAGATAGTAATTATCTATAAGATTTTGCTAATGAGTCTGTGGCATTACTACTTTCACCTCCCTATAGTACTTGCTAGAAACTCAGAGGCTATAAATAGACTGGACGAGGAGACTCAGTCCTTCCCGACCGATCACCATGTTCGGCAAGCCGATCCCTTGAGAGACGCGAGCCAAATACCTCGGTGTGACCCTCGACCACCACCTCTCCTTCGCTGAGCACATAAAGCAGGTGCGTTCGCGCGCCGCTTTCGCTCTCGGTAGACTCCACTCCGTTCTGAATGCACGTAGCAAATTGTCACTTAGGTGCAAATTGCGCATTTATACAGCGTGCATTCGCCCCATCATGACTTATGCGGGTTCAGTGTTTGCGCACGCAAAACCTCACCTCATTCTTAGGATGCAGGCCCTCCAAAACCGTTTCCTCCGAAAGGCAACGGGAGCCCCTTGGTTCGTTCGGAACGAAATCCTCCACGTAGATCTCGACATTCCCATCATCTCCCAGTTCTTGAAACGTAATTCCAAGTGTTTCTTCGACTCAGCCACCAACCATCGCAACCCTCTGGTTGTCGAGGCGGCTAGCTATGTCCCCTCTCGTATTAGTAAGGTCCGCCGCCCTAGGCTTATCCTCTCAGATCCTGACGACCCCATAACTCTTCTCCAGGAGAGCAGTAGGGACCGTAGGAACAAACACAAATCGACATTCCGACTTCGCCGCCGA
Source organism: Dicycla oo (assembly GCA_948252095.1). Lineage (NCBI taxonomy): Eukaryota > Metazoa > Arthropoda > Insecta > Lepidoptera > Noctuidae > Dicycla > Dicycla oo. The sequence continues at coordinate 1,279,269 of OX411711.1, read as the reverse complement.
GGTCCCTCGCGACGACCCCGTAATAATCGTCCTCCCCCCGTCCCTTGCTCGGGTATGAAGTGCCAGCTGGTGGCGTAGCTGAGCCAGTAGCTTTAAACTCCCCTGACAATAATAATCATTCAAATTTGATCCAGCCTGTCCCATCTTGCTGTGCTCCCCCCCAGCGACACTCTAAGCCGAGGCCCGTTCCCCACAGGGGGAGCCCTTAGCGTGTAGTCTGTAAGTTTTATGCCCCTGGCTGGAGGCTTTGAGTTCTCTTAAGGCAGCCACAGAATAGTCAGGTTAAGTAGTCACGGCCTCTCTAGGCCAACTACGAGATGCCATACATAAAAAAAAAGACTCATTCCTTTTTTCCACGACAGCCACTGAAGCCTGTATAGCTCCCCGAAATTGGGTGAGTACTCATAGTGTCCTTAGGAGAATCTGTATATTACTGTAACTGTGTTTTATCTTGTGTTCATTCTAAATAATGATTTTGTAAACCACTGTGATGCTGATTTTCCTCTCCAATATGGGTCCTTGTCTTGGGGCTACGGGCTCGTCTGGTTAGGAAACTACGCACTTCACAGAGGCTTACCGGATCTTCCTCTGAGCTCACGGACGCACCCTTGCGTGTTTCCAGGGTTCACAGCTTCGGATACTTCGCTACTTCGGATACTTCGCTACTTCGGATACATTCACCGCTCCTGCTAGACTACCTTTGGCTAGACTACCGGTCATAACCACTACGGCAGCCTACGCGCCGGACGCGGCCCTCTACCCGGCACCCTACGCGCCGGACGCGGCCCTCTACCCGGCACCCTACGCGCCAGACGCGGCCCGCTACCCGGCACCCTACGCGCCAGACGCGGCCCGCTACCCGGCACCCTACGCGCCAGACGCGGCCCGCTACCCGGCACCCTACGCGCCGGACGCGGCCCTCTACCCGGCACCCTACGCGCCGGACGCGGCCCTCTACCCGGCACCCTACGCGCCGGACGCGGCCCTCTACCCGGCACCCTACGCGCCAGACGCGGCCCGCTACCCGGCACCCTACGCGCCAGACGCGGCCCGCTACCCGGCACCCTACGCGCCAGACGCGGCCCGCTACCCGGCACCCTACGCGCCAGACGCGGCCCGCTACCCGGCACCCTACGCGCCAGACGCGGCCCGCTACCCGGCACCCTACGCGCCAGACGCGGCCCGCTACCCGGCACCCTACGCGCCAGACGCGGCCCGCTACCCGGCACCCTACGCGCCAGACGCGGCCCGCTACCCGGCACCCTACGCGCCAGACGCGGCCCGCTACCCGGCACCCTACGCGCCAGACGCGGCCCGCTACCCGGCACCCTACGCGCCAGACGCGGCCCGCTACCCGGCACCCTACGCGCCCGACGCGGCCCTCTACCCGGCACCCTACGCGCCAGACGCGGCTCTCTACCCGGCAACTACGCGCCAGTCGCGGCCCTCTACCCGGCGACTAAGGCTGAACACGCCGAGCCACCGCAGCGCCAGCCAGACGGTCCAACCAGGGCGGTACTCCCACCTTTATATACCTACAGCAAAGTATCTTAGACTCTCTCAGCTCACGACCCTCTTCTGTAACTTTGTGGCTTAACCTTAATTAAACTCTGTTTTAAGTGACGATTTGAGTCTCATTCTCCTACCCACTAAAACCTCTATGTTCTATGGCATAGGGGTTTATATACTTATATATGTAGGGAGTTTTGGATGACCGAATAAAAAAATCTTCACGTCTTGAAAACTTCTTTTAATATTAAAAAAAAACACCTTAACATTCGAGTCGTCTTAATCGACTTCTATTATCTCGCCATCTTTTTTCCTTCTCCCTCCCACACATACTCTCTCATTCACTCATTGCTGCGTTCACACTCATAATTTTTTTTAAATTATGGTGCGTTCCAAATTTACATCCTACATATATATATATATATATCTTTTAATGTTAGCTTGTACATATAGTCTAGTTACTGTTTGAAATAAATAAATAACTATTCAAAGCAAAATAAGTAAAATACACTGTTTACTTATATCGATATTACGTTACTGTAACCGGATTGGAGACATACACAACACATCTATATACCTATACATGTACGTAATACTTATATTTCAATACCATATGGTTGTTTTGAAGTAAAACGTAATAAACACACAGCAACCAACACAGTAATAATTCAAATTATCGCTTAAATACCTTTGGAATTTTTAGTTAACGTTTTCCGATAAAACTCAAAACAATACTTTGAAAAAATGCAATAACACCATAGTTTAACGCTCTTCACACAATAAACAATACATAGGTATACTGAGTTTATTGAATAACTATCACTACATTTCCTAGACTGGATTGTTATTTATATTCTAATTTATTGCACCTAATGTATAATGTTGACATTACAATACAATATGGCCGCCAGTAACTGTCACACTGCCCCCCGTACTATTGATACTGCATTACAGAGCATTAAGAGCGTAAATTAAAGAATAGAAAAGCTTAGGTACGATAATAATAATTTAGCAATGAATTTATTTGCTACACTTAACACTATTTTGGCTTAACTGTGATTGAGATCAACTGATAATGCATAACACTGGATAACTGAATTACTTACTATTGGAAGGAGTTATTCATGTTTTATGTATTACTGGTGAAAATCTGGTTCTATTTATAATAAATAGGTTTTGAAAGACGAAATGTAATTTTAAGTTTACATTTAAAATCGAGTGCTTCAAAGACTTTACCAATTTTAAAAGTTCCCATTTTAGACAATCAATTCCATTTCAAAAACCTTCCCCGCATACATGAAAAGTTTTGTGAAAAGCCGTAATTTTCTAACTCCGCTTTGAAAGATAGAAAAAACTTTTGTATATTTTTGATAATTTTATGTACATGTTAATGAGGACTCTAGGAATGTTTTCAGTATGAATGTGGATGGCTATACGAGCAGGGGAACACCAAAGAAAAGATGGATGGACTTTGTGAAAGATTATACTTAGAAAAGGATTGACTATTGAGATGACGACTAATAGAGGAAAAATATGGAATGAAAAGACATGTTGCGCCGACCTCAAATAAAATAATGAGGATAATGATTTAATGAGGACTCTTTTTACCGACGTTCATCGTAATTCTACATTTTAATATCGTATTTTGTACAACTTTCAACTTACGATACATATTTTCCAGGATTTATATTGAAACTAGTCTTCGAAAAAGTTGCTTCAAAAAAGGTTTTATTGTATCATTATAGTACGAGAGCCCACGACCAAAACAATGGCGCATCGTTTTACGAGATTAGATGATTCTGTACCCTAACTTGAACTGAGTGGGCAGCGCCGGTAGGAAACGTCACAGTTTTATAGGAGTCCATTTCTGCTATGTCTAAAAAACTTAGTAGACAGATGGTTTTATCACAATATACCTATCTGATAATAATAATGTACATAGGTTTCGTAATTATATTACGAAAAAGTTGGTTTTCAGACATTATGCGCGTCTCATTTGGCGTGAGCGCATTTTCAAAAATGTCGAAAACTACCTGCCTCATAGCAACCTGGTTCAATTGGGCTACCAAAAATCTGTTTTCATGTCTCCTATAATTCCAAAATGATAATAAAACATTGAAGATTGGAGAGTGATTTTGATGATGAGTCCGACAGTGATTAAAAACAATGAAATTTACAGTATTTTTCCAAGGTTATCCCAGTTTCCTTTTATTCAATTTATTAACCCGTCAACTGTTCTTTATAAGCATAAAAAAACGCATATATCATGTCAATGTGTGCTCGAATGTCAGCCGAACCCCATTCACAACTACTGTAAGCCCGCAGTCACCATAGGATGATGTTTTCTTACGATGGCCAATCCGAAACTATGAGGAATAGCGAAAAGTACTCAAAGGAGTCGCGGGCTGGATTTTGATGAAAACTTAAACTGCATCATTGGATTCTTGAAAAATCAATATTTCTTGCCAGGAATCGAACCCGTTGATTTTGAAAAAACACACTGTATTATTACACCATTCGATAGTGTCGCTAATAAGGATCAAATTCTGGGAAGTAACGACATATGGCAAACTAAAGGAAAGAGCTCATTCTTTACAAAATACTTTTTTTTATTTTTCTTATGTTACCTATCTATCAATCCTTGATAAATGATTGATGATTTTTCAAAAATCCAATGATGCCTCCTTTGATGACTCCTTTGAGTACTTTTCGATATTCCTCATAGTTTCGGATTTGGCCTCGGGAAAAATTCACCCTGTATATGATATACATTTGTATACATATTATATAAAGATTTTTTTTACGTACACCGTATGTACGTAAAATACTCGGAAGGTTAAAAAAAGTCTTTACATTTCAGTTCGATGGTTTCGGGTAAGCTATAGAGCTTAATTAACTAAGAATTATCTATGAATTTGAGTGTTGCAACTTATTCATTTGAGAGTTGCAACTTATTCATTTGAGAGTTGCAACTTATTCATTTGAGAGTTGCAACTTATTCATTTGAGAGTTGCAACTTATTCATTTGAGTGTTGCAACTTATTCATTTGAGAGTTGCAACTTATTCATTTGAGAGTTGCAACTTATTCATTTGAGAGTTGCAACTTATTCATTTGCTCGATAGACAGTAGTAGTAGTAGTAGTAAATACGCCGCAATGTGATTTTTAATAATTTCGACTTTTTATTTTATTTGAGATGGGTTTGCTCTTGACTCTAGTCTAGGTCAGAGGTGACAGAGACAATGTCGACGATGGAGTGAGTTTACCCAGAAGAAGCCTGTTCACTCTCACTTTGAACAGATTAGGTTTGTATGCACTCGGAAACACAGACGCGCGTGAATTCCACTCTTTTACTGTGCTCATTATAAAATACATTTGGAAGCGCTTATTGCGAATTGGTGGAATAGCAACTAGGTAGGGATGGTAACTGGCAGTGCGTCTAGATGTCCGATGGTAGAAGGGGGCCGGCGGAATCAGGTCATGGAGTTTTTGGGCACACTTACTGAAGTACAATCTGTAGAAGACCGACAAGCAGGCAACCTTGCGGCGATGAGCCAAGCTGTGAAGCTTGGCGTCCACCAGTTCAGCGAGAGAACAAACTCCTGAGGAACTCTGGTATCAAACGCCAAAAGGTTGGAGGGCAGAGCAGCCGTCAACGACTACTCGACTATTGAAAAGTTGTCTGTTTAGTGTGGCGCGACACTAAAATTGTCTGATATAATTTTTTTCTACATCAGAGCAACGTTTTTCATCACGTCCAACAGTTTTCAGACAGATTGCTAAGTTACCGAATGGAAAAAAAAAACAAAAATTTAACCGTTCGGTAAATTAACAATCTCGATGCACACACTTTCTTCTGAAAATTTATTTATTCGCATCAACTGACTAATGTTCACCTGAAAACAGAATTTTCAGACGGGTTGCTATGGGTTCTTTTTTCTGCCTCATTTTTAATTTTCTCAAATGGTCTCCTAGTTATTGTGGTTTCTCAAAATTGTGTTTTCGGTATCTAAAATCTATCGTTCTACTACATTCTGCAAATCAGACAGATTGCTATGAAACAGTGCGGTATTTTTTTTGACATATTTGAAAATGCGGTCAGGTCAGACATGACACGGGAAATTTCTGAAATAAGGATTTTTGGATTCTAACAAAATGATTTGAAAGATTTTATACGGTTTTGGTCGTAAATCGGTAATACAACAATTTTGGTCATGAGCTCTCGTACCATTATATTAATATGTGGGCTGTCATTGTAAGAACATTGCAAAACGACTAAAAGGCCTGAAAACACTTTATGTTAAGTAGATTGCTGAATATGAACCACACCACATACCACAGACTACGTGCAATATTATCTCACAGACTACCTGCAGTATTATCTCACAGACTACCTGCAATATTATCTCACAGACTACTTGCAGTGTTATCTCACAGACTACCTGCAGTATTATCTCACAGACTACCTGCAGTATTATCTCACAGACTACCTGCAGTATTATATCACAGACTACCTGCAGTATTATCTCACAGACTACCTGCAGTATTATCTCACAGACTACCTGCAGTATTATCTCACAGACTACCTGCAGTATTATCTCACAGACTACCTGCAGTATTATCTCATAGACTACCTGCAGTATTATCTCACAGACTACCTGCAGTATTATCTCACAGACTACTTGCAGTATTATCTCACAGACTACCTGCAGTATTATCTCACAGACTACCTGCAGTATTATCTCACAGACTACCTGCAGTATTATCTCACAGACTACCTGCAGTATTATCTCACAGACTACCTGCAGTATTATCTCACAGACTACCTGCAGTATTATCTCACAGACTACGTGCAATATTATCTCACAGACTACCTGCAGTATTATCTCACAGACTACCTGCAGTATTATCTCACAGACTACCTGCAGTATTATCTCACAGACTACTTGCAGCATTGTCTCTCCTTCTCCCTTTATATCCATCCAAAGGTTGTCTGCAAAACATCGCTTTTAGCGATAAGACCGCCCATTGCGTCACCCTGTGTAAGATTTCTACATTTATATATGGTGTTCATAAATGGTGTGCCTAATAAAGAGTATTATATTATATTCTATTTTAAGAATAATCTTTTTAGAAATAGGCAAAAAAAAAAAATGCTGGAGTTGTGTAAATCAGTTTACAGCTCCAAACTTACGTCTCTTGTTTGCCTCATATTTCCAGTTTGATTGAGTAAGTGCCAAACAGCACTAGCTCAGAGCGAATGCCCTTTAACGGCTCCACTATTTAATATCAAGTTAGGTTAAGGTCTAGTTCAAACTGAACGCTGGGCTATAAATGAAGCCTGACTGAATACCTAACGACCTCTGAAACACGCTGCAACTATGTTAATTGCCACAATTAACGTTACTTTAGAATTTCTTCACAAAATATGTAGAGTTAAGGTAACCTTTGGATTTGGAATAGTTGATCTCTTCGAAGAACGGCAGCTTAGGAAAGTAAGGAATGTCTAAAAAGCAAATCGATTTAACATGGAACTTTAACATAATTAGCAAAATGTGGAAAACAGGGGTGACGTTATGTTAGGTGTAGGCAGCGGCAGGCAGCTAGGTATATGTTGTGTTAGGTGTAGGTAGCGGCAGGCAGTAGCAGGCAGCTAGGTATATGTTGTGTTAGGTGTAGGTAGCGGCAGGCAGTAGCAGGCAGCTAGGTATATGTTGTGTTAGGTGTAGGCAGCGGCAGGCAGTAGCAGGCAGCTAGGTATATGTTGTGTTAGGTGTAGGTAGCGGCAGGCAGTAGCAGGCAGCTAGGTATATGTTGTGTTAGGTGTAGGTAGCGGCAGGCAGTAGCAGGCAGCTAGGTATATGTTGTGTTAGGTGTAGGCAGCGGCAGGCAGTAGCAGGCAGCTAGGTATATGTTGTGTTAGGTGTAGGTAGCGGCAGGCAGTAGCAGGCAGCTAGGTATATGTTGTGTTAGGTGTAGGTAGCGGCAGGCAGTAGCAGGCAGCTAGGTATATGTTGTGTTAGGTGTAGGCAGCGGCAGGCAGCTAGGTATATGTTGTGTTAGGTGTAGGTAGCGGCAGGCAGTAGCAGGCAGCTAGGTATATGTTGTGTTAGGTGTAGGTAGCGGCAGGCAGTAGCAGGCAGCTAGGTATATGTTGTGTTAGGTGTAGGCAGCGGCAGGCAGCTAGGTATATGCTGTGTTAGGTGTAGGTAGCGGCAGGCAGTAGCAGGCAGCTAGGTATATGTTGTGTTAGGTGTAGGTAGCGGCAGGCAGTAGCAGGCAGCTAGGTATATGTTGTGTTAGGTGTAGGCAGCGGCAGGCAGCTAGGTATATGTTGTGTTAGGTGTAGGTAGCGGCAGGCAGTAGCAGGCAGCTAGGTATATGTTGTGTTAGGTGTAGGTAGCGGCAGGCAGTAGCAGGCAGCTAGGTATATGTTGTGTTAGGTGTAGGCAGCGGCAGGCAGTAGCAGGCAGCTAGGTATATGTTGTGTTAGGTGTAGGTAGCGGCAGGCAGTAGCAGGCAGCTAGGTATATGTTGTGTTAGGTGTAGGTAGCGGCAGGCAGTAGCAGGCAGCTAGGTATATGTTGTGTTAGGTGTAGGTAGCGGCAGGCAGTAGCAGGCAGCTAGGTATATGTTGTGTTAGGTGTAGGTAGCGGCAGGCAGTAGCAGGCAGCTAGGTATATGTTGTGTTAGGTGTAGGCAGCGGCAGGCAGTAGCAGGCAGCTAGGTATATGTTGTGTTAGGTGTAGGCAGCGGCAGGCAGTAGCAGGCAGCTAGGTATATGTTGTGTTAGGTGTAGGTAGCGGCAGGCAGTAGCAGGCAGCTAGGTATATGTTGTGTTAGGTGTAGGTAGCGGCAGGCAGTAGCAGGCAGCTAGGTATATGTTGTGTTAGGTGTAGGCAGCGGCAGGCAGCTAGGTATATGTTGTGTTAGGTGTAGGTAGCGGCAGCCAGTAGCAGGCAGCTAGGTATATGTTGTGTTAGGTGTAGGTAGCGGCAGGCAGTAGCAGGCAGCTAGGTATATGTTGTGTTAGGTGTAGGCAGCGGCAGGCAGCTAGGTATATGCTGTGTTAGGTGTAGGTAGCGGCAGGCAGTAGCAGGCAGCTAGGTATATGTTGTGTTAGGTGTAGGTAGCGGCAGGCAGTAGCAGGCAGCTAGGTATATGTTGTGTTAGGTGTAGGCAGCGGCAGGCAGCTAGGTATATGTTGTGTTAGGTGTAGGTAGCGGCAGGCAGTAGCAGGCAGCTAGGTATATGTTGTGTTAGGTGTAGGTAGCGGCAGGCAGTAGCAGGCAGCTAGGTATATGTTGTGTTAGGTGTAGGCAGCGGCAGGCAGCTAGGTATATGTTGTGTTAGGTGTAGGTAGCGGCAGGCAGTAGCAGGCAGCTAGGTATATGTTGTGTTAGGTGTAGGTAGCGGCAGGCAGTAGCAGGCAGCTAGGTATATGTTGTGTTAGGTGTAGGCAGCGGCAGGCAGCTAGGTATATGCTGTGTTAGGTGTAGGTAGCGGCAGGCAGTAGCAGGCAGCTAGGTATATGTTGTGTTAGGTGTAGGCAGCGGCAGGCAGCTAGTTATATGTTGTGTTAGGTGTAGGCAGCGGCAGGCAGCTAGTTATATGTTGTAGGCACCGGCAGGCAGCTAGGTATATGTTGTGTTAGGTGTAGGCAGCGGCAGGCAGCTAGGTATATGTTGTGTTAGGTGTAGGCAGCGGCAGGCAGCTAGGTATATGTTGTGTTAGGTGTAGGTAGCGCCAGGCAGCTAGGTATATGTTGTGTTAGGTGTAGGCAGCGGCAGGCAGCTAGTTATATGTTGTGTTAGGTGCAGGCAGCGGCAGGCAGCTAGTTATATGTTGTGTTAGGTGTAGGCAGCGGCAGGCAGCTAGTTATATGTTGTAGGCACCGGCAGGCAGCTAGGTATATGTTGTGTTAGGTGTAGGCAGCGGCAGGCAGCTAGGTATATGTTGTGTTAGGTGTAGGCAGCGGCAGGCAGCTAGGTATATGTTGTGTTAGGTGTAGGTAGCGCCAGGCAGCTAGGTATATGTTGTGTTAGGTGTAGGCAGCGGCAGGCAGCTAGTTATATGTTGTGTTAGGTGCAGGCAGCGGCAGGCAGCTAGTTATATGTTGTGTTAGGTGTAGGCAGCGGCAGGTAGCTAGTTATATGTTGTAGGCACCGGCAGGCAGCTAGGTATATGTTGTGTTAGGTGTAGGCAGCGGCAGGCAGCTAGTTATATTTTGTGTTAGGTGTAGGCAGCGGCAGGCAGCTAGGTATATCTTCAAACATAACACTAACTTTAGGATTAATGCTGTTATTTATTTATTTATTTGCTAACATGTAAGACACTGGTTAGTAGGCATGCATTGAAATGTTATGACACAGTATTAATACATGCACCCTGTAAGGGCACTGCGAAGGTTTCCAAATTAATAATATTATATTGATTCTAATTAATATATTATAATTCATTATATTAGACTGACATTTATCAATAATTGACTTCATTTTATTTAAAATAAATCATTATTATCAAATCAATTTGTTCATTCATATTAATCATATAGGTAAGCATAATATCACAAGGTCAATCGATTCACAATTGGTCAGCTTTCAATTTCTCAACGGTATAGTAGCCTTTGTTTACTAACAGAGAGTTCTTCCTATTTAACGAAATAAAATAATGTACATACACAATAGTGCATAAAGTGTGTGTTACCTTGTAAATTGTGCTCAACATCGGCTGAGACGTTTGTGTTATTGCATTTACGATCAGTTCGGATATTTTCTTAAAATCTGGTGTACTTCTTAAGAAAAATAAAGAAAATATGAGTCATTATAATCTGTATTTCGTCAATGATTAGGATCGATAAATTTCTATTAGGGATGAGACACGTCAATGATATCGTGGCCCTAGTTCACGGCTTGAGCAGTCAGGAATGACGTGTTTGTCTTGTTAAGTCTAGCTCGTAGCCCGCTGACGTCACTGTTGACTAGTCCAGCTCGTGGCCCCCTGACGTCACTGTTGACAAGTCTAGCTTGTGGCCCGCTGACGTCACTGTCAAACCACGCTCAAAACAACCACTTAATTTAAATTTAAATGGTCTGCGCTGAGGTTTTCATGAGATAAAATTCACTGATTTACTTATTAATTCAGTGGGTTAAAAGGCTATTGAATTTTTACAGCTTTCAAGCTTAGAATTTAGAATGAATTTTAGCTCTTTGATAAAGATTTTTCCAGTGGGTAATAGATGTAAAATAGAGGGGCTCTTTGAATATCATTTTTAGAACGCGTATCTATGGGAATTTGTGTAAAAAATAATTAAAATACGTTAAATAATCGTAAAAATAATTAAAGAAAAAATGTGGCAAGTAAAGAACAATCAAAAAGCTGTACACGAGTGTTTGATACATATTTTGTGCACATACTTACTTTCCTGAATATAAAATAATTACTTATTCAACAGATTAAAAAAAAAACAGACAGGCAATTTAGCCCCAGGTAGTAATAGCCATTGATTAATTTTAGAGTGTACTTGTAACATAATTTTTAATTTATTATAGGGCGAATTCAGCGAAACTCGCGCCTGAAAGGGATTTTCAGCCTCCGGCGGGGCGCGGGTGGCGCGGGACAGGCGGGGTGCTCCGGGCGCTGGCTCCGGCAGTGAGCGCCCGCCGTCCAGCGCGACCGCCCGTGTGTGCCAGCCTAGCCGCCCCCACACCACGATACCCCTGTACGTACAGTACACGCGTCGTGCCTGTGTTACTATTAAATATGCAAATTATTGTGTGTGTGTGCTGTGAGAATCGCCATCATATGTGCCCATCTATGAAACCTGTACATGGTCAGCCCGACGCTGGACGCCGGATGAGTATAAGACGACATGTTCATTAATTGGCCGTATGTTTACGTAAGGCGTTCGTGCTCAGTAGTTATGAACTAATAAATATTATTGTAAATAACAAACGCAGATTTACGATACGTTCGCGTGATTTAGAAACCAATTAACGTCTCGAAGAAATGTATTTCAGTGTTCGTTTTTCAGGGCTGTACGTACGTAAGAGGAGGAAAATCGCTATGATTTCGGTGGGGTGACGCAGGAAACAGTACAGGAACTATTTGCCTGAAAATAATATCACCTTCACTTATATTGATGCTATAAGGAAACTTACGAAGGTGAAATGTAGGGAGCAGAGGTAGAGTGTTTATTTCGAAAAAGTCGTATATTTTCGTATATAAATAATTTTGAATGTTTATATGCCATGACTCGATTTCTGATGTCAAAGTAACATATATTAATACGGTGATCAAAATTTACATTAAATTCATAATCAGCTCTCGTTCATTACGCAGAATTTTATGTAGTGCTGACATATTGTCAAATATCTCCTGTTATCCGAAGGTTGGCAACCCTGCGTAGGGCAAAGGTTTATTAGGTTTTTAGGAGGAATTAGTGGCTGGGTTGTGTCTGGCAGCGCGCGGCACCAACCTCGACTGCGTGCCACACTCGCCAGCTCCCAGCAATGAGAAGCCATTTAACTAACGATTAGACAAACGAATATCGAAACAAATTCACAATTATGATGATATTATAATTATAAGACGTCATAACTGCATATGAAAAGTAGGCAAAGCGAAAAGTTATTATATGATAAGAATCTTCGTGTAGAAGGATGAAGCTTTTACCATTCTTCAGATCAAATCCGAAATTCAACTCGGCTACAAAATGCTAAATATTATAACGTGTGTCAATATCCGACGAGTCAGCCCTATTAAAGTCGTTAGGCTTTAGAATGGGATTCTGGGCGGATTCCTATGCAGATCAGGTATTCTGTATAAGGCAAGAGGTTTCCTTTTCTTATTCCACGTAAATTGGATCTTTGTGTTTTTACCGGCGTCATCGGGTTCATCTCATCTGAAGTATAATGTTAGGGTTCGTTGTTGACGAGATTGTTTGTATAGCGAGATTGGAAATCGGATTAATTTAATTTTAGCCTTGACTGGTGTGGATAGCCGCTTGACTAAACTAGCACCACACTCGGATGGTTGCGGTACAGATCGTGGGCTCGGTCTCTCGAAACAATGATGATGATGTTTATGTACTGAAACATATTTCTTCTCATTTGTGTAACTAGAACATACTTGCCACTCCTTCTGACACGTTAGTACTTCCATGTCCAAGAATATTGTTGACCACTTGATCGTCAGTTCGACGCCTTAACCGTAACTACCGTGCTTTAATTAAAGTTAGTCTCAGCAACACTGTGATAACTTCAGGACGTAGTAGACACAGTATCACCAAGTTATCTCGATAAACGTCTATAACTAACCCTCAGTTTCCATAGTCCGCAACGTCGTCGATCGATTCGCGAGATATAGGTACTCTTAGTCGAGTTGACTCCGCTTGAGAGGCTGTAGGTGATCGCAGCTAAGACATAACTATAACTCTGGCTATTACAAAGGGTTAAGTAGAGGTGTTTTGTTGATAATACTTAGATTCATGGTAATAGTTTCAGGTAAAGTTCGGCGATCGGCAGGCGACTGGAGTTTGATGTTGTTAGTATCCAGGTGGTGTTGGCAACTATTACATACACATTTACCTACTAAGTGTATGATCAGTTAACTTGGCTTGATAACTAAAAGTTCTTTTTTTGTAATTTGCTACGGGTAAAGGGTATTCTACCGCTTTATGTGACTGTGTTTTTTATTAGTTAATCTAAACAATTACAACCATTAAAACTGGTGTTTTGGTAGATAGGTATAGGATCTGACAGATAATAATTTGGGCTGTGGTATCTACCAATGTAGGGAAAGAAAAGTCTGGTGTTAAAACGTAGTAGATTATTCGTAGCATAAACTGCGTCGTACGTGAATTCCGTGTGATTTTTGACTAAGAATGAGCCACCTCCGCCGTAGTCAGCGATGTCATAAAATGCGGAACTCACATTGTTTTCAAGCGGTGAACTTTAACGTGCCACGTATAATGATTTTGAAGTTGCAGTTCAGCGTAATATTCTTTGGTTTAGTACGTGTTTAAGACAGAGCGAGTTAGCAATATTATTACAGAAAATAGCTTTTTTTTAACCGACATAAAAAGGAAGTTCTGTAATCGATGTATGTTTGTATGTCCGCGATTTTCTCTAACTAATGAACAATATTGATGATTATTTCACTAACGTGATCTACGTAGTTTCAGGTTTTAGTATATACTACATCAGGTAATTATTCTTATGTATGAAGTTATATGCATAAATGTCCAGTATCTCCAGCGTTTCTAAGCGGATTTTGATGATTCTGCGTTTCGTTTGTCTTGAGTTTATGTAATTATATATATTACTAAAAATGGAACAATAAATTTATAAAAAAAGTAAAAACCGACTTCAAAACCTAAAAGGAAAAAATAACTTTCATAAAAAACATAACAGCCTCTGAAGTCGGTGTCTTCAATTCTTCAGCTTGGCACGGACTTTAGAAGCTGTTAAGTTTTTTATGAAAGTTATTTTTTTCCTTTTCGGAATTTTGAAGTCGGTTTTTACTTTTTTTTAAGTAAAATTATTGTTAACTCTAGTCACTGTCAAAAAATCGAGGTAAGCAGTAAATACTGACGAGATAACACAAACTGTCGGGTACTTAGCAAATGTTCGCCTAGGTAAGTATAGATAGAGGCGTGAGAGTTATTTTTCCAACTCTTACGGCCTGTTTCATAAGCTCTGTTCCATTAGTTTATATACCTGTTAGATAGTGCCCGTGGTCATAGTGAAACAGGGCTTTAACATTCAGATACATTTCTGTTCTATTTGTGGTCGGTGGCACGGGTCTTGCCAATCTTGTGGTCCGCTGATGCCCGATACACACATTTGTTCTCATAATTGATGAAGAAGCATGACGTTGACAAATGATTCGTCTTTTGTTTTGCTTCATTTGTTTCTGTTAGTAAATTGTAATGCAAAAACACACTAACATGCTTTTTCATTACAATTTTGATTTTAGTGAACTTTTATTTGCAGACAAGAAAGCCTTTTTCCACATATTTTTGACAAAATTATTCGTTCATGGATCGTGAAGGCGTGGCTCGTGTTAGTACCTATACTCGTATACGCGAGCTAAAATCTCCTTAAACAAATTTTTTAACACAGTTTTACCTTTCGTTGACGAAAAAATTAAACATATTAAAAATATTTCGGATAGACTTTCTAAGATTAATTTACATTCGGCATTCACTCTTTTCAGATACTGCTGTTAGGTTCACATTTAATGTGTTTTCTCCTCTTTATGGAAGCAGCCACATCTTATAAACAAAGTCAAAGAATTAGCATTGCCACCCAACGTGGCAACGTTACCAGCCTTTTGGGCACTTTTCCCGCTGAGTGCGATGCGGACGAATTTTTTGATGCCCCATAAGCTCTCCTCTTTCTATCCTTTAAATACGTGTACATACATATATTAGAGATAGATTGTATTTAAGAATTTTGTCTAAAATATATATAATTATCATTTCGTAGACACTAGAAAAAAAAACTCATTAAAAATGTTTTAAGTTTCAGTTACCCAAATTAAAACTTACAGAAATAATATTCATTAACGGCGACTTTATTAACCTTATCAGATTTGAGTAGCACTGACAGTCTCATTTCTGTGTTAATTTATTTTTCAAAAGCAAAGCTTCTTGCTGTGCACTCTGTACAAAGGGTCTCACAAAGATGTAATCCTGCTGGGACTGTCGCTGAGAATATTTGAGATGGACCTGTTTACTCAGGTGATAATTAAAAGACTTTTGTACTCAAGAAGCCTTTAAACCTTTCTCAGTAAATATGTATGTTGAAACAATTTTCCTTGTTTAATATAATATTCTTGTTCTTCTTGTTCTAACTTTCTTTTTATGGTGTTTTGTAAGGTCCTTAGTAAAGTAGGAACAAAAATGTAATAAGTTAGGAAGGTAACTAACTTTTTTTTCCCATAGAAAGTTTACCGTTTCATCTTCGTTAAGTATCGTGACATACCCTATTTTTCATCATAACATCCATTCTTTTTTCATAACATTCATTCTTTTTTGCTCAGGAACAATCCGTAGTTCTTGGTGGAGGTCCTCACGAGAGCAGGGAAATGGTCTCTGGGGCATCATCATCAGCCTTGTTCCACCTACTGCTGAGCATTAGCCTCCTCTTGTGCCATGATACCCTGATCCGTGCGAGTCTTATCCAGGTCTGACCCACGATCTTTTGTAGGACGTCCACATGACCTGTCATCTTGGCATCTCTCATATCTGTTATATTCCCCAGATATGTTGGAAAAAGTACGTAAAAACATACATAGATAACGCATTAATTTCATCTCCATTCGAAAGGGTGAATACATAGTCAAACTCCCAGCGTTGTAGGTTTTATTGCCAATCTAGCATAAAATTATCTATTTGAAACTTCGTAGTTATTAATATGAATGTGGCAGAATTCCAATTACAATAGAATCTACATGATCAGGCATCCAGCATGATTGTGTTAGTCTGTTGAAGTTTCGGCGAATTCTTGCGAATACTTGCGTCATAGTTTACTAGATTTACAAAATGTATAGCATATCTCTGATGCTTTGTGAGTAGTACTTATTTTATGTATATTAATTTATTTTTCTTGAAATTATTTACGAGTAAATAGAATTCTAAGCCGCGTTGGGGAAGCCGGGGGAACGCGGGCGCCTTAAGGGATATCTTGAATAAAACCTTAGAAAAACATGATAATGAAAATAATTAATTTATAAGTCTCAAGAACCAAAAAGACGCTATCACTATACACAAAACTTTCAATATTTAAGAAAAATAAACTATTTTGTAGACTAAATTAACTACTATCATTCTAAAATTATTATAGAAATAAAAAGAATCGAATACAATACAGTTGAACTCGAGGAGCTCGTGGCTAAGTAATAACAAACACTCGGGTCGATCTATCATGTTAAGCTACGCTTGCCGGAGTTGGTCTGTGGATGGGTGAGCATCTTTACATACTGAGACATATTTATAATATTATAGTAGAATATTCAAGTCAAGAGACAGACAAGGTAGAGTTGCTGATGCGAACCTCCGAAGGCAAGCCGGTAGGAATCTTTATATAAGGTGCTTTCACCACTGATCTCGTCATCATTATCCGCTTTGTCGGCACAGGAACAGTTTGATCCATCTGTAATATACACGGCAAGTGACCCAACCCTCACTGGAATCCGAGCACCAATATCCAGGGTACAGACACTTCATGTCTTATTCTCTGATTCTTTTTCGTATTTTTTTCCTTTGTCTTTTCTTCTTTCCTTTCTTTTTATAAGCTGGTCTGTGTCTCTGGTTTCTGTGTCTGAGGTTCTTCCAAATTATTTTTATAATGTGAGCTGCCAGTGGTTCATTTTTGTACTTGCGCTTCGGGTTGTGGCATGATATCTGCAGGCGCTTACGGCTGTCTCCATCTCCTCAAAATTCTATTTAGCATGTTCTGTCTTCCTTTGGTAGAGGTGAACCATAATTGTATCTGCAGACAAAACATAACTAAACTAACATTAACTTTACCTTAAAAACGGGTACTTTACGTCCGAAATGCCCCCCGAGGTCATATAAAATGAAAACGTCAACAAAATCGAAAGAATATTAGGTAATTATTTCAAAAAGCCACATAATTGAATGTAGTAATTAACTTAACAAATTAGAATTTAACACCTATAAAAAAGATTTAAAAATGAAAACAAATAATAAAAATGTTACCTTACGTTTTTCGTTTTGTCTACAAGCGACGAGCAGTCTCGCAAGCGCGAGGTCGACTGGAACACGATCCGACTAGTTCCGAACGTCTCAATTATTATTAATCGCGAGTAAAAACGGATGTCCGTCTTAGAACCTAAGGGGCCCGCAATGCCCCGGCTTCCTCTATGAGTGGGCGGTAGATTGCAGGGGCCATCCATATCTTACACAGAAATGGTGGTTGTATCTACTTTACTCATGATGTATATTTTATTATTGAGAAGATAATAATATAAAAATGTAGGCTTAACAAGTATCTTGGACTCCATAAGTACCTACCTACTATCGTTGAAACGCACACAAAGTAAAGTTTCCTTTTTACCTGTATCGGCCATAGTTTGCAATGTCGACCTAGAAACTTAGAAAATGACTATTTTTATAAAACTCCCTACTCCAGTCTCCTAACACAATTTTATCTATAAAATGGCTTCTATTTTTGTCGTCACCTCCTTGTCAGAATAAAATTAACTTTTAAGAGGAAACACTCGTCTGAAATGCCTGCAACCTTTCACAGCTGACAACAAACCGATGAGGCGGTTACTTTAAGAATGTTTGAGCGGTTCAATCGATCAACTTTTGAAATACTTTCATATCTTCACTTCACAGACCATTTCTTAACCAAAGAGCATTTGAGTTTAACAAAAGATTCAGTTTTTATAACAACGGTGGATTTATCTAGTGGTCTTTTGCAGGTCTTTATTGATCCAGCATGATGTTATTACATTCTAAAATTAACTTTTACTTGCCAAATTTTTCTAAGATTTTTTTCAAATCTAATTATACAGATGACTTTTACTAAAAGCGTAATATCTTCCTTCAAACGTATTTGAAAAGCATTAGCTTTTATAAAACCTATTTGCGAAAACATAATTTATTGCTGTCAACAATTTTTATCTTGAGAAATGGCTTTACCATTTTACGATTACTTTAGTAAACTATCTTGTAGCATCACTAAAGTAACAAAATATATTAATGACAAAGTAATCAACACTATGATCAAGTAATTATTTTCTTCTAAACTTGAAATGTACCTACTTTCATAATATAGTTATTGTACGGCCATTATCACTTGGATGGATGATAAAATTCGTGATGATAACTTATGCCAACATGAGTGTTGTTGCTCTATAAGGCACTAAGCTCTTGAGGCTCCATAGAGTAGCTGTAACAATTCACATAGGTCCAGTCCATAAGATGACTGTCACCGGAATCTGTAACCAGAAAACATCCATATCAAGAACGTAATCTGCAATCAAAACATCCCTATCACGAACATAATCTGCAATCAAAACATCCATATCAAGAACATAATCTGCAAACAGAACATCCATATCAAGAACAAAATCTGCAATAAAAACATCCATATCAAGAACATAATCTGCATTCAAAACATCCATATCAAGAACGTAATCTGCAATCAAAACATCCCTATCACGAACATAATCTGCAATCAAAACATCCATATCAAGAACATAATCTGCAAACAGAACATCCATATCAAGAACAAAATCTGCAATAAAAACATCCATATCAAGAACATAATCTGCATTCAAAACATCCATATCAAGAACATAATCTGCAATCAAAACATCCCTATCAAGAACATAATCTGCAATCAAAATATCCGTATCAAGAACATAATCTGCAAATAGAACATCCATATCAAGAACAAAATCTGCAATAAAAACATCCATATCAAGAACATAATCTGCATTCAAAACATCCATATCAAGAACAAAATCTGCAATAAAAACATCCATATCAAGAACATAATCTGCATTCAAAACATCCATATCAAGAACATAATCTGAAATAAAAACATCCCTATCAAGAACATAATCTGCATTCAAAACATCCATATCAAGAACATAATCTGCATTCAAAACATCCATATCAAGAACATAATCTGCAATCAAACCCAGAAGCTAACATCTAAAATCTCGCAGCAATTTCCAATAAATATCAGCGACATAACGTCCGCAGTAACGCCCCAGTACACGCAGCTAAGCTTTCTCGCCATTTTCCATAAAATATGCATTTTTCTCTGAACGTTATTGAAACCGTCGGTTACCTGCGTATAATAAGGCCTTGTACCCACCGTGCATAATTTAGTCCTCCCTGGACACTTGGCAGCGCTGTCTATAACTTATAGCATTAGGATGTGGACGTAATGTTTTGAGCAGCTTAGCCTTGAGTACCTCGTCTTATAGTTAAGGTAGTGGGTACATCGGTGTGTCCTGTGTTTACAATATTTAGACACCAGCAATTTACACTACGCTAACTTGAATTTTGGGCAATTTCCGTTTTTAATGCCCAATTATTTATACATTGGCGAGCTATTAATTTCTCGGCTTTTCAGTTTCCACACAGCTAACTCAGGTAAATTCAAAACTAACAATTAATTAGCGACATTCCTTGTATTATCAAGAGAAATGACAAAAGTGAAAATTTTAATAAATTATCTTTACCAATAAACAGTTATCCAATTTTTTCTTTAAAACGTCTCTGGTGTAAAATCGACTTTTTCAAGTTAGCGTAGTGTTCATTGCTGGTGTTGGTTTGTAGGCTTGCAACCGATATTCACCTGTTTTGAATGTTGTCAGTAACTTGAGTTTTGGTGTTGGTTATTTTGGAGAATAATTTTGGCTCTAGGTAATAGCCCTGATCACATAATATCACCTTTATATTTCGATCTTAAACCGTTTACAGCTAAACTGCTGAAACGGAATAAAAAGGTAATTGAGCTCAGGATAAAGATATCCGTTATTACAATTTTTACCACGCATTAACAACAGGTTTTAAGTAAAAATATTTTCTCAAATAGTTTATTTGCCCAGCCGAGACTTGAGCTCGGAAGTCTGGCGACCGGAATATTAACAAGGCTTTGTTTATAGCAAGTCAGTTACAATTCATAACAGCCTTTGCTGAACATTATTACTCTAAGCAAGTAACTATTCTAACCAGAATAGGTACGGTTAGCAACAAAAGTCGCTAACATATTTAAAGTGGAAAACAACACCGCTTTTGTAGACATTCCTATTTATAATATAACAAATCAAAATCCTGATTCAACAAACAGACTTAATAAACCAAAAACACAATGAAAATTAAGGCGTTTTATATTTTTGCAAAATTGAGATTCTATTAGTACCTGACGGTTAATTTTAGACTATTGTTGTAATAGTAAATTATTTTCTGACTTATTTCTACTTGGGGTATAAAATAAAAAGTCATTGAGCTTGACAGCTTGTATTGCTGACTGTACCTAGTTATATCGCGCGCTAATTTATTGCTACAGCTGAATGAATTTGTCACAACTACATTTTATTAGCGACTGAGTAATAATTGGTTCCAACGCTTTCATTTTAATACTAGTAATTTATTCTACTAAAAATAGCTAATTATGTCATTCAATCGGTTACTTAAGTAAATATTGCACTACTAAAGTAATTCATTTTGTTTACAAATAAGTTCTCGCTTCTGGAAAATTATTTTTACTTTTCAAAAAAATCTCTGACGCTGTTTCCACAAGAAAACTTTCTATGTGGGTGTTCAGTTTCAAAGTTAACATAACAACACGCCTTGTTTCCACGGAGGGTAGGCAGAGGAGTTCCTATGATATTGCCATCAACCAGGCACAAATCCAGACTCCGGAGTGCTACTGAGAAATTCCAGATATAAAAACCCAATAACGTTTTGCCCAACACCGGGAATCAAACCCAGGACCTCATGATCAGCTGTAGCGCTAACGACCACTAGACCAACAAGCCAGTTCAAAGCTAACATCTTATTTATTAATTAAACTTGTTAGGAAGTAATTAAATCTTCGGGACCATTTGCTTGCACGATCAGGTTCTATATTCATTACCAGTTTTATGTTATAAGTTACACAAGGAAAAGTTGCTGTCGAGTTCTCGTAATAAGTCACGGGTCATAATTGATTAAATTTACCTTTATCCAAAAACCCAGCATAAAGATATTCTTCAAACAACTAACCGTATAAACGACTTTTATTATGTCAAGTAAGTAAATAGAATAAGAATTCGTAGCGTGCGTCGTAGCGACGTAGCACGCGTAGGTTATTCCTCTACGGCGGGCACGTAGCGCCACTGTTTGTAGGCTATATCTACGCCGTGCTACGAGGCTACGAAGCTACGCATTTCGTAGCGCTACGTGTCGTGTATTCGACGTTCTTAGTTCCTAGACTTTATCAAATGAAGATGAATTTTCATAAAATGTCTGGAAAATATTCTAAGTTTACAAATCGTTCGTGTCTACCTCTGTGCTTGTAAATGACATACTTGCAAGCGTAGCGAAGTTTATATTTTGTTGGAGATGAGTTTTGTGCATGCGAGTGATTTACATATCGAGATTCTATTGTAATTCTCGCAAGTTAATTTCTCTATTTCGTACAATTGCAGTCCAAAAACTTGGAACACAATTTAATTAAGTTGAGCGGATGAAACAATGGTGCACAACAGACTGTACGAACATCTTGAAGCGATGCACATGCAGATAAAGTTTTAAGTTAATAGCGTTAACTAGGCGCAGCTAACCCGTCGCCGCCTGACCTCGCGCGCTTGGCACGCTCCGCGCTTCTCGCAAGCGTTGCGGACGCGATAAATCTTTGTGCGGACACTTTTTCTGCTTCCCACCCCCCCTGCACCTCCTTCCCCCCTTCCCCTTGCACGTGTTTGTCGCCACCTCACGTTTTTGATTTAACTTTTTGTAAAGGTTCCGCGGGTGTCGCGCCTACACCAACTTATTGCGTCGATAATCTCCCTGTATATAAATCTGTTTCCGTGACGCTTTTAGGGTTATGTTTCCTGTTTATTTCGCTCATTTGAAAGGGAAAACGTTTTAATGTTTACGATATCACGTTTTATGCAAGTTTTTTTAAATTATTTTGCGCGATTTTTATTCGGTTATCCTTTGTTTGTGTTGTGAGAACAAAACTAATCCACAGACTAAATAATACCAGAAGTACAAAACTGTTCCGACTTTTCGTTCCAATGGAGTAATGAGTGTATCTATCGGAGTACATCGTTGGATGGGTGCGGCGCGAGCGTAAATGCAAATCATATATCTATGAATGTATACATTACATTTCCATAATATTAATACAACGTAAAGATTGTAGAAAGTGGAAGGAATAGGGAAACAAGTGTAGAGACTTGTTCAAACTGAGCGCGTCGACGCCGGCGCACGGCCGCGTCGACGGCGCGTGCGTGAGCCACTGGGGGTTGATTAAAAAATATCCGGTGTGCACGGCCGCTTCGAATCCGTATTACTTTGCATAAAAACTCTCAAATAAAATATGGCCGGTCTGCATTCATTGAATATTCAGCATCGGAGCTGTGCCCGGATTAAAATAATATTTTATAACGACGACAGGAAATTAAATCTTTTCTATTGTTTTTGTCACCTAAACGTTCAACAATAGGCGGAGATAAAGCGCGCACTCGCGCTGAATGGAAAGGTGTCGCGCTTGTAACGTCGGAGTTCTGAGAGTTTCATCTGTGAATTTAAGATGTTTTAAAAGAAAAACAAAGGAGTCTTGACGCTTATTAGAAAAGTTTTTGTGTCGATTTGCATAGTTGGATTTGTGGAAGATATTTTATTATTTCTTGTGTTTGTGGAGTTATCAGGCACGCGTTGTGGATGTGTGCGCCGCACGTCGAGCAGCGCGGGCCACTGCACCGGGCGTCGGCCACCGAGCGCTGAGCAGGTCAATAGTCGCGCTGTGGAGCGTGAGGCGTGTTTAGTGTGGGGCCCCGAGATCGGCGACCGGTAATGGTCGGAGATTGCGATTGCATCAGGTTCTCGAGATAGCGTTCTTATGCTTGATTTTGTGTAAATATACAAATTGGTTTCGATGTACTTACTATCGGCAAATCTTAAGCATGCTCAGTTTAGAAAATATTTCTGCGGAAGCGCCGCTAGTGGCAGATCACACCCATTCCTGGTTTTGCCCAATTAGAGATAATATGCATTTATGCGTGTTACAAAAAATAACAAAACAAAATAAAACCTGCATCTTTTTGGTCAAAACGCATGCATCGGGTGATGGAGTCGTGAGCCATGCTATGCGATTATCGCCTTAAAGGTGAGCATGCGGAGGTTTAGCCGATGAAACAAAAGCAGATGTATGCCTCGAACTTTGCTTAAATTACGTAGGTTGTGTATCGTATAATTTCGTATGTAAGTCGATCGTAAATATTGTGCTGGACATTTTGGTTATCATACAATCAAATATTAAAATGAATCCAATGGGTTATTTAACAAACACGGATTAGATGCTAAAACATTGTCCGTGACTAAACACCCAACTAATCCCAAATTAAATACTGGTAATAGTAGATGTATGGTGAGCAAAGTATAACAATAGCAGCCGGACCGTGTGTTAGTGACGTGTTCATAAATAACGCGCGTGTAACAATGTCAGGCGATACCATTTAATTTGTCCAATTACAGTGGTTTACACAACACAGCCGCAGTACGTATTGTCACTAACGACAATTTATATGGCATTTAATATAATAATGTTTAGAAACAATGAAATGACATAGGATTTTCAATGAGAATAATTTGTGTTAATTAATATTATAAATCAAATACCTACCATATTATGATATGCATGATTAGCTATTATAGATTTCAGGCAAAACAGAATAATAATATGCTTACATGCCCGCTTGGAAAATATCCAAGCGGGCATGTAAGCATATTATTATTCTATTCGAGTTTGAGCAATCTTCAGAATATCATGAGTTAGTAAAAACTATGATTAGGTATGTAAAATGCACCTAAAAAGACTTTGATTGTGTAAACTAACACACCTACAAATGTATGTCTCATATCACTCTCAGCAGTAACGGGCGTGACCCTTCGAACACGGCTCGCTACACACTAGTCGATTCTTTGCGCACACTGAGTGATCACGCACCTGTGCCTCTGTCACGCGGATTATGATCGATCGTAACTAGATACCCGTGTGTTCTGTCACGCTGTTTTTAAGAAGGCTGTGTTGGGTGAATATCGATTCGGGTACCTTCACTGTTAAACATGGAGCCTATGTAGTGCAGGAAACTAAAGAAAATCTTGCCGTTACAACAGTTCCAATAGGTAATCTTATAAAGCTTGTTTTATGTGAAATCCTAATAAGATTTCTAGTCCTAATAAGAAGAATCCTAATAAGAAGAATCCGAGAAGAGCGAGTTTTGTAGATGACATCGACAACTAAGGAGTAATTGAGCTTGATTCTGCAGCACCGTATAAATGGATGTAGCTGTAAAACCGAAATAATAAAACTCTTTCAAAAATATCAATGCTCACTTTGTTGGCTACAGCTATTATAACCGAGAGAGAAGCCGTAATAATTATTCGCAAACGTCACGTTTCTAGGTCGCTTGTCATCCTTTAGAATAATCTTTAGGATTCCTATTTGACGTTGTTACTAAAATTGAAATTCAAATGTTAACATAGCATTATTTGTCAAACGTCCTCATGTCACAAGTTTGTCACTCGTGTGACGTATTTACCTTATTTTTTCCGCGATTCTTGACATATATTTTTTTTTGGTTCAAAGGCGCACTGTGTTCACGCCAAGCTGTCAGCATACCGATGCGCCGTGACAAACGTGACGTAAAATTTACAAGCAGGGCACGGCACGTCGCAATACTTGCGTGGGGACAGTTTGGTACACTGTATAATTAGGTGACTGACGTCTTGGTCCCGGGGAACGCTTCTTACGCTGGGAGCGTGACAAATAAGTGTTAACTGTTTGAGACATCCTTTCTGTGTCGTTCATAATACCGATATCGACATCGCTACTGTAGGTCTACAGACCTACAGTAGCGATGTCGATATCGGTATTATTGATTTGACTTTATTATTCCTATTTATTGGCTTGATTTTCTCTGACGTGAAAGAGTACACTCTTTCACGTCAGAGAAAATCAAGCCGGTAAAATCAACCATGTTTAAATTAGAGAATTAGAATGAGCAGTGGCAACTAAGCGTTGCGATAGTCTGTTTTTATAAACTCAGCAGTGATCTCTTAGTTCATTTTTTTATCTCCTTTTCTAACGTTTATCTAAATCTCTTAATGCATTTTAAAAGTTGGACTTTAAGCTGATATTAGATTTCTAATTGCAAGTTCTTTCCACACGACAAAAACCTTCTCTGTAATTCTGAAAACTAAAGTAAAAATAATTAATCTCACCTCTTATTGAAGATTGAACGATAGTAATTATAGAAGCGAACCATTAATATTCTGCAATTTACTTTTTATACAAATTCAATTTAAAACTTGAATTTCTTCGTAAACGGTTCGAATACGAAATTTCTATTAGTTGTTACTTGTGCAAGCGGTCACTTGTTACTTGTAGTAGAGGTGTGCAAGTCTAGCAACATTTTAACGCCCCGACTTTACTATGTAGAAACATTTAGAAATTTCCAAGTAAAGGGAGAAGTTTTAATAAATTTACTTTTTAACTCGGGGCGTATAAAAATATTAGCATTACGAATTCAATTTTCATTTGAATAAGAGAAGAGGTTATTTCTCGAGATGAATAAAGTAACGTCGGATTTCCCGGAGACTTATTATGCACTTAGGTCCTTGCAGAGTGGGCACGCCACTATTGCGGCGATAAAACCCCTCTTTGAGGAGTGGTTGGAGAGGCGCCACGGCGTCCTCACAAGGCGGGAGGAAACGCCCGGGTGTTACCATTGTGTGGATCGCCCGGAGGACACGGTGGAGCATACGGTGCAGGTCTGCCCGGCTTGGACGGAGCACCGCCGCGTCCTCGCGGAGGCGATCGGCGGTGGCGATCCCTTGCGTCCGGCTCTGGACCAGGCCATAGTACGGAGCGAGAATGCATGGGAAGCCATCACCACCTTTTGCGAAGCAGTAATGCTCGCGAAGGAGAAGGCGGAACGCGTGAGGGAGAGGCAATCTTTGCGCCCTCACTCCCCTAGTCGCCGCAGGAGACGCCCTGGGCGTCGGGAATCGATAGCTGATTCCCGGCCACCGTAGGCGCGGGCTTGCGGATGGCGAGCAACGGGTAGCTCGCCGTCCGGTAAGGACCAGGCTCGGGTCGACGGCGCGTTGTGTTCCACGCGCGCCTCAACGAGATGTCAGCACTAGCTGAAGGGGTCCGCTAAGGCCAATGCCTGCTAGGGTCGCGGGTTGTTTAAAAGAGTTACCGTGGCCCTGGCACAGACAACTGAAGGAACACGGGTGGGTTTTAGTAGAAGTCTGACACGCCCTCCCGCTCCGCCCGGAGCGGGAAAAGTTATTCAATGATTTCCCATCCAAAAAAAAAAAAGATTCTTACAGAGCAACTGAGGCTAAAATGCTGCAAGAAAACATAGATGTAAAAATGCATCTATTATTGGATTATAAGTATCACAATATGTTGGTATTAGTTTTACTGAAATATTTTTCTGATCCCTAAGCTAGGCTCGCGCCCAATTACATGGGAAATAAACAGAACTGGCACTGTTATGTTTCCACAATACATTATATACTTACTTTCTTCAAATACAGACTTTGTACAGTGACTTGCTATTTACCGATATATTATATATTGTCGCCAGTGACGTACATACATGACAAATGGCTGGCGATGCGTCGCAGCGTGCGCGGATATATCCGAACATTTGACTGGTGGATACAAATCGTAAGAGATTTGTCTTGATGGCTCCCCTCTTGTGTGGTGCACTGTTACATCCCGCTCCCTCATAGAGGAATGGTAGGAATTTGAGGGGGAGTTGATTTGAGTAACGTTTGATTGAGTTTGGGACTGGTTTTGTTCTTGATTACTCGTACCTTGGTTAGTGTTGATATTACAAACGTCTTGAGAAGTCAAACTGGAAATACCAATAAAACTCAATTTCAACTTAAATTAAAGAAGCCACGTTTGATATTTATTAGCGCAATAAACATTAACATAGTGTTATGGTCCTCATAGTAGATAATACAAGTCATGGCACTTACTAATGCACGCCTCTTCAACGTATCACCTACATGCTGTCCAGGGACGCTTGACAAGGTTGCGTTTCATTATGTTTCGTTTTGGACATCGCATCTTCCTTCAATCTGAAATAATTATTTATTATTAATTTCTTTCACAAAAAAAAAAACCATATTATTATTATTATTAAAAGCCTGTGATGTCCCACTGCAGGTCAAATCTGAAATAAATGCTAAATAAACTCTCCTCACGTACAGCCTGCACTCAACTCTCAAAATAACTCCAAAATTCACCTCTACACTCTGACCTACCTAATTTAGAAGCACCATTTTTTCCTTTAATATGCGCGCTCACTAAGATCACGTTTCCAGAAACAGGAAGCCGGAGGGCGCCGGAATTCCAATATTGTAGCTTCCGAAGTAAAGCAGCTAAATATTATGCGCCAAGACATTCGGGTTTTATCAGAAAGGGTTCTTCAGCGCAGCACTCGAGACCTGTTCCCTTACACGTGGCTTTGTGCCCGTTATACTTATTTTGTTACTCGAGCCTTTTGAAGCGGTTTGAGGTTTGTATCTGGGTTATTATTAAGTCTTTGTGGTTTGAAGTAGGTACACTTTCCTGGTATTCTTGAATGGTTGATTGAAAGGAATTTGTTATTTTTTGGCAGTACCGAGCGATATCTTTTTTCATTTTCTGATATATATCTTTATTCCAAGCCATCTCGGATACAGTCAGTATACCCACTTCAATTCATTCTATTCGCTTGATCGATCGTTATATTTAGCCTACGAAAATATCAGCTTCATAATATATTTTACTTACTAGGTTTCAAGACCAATTTCTCCAAATTCTTAATAACCAAATCCACCCTCACATTGACAACCTTTGGACCTTTTGAACACAATACGAATCAATCTACCTCCTTTGAAGCGTTTTTTTTTTCAAACCGGCAAGGGTTAGGGTTCCAACGCTCGCGTTATAAATTGCACGGTACGAAACTCTTTGTTCCTCGTCGGGGTTCAATGAATACTATATGAGTTCGTTCTGTGCCAGCCCTGCACGGATGTCAGGGCTTCTCAAGGTTTTTTCGGCGTTTCGTATTAACATTAGATATTAATATGAGAGGCATTTGTTTTGCGTTTGAAGAGTTTGTGTGCAGATATTTTTGAGGTCATGTGACTGTTTCGTATTGAGTTGCATGTGATCTGTTTCATGTTGCGATACCTTTGGTATGATTGCGGTCTATTTAGTATGAAATTATAAGGTTAATTAAGGCTAGTTGTTTATTGTTTAATGGCAAGAACTTAATAGAAAAGGCCGTGTAGTCAGCAGTTCTGTCGAACAAAAATAAATGTTCACCGCTCTTCGGACAGTTCTCCTGAAAGCACTCACCCTACACATGCCCTACTTGTCTAATTCCACCAGCACTTTGTACCATATCATTCCAACAACAGAACAATATCAACAATGTAGACAACACAATCAAACTAGATTACAAGCAACATTAAAAAGTTGCAACAAACGACAAACCTCCCAGAAAGTGCTTCATTTTATATTTAAACTGTCTCATACACTGTTGTGATGTCGGTTTTTTGGTTTACTTTGTATGCTTTTTTTAGGAGATATGTACTGGGATTTTTTGTGTGTGGAATAAACTAGACTACTAAAATTGTACCCGGAGTAAGTTGAAACTTTATATCTCGATCATATTATTACCTTGTAAACGTTTATTGCTATACCTATTTGGCCTTATTCCAACGTCGATACAAGTCACGATAAAAGCGTGTTTAAATAACCTGCCCTAAGATAATACACCATAGCTTTAAAGAAATATCTTCCAGCTGTCGGCGATCTACTGCAGTCTCATTGTCCTCCGTTTGTAGGTAACCGCCCGATGTACCTAGCCTGGTAGAATCACGTATCTCCATACAGATGCAAGGAAATGCATAAAACCTTCAACCATTCCATGCAATTCGTGAGAAGAAGTGTGATCTATCCAACAGAACCTCGGTGATCTCTGTGATGTTAAACCATATTCTTTTCGAAGCGCTCTGTAGCAGTAACAGATGTGGTTGAATAAAGGTAATAATACCGTAATGGAAGTCTCCATTGCCCCAAATAATGCTTAACGTGACCCATATTTTATTAAATAAAATAATGTAGGTAATTTTTTCGAAACATTTACTAACGAACGGTATATTTTATTTGACTGAATACAGTCCTTAGTAGTAAAACCGACATAATCTGTAGACTCAGGCCTTTTCCATGATATATCTCTATTAACCACTTTATGACCTACCTTTATGAAAATGTTATTCAATAACAGCGACCTTAAAGCGAAAAGCGCTCCAGAACAAAGTATGAGCGTAATAACAAGCGCTGGATCGCTGCATGCCTCATTTTGATTGTACTCATTAAGCCTCTGCAACTGCACATATTAGCTCGCAACCTCTCGACCTTATTTCGTAAACAATAAAGGCTGTTTTTGTGTGCTGCCGCTGTGTAATTAAGTATCTTTGTATTGAGTACGATTCAGCCAGCATAAGCTTTTGTTTTGCGAATTGCATTGAGAGTATTATCGAATGTTCTGTGCGATGTTGTCCAGTTTCCAAAGAGCTGCATACCTACGAGTTGTCGTCCACTGCAGAAGCTCTCTGTTGACATATTATCGGTTTCTAGACAAATTGTTAACTGCAGAAGTGTTATGATTAAAACAATACTGTAAAATACTCAGTGGTCATGATTGATCAAAGACTGGCTCGGCACTCCCAGATAGATCTAATCGATAGCAGAATCAGGAAGTTGACACATTGCGCTAGCGTGGAACTATTAAAAAAGTCTATGTTGCACAGTCAATCATGATTTACTGTATTCCAGTATGGGGGGGGGGGGGGGAGGGGGATGCATCCAAAGTTAAGTTCCTAGAGGCTGAACGTGCTCAAAAAACTTAGATTCCCAACCGTAACTCTTTACTCAATAGCCGACCTACTTAGTATTCGACAATTGTATATCCTACAAGTCATTATAAAAAAAAATAAGTCGCTTCCAGTACATCCCACAAGTCT
This sequence comes from Dicycla oo, assembly GCA_948252095.1. Lineage (NCBI taxonomy): Eukaryota > Metazoa > Arthropoda > Insecta > Lepidoptera > Noctuidae > Dicycla > Dicycla oo. The sequence continues at coordinate 1,248,956 of OX411711.1, read as the reverse complement.
AACAAAAATACGAAATGATATAGTTGCTAAAACACTATGATTTAAAACTTACTTCGCTAGACATCAATATTCTAATCAAGATACAGAAACATGATTGTTCATATTATTAAATAGTAATGCTTTGTGTAATGTGTATATTTTTTATGTATAATATATACATTGTATACGTATAAAAATTAAATAGTTATAAATCTCTTTATATATTCATATACACACACATACACAGAAACACACAAGCACACACACTGGCGCACGCATGCGGGCGCGCATACGTTCATTTAGTAAAATCGTGTAATTAATTTAATCAAATATATATAATATAAGCTATTAAGGTACATAAATGCAATCGCGCTAAGGGAGTGCGGCCTCTCCTGGCACAGCTGGTTTCACACTTAAAAGGAGAAGTCAACCTCAATATTGTTAAACCAACTTTTGTTATCGAATAAAACATTTTTATTTAATTTTTCATTTCAATACGATGAGATCCAACGTCTTTGTAAATCTTAAGGAGTTACTAAGTACGTGATTTGTTAGTTACTTAGTAAGGTTAATTGAAAGGAAATATATTTTCATTTTGTTTTTTATTCCTGATTTTTCTTTGTGTATTCTCACAACTAAACATCATAGACTTACACAAGCATACTTCGACCGTTTCTCATTTCGAGATCACCATGGTAACGAACTTGAGAAAGTACTTGTCGATACTCAGAGCCAGTTCAAAGGTAAAGAAATAATATACTTAAAGAATAAAGGTTTTGTTCCCAAAAAACCGCTGGACGATGAGCTATTATTATTAATCTGTGAATTATATCTGCTACTGTACAATCGAAATAAGAATTTAATCAAATCTGAAAATATATTTTCTTAACTTTATCGATAGACACTTTCCTTTTTATTTTATTACCCTACATCTACCAACTCACATTTGAAAATGAAAATAACAAGCCGCCGTAGAGTTCAAAATGTTAAGTGTGAAGACCCGTCGTTAACCAGTTACTAACTTAAATGACCAATGAGTAACCAGAATTTCACATCACTAATATTTCATTAATGCAACCAATCTCAAATTAGTTAATAACATATTTCATTAATGCAACCAATCATAAATTAGTTAATAACATATTTAATTAATGCAACTAATTACAAATTAGTTAATAACATATTATATTTCATGAATGCAACCAATCACACATTAGTTAATAACGCGTTAATAAGTCGCTTCCAGTGCTCACCACCAATTGAAATATTCAAACTAGTGCTCTCAGATTCATTGGTAATCATAATCACACTAATCACTAATGAGAGTGAGAGCCAGGGAGAGTGAGCGAGTTTGTAACACGTTACTTATGAAAAGCGTCGTGGAGGATTGGCCTAACACTAAAAAACGAAACTCCTAAAAGTAACAAGTAACAATGCACACACTCAAACTGATAAGTGTGTGTGCGTTATTTATAAAGCAATTAAATGCGCGTGCGACGCAAATGAAGTGTTCGCGCGAACAAGCGATGTGCGGTTAATAGTCGCTTTATTTTAAGACGACATAAATACTTTCAAGTGTTGGATGTTCTTGTTTATATTTGTACCTTTTGGGGTGATTTGAGTGTTAAGTATAATTATGTTAGTACTGCTTTGTATCCAGCATCGTCAGACTACAGCAGCCCGCTGCTAGATGTGGGACCCTCCAATCTGACGCCTTTTTTTAACTCGACCCAATAATCACCAGTTACCATACAAAATTCGTCTCTTTGCTTCGTATTCAAACTATAGTTACAGATATAATCTGTGGTGCTCCAACTCTGTGCATCGGTCTCTTTAGTAATCCGAAAACCCTAGATCTTCTGGCATTCAACTAACGCCGAAGCTGTGCTTTTAAGGCCTTCAATAAATCCAGTATTGACGTTATCTTCTGTATTTCCTAAACATATCGGTCTAGCAGGTACCTGGCAGCTATTCATCACAGCCCCAACAACAACTCCCCGGCAGCGGCACTCAATGTTCTCCTCATTCCATTCATTCACGTCCGTATTGTCTGAAGCTATAAAATCAGACGGTATCCTAATTAAAAAGCTGTTTAATTTGATGTTATTACAGCTGCTCCATTATCTTGAGATTAGCGACGACTAAAAACGAGTTAAAAGTCATTAACTTCACATTTTTAACTCAAAGAGGCGAGGAAGTCCGAGACAGGATGACTAGTATCTGTTGAGGTTATCACTTTTCAGAGCTTTCGTTTATTAATCATTATACATAAATTACCATTGCTGACACTATTGTGCTTGTGCACTATTTTGCTTATAATTTGAGCATTTATTTGTTTAATCGATATTTAGACAGTGATTTCTTCTAAATCTGAGATCATCATGACTGTTAAGTCTCACTAGTGTCAAACAATTGTTTTTCTTTCACTGTTGTGACAGCACGATTTCATCTTTGCTTTACTGTGTTAGAAGCGCGTACATGTACCAATTCATTCAACTTCTTTCGAACCCAACAATGTGGAAGCAACAATGACTCTAATAATATCTCCATCTGTCCACACTCGCATATTACACATCTCTATGAATACAGTTATTCGGTCCCCACTAGTTAGTGCCATATAAATCATTGTCGGTATTTCTGTATGTCCGTCACTGTGAGCGTCGCCTGATTTATTAAGCTAATTACTAGTGTGTTTGTCTTGTTGCCTCGCTCTCCAGAACCCAAAGGAAAAATATTACGCGTAGATTAGTTTTATAGCCTTAATTAAGTTGAAATACTTTGACTTTGAGGTTGTTAAAACGTCTTTAAGTAAGAAAGCGATAATTTGGTTTGAATTGAGTTTGGAAGTATCGGCTTTTGAAAATGCGAGGCGTCGTTTCTGAATGATAAATTACTGAGAAAGATTAAATATTTTTGTTACCCGCTTGGGGAACGGGTCTCTCTTTTTCAGCTAAGCTTGTATAATGTAATCACGGCGGTACATAGACGTGTGCAAGGTTGTGAACCAACATATAATTTTATATTATTTACTCGCCTTACGTTGTGAAAATTCCTGTTTCGCTAAATTTCATTCGACACAATTATCTCTAACTACGAATTTATTTTCTCGTACAAAATTCTCGGCGGCTGACGCGACGTCTGAATCCAGTCAAATTGCAGGAAATTCCGTCGCAACGACACGCCAATTAACATTCACACTGTGTTGCTCACTGTTGCTCGTTGTTGCCCATTGTTGGAAGATGTTGTTCAACTCCGCGATACATTGCCATGTCAACGTCTTAGTGCTAACCTAAATGGTAGATTTAAATTATTGTAAACTGTGTAAAGTCTAGACTGATATCTGTTCTGTTCTGTTCTGGCTAAATTAATGTAACCATAAACGAGTTTTAGTGTGCAGTTTTAGTAATATCTTTATTAAGTTATTTTAATGTTTGGTTGGAAGTTTCATTGATAATTGTTTCTATTAATTGTAGCATAACTACCTACTACTCGTAGATAACTTTAAAGAATAAGGACCAAAAATCTATTGAAAAATATACAGTACTTTTTTTCCACAAATTGATTTTTGCTAAATTGTAAATATAACTGGTTAAATAAATAAATAACTTCTAAAACTTTTTAATCCACTGTCTGCTAATATTTTTCAATATAACATTAATGAAATTTTCAAGTCTGCCGTAATACAGCTATTTATAAAATCGCTTATTATGAAAATATAATGGCTGTTTCATAAAATTAAAAGTTATCGCTATACTACAAGTCCTTAAATATTAAAGGTTGTTATCGATTTTCGATATTTATGTGGCTTTAACAGAATGTCAACTGAAAGACTACGTTACTTAAGATTAAATAACCTAGTTATGGAAGGAGTTGATCAGTTATAGTCTACATTTCAATAGTCAATAATCTTTTATTCTTTCTTTATTGGATAGTTGGTAGTATGTTGGTTTTTTTTATAATCTGCAATCGCTAAGTGTTGTCACGGCAATTTTTGAGCCATTCTAAAATGGTACAAATTGCAGAGATAGCGACTCAGAAAAAAATCCAGACCAACTGTAGACAATTTCAGACGATGGTCTGAAATTGTTTCCGATTTCCGATTATTACTCCGTCTAGTGTTTATCTTGTTTATTTCAATGACTGGGTGATACGTATTGAACGTAATTGACTTTCAGAAGTACCTAAAATGACTTGACTTCGATATCAGAGCGAGATGACTGCACCATCTCATTAATTCGATCTTACACACTACTAATATTTATTTATCCACACTGTAAGGTTTAATTAAAGCGGCCAGTGGCCAGCAGGTGTAAGTTCGAGCAGTCAATTGTGAGTGTAGGTTACCCGTGTGTTTCGGCCCTTACACCCTTGATTACGAGCCGCCATGAATACTATCGTCATTAATTAGGCCGAGTGTGCACAGGACGCGGTCTACACTCCTGTTATTTTTATACCTCCCTGTTAGTGCTTTATGGTTTTCGGAGCTTTTAAATACATTAATGTAGGTGGTTATTTGTTGAAAATGGTAATTTTGTGTCAATTTAATTTTGGTTAGTGTTATTTTTACGGAGCTTGAGAATGAGTTTGTCTGGGAAAGTACTGCTATATTTATAGTATATCTACCTATTTTGGACCACTGTGTTTGGTTGGAGGCTTATCTCTGATTAAATTCGGAGGCACACACTATTGGTGATTAAACATTTTTTTTATTTCTTATTTGTATTTTGTGTTTCACAAACTATGTCAAATAAATGTTATTCTTTCTTTGTTTGTTTCTAAATGTCTGGTCTATGGTATGTCAACTGGGTTACGTTCTAGCTAGATGGGTGCAGAATACAATTGAGTATTAAGAAAATGTCATTTGAGATTTTATAATTTAATTTCTGTGGTTATCATTTTGTAAGTTGATGTTTAGAAAATTTGTAATTGAATTATTTTTATTTGACATTTGTAATTTGATAATTTAGACAATTCTTGATTTAGTACTTATTTTTTTTTTTTTTGACATTGGAATTTAATTATTTTGTTAAATTAGAATCATTGATAATGTCACAATATTTGAATGCCGAATTTAGTAGGCGGAATATGAAGAACTATTTGTATATATGTTATAAAATCTGTACAATACCATATTTCAGGCAAATAAATAAATCTATCAATCTATTTCGCCGTTCTCATAGTATTGGACATTTGGAACATAGAGTAGGTCATGAGCTTGTTCCACAAACAACTATGTATATCCAATAATAATAAAATAAAGACACAATAAGTCATCGTGCTTTAGAAACACGGATTAATACTTCTCACCCCCGCGATGTAGCAGTTAGTTAAACTGTGGTGGTATGTAATGTAAAGCAAAGGGCTGCAACTTACATAAGTAATGAGCGCGAGTCAGTCAGTCGTCCGCCGCCGTACGATTCATTATCCTGTACCCTTGCTCACTGTGCTGCTGTTGGGTTCCTACAGCTGAGTCTGTGTACCTTTAGATGTGTTAAATAAACATAAAATACATATTTTCTAGAGAAAGTTGAATACCATTCCAAATAGTCATTGTGCGGGCAAAACTCGATTTTCAAATATTAATATGTCACGGCTAAAACCCGAAGTGCGGCTATACCTAGTTTTAGCCGGGTAAAACCCGAAGCGCGGCCAATTTAGGTGTAGGCTGAAAGGTTAGGTTAGAACTGTGACCACACAATACACCAGCCAAGCGAGCGGTGTCGCGGCAGCGGCCAGCGAGTGCCAGGGTCCGAATGCAATCGGTTACCTACACCTAGTTCTAGCCGGTTAAAACCAGGTGTAGCCGCAATTTGGGTGCGGCTACATAATATAATATATATCCCTATATATACCTACGTACATTTGTAATCCCGTTCTTGAGAACAGCTCTAACGATTTCGATGGAAGTTGCAATATAAGGGTTTACGGGGGCGAAAACCGATCTAGCTAGGTCTCATTTCTGAAACAAAAAATCCTTTCCTCTATTTCCACCCGAGCGGAGCTCGCTCGACCAAGTACTACCACTTATATGTTTAACATCTACATTTACATTTGGTTGAAACCGTATTTCAGATAGGCTTGCCACCCGCGCCTGCCGTTCCTATAGGTTTAGGTTTCCTACATACTGCAATACCTCACAATTAAAGGATGCCGTGAATTTTTTTTGTTTCATATTTCAGAGTTGATCCCATTATAAAAGTCGTTCATTTTCATGAGTACCAACTACACTCCCGTAAACGATGTCCTTAGTTTACAACCTTGTAAACTTGAGGTATTCAGTTACTGTTTAAAAAATTACAAATAATGTAATATTGATTTTGTGTGACTAGTGTACGAGCACAAATATGTACCTATACACATTAAAAAATTCAAAATCGTTTTTCTCGTGTAATAACGATTGCAACTGGGAGACATGACATTGCATAATAGTATGGGCGTATGTGTTCTAAAATATTATGTTTGTAACAATATGAAATAACAAACAATACTCGTACAGTAGGAAAAAATCAATTTTAAATGTTGTTCAATGTATACATATTAGTACTCATGACTGTACACAGGAGACACGTTCAAGAGACATTTTTAAAGCGAACCATTAGTCACAAGTTATTAGGCGTGCTCTGTATTTTACTATAAAAACTTCAAACAAATACGTCTCTTCGGGGCTCTGCGACTAATTTATTTCTGTTCACAGTAATTTGTTTAATAACGTTGTTTGTTCGCGCATATTTTTATCGAGCCCTGGCGACTAGGCGTGGCTTCACTAGAATCTTTTGGGAAGATGAGTAGGTATTTGAACGACGTGCTATACCGAGATTTGTTTAGTTACATTTCGTAGTCCACACCTGGTTCTACCTATTAGGCGTATTACTGTTATCTATCTAGCCTGCGGGCCTAGCCAAAGTTATATTCGATTAGCGATGGCGCTAGTAGAAAAGGCAAAAATGTATAGGGTTGAAAGAAGCTATCGAAATGTCACGTGATCATCATTTCCATAGAGATGCGCGTCGATAGCGATTGTAGAAATAGAATGGGTCCGAAGCGAATGCCATTTGGCTAGGCCTACTGGTTTGCTGCCAATTAGTAACCATAACTCGACTGAATTAAATACAGCACAGGTACGTGTACACTCTCTTCACAGTGCTATGCCACCAATATAATAATGCATTGGTGGTATAGCACTGTGAAGCGTGTGTTGGGAGCGGGGCACATCTACCGACGCAATATACAGGCTGATTGGTAATATGTCGGCAATCCATTAGGAGGATGTAGGAGAGGTCATTTGCAACCTAATGACCCCTCATGACCCCTCATGACCCCTATGCAAATGTCAACCATTTTCGAGTAATTTGACATTTTATATTTTTTTGAAGATATCTGCGGTATAGGTTGCATGATTTTTTATTATCATTATTTACTTAATATACCTCCACGCGTTCCTGAGAAAATATATCTTGATATACTGACATAAAGACAGACAGACGGAGAACGAAGAGATCCTGTAAGGGTTCCGTTTTTCCTTTGGAGGTACAGAACCCTAAAAACTGTCAAACTGCTTTAACATTACTGCAGCAAAATGCTAAGCTTTTTTGAAAAATGAGTGATGAATTTGATATGTTATCGACTCTAGACTTGTTTGTACTCGATAATGAGATTTTTCTTTTTCATTTTACTTTGAATTTGAATATACACTTTATATAAATTTGCAATTTATTTAAGAGTTAAATTGTATTTTTGATTTGTTGATGTATCTCGTTAAGAGGGTTAAATATTTTGTAAATGTATTTATTTTTTTCTTTGTTCAGTCTATGACTTATCTTAAATGGATATTTGTCTCATGCATACTCAAACAGTGGAGTAGTTAGTTGTATAATAGATGCAGGTACGATAAAATTAATGATTGCATCCATTGAAAGAAGTATGATACTTGTCTATCTAGGAACTTTTCAAGCTATACTACCGCTTCTTTGTGGAGGAGACACTTTGATACTTTTGCTATCTACTTTACTTTCTTCAGGAAATTGTAGTATTCTATAAATACGTAGTAGAATTTAATACTCTTTATTAGAATGCACTAGCAGCGCCCCGCGGTTTTACCTGCATAAGTCTCGAACCCGTAAGAATATGGAGATAAAAAGTATTCTGTGTGTTAATTCAGGTTATAAGCTATCTGTGTGCCAAATTTCATCAAAATCCGTTCAAAAGTTTTTGCGTGAAAGAGTAACAAACATTCATCCATCCTCACAAAATTTCACATTTATAATATTAGTAGGAATTAGGATAACTTACAGAAATAAAAAAAACCAGCCAAGTGCATGTCAAAAATAAACTTAAATTTGTTGTTGAAAAACCAATGTATGGGCAATGGTATACCATATACGACACAGTGGTCTACTTGAAGGACTATAAAGTGCGGGAACCTAACGCAACAACAATAACATCGACATACGTCACGGTCAATTCTCCAGCTGCAAATGTAAGTTTGTAATCACAAAAAAAAAAAAATATATGTGATAAAACTACAAATGAATTCCATGATTCTAGGTATATAGATATTATAAGTTACTATAGGTACTAGGTTTTGATTTATTTGCGAGTATCGAAATATGTCGCATAAATGGCCGTAGTTTTTTATTGCGTTAAATTAGAAGCTTGATTGTTTTAGAGCTCCAAGGGACCGTAGACCTTTATGCGTATTTGATATTAATTTCAACTTGATACCTCCACGCATTCCTGAGAAAAAGGGTCTTGACAGACAAACAGACGGACAACGCGGTGATCCTATAGATGTTCCGTTTTTACCTTTTGAGGTACGGAACCCTAAAAACACACATAACATCACACCCATATACACCGAAGGGTCAGGCAGAGGTACGTACCTCTATAGTACATACACCCACACAACGACAGTTACGTGTACGTCACATGTATCTATCTGTAATATTGGGTTGGCTAATAAGTAATGAACGACATACAACTATTTTTTTTGTATTTATTTATTAAATGAATAATTGTTAATCATTAATAATATATTCACCGTCGTTTCCTACTACCATTCGCCATCGATCTGGCAAAGAGTGAATGGCGTCCGCATAGAACTTCGTTGGTTTTGAATTGAAGAAGTCATCTATGTATTGTTTCAAGTGTGGTTCATCGTCAAAGCTTTTTTCCCGTAAATTATTACTAAGTGATCAGTGCAGGAAAAATATTTTGTCGTGTTGTGGACGTTTGCGATGGATGTCAAGCTTCAGTTTTTCGAGTTGATCACAATATACTGTTGCTGTGTAGTATTAGTAGGAAGGAATTCCCAGCTTATTACTCCATGTATATCCCACCAGACAGAAAGCATTACCTTGCGAGGATGAAGATCACCTTTTGACGTTGGTTTTCCCTGTTCTTTACATCCCAGCCACTGGCGCTTGCATGTGTGATTAACATAGAGAACCCACTTTTCATCTCCAGTGACGATGATCTAACCAATTAAATGTGCGGCGGAAAGATAAAAGTTGTACACAAATCTCAGCTCGATAGGTCAGCTGATCTTTACTTAATTGATGGGGTACCCAAACACTATATTTGTAAGTCTTTCCCAAACCATGTAAATGATTTTCTATGGTGCCATGAGAGCACTCGAGCTGAACAGCCAAATCGCGTGTAGTTCTTCGAGGATCTTCTTCGATTAATAGTTTTAATTTATCGATATCTATTTCCACGGGGCGCCCAGACCTTGGTTGATCGGTTAAGGAAAAATCCTTATTGCGGAACCGTTGGAACCAGCGCTTTGCTGTTGCTTCGGAGACTGCATCGTGAGCTATCCTTTGACATATACGAGTATTACGTGTAGCTTCTGCAGCAGAATGCCCAGATTGAAACTCATATAATAAACAATATCGTACGTGGGTTTTAATATCACTCATTTCTTTGTGAACTTTAACGCACTAACAGTCAAACTATCAATAATGCGCATGAGCGCGACTCGCTCTTTATAAACCCTCTGGTACAGAACGTTCTCTAACCTTTCCGAAAATTCTAGAAATTATAAACTAAAACGCATAATCATTACTTATTAGCCAACCCGATATATCTGTAACAACAGTTGGAGAACCTTAATAAAATAAATAAAATAAAAATAAAATGTAATAGGGGGTCCATCAATCAAATCCAGGACTTCATGGCCTTCAGGACTTCAAGACACAATAGTAGGTATTGGAAATATTTAGTTGTCGTGAGTCGTGGTGTTTATTGGTACTTTCACTATCTACCATTAAACAGCACGACTCTTCTCTAGATCTATGGTACCAGGAAAACATAAAGGCCCGGTGACACAGTCAACTCCAAAATAAATTCAAATGGCACACAAAGTAAAGTGAGCCGAGATGAATGTTTAGCAGCATCCCCTTTCAGGCCGTCATCTGTGTCACTGGATCAAGATACCGCCGAATAGACGGCACTTTCCCCAAACTCTGGCCTCCATAATTAAAATGCTTTAGTGTTTATGTTAAATTTTGTCGTAAAAGCTGATTTAATGTTCAGAGTTATTAGCTTAGGAGCGTGGAAGAGGAGCTTAACGTTTGTTGTGTGAAGGTGGAAGCAGTTTATGGGAAGGTAGTATGAGTTTAAAGTACTATTTAAAATGCTCAATGATTCCGTTTGTAAAACGACGTTAAGGATGATTTGTTCGAGTATACCACGCTGAGACCGAGGTCTAGGTGTTTATAGCTAGTGGTCAGTCATCTAAGGATCAATATCAGCCCGCGAAGATTGACATAGTAAGTAGATCGATTGAACATTCATTATATTTTGTTTACAGTTATAGCTTCATATATCCTAATGATATTTATTTAAGGTAATCGTTAAAAAAGCAATACACGGTGCACATGACATACCGCACCCCAATAAATTCACTTTACAGCTTGGAATCTAATATCCGGCTCTAATGCAACATCAATATCCTACCTTATCTAACTATTAGGTACTTAACTATTTTTAAATCAAACATAAGTTTAGGGAAGTTATCCCGTGGTTTGCGTTTCCGTTGGCAAACGTAAAGCTACCTATAGCTTTACGGTGTGGTTTATAAGCCGGGGCTACGGTGTAGTTAAGACCCCGTGGTTTGTGAGGTACCTACTTAAAGACTCCATGTTTATAAAAAGTCGGTCGTGTATAGAGCAATCGCTGTATGTTTAGGCTTTTGAAATGTTCGTGACTTTCTGATTGACAGGAATGTAGGATTACCACGTCGAGATTGGTTGCCGTGAAATAAATATTAAATAGTTGCTAATTTAACGTTTCATGTACAGTAACTAAGTAATCAACGTTTACATGATTATTTAATTACACATTTTGAACTACTATTAATAAAGCTACGTCGTTAGTACGCCAGTGCTGTTGCGCTTGTCCATTCAGAGTTGATTGGAAAGGTGGAGTTGAGCGACAAAGTTCATGTAGGGTTAATTAGTTTATTAATCCTGTATTACCTAGGCGCGTACCGCGAGGGTTGGATCGAGGTCATTGGAAAAGGATGCTTGGAAGGATTTGGGGGAAGCCTTTGCTCACCAGTGGAACTATGTAGGCTAATATAAAATAAATAAATAAAAATAACTGAAAGTGCCCGAAAATTTACTGTATACGTATTTCCGCGTTAACAAAAAATAAAAAGATTTTGTCCAACACGTTACCAGGCCTAGAAACAACGCTAAACGGTGCTGAATTTACCTCCCGACACAATTAAAACACAAGGAGGTTCACCCATGATCCCTCCCTGATTGAGTCTTATATTGAGAAGTGACGTCGCATTATATAGGAAGTTTTATTGGCGCGTCTTCCTGTACGCGGCTTTATTAGGTACCTGCCGCCTCATGATCGAGGCACAAGTGGAAATTGACGTTTCCGGGTGAGGAGCTCAAATTAGATGCCAAGACTTGTTATTAGGGGAATGGGTGGAACATTACGTTATTTATTTTTGATAATGTAGAAAAAAGAAAAAATGCTAAGTCTTCCAGATATATAAGTATGATTTTGAAGATACCTGCGACGGAGAGTTTTTAGCTGCACGTAGTTTAAGATTAATTACCATTTAAGAAAGATTGCAGTACAATATTCCTAATTATACTTCAGCTATATGTTTGACTGTTTCTACTGCTAGAAGTTGGTCTATCGTGAGCTACCTAAAAAAAGTATTCAGTGAGAGCACCTTGTAAATATAAAAGATTTTGTGTTACGACACCTTAAGAAGAACCCGGAGTTAAAACGTATTATTAACTCTGCGAATTTTTATCAATCTTCAAAGGCAGATCCTGTTCTTCACTAAAAATAGATATCACAGAGTCAGGAAAGTAAATTAAATTCTTTTGATACTTAGCCACAGATACGCTTATAAGAAAAAATACAAGAACTGAAAAAATCTATGCCAACTTGAGGCCCGGCTTTAAAAGCTCACTGTCCTTGGTTTTACGGACGCCAATTTTAGTCTGGAGGCTTTTATTTTGTGACGTAAGCACCCTTATCTCTACTGGAATCAAGGCTCGAGTAATATTACGAGGATTTCTTATCTTGTCATTTTCAGTTCTAGGTTTAATTTTAGGTTTTTTACTGAGATAATATAGCCCCGGACATCCGATGATCAATCATTATCGCTATAACTGTTATAACGGAACAAGTTTTTCTATCGTGTGCCGAAGTTGGACAAAGATTCATTGCCCGTTGTGAGCGTAAAACGATTTTGTGATGCGATCGACGCCACAAAAGAGAGGGGGGATAAACTTTTAAAAATTATCGTCTTGGGCACAATTTCAGAGTTCGGGTCAGGGCTGCCGCAATAAATTACGAATCGATTCCGGGTGCATGCCAAATCGAATGAGATTCGATTATCGCGACGATTTCGGTGGTGATTTGTCAATTAATGACGTTTTCAATGTGTTTTATGTAAATTATTTTTAATTTATTTATTCAACTTTGGTTATTTTATTTTTATCTGACAATCGCTAATAGAATTACCCAGTAATGTAATTAATATTCGTTATTACATAAATGTCATCATTCTTTATCATTTCAGCCGAAAGACGCCCACTGGTGGACATAGAACAAGGGAAACTTATTGAAAAAATAAGTTTTTGAAAACGATTGTAAAAAATATTTCCGTTTTGTCGACACTCAATTTTAAATTTTTGGGTATTTCTTATTCCAGCTGTATAAAATAATCATAATGCCATACATTTTGATAGCAAGTTGCCCACCTCCACCCTCATGCCACCACAAATAGTAATTTTCTTATTAAATGATTCATGATATTGAAATTACTTTATTTTTCCCAATTTATTTTTTCACGAGAAAAATTATCATTTAACCAAGGAGCTCAGCTCTACAAAGTATCATTTCATATTTTTATACATTCTATAACAAAAAATATAAAAAAAAACACAATTAAGAAACAGAGAAAAACCAATGACGATCTAAGGCAGTATCGACAGTCGGTATCAAATATTGTTCAATATGTAATACCTTTTTGTCTCTTCCCCCAAGCACAGCCACTTCGATCAGTTTCGTGCTTTCCGCATCCGCAGCGGATTCATACCTGTAATACAATGCAATATTATACAGGGTGTGAAAGGTGTGGTCTTTAAGGGCCAGACCCTTACAGACGATCAAACTGAATATCTTTCTCCATGCGACCAACATCGTAGGTACTTAATGTAGATAAAATTATCAGCTATCGCATACGTTTGAGTCCTGTTGGTATTGATGTTTTGTATTGGACAGTTGATAAATTTTTCTCGAATACGATCTTGGTCCCATGGAGAAGTTTGATGGTCTGTACTCTTTACCATACCCTTACATTTGCCCACACCTTTCTGGCATACAAGCTACCTATGTATATGTATATGTATATGGCGCTGCAAGAGCGTCTAGCTAATAAAAATCGTAAATTCATTCATTCACTGACGGACAACGCACAACCTAATCAATCAATCTGCCTTACCTTTTCCCAACTATGTTGGGGTCGGCTTCCAGTCTACCCGGATGCAGCTGAATACCAGTATTTTACATGGAGCGACTGCCTATCTGACCTCCACAACCCAGTTACTGTGTAATACGATACCCCTTGGTAAGAACTGGTTGTCAGACTTTGGGCTTCTGACAACCCGTAACGACTGTCAAAGATCCACGAATGACAGCCGGGACCAACGGCTTAACGTGCTTTCCGAGGCACGGAGGAGTCTCGGTATGTAAAGATGGTCATCCATCCACAGACCAACCGCGGCAAGCGCAGCTGAACCTGATGAATCGACCCGTGCGGCTGTTATTACTTAGTCACGAGCTCCTCTCACGGACAACGCACAACTAAACCGTACTGCATATATAAACATGAAACTTTGCACATGAGTTCCATAAATTGTAAAAGTTAGCACAAATAAAAATTATTTGTGACGTTCCACGGGAAAAGGTACCTTATGGTGCTTTTTAGTTTCGGAGATATTAAATATTTCGTAAAAATATGTAAAAAAAAATTTTTTTTATTGCTGTTTCGTAAACCATATTTTCCTATTTAAACCATATTTTATAATGTGGCTTTAAAGTTTAGTAGAAAAGGTACCACATGGCCGTGTGTTATGAAAAATAAGAAAATAATACTTGCAATTATATCGGGACATGCTGCGCTTACATGATGTAAATTATATCGAAATAAATAAAGACGTTGAGTTTACTAATATCTACAGTTTTTGTTTTGTTTTTATAAATGTAAATGCTTTTTTCGTTTCATTGTACCCCACTTGTCCTTAAGTCTTCAAAAAAGTGTAGGTAAGAAGGAACTGATTAATAATTGATTATTGTGATTTTGAAATAAAATATTAAAAGTTATTCTTTTACCTCACATTCTTGCTTTTTTTTCTAAATTTTATCTAGTAATTGTTTTCTAATTGATCAGTAAAAAATCTGGCGTTCTCATCGTAAAAAATCGTGAAAGTTAAGAATTTTTTTTTTAGAAATTGGTTATTAGGCATATTCATTAGTCCATAATTATCAAAGTTTTGATTTGTAATACAGAACTTATCGCTACAGTTTTTGAAGGACAGGAGCCCAAGGAATTCGTTTTCATAGTCCACTATGTAACTTACAACGACAACATTGTTTTTGATGTGGTAAGACTTAAATCGTCTGTTTTGTAAAATTGCACAGTTTCCAATACAATCTTTAAACAAATATGTATCCGTAACTGCACATCGTAGGAGCTTGATCTTTTTTGATATCGACAGCTTATTAATTCCAGATTATTATGGTATGCATAACTCCATATGCACCACAAGGGACCTATAACCGTGGATCGTCACATTTTTACATTCATCCCCTTATGGGATTGCTAATTAAATAAATTTTTATGTTTTAGTTAAAACTCTACTTAGTTTACATTAAAAAGAAACATTTATCTTATGACTGTTGGGTGTTGTCATTCATATTAACCATTTGCTCAGTTGACACTGGTTCTGGAAAATGCTGCCTACTACGATTTAAAATGTTATAATTTAATACGAAAAATAAATAAGTTTCAATAATGGATTTCAAAGTAAAGCCAGATTTAAATAAAATCCAAAAGTGCACGCCTCACACGCTTATAATATTACAAATTGAAATTAATTGACCAGAAGGGAACTTATTAAAAAAATAGGTTTTTGAAAATGAATGTAAAAAATATTTCCGTTTTGTCGACACTAATTTTTTTTTGTGTATTTCTTATTCTGGCTGTATAAAATAAACAGAATGCCATACATTTTAATAGCAAGTTACCCGGCTCCACCCTCTTGCAACCACAAATAGTAATTTTCTTATTAAATATTTCATGGTATTGAAAATACTTTATTTTTTTCCCAATTTATGTTTGATTATCTTTGCGAGAAAAAATCTGGTGTATCCAAAGAGCTCTAAAATATATAATTTCATAATATATCTGACTAGAGTAAATATATTTGATAGCCATTCAGATCCATTTATAATACAAAAAATATTTTAAAAAATAAAGAAAAAAAATCCAAAGAAGATGTAAGTCAGTATCGACAGTCGGTATCAGATATTATTCCATATGTAATACCTTTTCCTCGTGGCGCTGTGTGAAGGAAAGTGACAAAAATATTATGTGGAAGAAAGAGAAAGAAGTACTCTAATATGTAGTAAAAAAGAGATGGAATAATAATGTTTGCGACAGCTTTTACGAGAGAAACTCCATCGTTTTTCATTAATATCTTTTAAACGGTTAGGAGTTCAATAACAACAAGCAATAGGGGTCATCCTATTTATTTCAAACCACAGCGTATATTTTTCTAAAACGTGAAGACTGACTAACAGACAGACCAACGAACGGCGGTGCATATATTTTTTTAAAGTAAATTAATAACAAAATACATTCACATTGTAATTTCATAGCTCTGATTTTGAAAACATCCCTTTTAGTATGGATTTAATGTCAAACTTAGGCTATAAGGATCATTTTATGTTGGAAAATTTATCGAAAGTAGAGCAGATCCACACGTTCGCGCGTTGTGAGGCGTGCAGTAATCAATAGGGACCCGACACACGCTTCACACATCACACAATATAGTACAAGTAAAGAATAATATAGTAGTAAAGAATAAATGTAGTAGTTTAAGTAAAGAAGGATGTACAGGTGAATTGTGCAAGTGGGCGTGGATGGCCAAATCTGAAACTATGAGAAATAGCGAAAAGTACCTACCCAAAAGAGTCGCGGGCTGGATTTTGATGAAAACTAAAACTGCATCAAGGTTTAATAGGTAGGTAAAATGTGCAAAAAAAAAAAACATAAGATGGCCTTTATATTCCAACACTATCCATTTTAGACTACAAGGAATCGGGTCAGAAATGTTGTAAATTAATAGCTGTAGTACACCCATCTCTCGGTAGGTATTATTTACAATTACCAATCAGCCGGTAGAAACCATATTTGTTTCAAAAATCGCCGAAAAAATCGATTCTACTCAACTCACAACTTCCCACCATCCCGCTCAGCATCACTTCATCCAAAGACATCGATGTCCATTAGAACTCCCAAAGTTTTGGGGGCCGAACAGCCCCCCATGAGTTGTGTGCCGCGATGGGTTTGCAGGTACCGTAATGGGCCTGTGAGGGCTGTAAGAGCCGCCTTTGTAAGAGCAAAGTTGTATGCACAGGTAATAAAAGTAAAAATGAGGTCATAAAACGCAGGATTCTCATATTATTTCCAGAGAGTGCGTTGTATCTATATGTTATTGAACTTTACTCGATATATTTTTTCTTATGTATTTTTTACTTTTATTTCAAAACAATATCAACGTCAACGTTAATGTTGTATTGAAAAAGTACTAACCCCGGCAAGTTGGGAAACTAATGAGCTGTTGGCAATAGTACTAACCCCGGCAAGTTGGGAAACTAATGAGCTGTTGGCAATAGTACTAACCCCGGCAAGTTGGGAAACTAATGAGCTGTTGGCAATAGTACTAACCCCGGCAAGTTGGGAAACTAATGAGCTGTTGGCAATAGTACTAACCCCGGCAAGTTGGGAAACTAATGAGCTGTTGGCAATAGTACTAACCCCGGCAAGTTGGGAAACTAATGAGCTGTTGGCAATAGTATTAACCCCGGCAAGTTGGGAAACTAATGAGCTGTTGGCAATAGTACTAACCCCGGCAAGTTGGGAAACTAATGAGCTGTTGGCAATAGTACTAACCCCGGCAAGTTGGGAAACTAATGAGCTGTTGGCAATAGTACTAACCCCGGCAAGTTGGGAAACTAATGAGCTGTTGGCAATAGTACTAACCCCGGCAAGTTGGGAAACTAATGAGCTGTTGGCAATAGTATTAACCCCGGCAAGTTGGGAAACTAATGAGCTGTTGGCAATAGTACTAACCCCGGCAAGTTGGGAAACTAATGAGCTGTTGGCAATAGTACTAACCCCGGCAAGTTGGGAAACTAATGAGCTGTTGGCAATAGTACTAACCCCGGCAAGTTGGGAAACTAATGAGCTGTTGGCAATAGTACTAACCCCGGCAAGTTGGGAAACTAATGAGCTGTTGGCAATAGTACTAACCCCGGCAAGTTGGGAAACTAATGAGCTGTTGGCAATAGTACTAACCCCGGCAAGTTGGGAAACTAATGAGCTGTTGGCAATAGTACTAACCCCGGCAAGTTGGGAAACTAATGAGCTGTTGGCAATAGTATTAACCCCGGCAAGTTGGGAAACTAATGAGCTGTTGGCAATAGTACTAACCCCGGCAAGTTGGGAAACTAATGAGCTGTTGGCAATAGTACTCACCCCGGCAAGTTGGGAAACTAATGAGCTGTTGGCAATAGTACTCACCCCGGCAAGTTGGGAAACTAATGAGCTGTTGGCAATAGTACTCACCCCGGCAAGTTGGGAAACTAATGAGCTGTTGGCAATAGTACTCACCCCGGCAAGTTGGGAAACTAATGAGCTGTTGGCAATAGTACTCACCCCGGCAAGTTGGGAAACTAATGTGCTGTTGGCAATAGTACTCACCCCGGCAAGTTGGGAAACTAATGAGCTGTTGGCAATAGTACTCACCCCGGCAAGTTGGGAAACTAATGAGCTGTTGGCAATAGTACTAACCCCGGCAAGTTGGGAAACTAATGAGCTGTTGGCAATAGTACTAACCCCGGCAAGTTGGGAAACTAATGAGCTGTTGGCAATAGTACTAACCCCGGCAAGTTGGGAAACTAATGAGCTGTTGGCAATAGTACTAACCCCGGCAAGTTGGGAAACTAATGAGCTGTTGGCAATAGTACTAACCCCGGCAAGTTGGGAAACTAATGAGCTGTTGGCAATAGTACTAACCCCGGCAAGTTGGGAAACTAATGAGCTGTTGGCAATAGTACTAACCCCGGCAAGTTGGGAAACTAATGAGCTGTTGGCAATAGTATTAACCCCGGCAAGTTGGGAAACTAATGAGCTGTTGGCAATAGTACTAACCCCGGCAAGTTGGGAAACTAATGAGCTGTTGGCAATAGTACTCACCCCGGCAAGTTGGGAAACTAATGAGCTGTTGGCAATAGTACTCACCCCGGCAAGTTGGGAAACTAATGAGCTGTTGGCAATAGTACTCACCCCGGCAAGTTGGGAAACTAATGAGCTGTTGGCAATAGTACTCACCCCGGCAAGTTGGGAAACTAATGTGCTGTTGGCAATAGTACTCACCCCGGCAAGTTGGGAAACTAATGTGCTGTTGGCAATAGTACTCACCCCGGCAAGTTGGGAAACTAATGAGCTGTTGGCAATAGTACTCACCCCGGCAAGTTGGGAAACTAATGAGCTGTTGGCAATAGTACTCACCCCGGCAAGTTGGGAAACTAATGTGCTGTTGGCAATAGTACTCACCCCGGCAAGTTGGGAAACTAATGAGCTGTTGGCAATAGTACTCACCCCGGCAAGTTGGGAAACTAATGAGCTGTTGGCAATAGTACTCACCCCGGCAAGTTGGGAAACTAATGAGCTGTTGGCAATAGTACTCACCCCGGCAAGTTGGGAAACTAATGTGCTGTTGGCAATAGTACTCACCCCGGCAAGTTGGGAAACTAATGAGCTGTTGGCAATAGTACTCACCCCGGCAAGTTGGGAAACTAATGAGCTGTTGGCAATAGTACTCACCCCGGCAAGTTGGGAAACTAATGTGCTGTTGGCAATAGTACTCACCCCGGCAAGTTGGGAAACTAATGAGCTGTTGGCAATAGTACTCACCCCGGCAAGTTGGGAAACTAATGAGCTGTTGGCAATAGTACTCACCCCGGCAAGTTGGGAAACTAATGTGCTGTTGGCAATAGTACTCACCCCGGCAAGTTGGGAAACTAATGAGCTGTTGGCAATAGTACTCACCCCGGCAAGTTGGGAAACTAATGAGCTGTTGGCAATAGTACTCACCCCGGCAAGTTGGGAAACTAATGTGCTGTTGGCAATAGTACTCACCCCGGCAAGTTGGGAAACTAATGAGCTGTTGGCAATAGTACTCACCCCGGCAAGTTGGGAAACTAATGAGCTGTTGGCAATAGTACTCACCCCGGCAAGTTGGGAAACTAATGTGCTGTTGGCAATAGTACTAACCCCGGCAAGTTGGGAAACTAATGTGCTGTTGGCAATAGTACTAACCCCGGCAAGTTGGGAAACTAATGTGCTGTTGGCAATAGTACTAACCCCGGCAAGTTGGGAAACTAATGAGCTGTTGGGAATAGTACTCACCCCGGCAAGTTGGGAAACTAATGAGCTGTTGGCAATAGTACTAACCCCGGCAAGTTGGGAAACTAATGAGCTGTTGGGAATAGTACTCACCCCGGCAAGTTGGGAAACTAATGAGCTGTTGGCAATAGTACTCACCCCGGCAAGTTGGGAAACTAATGTGCTGTTGGCAATAGTACTAACCCCGGCAAGTTGGGAAACTAATGAGCTGTTGGGAATAGTACTAACCCCGGCAAGTTGGGAAACTAATGAGCTGTTGGGAATAGTACTAACCTCGGCAAGTTGGGAAACTAATGAGCTGTTGGCAATAGTACTAACCCCGGCAAGTTGGGAAACTAATGAGCTGTTGGCAATAGTACTAACCCCGGCAAGTTGGGAAACTAATGAGCTGTTGGCAATAGTACTAACCCCGGCAAGTTGGGAAACTAATGAGCTGTTGGCAATAGTACTAACCCCGGCAAGTTGGGAAACTAATGAGCTGTTGGCAATAGTACTAACCCCGGCAAGTTGGGAAACTAATGAGCTGTTGGCAATAGTACTAACCCCGGCAAGTTGGGAAACTAATGAGCTGTTGGGAATAGTACTAACCCCGGCAAGTTGGGAAACTAATGAGCTGTTGGGAATAGTACTAACCCCGGCAAGTTGGGAAACTAATGAGCTGTTGGCAATAGTACTAACCCCGGCAAGTTGGGAAACTAATGAGCTGTTGGCAATAGTACTAACCCCGGCAAGTTGGGAAACTAATGAGCTGTTGGGAATAGTACTAACCCCGGCAAGTTGGGAAACTAATGAGCTGTTGGGAATAGTACTAACCCCGGCAAGTTGGGAAACTAATGAGCTGTTGGGAATAGTACTAACCCCGGCAAGTTGGGAAACTAATGAGCTGTTGGCATTAGTACTAACCCCGGCAAGTTGGGAAACTAATGAGCTGTTGGGAATAGTACTAACCCCGGCAAGTTGGGAAACTAATGAGCTGTTGGGAATAGTACTAACCCCGGCAAGTTGGGAAACTAATGAGCTGTTGGCAATAGTACTAACCCCGGCAAGTTGGGAAACTAATGAGCTGTTGGCATTAGTACTAACCCCGGCAAGTTGGGAAACTAATGAGCTGTTGGGAATAGTACTAACCCCGGCAAGTTGGGAAACTAATGAGCTGTTGGGAATAGTACTAACCCCGGCAAGTTGGGAAACTAATGAGCTGTTGGGAATAGTACTAACCCCGGCAAGTTGGGAAACTAATGAGCTGTTGGCATTAGTACTAACCCCGGCAAGTTGGGAAACTAATGAGCTGTTGGGAATAGTACTAACCCCGGCAAGTTGGGAAACTAATGAGCTGTTGGGAATAGTACTAACCCCGGCAAGTTGGGAAACTAATGAGCTGTTGGCATTAGTACTAACCCCGGCAAGTTGGGAAACTAATGAGCTGTTGGCAATAGTACTAACCCCGGCAAGTTGGGAAACTAATGAGCTGTTGGCAATAGTACTAACCCCGGCAAGTTGGGAAACTAATGAGCTGTTGGCATTAGTACTAACCCCGGCAAGTTGGGAAACTAATGAGCTGTTGGGAATAGTACTAACCCCGGCAAGTTGGGAAACTAATGAGCTGTTGGGAATAGTACTAACCCCGGCAAGTTGGGAAACTAATGAGCTGTTGGCAATAGTACTAACCCCGGCAAGTTGGGAAAGTAATGAGCTGTTGGCAATAGTACTGTTTTTCTGTAACCACATCAACTATTGGGATCTTTATCAACCAACCTACATAAACATCTCCTTGAATATCGTACAGGAAAATCTATCTTCCCACATTTATCAGTGACGATGCTGTCGATCTCATTATACATGCGATAAATCATGGAAACAAAATTGTTAATAGGTTGGAACATCCACGATCGGAAACTTTGTAAAAAATCGTTATCTGCTAACTAGGCGACACCTGGTTTTTATCAAAGTTTACTTGTGCCGCCGAGTTGGCACGTTACATTTGTTAGTTTAGTCTGGAAGTATTCCTCGAAATTTGTACGGACACCTGTATTAATTGGCTAAGGCCTTTTCTCTGGCATTTTAATGCAATTCATGTTGACATAATTACCTTGTTATATATTATTCTAACATTGAATGGTCTGAACAACGCATTGCATAATAGGTACTTTATTTACAAACAACATTTCCTTCGATTCCCGAAACAGTGTAAACAAACATAGGTATTTCTCATACCCATGGGTATGAGAAATATAAATGGTTATACAATCAGGTATGCCACCCACATCCCATCCTTCGACACACAGAGCACAGAAATTAAAAAAAGAAACCCACCACATCCGACTCTCGAGTCTTTGTTTGGCCTCGATTCTCTGACGTCCCATCCGCCACATCGAAAGATTAAAAACTTTATTTTGGTGCGCAACGAAATTGTTTAATCAAAGCGTCGTTTGGAGGATGAAAGGGGCGCACGAATGTGATGCGCGTGTGTGCTGATGGACACTGTGCACGTTGCACAGTGACTCAACTGTGGTGCACGCGTTCAATTTACACAATGTTTAAACGTGCTATAAATTGTGGATAAAGTAATGAGCAGTAGGCAATGCGATCCAGAACTAAGGTTTGCTCTTACTGGTGAATCGTTGATGACTATAAATTCTATTCAAATGTTAAACTATAAAGTACGTAAACGACATGCCTTTTGTGTTATACTCGCTCGTCAACAAAAAAAATTAGTAGGTACTCGTAAGTAATGTGTGCTTTAGAATTATTTTGTTTAAATTTTAAATAGCCCTTTTTCATAACAGTCTTTGTTAATTAGAGTAACAAGAAATTTCTTTGAAATCTAAAGGTATTTACTGTCAACCTTTTCTTTTTTTAACTAGTTGTTGCCCGTGGCTTCGCCCGCGTGCATGTCAAATTGTTCACAATTTCATAGGAACCCTAATTATTTAATAAAATAAAAGTAGCTAAGCTAAGTAGCTTATAACATCAGCTATTGGTCAGTGAAATTCCCGTCAAAATCGGTCCAGCCGTTTCGGAAATTAGCCGAAACAAACAGACAGACAGATTTTATTTATTTGTATGTATGTATAGATTGCAGTACTTATTGCAATACTTATTTTCGTAAATTAATGTTTCACTTGATGAATGGTAATTAAGCAGCTAAATAGTTTCCCCCTAGAATTTTATTTTCACCGAATGATAAATTAACGTCAAAGTATTTTTTGTTGAAATGGCGCCGAAGTTTGTAATTAGTAAAGTCATTACTGTAGTGTTTTGTCGGAATTTTTCATGAAGTTTGACATGAAAACACATTTCGTGAAAAATATGCGTTAAGAGTTTTATATTCAGTAATTATTATTAGTTTTACTAATTATTCCTATGAGATACCGTATTTTTCTTTTCATTATTTTTCTACCAAGTGTGAATAAACAGGTTTAATTAATAAAATATAAAGATTATAAAAAAAAAGTTTCTATAACAGTCTTGCCTTCAGAATGTTATATTAATTAACTTACTGAAAGCCTATCTCTATGCCCTTTGAAACAAGGTAGGACAAGATAAAAAAATTGGCGAGTGCACAGAGCGTAGCAATAAGCGCCATACATCATGTCAGGGACGAGTCGAATGTGTTCCGCTGCAACATTCCGCACTGTGGCAAAAACGAGCGTTTTTATTTCAAACGTAGAAACAATTCGAATATTTTACATTTATGCGGTTATGTAGACGCTCGTAAATATACATAAATATTGGAATTGTCTGCTTCTAGTTTGCGTATTTCGTTTATTGAGAACTATAAAGTCACGTAGTGTCTGGAATAATTCACCAGGCTATAACATTTTCAAACTGTAGGTACATAGCGTAGCGATGGATTTATTTGCTTTTATTCTAATTGTATAATAAATAGTTACCTCCTCCTTCGCCGAAACTAACTTGTAAGGATCCAAACACACTAACATTCTTTACAAATCGGAACTCTTATAATCTCAGCAATTCATCCATTGATCCCGTTAATACTTGAGTTCTGTTGGAAGCTAAAAGTTCCCTCACAGCGGACATGTTCGCTACTGCTATATTTAGCTATAGCGTGTAGTTCGGGAGTTTTTCTCGCGAACTTTATTGGGTCATAGTTTGGGAGCTCACTTGACGAAGTTTTTGCATCTTTTATAGATTCGTAGTAATCTCATTTTTTGTTGTTTTTGTTTTGGGATAAACTGACCCGGGAGGACGATATTAATACTTTTTTTACTTGTATTTTTGGAGGGACAGGGTTTTCTTATTTGTTTGAATCAGATACATGTTGTGTAAGAGGTTGTTATGTCACAACTTATCAGTATTTTTACTGAAAATGAACGTCCTATTGACCTTGGCATTGTGGCCGACGATTAGAGATAACTTGTTTCTTAGGCAGTGATCCTTGTAGTGGGTAAATAGTACATTTCTACCTTAAATCATATCGACGTATTGTCTCGTTTCGGCTAAAGTTATAGTGATATAATATAATTCAGCTGGCAGTACCGTCACTTCTGAGGCTCTTTTATGGCAATACAGTCTTACGTTACTTCTTTGGACTACAGTCCAGCCCACATCACTTTCTGCCCCGCTAGGATCGCCGTACCTACTTCTATACACTCCGTACTACCCACATGTTCCACACTGTCCACTCGGCAATCGCTAGTCGGGATCAATATGGTTATTTCAGCGCCTGACGTCACGGGCCGCGCCTGGCAGCCTCCGCGCCATAACCCGTCGCCACTGTGTGAACTCAATGGCCGCGCGAATGTTGCCCCGGCTATTAAGAGCGAGCACTTTTAACGGAGATTTCAATTTCGGAATAAAGTAAAAAGTATATTGGGTTGTGTTACTAGAACGGTCTGTCTTCCCAAAAGGAAAGAAATGTTGATTCTGTCATTCATTCAATAGCTAAAGATGAAAATAAAAATAATATGCTGACGTAATCGCAATATCGGCAAGCCGTGTAAAAAACAAAGAAACTTTTGGAAATAGTCCCATAAAACTTCTACATCTCGGTGTACGCACAGATTATGTTTTCGTTGAAAGGAAAAGACTGTACCGTGATCCAGCTAATGAAGATCTACTTTAGAGCACTCGATTTACCTACAAAACTGATTTATCTATAAACTGCTTACCTTTTCTCCGAAAAAGTTTGAGTAAAGAAAAGCTTACTACGTAGTAGCTCGGCAAACTTATTACATAGTAGGTAGGCAAAACTCGGGAACCTATCATCATTGGGAGGCTGCAATTTATACACATGACTTCCTTATAGCAGAACCCTACGCCACAGTATGGGAAGATACAGAATGTCAACTACTTTTAAGCTAGATGATTAAGGAACGTAGGCAACAATCAACCATCTTCATACATCGGGCGCGTTTCTTGTTTCGCTCCTTTTCTTACAAGGTAACATTACAACTTTACTTTGAGTCGATGTTGATGTGGTGTTTAGAGTTGTTCGTGCTACAAGTAGGAGTACCGTCTCGGGTAAGTATACCTAATTTAATCTATTTCTGCTGGTCATTCCTATTGGACGGAATCTGAAGTGGAACTATACAGATGTCGCCAAAAACAAAAGGCGCCATTAAAATCCTGACGCATTATGAACTGTACCTAGAGGCACGAGCAAGCGTTCTACATCCTTGTTTAAATTAGTTCGTAACAGTGCCAAAGCCAATCGAAATTGTTGCGAGCTATAAAAACTAAAACGGAACTGTTCCAGACGACTGCCGTCGCAGTTGGCAGTCGCTTTTGTTTCACTTGGTGGCAATAGGTGCGGCGTTTTATTTCGTGGGTCTGTTGTTGTCGGCTACTCTGTGACAGCATGGCGGCACTGTGTCGCCGGCGCGCACGGCATGGACAACACGCGGCCTTTTGAAATGTGCAACGTTGCCACAGTTGCTTTTTGTTTATATTAAACTGTACAAAGGTGCTAGGTTAACAAAATGTTGAATGCGTCATGTAACGTTAGATTCGGTGGATTGTACCATATTTTTTCTTTTTTCACATACAAACCTTGAAGTTTCTTATCCTAAGGAATCGAGAAAGTGGAACCGTGCAACGGGATTTACTTTACTTATTTGTGTTTTACACATACGTACATACACATAAGCCCACGTCTTCTTCCCGTGGAGGATTCTTACATACTTCTTTTGCTACGTTTACGTTCATACATCTAGTCATACACGCACGCCGGTTGCTAGTTTTTTTTTAATTTTTTTTTATTTGTGATGGGTTTGCTCTTGACTCTAGTCTAGGTCAGAGGTGACAGAGACAAAGTCGACGATGGAGTGAGCTTACCCAGAAGAAGCCTGTTCACTCTCACTTTGAAGAGATTAGGGTTGTATACGTTCGGAAACACAGACGCAGGTAGTGAGTTCCACTCTTTTGCTGTGCGCATTATAAAAGACATTTGGAAGCGCATAGTGCGAATTGGTGGGATAGCAACCAGGTAGGGATGGTAACTGGCAGTGCGTCTAGATGTCCGGTGGTAGAAGGGGGCCGGTGGAATGAGGTCGTGGAGTTCTCGGGCACACTCTCCGAAGTACAATCTGTAGAAGACCGACAAGCAGGCAACCTTGCGGCGATGAGCCAAGCAATGAAGCTTAGCATCCACCAGTTTTACGTCGCCAATGAGCCTCTTAGCTCTGCGTTCCACCGAGTCAAGCGCGGCTAGTTGGTACTTAGCTGATTCATCCCAAAGGTGACTGCAATACTCCATGCAGGATCGGACTTGCGCTTTGTAAAGGGTTAAAAGCTGTCCAGGCGTAAAGTATCGCTTCACCCTATTTAGGATGCCCAGTTTCTTGGCCGCAGTTTGGGCCTTGTACTCGATGGTGGCGCCGAAGTTGAGACCAGATGTCAACTCCATGCCTAGGAGCTCAAGTCGATCAGTTACAGGAACAGATGTACCCCGAAAAGTAGGAGTTTGGGCGAAACGACTCTTTTTAGCGGTAAAAAGACACGCCTGCGTTTTGGTGGCGTTAAAAGAGACCAGATTATCATCACCCCACTGGGAGACAAAGTTTAAGGTCAAATCTGTCCGCTCTACCATGGCCTCTCTCAAGGAACGAACTTCAGCCCCGCTGGTTTTTGCGCTGGACAAGTATCTCTCTGAAACTGTACTGTCATCTGCGTACCCAACAATACCAGGCCGAAGCAGGTCATTGATGTGCAGCAGGAAAAGAGTTGCAGAGAGAACAGACCCCTGAGGAACTCCGGCATC
Source organism: Dicycla oo (assembly GCA_948252095.1). Classification (NCBI taxonomy): domain Eukaryota; kingdom Metazoa; phylum Arthropoda; class Insecta; order Lepidoptera; family Noctuidae; genus Dicycla; species Dicycla oo. The sequence goes on along the minus strand of OX411711.1, from coordinate 1,221,525 downwards.
AATAGCCATAAGGTCAGAAGAGCAGCCATCAACAACTACTCTAATCGACCGTTCACTAAGGAAATCTGATATCCAGCTACAAAAATCAGCTGGGATGCCATAAGCAGGAAGCTTGCTGAGCAGAGCAGCGTGCCAGACCCTGTCAAAGGCCTTCGAGATGTCAAGCGATACAGCCAGTGCTTCGCCGTGTTTCTTGATGGCTTCGCCAAAGCAGTGCGTAACATACACAAGAAGATCGCCAGTTGACCGACCCCGGCGAAAGCCATATTAACGGTCACTGAGGAGATCATTGTCTTCAAGGTAGTTCAGCAACTTATTGTTCAGTACCCTTTCCAAAACTTTGCACAGAATGGAGGTAATGGCGATCGGACGGTAATGGGCAGGGTCTGCACGGTCGCCTTTTTTGAGCACTGGTTGTACATTTGCAAGCTTCCAGGATTTCGGCACCGTTCTTTTTTCAAGAGAGAGGCGGAACAAACGTGTCAATACAGGAGACAGTTCAGGCGCACACTGCCTCAACACTCTCGCTGGAATGCCGTCAGGCCCGCTGGCCTTGTTCACGTCTAGACTGCACAATACTCTTCGGACCTCTTTAATGTGTACTGCGATCTCCGGCATCGAGGAGTCACAATGAGGTACAGTAGGTGGTTGCTTTGAGCCAGCGTCCAGACGTGAATTGCTTGCGAAGAGAGATACTTATAAATTTGCATCAGGTTTCATCATAGGAGGTAAAGTGGGACGACAGAAATTCGTTTCAACCGCTTTAGACAGGGACCAGAACTGTTTACTACCCGGAGGGTGCGAAGCCAGCCTGGCCCCGATATGTCCGACATGGTCGAAACGTGCCCTACGCAAAACCCGCTTGCAGAACTTGGCGGCAGAATTAAAGGCTCTCTTCTTCGCGCGAACCCTGCGCGCTCTAACTTTGCGGTCGCGGGCCTTGACCCAGGCTTGGTAGGCAGTCTCTTTTCGGGCCTCAGCGTGGGCACATTCTGCATTATACCAAGGCCGGGATTTGTGACCGAGCGGGATGTCGGAGAATGGAATAAAATATTCCATCCCCTGCCGAATCACGTCCGCAACCGCGTCAGCACAGCGCGAGGGGTCACCCGAGGAAAAGCACACTTGCCGCCATGGATAAGACGCAAAAAAGTGCCGCATCTCATCCCAGTCTGCTGACCCGTATCGCCATACTCGCCTCGTGCCTCTAGGGCTCTCATCTGGAGGAGAGCAGGTTGATATGGATTTCACCAGACAGTGGTCAGACGTTCCCAGCGGGGCTGAGACCGATACTGAATGACTGTCCGGATCAGATGCCAGCAGAAGGTCCAAGCAATTGGGTGTATGGCCGTCAACATCCGGTACCCGCGTTGCCACATTCACCATCTGGGTTAGATCTAGCGTTAAAGCAAAATTGCGCGCCTCCAACCCAGCATGGTCAGTTTTCTGGTATGGGAACAACCATTCTTTATGATGGGCGTTGAAGTCCCCCAGAAAAATGAGCTTCGCCGTTGGGTACCGTTGCTGGGCTACGTCAGTCGACTCCACGAGGAAATTAAAGAGCGCTGTTGTCTCCTGGTCACCGCTATGCGATCGGTAGATGCCGATGTAGAGAGATTTCTCCACGCCAGTATCCATATGGCAGAGAAACCCGATTTCTCAAAGCAACGGAGACGATGACAACAAATGTCATCGCGGACGTACACACAGACCCCAGCTTGCTTCTTGAACTTGTGTTCAAGAGAGTACCCCGGGTAGTTGAGGTACGCCACGTCCGACGGGGTTGTTATCTTCGTCTCCGTTAGGAAAAACAGGTGCGGCTTCTCGGTCTCAAGGTGGTGATGGACCGAATCGAGATTGGAGTGCAACCCCCTGATATTAGTGAGGTGCACTTTTAGTGGGAGGAAGTGCAGCCGTTGTTTTACCCTATTTTTCTTCGCTTTGTGTGTCATATTGAGTGAAGTTGTTGGGGGAAAAAGTCGACTTGTCGAGGCGCCGCTCAGTGATCCAAGTGGAACACTAGAGCCAACCAAACCTACGGGGAACTCATCTGGAGACTGCGGGGACGCCCGAACCCCCCCGGATATGGCCACCGGGTCCTCCCATCCAGTCGCCGGCTGGCACGGTGGAGCATACCGGGATTTTTCGCGAGTTGGCGGGGCAGCCTTTGGCACGTGGCTGGCGTGCTACTTGGGCCCCCTACTGACTGCGGTCGGCCAACGGCTGGCACCGTGCTTCGGATCCCGCTACCCTCCAAAATGAGTTACCCGGCTAGCTGACTCAGAGACCACAACCGGTGTCAAACAGCGCAACTGACAATCTCCTTCTCCCCCAAAGGCACTGGCACTCCCACACACCTACGGAACACAGCAAGCTGCTTGGCGCCAGACTCCGGTGGGATGGTGGTCGCGAGCCAGGCGGCCCCTTGCGGAGCCTACCACCGCTAAGTGGGATCGTTCAGCCGTACCACAGGCAAGCCTGTGGTGCCGTTGCCCGGGGTGGACCACTAGGAGGTAGATCCCAAAACCACCCCAAAAGCTAGTACTAGTAGTACTAGTACTACGCACCTGACTATTCTAAAGAACTTTACCAATAAGGTCTCTAAGTCTCTTCCTAGGGCGTCCCCTCCCGGCGTCTCCACTCACATCTGTCTTGTAAATACCGTTTGTTTAATTTAAGAAGAAAACTTTGTACTTATTATCTAGTAACTATTTTAGTCATTTATATGTAAAGTATATTCTAACTATTTACAATGATAACTACAAACATCATCATCTATGTTGAAAAGGCAGGTTGAACGTATTCTGTAGGAAAAAAACGAATCGTTTACGGGATAGTTATTATAAGGACTTTGAACTCGCCCTAATGAGACTTGTTTCACAGACGATATAACTAAACTTTAAATATACGATACCCCCATTTATCTAATGTAACATTTTCACCTATTATCGATACCTAGATCGTAGAAAGTTTGTTCTACGTAGGTAGCACTCCGTTTTATCAGCAGTAAAGGAGTGTGTATAGCATTAGAGGCAGTTTATCGACGAACTTGCACATCTCACACTTTTATGATCGCACAGTTTGTATCGACTCTATACTTTCGAACCTTGCTTAAACTTTGTGGTTTATGATAGTATTTTATTTATTGAAGTTCGGTTTTGTACCGATACTGTTGAGTCGGGCACAAGCGCTTCGAGAATAGCTCGTGATAAAAATAAAGCCAGTCAGAAATATTTTCTTTTGCAGGTGATATCGGTTTTAGAATATTCAGGATTTACTTTAGAGTTAATAGTCACTAGTAGTGTTAAACAATTTGGATAGCGTACCTATAGAGCAGTAATACTTTATTGTAGAGTTTTATTTACCAGTTTAACTTAAAAACGAAATAATTTGATCGGTACTTAGTGTTTTAGTTCAAGAACGTTTCCAAAACGAGTAAAACTTGCCACTAGTTAGTGTCACTTCAATAAAACAATGACAGCTGTTAGTTCGACGAAGCTATAAGCTAAGTGAATTATTTACGAGTATTACTAGTTTTTTCCCGCGGCTGCTCCCGTGTGGAGGTCGGAACTTATCCCACGGGAACGTACTACCATAACAAAAGTATCCTGTGTCCTAATCCAGGTCATCGTCTACCCATGTGACAAATTATATCCAAATTTGTTCTGCTGTTTAAGATTAAAAGCGAAACAAACAAAGTCACTTTCCCGTTCATAATATTAGTTAGGATTTGCGGCTAGGCTAACTGGTCGCGGTTGCTTTATTAAATGGGTCAGGTTTGTCACTTTCTATCCGGAGGAATGTGGTTACCACTACAGACCTGCAATATACCGCTTGCGTCGTCGTCATCCATCACTATCTAGCTTGCCTTCTACCCACTACATTACTGTCGGCTTGGCTTCAAGTCTAACTAAATGCAGCAAAATACCAGTATTTTACATGGAACGACTGCCTATCTACAATATACTATTGTATTGATAGTATATCCACAGAAAAACGAAAAACATTAAGCATAACGAAGGCATTTATTGAAATGATTATTTCTATACAGGCCTACAGTTGTGATATTGATCACAACAAAGAGTAGCAACAATACCCGTTGATTGGCAGGAGTCTATCGTGAATAATAATCAGTTCGTATTATTGTTTCATAAAGTAATACCTAAGTATTTCATGGTCCAGCTGTTAGTTCAGTTAAATGTTCGGTGCCAGGTTTGTTTACTTAAGTCTGGAATGATTAATAACTTAGGCACAGGATAAACAAGACCTGAGGTATGAACTTCAGCTTAGTTCTGACTATCAAAGTAGATAATAATAGTGCAAAACGGTACTGTGAATTGTTCAATCCGAAATATTCTCGGCTCATTGAACTCTCAACCTCTAATCTTTCTATAGATGACGTAGGTAAAGATCAAATATGGGATTATAATTTACGGCGACAGTGGGATTGAATCATTTGACTGATCGTTGAGGATCAACTTAATGAGCAATCAATATGTTCGGTTCGCAGGTCTATGATCTGATCAGTCAAGTGGACGCTTATCGGCTTTCGATGGTTCTTGACCGTAGTTTTTGAGTATTTTTCATGTGTACAGTTTTTATTTGCACCATGTAGGTGTTACGTAGATTGAGCTCAGCTTTACCATATAAATCCAAGTTACTCGTCGATTTTCGTGACATCTCGGATGAAATAAAACGAAGGAAATTAATCTTGCCGTCATTTCTTGCACAGGATCACAGACTAGTTTTTATTTGTGTAATTTTAAGAACATACGGCCTATTAATGATTGCGAAGTGAAAGGTTTACAGTGAATGGCTATTCTCACACATACACAGTGTAGTTTAAAAATTTTTTTTTTACTCAAAATTTTATCATTTTCCATTTCAGATATCCGGTAACAGCAGTAAGTGCGGTCTCAGTGTAGTGCGCGAGTGAGAGTGCGAGTGTGAACACGAGTGTCTTGCGCGAGTGTGCGCGCGCGCAGGGGCGTGGCATGAGCAGGGGGGGCGCGCGGGGCCCGCCCCGCTAGCGACATGCGCGCACGCCACGCCGCGCTCCTCGCCCTGCTGCTGCTGGCGCATCTAGTGCCGCCAGGTCAGTGTACAACAGTTTTTTTAACTTCTGAAAACCTATTTTGTGTACAATTCCAAGTGTACTGGTATGCTTAGGAATTAGGCAAATGGCGTAATTCAAAGGATTAATAATTTCTCCATTATCTACTGTAAAGTACAGAATACAAAGTACGGAATATACAGGGTGGCAGCGATATCGACGCACAAACTGTTCTATGGATTTTTTGTCGGTAAAAATTTGCTGTTCCATACATTTTGCCCGCTTAGGTACCTGTTGCACTTTTGTAGGAAACCGACGAGAAATTCCAGAATTATGTACTGAATCCAAGGTAACAGGTTGTGCATCGATGGGGAGCAGGGATGCCACCCTACAGTATTTATAAAATTCTTGGCGCCGAAAGTGCGTTCAGCGCACAACTTCTACCACATATCGCTTTAAAAGCCGTTAGTTCCTATACTTACATCATTCATGTCGTAGCGGTGACACGCTTGGTTTGTATGGAAAGTGTTGCCAATGCCGCCTCTAACAGCGGCCGGCGAGGTGCCTCCGTGCTCTGTGGGGCAGACGCATCTAAACAAAAAGGAATCTCTAAAGCCAACTATTTCAGTTCTTTCTATAATAATGAGATGGTAAACACAGCAACAATGTAACCCTCAAGTTCTCAGATGGGTAATCAATTACAAGGTTGAGTTTTACAGACGTATCATAGAAGAGCCTTTGTTCTCTTCAATATTTTTTCTTGAAAATGCCCAAGGGGTCGCTTTTGTGAGGCCGTCATCTGTGGCTTTTTATTGATTGATTTTCCTGTCTTTTGACAATTCAGCTCTCTTTCCTTATGTGCTCATGTCAGTTCCTTTTGTTACATAAAGAAATAACTCACTAAGGAAAATTTTGTGTTTGTAAATAAAGAAACCAGCAATATGTCAGCATTACATTATCACAGTAAATATATTCTACTGTTATGTAGAAGAGAATTATTCCCAGCAATATATTGCGTGCGACAGTTCGCACTGTCCTCATACATGAATATCCACAAAAATAAACGGACAAAAATATTATCCAGTCTTTTTATATTCATCGGTTTTATTTGTCGTAACGACAAAACACTCGAGCGATAAGGGTTTCATGTTCAAATTTTGCCAAGCACGGCTCTAAAATGGCCAATAAAACGCGGAATTGATGCTCAACCGGCCAAAAATTGTTTTATCTCCAAAGTTTCCTCACCGCGCCGATAGAAAGGGCGATCCTTGTTCAAATTGAAAAGCGTTTGCTAGTGGGGCGCCGAGGGCCCGCTCTATGAATAAACTCGATAAAATTTACCTAATCGTAAAAAGTTGGGGACGCGTACCTTTAGATACGGACGGGGTGACCAGGGGTCCAGCGCCCCTGGACCCCGGGGCTAGCCCAAACCGCGTGTCACGGCCCCAACTGCCGGATACTACCAAACTGGGGACAATAAAACTCAACTCATTACATCGGCAAAATTCGTTACGCTCTAACTTTGAGAATATCATTTTAGTATTAAATCGTAAACGTGGAAGTGTGACGAAGCGGCTATAAAGGCGTTAGGTGGTGCTAGGATCGACCGTGTGACGTCAGAGGAAGACCCAGGCGTATCACCGCGTCAGTGAACCGCTCGGGAATCTCCACTGCTCCGAATACCGACGATGTTGATCAATTCTATGTAGAATTCTAATAAATAAGTTATGGGAAAGTTGGCCGACTAAAGCACTCGGCAGTTTGAAAGTTATGAGGGTTTTAATGATGCAGAATCCCATCAAACGTCACAACATCAAACTGCGCCACTTGTTTATTAATGGGAAAAGTTTCCGTCACCGAATAGAAGCAAAGACATGGACGTTTATGTGATTTCAGTGTGTGTAACCCTCCTCCGAGGTCGGCTCGCCGATACCCGCAGCTTTGATGTCCTCTTACTGAACATTCACTGACCGTAAACAGAACTATCGATTTTATTCACATACACGTGGAATTATTTGTAACAAGCATTAGTTTTATCGATTTACAATTTCAACAAAATGGTTTCGTTGAATGTTATAAGTCGTCAAAGTAAGAAGGCAACGTGTCATTTGTTTAATATTACTTACATGTATACAAAATATGTGTAATGTATACAAAATATTGGATTTAAGTCATTAATTTTTAATGCTACATTCTTTGTTGGGGCTATTTTGAGGCATATATTTGTGAATAGAACCCAAAAAAATATAACCTTTTATATGGTAATAATGGCGCTTGTAAAACAATAAAAACTTATCTTATAAGGACAAAACGTGAATGACATCTGAAGTTGTTAAAACTAACATCAATCATGTTCCCTTTCATCCCGAAAATGAGTGTGTATCATCCCTCTATTTTCTTATTCAGTTCTTGCACAAAAATCTGATAGAGGACAATAAAACAGAAGGCTTACTTAACACATCTTAAAATAGTGCAGTCACCAGACCACGACTGTCCACTGGTGCCCTAAGAAAAGAAAGTCGTTAAGAATATTGACCAGTAAGTTGGTTGCAGAGCTTCAGTATGTCATACGACAACTCAAACTAATCAGGGCTCGGCAATGGATGATCCATCCAGTAGCTGAAACGTTAGAGAGTCGTGTAGGGTGCATCCCTAACATAAGTAATGTCAATGCAAAAATGTAAAATGTCAATGTAACTTAAATGCAGAAAATGTCAGTGAGTGCTCAACGGGATGAATCTAAATAAAAATGCAAGTTGTCCGACTCAAACCACGTCTAATTGAACACTAAAAATGTAATATACATAAAAATGCATAGAATAATGCCATGTGTCAGCGTCAATGCATTGCCAAATGTAGGTCGCGTCCAAAGTGCAAATACGCGAGTCTACCGGCTAACTTATTGCAATAACAATATTTAAAAACCCATGTACGTGCACCGTACAAGTCGGTACATTAAACGTATATTAGAATAGTCTGAAATTATCGTAATTGCAAATTGCTCGAGCAACAATTTTGAAACGTTCACAATTTATGTGTCCTTCATCCGTCAGCATCGAGTTATTTTTCTGTTGTTGTTATCTACTCTGTGGTTTTAGGACAAGAGAGCAAAGCATGATTACGATTTACACAAAAACTTAGATAAAACTATGACTTGCTGGCTTTTTTTGGGGCTCAGGAGGAACACAAGGTTTACTGTTATAATGACATATAGACTCGTATTTGAATGGATGTGGAAAAATAATTGCATTTATCTTTTCACTACCTTACTCTTCCACTTGTTCCTAAGCCACTCTGCCCCCCCCCCCCCCTCCTCCACCATTTATGCTATTTCATTGACTGTACCTTACCTACTTATATTAATTATGTTCTACAATGGCCATTATAATACAATTCACCACCCTCCATTTCCTGAAGTAATAAAAGTCACCTTTGACCTTCCTGCTTTACGTCTCGAAGCTACATTTAACATTGGACTAGGCATTTTATCAGGTGTCTTTGCATTTCGGCTTTATTTAAACAAGAAAAGCTGAAAGAGTAAATCTTAGAGAGCAGTGATCTAACGCTGAAGATTAATAACCATTCATTTGTTTAACATTTTAATTAAAATTCAAGAACTCCTAATAAAATAAATCGTTGAAAAATAAGAAGTTGAAATTGATCTGTATGGGCTTCGAGACTACGGAGAAATTAACTTAATTATCATATTTTGTAATCTTAGCGTTTTATTATAACAAATACAAGACAATGATTCTGGGAAAACAGAGTTATTTATAGAATATAGTCTCGATGTATTAAATATCGGAAAATTCCTTACTGGAACCATAGCTTTTGTTATATATTAGTGGTATTTTCAGTGATCTTCTAGAAAACGATTCAAGGTGAACGACCAAAAAGGAAATTGTGAACCTTACAGATTTATAACCAACCCTATTGCTTAAAGATTTATTCTATTGCTAGAAGATTTTCTGCAACCTATTTCTTAAAGACATACTCGACACAAAACATTGACGACCAAACAACAAAACGGCTCATAACAAAGAAAATCTCGCTCAAACCACACCACTTACCCCCAATTATTTACACTCCCCTCACACAACAAGGTCCGCGGCTCTCCGACAACATACCTGTCTGCCATTGTGCGTCAGTTTGTCATTATTTGACATAAAAAGGATCGAAGCAAGTCCTTAACGGTATAGTTGAGGCACAAATCACACAAGGACAATTTTCCGGAGAGTGTTACAATGAGGCCGATAATCTACGGGGTTCCTTAAGAACTGACTAGGGTTGGATATGGGGTCAGGCTTTTTGGTATTGTAGTGATGGCTTGTAAATGGATAATGAGTAGGTTTGATATTTTTGAAGTCGGTTAATAATCCTCAAAAGGTACTATAGAAAATAAATAATAATTAGAATTTTGGAAAAATCGGTTCCTAAAGTTGGTGCAACACCAATTTGTGCAACACCAATTTGTGCAACACCAATTTGTGCAACACCAATTTGTGCAACACCAATTTGTGCAACACCAATTTGTGCAACACCAATTTGTGCAACACCAATTTGTGCAACACCAATTTGGAACTAAAGAAAAGTCTAACATTTTAATTTGTATCACTTTGTCATCTAGCAATAATAGATGAATACTTAAGGTGAGTATAGTCGTCGACCCATTGTCCCATACAGTCGTCGCATGGACCCGCCAGCGAATATTTCTAAATTTCCGTTTATTTATTTATTTATTTGGGACAAACAAACAGTAACACATTATATCTGCGCAAGTAATATAAACAAAGATATTATATAAATGTGAAACTCACAACGTTATCCACAGCATATATAATTCATATAACCTTACTAATGAACAATCTATGCGAGTAAGACTACAAGACTGTTCAAATAACTATACATCGGAATCCTTAAGTTTCTTTATCAAAGCAGAACGAAATCTATTTGCTGACACTGAGAATAAATCCGTTATTAAAGTTCCGTTTTATTATAAAAAAATAAATAATATTTTAAAATAAAGAATGCACAGTTGTAAGATAAGGGATTTACCAATATTATCGTCGCTAAGCCGTGAAAATATCATTTGTAGTTTAGAAGCAGTAGGGAATTTAAATTTGTAACCAAATGATTTAACTTTTTGCATGGTATTTAATGTTGCTTAAATTTTTCAAATGCTCAGATTGAAGTATACTTGAGGAGCTGGCGAACAAATCCTGACATGTCCTGTAATTGATGTTTTAGAGTAGAGGTGAACCACTAAAATAAGCTAAAGTTAATTAGGTAGAATTTTAAGCTTTAATAAATGAATAGTGTATCAAAATTTAGGCCCCGATCTGGCTTTCCTTTTTTAGTTCGATAGAAACCCTAACCCCATTTTTAATTTTTTTTATAGGATTTCTATTCATCCATCTAGACAAGGACGAGTCCGTTTCTGATTGAAAACACCGTTTTATCATTTTTTTATTTTTTTTATAGAAGAGTGCACAAAGAGCGCAAAAAAAAGGGAGTGTGTGGATTTGTTCACCAGCTCCTCACTTATCAAAGCTTCATATTTTTATTTTTTCTGAAATTTTCTATAGGTTCAAAAACGAGCATTTTACGACTATACTCGCCTTAACGTCAGAAAGATAAGTGCCAAACATTTCTCATAATTTGTCAAAAAATACATTTTACCTTCTTTGCATGATCCTTTCAAACCTTTTCCCTATAAAGAAAAATATTTATTCGCAGTGATATCCTTAACACCCCATCGTACAATGGGTCTCAAGTGTAGCCTTAGGGACAAACACAATACATTCCTGTTGGCCGACTGGCTGAGCGGCCCTGGGCTCCGTCAGGCATTCACGTCGAGTTTGTGTTGACATTTGAGAAGAATGAGATAAACTTTTTGTTTGTGTAATTTTATAATACAGTGTGTGTGTGTGTGTGTGTGTGTGTATGTGTATGTGTGTGTGTGTGTGTGTGTGTGTGTGTGTGTGTGTGTGTATGTGTGTGCAAGCCATTTAACTCGATTTCTGGCTACTCCCATACAGCTGCTACCAACCACCCTGCAATGGTCGTCGTTTGTCGATTCGCAGTCACTCAAGAACTTGTCTACCCCGACGGTCATCGGTTCTACGGCTAATATGCTAATAAAGCCGACCCATTGCCACTTCAGCATACTCCATACTCCAAGCATAGCCCGCTCAATAGCTCGCTGAGCGACCTTGAACGTATGGACCAGCCGTACCGTGAGTGTCCACGTAGCCGACTTGATATGGTTAGTAGCCCAGTAATATAACTAAAAACGGACCATATTTTACTAAAAAGTCGACAAATGAAATCCACTTGTAACTAAATGACGCAGTTACATTTACTATTCACATCGAAATGTCTATTGTGTCGGAAAAACGATTAATATTATATTAGACCCGAAAAGTATGTTAACTCCTCAGCCATAAAAATGTACCCACCATTGTCACAGAACTTAAACTAACAGCGGGGTCGACGGCACCATGACGCCTAACTATTAGTTAACGTTACGGCAGTCACCGTTACCAGCACTATTAATTATGCTAACCGGAGTTACAATGGTGACGTGACACTTTGAAACACTAATCAATCTAGTTGATAAAAGTAATATTATTTTGTCGAATGTGTCAAGTGTCAAACGCTGATTAACATTACGGACGCGCTATAGCGTAGGCGTTAATTTGATAAATTAGGGGAGATTGCACTATAAATTCAAGAGTTAATCGACGCTTTTCTTAGCTTGTAATTATCGTTTGTTTAGTATTGGACTTCGATGACAATCCCTCCAAAGCAAGATGCGACCTTTGGCAAGAGCTGCTTAAACCCCCTGATTCCTTTATTGGACTATCAGAGAGCCTTCAATCTGGACAAAGTTGCCGTGGCCGACTTGGGAAACCTTAAATAACTTCGTACCCAAGTGGGGGTTCATGAATGGCTCAGACCTCCGGTGCGTATGCGGCGTCACTCCACAGACAATGGCCCACCTTCCATCTTGCGCCACATGCCCGGTCTCATGCACACGTGAGGACCCGTTATACCGTTTTCTAACACATCCATTAGATGTGTTAGAAAACGGTATTAGCGATGCTGAATATATATTTTGTGTTTTTTTGCCATTGACACGCTAAGAAGAACAATGGCCTTCTCTTAAAGATTATTTAACGAGCAAATTCTGTTTGCTATCAATCATAACTGGCCTTGTGGGCATGCCAGTTCGGAGCTCGATGGATCTGATTCCTAGACCGATGTGGAAACTTAGACAACCTGGCAAATTGGTTTAAAAATTCAAAGAGAAGAGACCTTTTCCTTACAGTTGCATAATGGCAAGCTATCAGGCAGATTTGCAATCGCAGCGAGATGCTCAAAGGTAAACAGGCAGAATGCTTTCACCTACATCGGTCTATGAGAGCTATTGAGACATGTAGGTTGGTACACTTGCTGCACATGTAACTATAGGCACCCAAGTCTCTGCTATCAGATCGATATCCAGTGCCATTCAACTTTCAGGTTCCAACGAAAGGGCAAGGCAACTCGTGCCTCCTTTTGAAACCTTCATACAACTTTAATGAACCATGAATGTGGAAACTAACGAACCGTTTCACCCTTTTCACACATACTGTAGATATTCTATGAATCCTTGCGCACCGTTTTCTTGATGTAGAATTTTAAGTCCTATTCAAAATTATTTTATAATTGTTTTTTACTAAAATCTTCGATAAAAGTCCCAGTGGAATTTCATGTTACTGTATTTCCGACGTTGACGGTTGACGTGATGGTTGGAACTTGTCAAAAGTAAACGACGAACAGTTGATTAAACAGAATATCGTCAAAACACAAACAAGCTTGACACTCACGTCTGTCATTATCCATAATCGGTAAACGAGAGAATGAATTACAGATTTAATTAGCAAGTTAATTGCACAGCCCGCTAATGTTGCCAACTTCAAATTGAAAAAACTTTGCCAGAGGAAAAAAATACCGAAAAACTTTGTACTTCGTGTTAAGTCGCTTCTTTACTGCTTGTTTGAATATCAGGCTTTCTTTAAGCCGGTGACCGTGGGAGCTCCCCCTCACTTAAGGGGGAGGTGTTAATTAAAGATATTTTTCGTTCGCCGTCAGCCTGGTTGTCTGTGTGCCAACGGGCTGTACACACAAGATTGGCGGGCACTACTTTTGTTGTTGTAAATATAATTAGATGAATTAAATTATTTGTTGAGTTCGCTCCGGTGATGTTGACTTATTTGTTGAGCTGAGGAGTTTGTGGTGCGTTTAATGCGACTGTATACGTTTGTTATACGGGTTTGTTTCGATAGTAAGTCAGAAATGTGATTTGTTTTTTTACGACTCCCTCTCAATGATTCACGCAGGTGTTGCTAATAAAATATTAACCAATCTAATTTGCGATTCTCTAATACATAACAGAGTGCCAAATTTTATTGCGATCCTCTCGCTTTACAACCTGTAGCGGTAATTAAAAAATGGACCTTGAACAGCGGCGTAAAGTCATGCCCATGGTTTATTTATAATGTCGGCAACCCGTAAAACGGAATGCACAATCAGGTTAAGGCTGAATGGAAAATGGGTCGTTGAGCCGGCTCTTATTTCCATCCCCGTGAGCAACAAACAAAAAAAAAAACTCGTTAATTAACGCTCTATGCCTTACCCCCTCTCCGCTTTCCCCCACTCTCTCAACTTTAACCCTTTAAAAACTCGCGTAAACACGAGAAAGTAAAATAAACAGAAATATTAACATCTGGCAACGGGAATAATACCTCCTTAATGAGTGGAGGCGAGAGAGGGGCGGGAGAGGGGGGGGGGGGGGGGCAAGTAGGTCGGAAACTTTCACGCGTTTATTGCATATAGCAGGATTGTGTTACGACTGATATGAATTAGAGCGTTTTCAGTGTGGAGGTAATAAATTCAAAAACAGTCTTATCGGAAAAAGTTATGTTCAATAAAGGTCTAATGTTTTTGCAAGCCGACGTTCGGTTACATCCTCATGTTCCAGTATCAATATTATAAAATCTCCTAAATATCAGCTCTGTTATCATACTTGTCAATAAATTGAGCTCGATAAAATTCACTGATTTGTCCCGTAACTATTTAAAAAAAAATGCTCTGTTTATTTTAACCGACTTAAAAAAAAGGAAGTGCTTCTCAGTTTTTTTTTTTATGTATGTTCCCCGATTACTCGGAGATGGTTGGACCGATTTGGAAAATTATTTTTGTTTGAAAGGTAGTCCTCCAGTTTCCCAGGTAGTCCCACTGTCATCAGGTCAGCATCTGATGATGGGATCCTGGAGAAATCGAGGGAACTCTTCAAATATTATAGGTATTTTTATTATCTAGGTTTTTTTTTATAGTAACTCGTGCCATTTGCTCTCGGAAAGCACTATTTTGTGAAATGGAACTGATGATGAAGACCACAAATGGCCACTGGAACTACTCAATAATATGTATTTCACGGGTTGCGATTCGATTACTCAAATATGGTTGCTAATAAATTTATGCTTGTCACAATGCATAATGGTGAAGTGGAGCTGATGGTGAAGTACTAGGAGTTCTCCTCAACAATTAACGTCCTGCATCGCGAAAAGCAATATTTTGTAAAAAAAAAAGATGATAAGCAGTTGACATTAGGCTATTGTAACTTAGGTAAATTACAAACCAGTAAAATATAAAATCAAACTTTTACAAAAAAACGGAAGTCGGTTACTTAAAAAAAAACCGAGCAAGAGCGAGTGGGACTCGCACACCGAGGGTTCCGTACTATCCTACTTCCTATCCTACTATCCTACTTAATATTATCAAAGCGAAAGTTGGTAGGATGGATGGATGTTTGTTACTCTTTCACGCAAAAACTACTGAATAGATATTCATGAAATTTGGCACACAGGTAGTTTATAACCTGGCTTAACACATTGGATACTTTTTATCCCGATATTATTACGGGTTCGAGACTTACGCGGGTGAAACCGCGGGGCGCTGCTAGTCATATATAAAATTAGTGTGCTATTTACAGACATCGTTTTATTTTTTCTGTAATCTTTACATAAACTTCTATCACACAGAATAATTTCAGATTTTTCTCTATGCAAACTTCGGAGATAAGGGGGGAACGGTATTTTTATTTACGTTTTTCATCAAAGCCTAAAACTATGCGGCCTAAAAAATAAATGTTTGAGAATGTGCAAACAGCTCTCTGTCATATTATATCCCACATACCCTAGCAGCCCCACTTCGAATTTTTAAAACCCCCATTCAGTCCCTGTTGCAAAAAAAAAAAAATCTTATTTGCAAAATAGTTGGGCAAACGTCATCTAAAACTATTCCAAAATTCAAGTTGATAGCGTTAGTAATTCTTCAGATATCTAGCTATGACAGACAGACAGACTGAGTCGCACCATAAGGGTTCCTTTATTCAATTTTGGTACGGAACCCTAAAAACATTACAAAGTGAAAAATAACTTTGATTTCGGAAATCGCGTCGGTGGCAATAAACTAAAATACAGATCCAAAGACACCGACTTCCAAAATTAAAGTTATTTTTCACTTTTTAGTGCTTTTTTGCAACTCGGTTGTTTTTTGCTAAACATTTTTCTATTAGGTACCTAATAACCATATTTTATTTGCGGCAATAATAATAAATGGATAAGCAGGTATTAATATGATAACAGCATGAAATTAGTCTTCTTAATTGCAGTTTTGATGTTGTTCTGCATATTAGATGCAGAACAACATCAAAACTACTAGTAGCTTTTTCCGACATTAATTTTGCATTTTCACATTAAATAAATAATAATAAATAAATAATAATAATATTCCACAACTATCACACAACGCCGTCTAGCCTCAAGCTAAGCAGAGCTTGTGTTATGAGTACTAGACAACTGATAAACATACTTATATATTTCTAAATACATACATATATAGATAAATTACACCCAGACACAGAACAAATGATCATGCTCATCACACAAACATTTGTCCTGGGTGGGAATCGAACCCACGACCTCCGGCATAGCAGTCAGGGCCACTAACCACTAGACCAACAGGCCAGTCATTAGTTTTAATAAGTTTACACAGCTTTTATTTTTTAGGTGTTTGCCCTTCACGCTAGGTGTCAGCATCGTGTGCTGGAACTAGTCACGTTCACTTGTAAAATCTCAGGTTTAAACATCACATCTTGTGTAAAGTGCGAGGTATAAACCGACTCCTAGATTAAGAGGGTTAGAATTGAGACGAGTTGGCTTTATAGGATCACGTTTCAAGTTTGAAGTTTTTATTTTAAAAAGTCTTTAACATTCGTAAACTTATTTACTGTTGTACGTGAGGTAAGTACGGAGGAGTCTCGCTATGTGAAGATGGTCCGTAGATGAGAGACTATCTTTACATACCGAGACTCCTGCGTGACTAGGAAAGCACGTTAAGTCGTTGGTCCCGACTGTCATTCGTGGATCTTTAACAGTCGTTACGCGTCGTCAGAAGCCCGAAAGTCTGACAATCAGTCTTACCAAGGGGTATCGTATTACCCAATAACTGGGTTGTGGAGGTCTGATAGGCAGTCACTCCATGTAAAATACTGGTATTCAGCTGCATCCGGTTAGGCTGGAAGCCGACCCCAATATACCTATAGTTGGGAAAAGGCTAGGCAGATTGATTGACGTAAGGTAAGTAAAAGAGTTCCAAAAAGTGGTTTATCTAAAGAAACATACTATCAGCTAACAACTTTTCGATATAAAATAATATTACAAGTTATGAAGTTTAATATACTGTACACTACTAATTCTATTAATATCCACTTTTCTGAATAGACCTTCCAAAAAACTAACTTAATTTTACGAAAAATTACAAGCATTAATTTTTTGCGAAGATTTCAGAAACGTTGGCACTGCCTTAATGGCATAATAAATGCTGAAAATGCAACCGTGACAAGTTATAACGACTTCATTTGTCTTCCTTTTCGTTTTATCAACTTTCTATCTCGTTTTTCCGCTTAAATCTCTTTTTGTTCACCACTAACGAAATACGACTCTACGTTCAATTAAAAATTCCGCCACACTGTTCTCACAGAAAAACCCTTGAAAATAACTAAAAAGCCCACAGAGCAGCCGTGCGGCGGTTCCCGTGTATCCAGCGAGCCAAACCCAATCAAATTCGGTTTAGCGGTTATAATACTGCAGTGGGATCTAACAGCTAACGGCACTTTTTTCACGGATTTGCAACTTTTTGTATACTTCCGAAGTTTTGCTGGATTCGATGGAGTTAGGTTTTTGTTTCGTTGAAGCTATTTCGTAGTTCAGTGCTTTTGTGTGATGTTATTATAATTAAACACCTCATGTGTTTGGAAATGTTTACGTTACAGTACAGGTAAACGAGCATCATTATTTTTTCTCCGAGATGAGCTTGACAGTACAAACAGATATTACGCAAATAGCAAGCTTTGAATATCAGATTGATTACTGGTTATTTACTGTGGATGAAAGTTCTTATGAATAAGGTTTTTAGGGAAAGGAAGTAAAGCACAGAACGACAAGGCTAGAGATTTATTTAATTAGACAGTATTTAAGAAAGCTAGTCGGCCGTTCGCAAAACTAGGTATTCATGGAGAAGAAGGACAAGAAACTCCATGGAAACAATATATTTCTTATATTTCCATAAATTATCGTTATCTCAAAAACAGTTACCGACTTACGAGACTCAGAATAATAGCAGCATTATAACAATATGGAAAAAAAGATCATAAATATTCCATTATACAATTGAACACATTAGCAATGTTGCAATAGTATACCTTACCCAACATCCTAATCATGGTAAGCAATAATAATGAAGGTAGGTATTATCGAAAGACTTAACTTACTACACTGATCGATGTACTCGTAGTCCACACAAAAACGTCACTAGAACCAACTAACTGAACATATACGACCACCGGACTCGAAAACATTACAATCCTTTTTAATCGATTTCAAAAAGGAGGTGGTTACATGTTCGTCTGTATGTTTTTTTATGTCCTACCAATGTCACTTTACGACTGGTTAAAAATGGCGGTTGATGTTTGAATCAACCGCCATTTTTAACCAATCACAGACCATCATACATTTTGGCTTAATAACTTCTAATATAGGTAATAATAAATAAATGTTGTGTAGTGAAAACGTTTTAAAACATTATAAGATGACTTGAGCAGTTTAATAAGATCTGATTCGTAATTCTTAGATGTTTATTTATACAATCTTACACTGTCATAACAGGTTCACACCCAATGCGATAATGTGATTAAATGTTCATCATTTATTAGTTAGTAACTCGAGAGTCACTCAAGAATTCCGCCAACGTACACTTAAAAATGTCAAGCTTTTGCGAGGCGCTGTTTATTAACCGTATGGCTTGCAACCGGTGCAAATTGTCCTACGTTAGTGCGAGCCACCCGGACGTGGAAAAGCCCTAATGCATGATATTTCAATATGATATCAAACAGTCTTAAAATAATAATAATAATATGCACAAGCATATAAAAATGAGGGAAATAATCATAGGACATCAAAAATGTCCGCATCATTGTCAACAGGAAAAGTGCCCAAAATGCTGGCAGCATTACCACGTTGTATGGCAATGCTAATTCTTTAGCCAAAAAATAGGCTAGCCCTCGTGCACGTGTAGAGTCAACCAACCGCTTGGCGATGTATCGAAAAACTAAGAGGGCACTCGGACCCCATGGTCTTCGTGTTTCAACCCCAAACGGCTCGAACATATAAGTGCCAATAATATTGGAGTATTTGCACCGTTTGTGGTTTTCCGCACCCGCAGCAGCCGCTCCAGCACAGTCCACCCTGCTAGTAAGATGTGATGGCGCAAGGGTCACGCGCTGCATCCCACACCAAAGGCCTGCCTACCTACCTTCCAAGGCATTATGGTCTTTCCGTTTGGTCTCTTCCTGTCGTCGCGCGCCAAGCCATTGGGTTCTAAAACGGTGACAAGAGCACGACGGATGATGTCATTGATGCTAGCTTTGTTCTTTTTTCTTTTTTTTTAGTTTTTTACAAAAAAAAAAAAGAAAAATATATCAACATCATCTGACAATAGTGTGCCAATCGTTTGAAACAGACCTTTCCGCGAGACGTCCAATTTTTATCCGACGGATTTAGGCGTGAAAAGGTAACAAACAAACAAACAAACTTACTTTCGCATTTATAATATTAGTTAGGATTAATGATTTAACCCCATTACTTAAAAATCAACCGAAGAAGGTGGTATTTGCAGATGACACATCATTGATCTTTACAATAAACCGACGGTTACAAAATCTTGATGACTTGAATAATTCTATGTTTCAGCTCCAAGAATGGTTTACGGTAAATATAGGTAATTTGGCACTAAATAAAAAAAAAATCGCGAATCTATCACGGAATTATTTAAAAGGATTAATATTATGACGGTACCTTGCGAATTCCTTCCTTGCTTCCTTTGTTAGTTTGGTAACTGATGACGACGAATTTTGTGTAGTTATTGTATGTTTTTATTTATTTTTTATTTGTGATGGGTTTGCTCTTGACTTTAGTCTAGGTCAGAGGTGACAGAGAAAAAGTCTACAATGGAGTGAGCTTACCCAGAAAAGACCTGTTCACTCTCACTTTGAAGAGATTCGGGTTGTATACGTACGGGAACACAGACGCAGGTAGTGAGTTTTAGTATTGTTCTCAAGTAAGTGACATATGTCTTTATTGAAAATAAAGTTTCCTTTTTTAAAACTAATTCATTTATGAAAATATTATGTAGGTATTTAAAAAAAATACATCTTTTTAATAAAATAAGTGATAAAATAAGTGGTAAGTAATAAGTATATAAGTGTTAATAATAATTCTAGAAGTAAAGATAAAATAGATCAACCATTTTTCAGGTTATCTAGAGTAAATTTATCTTTTACGGGGTCCTGTGTTAAATGTTACAAAAAAACAACTTGTGATATATTACAATTTAATTAAAGAAAATTCAAAACTCATAACAACTCATATTCAAAGTACACTTTGTATATAAGCATATTACAAATTAGAGGATTATATCCAAGATAAGAATGGTTGGGAACATGCTGGTCCTGCTCCATAGGACAATCCAGAGTCGAGACAAAATCAAACTGATTGCTAATTAAAATGTATAATTTTATTATTTTTATGACATTAATTTTACATTCTGTGATTACTTTAACTCACACACTGACATTACTAGATAAAATAATATAATCGTATACCTACTTTTACAATGTTTGTAAATATGTGAGCACCATGTATCTATCATATAATTAATTTATCTATTATTGCTTAATGTTTAGTTCTTTTTACCTATTGTCGTTTATTCTAGGGGAATCGACTTCACATATAATGATATAATTAATGTATACTCGTGCAAACTATTGTTGGTGTGGCAAGTTACAGCCCCTTATATCTTGTTTGATTGTGGGCGGTGTTAAAGGTCTCTGTAGTCTGCTTTAGTTGTGTAGCGGGCATTAGAGTATCCTGAGGCGATTGACAGCTAATGATGACAAGCTGTCAGATGAAAAATAGCGCGCGCCGCATGCGGTCATGCTTCGTCTCACCGCGAAACCACATTTTCAATCTTAATTCATCCGCGTCTACAAAACCATAAACAGTGTTATCCCGTAATTCCTTGGAGAATTTCCGTCCTATAGTTCAACATTAAAATTAATAACCCGCGTCCGATTGATGTTTGACAATATAGACTTCATGTGGGTAGTGTACGGGCGAGCGAGCGTGGCCACCAGCCCTACGCAGGACTCCGCAAGGAAGATTAAAGGGACCGCTTTCACTATTTGCTGGGGTTAACTACATACATCATCAGACCGTCACCAATCATCCTTGAAGTTTAGTTACCTAGGACAAAATAGGCAATTTGAATTGGCGTGCAATCCAGACGTCAATTGTTGTCTGGTCCTCATCCCGCAGTGGAGACAGGCTATTTACACGCCTTCCGCCTCTCCAATTGTAAAACAGTTTTCATTTTTTGTTGTAAATTTTGTCGTTCAAAAGTGCCCTTGAAGTGCCTATTTGAAATAAACGATTTGACTGCGACATCCCAGCCAGCTCCTGTCAATTTAGGAAAATCTAAAACATGTCACGACTACTACGTAGTCTGTGATGTCACTATCTAAGGAAAACATAACTAATTCAAGGTCACGCTGTCAATTATTCGTTGTCACGCTGTCAATTACCTAGTAGATCGTAACCGAGCGTGTCCGGGGCGCGATCTTTACTTGCGTGCTTGTTCCGTAGTCAGCGTGTTTGTTTCTTGCAAATAATGTGTTGATGAGAAGGTTGGGCATCAAATATAGGAGGTAATGTTATGATTCTATATAAATAGGATGGGTGGTTACATTTGTGCAGAGATGATGTCTTGAAACACTTTTTGTGATAAACGGTCTTTCTACTCCTATGGTCAAGTCGGATCTCCATAGCTCCTTGGGACAGACATTCCTGGAGCAAAACTATCCCATTTTATGTTATCTTAGGTCTTGGGATTGGTATATAAGAAGAGCTAGTTAAGGGTTGTTTAGCGCCGATTTTTTGATCCGTAGTTAACTCAACCAATGGTTAAGCATAGTAACTAATGGTTGAATTTTGGCTAAATGTGAAAGGCTAAACATGAATGAGTTATGCCATTAGTTACTATTTTTAATATGAATGAGCAACCATGAATACATTCATGTTTAGCCTTTCACATTTAGCCAAAATTCAACCATTAGTTATTATGTTTAACCATTGGTTGAGTTAACTACGGATCAAAAAACCGGCTCTTAGTAGGTAACAGTATTTTAACAAACCATCTAGAAGTGTTTTATGCGAGGGACTATCCATAACATGTGTTACTAAAAGCAATTTATCAGTCTTGTACGTATAGTAAATAATTCTCTCAAATAACTCGTGTAAAACACTAAGCTTTTCGGCCTCAATTTGTACAACAAATCGAAAGCTTAAAGTAGCATTAA
Organism: Dicycla oo; assembly: GCA_948252095.1. NCBI lineage: Eukaryota > Metazoa > Arthropoda > Insecta > Lepidoptera > Noctuidae > Dicycla > Dicycla oo. The sequence continues at coordinate 1,199,452 of OX411711.1, read as the reverse complement.
TCTTTATGTTTCGAAAACAATCACTTGGAAGTTGGACTTTCAATAAATAATAGAAAAAGAAAAGAAAAGCAATGATTTTAAAAGGCAGATTCATAAATCTTTGGAAACAAATAGTTCTGCTGTGCTCTGAAGTCGCTTGAGCTGCTTCGATCGCAAGTAGTTGAACAAATATTGGTGGCCAATTTCATGCGTATATAGCGTGTGATTTGCTAATTATATTTATTAATAGCAATATACAGAGTGTTTGGTCCATCGTGTGCCAAATTGAAATGGTCGACTGAAGGGGTCATCTGCTATCTTGTCAGACCCCTGAACACTTCTCATGCCCTGTGGATTTTTTTTCATCGACTTTTTATTGTTTTATTAAAAAAAAGACCCAAATTTTACATTCAAATACAAATTCGCTCGGTTCGCTCGGCTCGCTGGGTTTTCACCTCAAAACTCATAAAGTAGAAAATTTAACTACAAAATAATAGGAAATAACTGTTTCACCATCAACCGTCGTTGATCTTTAGATGCTCAGAATGTTACTATAGTTGGCAAAGAAAACTCAGGAAATTTTGATAAACTTGATGAACTACATCGGCAAAAGAGTTTTTGTCATAACTTGATTTAAAAGCTTTTACCAAATAAAAGATCGGAATCAAAACTCAACCGTTTGTTTTGTTCAATTTTCGTATGGACCAGCAGAACGTCCATAAATCTTGCTAAATAAATAGCTCCACAGTTTGAGACCGCTTCAGTTGCTCAGTTGCTCTGTCTCGCTTGCGACTTTCCTAACAAATATTTGTGTGAGGTATTGCACGTCGGTGGCTCCAAGTGTCACGCTGACAGCGGCGTGTTAGGACCTTTGTTGATGATTGTTTTGTGGTGGAGTTTTATCAGTTTATAATCCTTGTATGCAACCGTATTCTGCGTACTATATTTAGTAAATACTACTGCGTGATATTGAAGAAATAAATTAACAAAAACCAACGTTTTTGCTGACGTAGGTACCTACCTACCTAATACACGTTACAGATCCGTCCACCGTCGGGACCAGTTGGCAGTAATATTAGTAAACAACGCATTATTATTTTTGGTTTCCGCCCATACTTGATTACATGAAGCATTTCATTTTCCTAGAAATATATTTTAGAGATTCAACAAAGACCGAGCCAACTACAAATATAATAAAGAACACGCCATTTTCTTGTAACTCTCATCTAACTATGGCTTATTCCAAACTTAACTTCAGATTCAACTGTACGAAAATTAAAATACATAGGTAAGACGGCATTTTTCTCGCAAATATTGTTAAAGTTATTCAATTTCACGTCGGCGGCTTCAAAAGACACGTGCACCTGACATGTAGTGACGTGCTTCGAAACATGCTAAGTCGACTTGCAACTTGTGTATAAGAGGCTTTGCGAAGTTTCATGTGCAGTAAGATGGCGGGAGAATACTTGTGTCGTTAAGGCTTTGGTTGCTGAACAGATTAGCGGAGAGATTTGTTTTTTGTTATGCATCAGAATGTGGCTAATATTAATACTTGGCTGCTAATATTGCTGATCGTGCGTGCAACGTGGATTGCTATTCGGGGGAATTATTTATCCAGTGTCATTTTTTTTACCACATCCTATGACCATTAATTAATATTGCAAAACTATAAATGTACTTCAGTCCGCCTGCCTGTAAGGCAGTGTTTTAATTGAGACACAAATTCATAACATGTTAGTACATAGTTTCTTGCACTTCTGCCATGTTTAATACCAAATGGATATCTTGCCCTTTAGTGAGTCTATCTAGAGAAACCCACCACATACATAGCCCGCTTCCTCTCTTCCCTCGGTCCCTCTTACAAACAGTAGTTCAATTTGCCACCGCCGGACAAGTTTTGTTTATTCGAATCACTGTGACGTCACAGCCGCCATTTTTCTGATGGTTTGATCAGAACCGTTTTGATGTTCGTCTGTAGATTGAATTCTTATTTATAGTTTGTCTTGTTGAACTTTTGTACCTACCTATGGTTTAATGGGGTTCTTATAATTTTTCGCTTTTGTCGGCAAAATATCAAGATTTCAATTTCTAGTATTCTGGAATCTCTAAGCTCTTCAAAATCCGAATCTTCCTCCAAATTCCTTAAATTCCTTGAAAAGGAACAGGACGCAATTCCATACAAACAAATAGGTACTTACTTATGGCTGTGGTTTATCCTAGGTTTAGTCTGAGATCCTAATAAGAACATCATCAAACTCCAAACACAGCCCTGTTGGATACCTCTAGCCGCAGCAGCCACGTTAGCCCTGTATATGGCAGACACACGCCTGGCTAATTGGCTGAAACTTTACAATTGTTCGACTCGGGTCTGTACAGCTCAATCTTGATTGGGAAACCGAGCTCTGGCGAACTTTACCGACTTAATATGTCTGCCGTAGGGATGTCGAAAGAATAAACACTAGAATATTGAAAAGTTTCCATTTTTCCAACAGTGTGTTATTAGCTATAGATAAGACTGATACAGTTCAGTATATAAAGTAAAGTAAATTTCACAACATAATCTTGTTATAATATATACCCACTGTATATGCCGGGAATACTCTATCCATCTACTCTCTTCCCGGAATTCGATCAAAAATTTCGATTAATCAAATTTTTTCGGCGCTTTAATGAGTAAATGGGAACTTCTTTCAAGATTAAGTTCATAATAAGTATAGGAATGTTTCGAAGGGAACGTGCCGACGCCGACGAAGGGAACGAGGCGAAGTAAGTTTTAACAAAATAAAAAGGAAACAAGAAAGTGTCCTTAGCATAACGATCCCAATATTAATTTGCAAATGGATCTTTACTTTTCTTAACACAGTAAAACAGTTTTTTAATTAATCAGCATTTTGCAAAGTACTATTGGAAATAAACCCTGAAGAAACTTAGGGTTATCTAGATCATTACGCAAAGGGTTCGTCAATAAGCTTACGTTTGTATTGAAATAACAGGCGAATCTCGCGACCCGATCATTAGCCACCCCAGGCACCCCGGGCCCCGAACCCCGGGCCCCGAGGACGGTAGGACGAATTAATTCCATCGTTTTCTAACTAGACAAGTTTGTCGTGATGGCTGGGCCACGGTTGACAGGTATTTTGCTCTGATTAGGGTCCCCCTTTAATATTTATGGTTATTTGTTATTGCTGATTCGATTTGTTGATGGTGCCCCTAAGGTCACAGGAAGGTAATGTCAATTTATAGAAGTGTTTTGTTAACGAAAGTGACTGTTCGTACTTATTAAATAAAGTAACCTTCACGTTTGTATGTGTGCGTAATGAGGTTTCTGAAGATAAAAGCATCGAATCCTTATTTAGATATCTGTTATTTCAGCTTAGTAAAAGTAGGTCGCGGACCGCGGTACGCACAGTATACGAAGAGCCACGTAACTGATCCTTAAAAAGGAGTCTATTTAGAACTTTTATTTTAACTGATGTCGTCATCGGCCTGACCTTTTCCCACCGAGTATGTTGGGGTCAGTTTCCAACCTTATAAGATAAGGCTATAATTTTTTACGTGAAACGACTGGCATCCTGTCCTTCCGCCGGTGTTCCCCGTTGTTTGACATTCAGACATTTGTCTTCCCATAAGAACCGTACCTATGGCATATGTGATATTAGTACTTCAACACTCACGTTTCACAGCACCCATGGTAAATAATTCGGTTCCCAACTCCGATCCGGGTACATTCCGGAATCTCACAAGCTCACACGAAGACCCATTCAAATCGCCAAGAATTATCGAGTACCTAGTGTATAATGATTCTGCCGTTAATATGGTCGCTCTATGATTTATGATAAGTGCCCATGTTCGGTAGCGGCGGAAATTGAATGGGGTTGATTATGGAAGCTCCTATAATACCACGCAGTTTGCACTGGACTGGTTCAGGTCTAGAAGTGTTTTAACTACATATAACTTAATGATAATTAATTTTTTTGGGAACTGATTGTTTCAGAAAATATTACTCTAAAAGTTTTTGTCTTTTCCCGGTAGGTGTTTATAAAAGTTCACCTCTAAACATCTTGCGAAAAGCAATCTATATTTCCGACTTTCCAAGTAAACAAGTTCTCTAGATTTCATAAATGCAGATGATTTGAACTGGATGCAAATGCCATAAAATTAAGCCCTCTTTAATGATGTGCACTTTTCTATACACATTCTAGGAAGTATTGCAAGAAGGCTTCATAATTTCCCCATATACTTCTGTACCAGTACAAAAATCTTTCACCAGACATCCCCGGCTACTTAATGACCCGCATTAGTGCCTGTCGTGATAATTGCAGCTAAGCTATTGCAGTGTGCATGGCGTACAGGAGCCCGTCACTACTGGATTACATTAAACACTATCTATGACGTATCAATCTCAATCGGTGGCCGGTGATTAGTAACCGGGTGATTCCGGTGATTAGGCGGGGAAATTGGGGGGGGGGGGGGGGGGGCAGTGTTGCTATGAGCTCGGTACAGTGTTTCGCTAGATAACATCGAGTTTGCTTTTGATAATGAATTCGATGGGAATTGGAAATGAGAGGCGAAGTTAGTATGTACGCAAAGGAATCTGATGAGTAAAATGATGTCCAGTTTGTTGGTATTTTTTGTAAGTAGGGTTACAAGTGTAATAAAATTGTAGCATAACTTATCGACTGAATTGTTTACAATGTATGTATGCAACTAATATTCTGAACGATTGTAATGTAACGCTTCATTCGTGAAGTTAATTCTTAAGTGTTCATGTGTCACCCTAGTTAGGTCATTGAACTTATGCACTCAACAAAATGTTCCTCCTTCCTTTGTTTCCAAATATTGCTGACACAAACAGTGTAGAATGCGCTTGAATATTGTAGCCACGAAGTTTAGACAAGCGGTTGAAATTCTACACACTTTGTATAACATTGTATGCAGCTTTAAAGAAGATTGACGAGCTTGAGTTTTGACTAAACAATCTTATAGCAAAATGAACAAAGTCGTGTTTGTACACTAAGAAGAGGTGAAGTATAGGCGTTTTGAGTCTGTCTTTTGTAATTATTGACCTCCAAAGCATGCTAATACAGAGCCTAATTTGAATAGTTTCAATATTTGAATTTCTTATCACAAAATCTCGTCGGGCTAATTGTTTCAAGTCCGTTGTCATAGCAACACTAAGAGACGCCGTTAATTACCCTTGTTATGACCAGTCAAGGGTTTGATTAGTGACGTCATATTGATATATTGAAAGGCAATTAGGCACTACCAGTGGCCATCGCCTGACCTTTGATTACCGCTCGTACTGCGGCTGATTACCGACAGCGTTCGTTAGACGGATGGGTGATAATAAGGATACGTGTAGGGGTAGTTGTGTTTTCTCTTCAAGTTTATATAGGACGTGGTGTTGGCATTTTCTTGGGAGGTATAAAAACTGTTAAACCAAATATTAAATATCTTTTTGAAATTAATTTCCAGTTCAGGATAATCTGAAAAAGAAAAAGAAAAATCTAGTTTATTCTAGTGCTTTTTTTATTTATTTTTGTATCCAACGGCTAAACGAAGTACAATCCCAGGAATAAAGAGTAAAACTACGTTTCTATTATATTACGGGAGGTATATTAAATCACTTACAGAGTTTCCTTGTGGTTTTACGGACATAAGGTTCATAAGTCATTTGTTGGGCTTGGTATATCTTTTTATAACAAGCTACCCTCTTCTTTGCTAGATTTGCCTTTAATGCGTTCAAAACTAAAGTAAAATCTAACCTTTGTTCAAAGGCATACTATTCTATCAACCATTACTTAAACGATAAGAATAGTTGGTCGCTGTGTTTAACTTAAAACAATGTTTATGTTCTTTCTCCAGAATTAGCTTACCTACTGACAGGTTAAATATGAGTTCATATAATTATTTATTTTCTTTGACTCTCAAGGTCAATTTATTTTAATTTTATTTTTATTTATTATTGACATAATCTACTCATTTCAATGTTTATTTTTTTTTATGAGTGGTATTGCAATATGTGGTTAGCTAGTGACCTCGACAATTGATCATAGTTTTTCTTGCCCGAGCAACCGGCAGCAAGTTCGTTATGCTCCCTTAGATGTCACTGCTTGCGGTAGCGTCGGGGGTCGGGTTGTCTCCTTCCCTCAAATATGGCGAGGGGGTAATGGCTGATCTTTGCGTTATACTCGTGAACGGGTGCTGCTTGTGGTGACAGGTCGTCTTGCTGACCTTGGTTTTGTTTTGTTATTAGTAACTTAACTACAACGAGTTAAGTTACTAATTTACTTCGATGGTCCTAGTTTATCATCTGTGACTTTGAGTTACGACTACATGTACGGCTATATGTAAGTGGGCACGCCCTTTAATACTGGAGGCTTTTATTTAGGTATAAAGTTCTGCTTACGTTTTTAGTTTTGTATTTTGTTCCTGCTTGAGTATAGTTTTCGATTTTTTTTTTTGGTATATTGGCGTGTGCTAGCTTACTTATAGGACATAATTTAAATTAATGTTTTGTGTTGCGTAATGTACCTAAATTATTATGCGCAGTGTTATATAGAATATTTTTTTTTAACTGAACAGACAGCTGTGCTGCTGGGGAGTTTGTTGCGCCACTTCTTCTCCCCAGCTAAAGCACTAGGAAGTGGTGAAGGGCGGGCATTTTGGGGGACTGTCTTATGTAATTTTGACGTTCAAAAAGTGCTGATTCTCAGCCTAGTTTGAATAAATGACTTTTGATTTTGATTTTGATAAAATAACTTATACAGACTTCAGAATTGTGAATGTTACAGAAAATATAAACTTACTTCTTATTCTTGCATTACCTGTCGAAAATACGAAGACGTAAAGCAATATTTTCCGTAATTTGAGGTTGTTACTTGTTATGTTACCATCATTATGAGAAGAACAAACGATACATCATTACAATAATAATACCTTACATAGGAGCGTGTCATGCGCTCTGATTACCTGCCGTTAGCTTGATTACCAAGTAATTATGTGTTTTCATGAGGCATCGTATTTCAAGTTGGAGCATCGCAATCCGGGTAACCTACCTAATTTCAGAAATGATAGCTTACGCCTTATCTTAAAAGCTTATCGTAGCTCTATCATTTCTCATTAAAAAAATTGATTATGAATATTCCACAAAATTGATGGTAAAATAATTAAATAATACGTCAGTGGATTTTTACACCGATGTTGTGGAACGGATATATATATATATTTTTTATTATTACCTATTCTAAAGACTTCTGACTTTTTTTAAATATTAAAATATTTAAGTAAAATCAGAAGCTTTTAGAATGGCGTAATATGTTATGATATGCGTAGGCGCAGCACCGAATAAACTAAATGTAAACTATGTTGATGCATAAACTTTATCAGTCTCGTTCTCGTTTCACCTATTTGTAAATAATACTAATAACTAGCTGCGCCCCGCGGTTTCACCCACATAAATCGCGATCCTAAGCATGTCCTAATCCAGCTCATGATCTACCCTCGTGCCAAATTTCGAATTCAAATCCGTTCAGCCGTTTTAGCGTGAAAGCATAACAAACAAATAAACAAAGTCACTTTCGTATTTGTAATATTAATTAGGATTATGTTTAACTAGCTTATGCCCACGGCTTCGCCCGCATGGAGGTCGGAAGTTATCCCACGGAAACGTCGGTACTACCGTAATGCGCACGCCAGTTTAGCTCCCAGTCGGCATGATTTTTTCCGACATCTTCTACAATCAATTACCACATTAGCCAATTTACACAAACCTTACTGAAACCTTAATGAATTATACATTTAAGCCTTCCTCATGCATCACTCCGTCCATTGATGAAAACCGTGTGGAAATCATACAGACGCGGCAGAAGAACTTTGTTTTATAATATGCACTGATTATTAAAAAATGGCTTCGAATTCTCTAACAACCGTAGCCTTGATTGTAACACCTTTATCCCTAATTCACGGCCATATTCATTATGTTTGCAGCTGCCGAACCTCCATACAAAAGTAATGTGTTAGGCTTACTTGCTTTGTGGCTGTCCTTGATACTCGTACATTTGTGAAGCTCAGCGGCTTTGTTCAGCCGCGAAGAACTATTAGTATAGATTCAGTCATTTAGGAGAATGCTTTACTAAAACATCATTATATTGGCTTAGCGTGAGGGTTAGCCTATATGTAGGTCGGTATTTTATAATTATAGTTAGTGACATGTCGCGCTAGGTTTTGTGGTGACATGATCACATGACTTAAGTAATATATGTATAGTTTTGCTAACACAGATCTAAGTTTATCACATACATGATCAATGTGCGGCCCCCATTGGATCTTACTGTCTATGATCAGACCTAGATACATATGCTGGTTTACCAACTCCAACGTTTGGCAACAGCATGCGTTAACCGCCTGGTGTAGGCACATATAGTCATGGGCAACAATAGAAGGCGCACAGGGCGATGTCAGGTAGGGTGAGTGCATTAATTTAGTTTTTTTTGCGTTAATTACTAGACCAGCGTCGTGAGCCCACCTACATAAGAGGTCGAAGTTACACTGCATCGCCCTCTGTGCCTCATGTAAGTTTTTATGTGCAGTAATTAAACAAGTATCGTCAGCAAACTGGTACACAGAGCCCACCTTGAATATTTTACACATTTCGTCCACATACATTAGGTATTCGGTCGGCCCGAGATTCGAATTTTGAGCTGTGCCCTTATTGGTTGCAACCATGTTACTTAGCGACCCTACGATGCTAACCGCAGTGAAACAATTCGTGTGATAATTCTTGAACCAATCCAGAAGTCGTCCCCATATTCCATTCTGCCGCAACTTATTAAAAGTGTGTACGTATTTATTAGGTTTGTAGACAATTTTTGACTCCTAGCGCACGGGAGGAGGTGTACAGAATATTCAAATGTCTAAAAACATTTAACGTCTAACTATTTTGTGGCAACTAACACTAACCTTGCATCTAGATTTGGTTGCAACCAAAAATTGCCTACAAACCTAATAAATACATACAAACCTCTAACTCATATAGCTCATTTTAGACTGAGTTTAGAGATATGCATGTCGAATAAGTTTCATTTATTACACTACTATGTACAAGAAAAAGAAGACTCGGTTGATGGCCGTGAGAAAAAGAAACAGACGCCATCTTCTATACTAAAATCGGCATAGTCCTTTAAGGGTGTAGTACAGATCATCAAACTGAACACCTTTCTCCAAGGGACCACCATCGTAATCGCGAAACAATAATCAACTGTCCCATAGAAAACATCAATATCGACTCGACGCAAATGTATGGGACGACTGATTATTTTTTCGCAATTACAATCTTGATCCCATGGAGAAGGTTGTTCAGTTTGATGGTCTGTGCTCTGTACTCTACCCTTAAATTTAACCACACATTTCTGGTACACCTATAGGTAATGCCAGGAAAAAATATTTCACAGACTGGTAAAACGCCAAAAACAATTATTATTTTATTTTATTTGATCATTTCAGTCAATGCTATTTAGGTATTATGATTTAACTTCCCCTGTATAAGTTTAATATTTCTACCACAAATAACCATTTAGCTTAAGGACGCGTTCTCAAAACAGATAGGTATCGAATCGCATCACTACACTGACACGGCCCAAACACACACACATACGCAAGGTTACCTGCGGAACTAATGAGTAACTAAACTGATTTTGATACTTTAGCAAGTTTCAATATTTTTTTTAGATTATTGTTCATATTTTTATTTGGACCTACGTAAATATCCAGAGAGTGACAAAATAAAATAACCCTTAATACCGCACGTGAAGGTTCATGCGTAACAGCAAAATATGTGAAAAATTGGACGGTTCGTTTTTATTTATTTCTGAGATTATTTGTAACGTTTTTGTGAATATTTCACCCATATTTTTGAAAATATTATACCTGCTTACCTAGGGTATATTTTAAGAAACCAAATTATGTACGTAATAGCAGAAAAATGATCCCGAACTAAGTAAGCCTCATATCGTCAATTTTGTGTGAAGAGGTTACGGAAAATCGTTTTTACGATATCAAATACAAAAATTTCAAACCAAAAAACGGCCATTATTTAGAGATAAAAAATAATCTATTTGTTGCAATAATTAGTTTAGTTTAATTTAGTTTCATTTCAACGTAAACTACCGAAAAATAGCTTATTTTAGTCGGATTTGTAAACGCGTCCTTAAGTATAAACTCTAAAAAAACGCTTCGTACTTTGTATCTTGCACTGGCCGATTCCGTAATTTGCTATGGTAGCTATGGGCGTATGTCGAGAATGTTTACAATTTGCAGTTAATTAGCAATATTAAAAGCAATGAAATCACAGATTCAGGATGACGATACGGGTCTATTCAAACACTGCCAGGTTGCCAACGTTTGCGACAGGATTAGCATGTGCGTTTTGAGCGAGAATTACCATAATGTAACAAATTTAAAAAAATATGCAAGACCGCAGTCGTTGCGTTGTTTGTCATACATACCTACATTTAAGATACCTCCATATAATAATGTTTACGGACAACGGACGTGGGAATGCATGAATACAGAATGGCCTACCTACCGAAATCTGTGATGTAATAAACAAGGATCATTTTATAAAAGTATTAAAAAAACATTTTCTTGGTCTATAATATAAGAAGTGAACGTGTGGGTACCTATATCTAGGTAATGAATGTGCAGATGATGGCATGTGTCTAATGTATCACGCTTAAACCCGCGATGGTGTGTGTGGTATATTTTTGTCAGTAAAATTATGTATATGTATAACATGTTTTGAATTAAAAAAAAAACTTCTAACTCTTATATCTCATGTTGGACTGAGTTTAGAGATATGCATGTCAAATAAGTTTCGTTTGTTACACTATTCTGTACTAGAAAAACAAGATTCGGTTGATGGCTGCGAGAAAAAAAAAGACGCCAATTTCAGGCATTGGCTTTTGACAACAAAATTCTGGTACAGCCTGTATAAAGCCCAACAGCTACTCAAGACAATAACAAATATTCGGACCTTTTCCATAGATTGCCATTACATACTGAAGACATTAGCGCAGTAATGATTACGAGCTTTTGATGTCTTCATATCACGGTATTAAGTTAGGTATACTTAAGTGCATGAACAAACATTGTTTCATGTCAATATTTACCTGCGAAGGCACCTTTAAAAGTTATACAGTCATTAGTATATTGACCCAGTGGAGCACTTAGTCAAAATTGTTATGCGTAAGAACATCTTTAACTTTTCAGCGCTACCTAAGGTTACTCGAGGGGATCTTGGCTAAATAATAACAGCCGCATGGGTAGATCGAAAGTTAGGCTACGCTTGCCGCGGTCGATTCATGGATGGGCGATCATCCATTACATATCGAGACCCCTCCGTGCTTCGGAAAGCACGTTAAGTCGTTGGTCCCGGCTGTCATTCGTAGAACATTGACAGTCGTTACGGGTCGTCAGAACCCCGAAAACAGTCTTACCGAGGGGTATCGTGTTCTTTGTTACCCGAAATAAATGATTTATTATTATTATTATAAACTGGGTTGTGGAAGTCTAATAGGCAGTTGCTCCATCTAAAATACTGGTATTCAGCTGCAGCCGGTTAGACTGAAAGCTGACCCCAATATAGTTTAGGAAATGGCGGGCAGATTGAGTACCTGGTCTTAGGTTTCTAATTAGATACTTTAATTTTAAAGACACACTCAATAACTTTCATAGATAATTGCCGCGGTTGGACCGTGGAGGGGTGACCATCTTTACATATCTAGAACCCTCCGTGCTTCTGAAAGCACGTTAAGCCGTTGGTCCCGGCTGTTATTCGTGGATCCTTGACAGTCGTTACGGGTCGTCAGAAGCCCGAAAGTCTGACAACCAGTCTTACCAACGGGTATCGTATTACCCAGTAACTGGGTTGTGGAGGTCAGATAGGCAGTCGCTCCATGTAAAATACTGGTATTCAGCTGCATCCGGTTAGAGTGAAAGCTGACCCCAACACGGGAAAAGGCTAGGCAGATATGATTCAATCTATACATATAAAGGGTTCCGTAAGGATTAAGTAATAATTTTAGTTCACCATATACTGTACCTAATACGCCGTAGGTACGTAGACAAAAAATGAAATTGAACTAATAATTCAACTGCAAATATTTTACACTGTGGCATGGATGTTCCGCGAAGTAGTCGGCGGTGCTTCCTAAATAAATACGTCGCTCTGCATTTGGGGGAGGCGGAGGTAGCGTTTCAAAGGCTCACAGGCCCGAAAAACCTGGCCTTAAAGAAGTACCCCCTCTGAATGAAATAACAAGGGAATACATCCAAATAATATCAACAAACAGACTAGAATGAAAGTGAATTGTCTCAAACAGAACCAAACACGGCACATGTGGTGCCGCGGTCCCACGGCCCACTCTCACAGGCCAGACCGCACCAGACCAGGCCTACAGGCTGTGGGAACAGTCGGCCTGCGGTGGCCTGTTGTCACCCGTCCGATCGAATGTATGGGATGATCCGTGGAAAACTCGGCACGGGTCGCGACAAGCCTCGCCAGAAGCGGGATTCGACAGGCGCGGGCGGTGACAGGAATCAACAGGCGCGGGACGCGACAGGCCTCAGCAGACGAGGGCCGCGACAAGCCCCGACATGCCGTGGGATCGCGGCGTAACTCGGGCGCAGGTGTGCACGTGCAATTACACGCACATGTCGTAAAACCGTATTACAGCTTCAGTAGGTACTACTCTGCTCGGTTTGCTTTGTTTACTGCAAATGACATTGCATTACTTGTATGAGAGTCTTGCACGAAATAACTGTTTGAGAAGGCAGTGTTGCAAGGGTTTTAAAACATTTTCAATACGTAAGTTTAAAAAAAAGACGTACAAAAACACCAAATAATTAATATTGAATTCTATTATCGGATAATTTCATGCACGCCGTCCTTTTTAAATGATTAAGTAATTAAATATTTATTTGATAGAAACCCTGTATTTTTCGACATCGATGCTTTGCAATAAGTATATTTTAAACACTAATATATTTTTATTTGTTATTAATTGCCTGAAATACATAATACCTACCAATTTTCATTCTGCAAAATGCTCCTGCAAAAATAGAGACTTGATTGCTTGAACAATAATCAAATAAAAATGTGTGAAATATGAATTGCGTCATCACTTGGCTTTTGTTACATAATGTTAACTTTAAAAACACTTTCTCGACAAACAGTATTTTGGCAGCATGTCATTACAAAATGCGATATTTTGGCACCCCCAAATAAAGTTTCAAACTCAATTTCCTGCATTATGAAGGTCACTTTTCAAGGAATATTTTCTAAAGCACTTTGCTAAATATCATTTAGCGTAACGACAAACAAAGGGAAAATAAAACTAAAGTATTGAACAAGGACTTAGTGTTAGTTCGATTTTATGTTCAAAGTTTGTACAAACGAGTCCTCTGAACCCTTCTGCGAATTGGGTTCACTGACCTCTGTGTACATAACAGAGTACTTCAAATAATGTAACTATGTATTTGCTTTTGAGGACCAAACACTACACGTGGAACTGTATAGCGCTAGGTACCCGACACACTATTTTGAATATGATACGTGGGAATTGATGTTAACCAGTATTCATTTTAATAGTTGCTTAATTCTCTTATTCATAATATTTTATTAGCTTTTTAACCGACTTCAAAAAAGGAGGATGTTGTATGTATGTGTCTGTATGTATGTTTTTTATATCTGTGTACAGTCACGAACTGTGATTGTTGAGCCACTAGCTTATCATCTTAATTGGTTGTGTTACACGAATGCCGCCCGTGACATTTGACATGTGACATTTCAATAACGAAAAACGGGCGGCATTCGTGTAACATAACTAAGTTAAGATGATAAACTAGTGGCTCAACCATCCCGGTTCGTGACTGTACATAGATTTCTCTGAATCTTATTTTTTTATTTGCTAGACGAAACTCACGCAGTGATTCCATAATAAATTTTACTGTTTTGATCGACTTCCGAAACTTTAATGTAGAAAAACGGTGGCAGAAACGAAAATATAAAACCAAAGGCACCTGCACCGACTTCTGGAATCAAAGTTATTTTTCAATGGGTTTTTTTGGAAGTCAGTTTTTTTTTTTAATTATTTTATTTCACAACCTCTGATCATGTAGGTAGAAGTAGGTCACCTAGGGATAAAATTCAAGAGCCTTTTGACCTGCCTTCATAAATAAATGAAGGAGACTTCTGTTTTAGTAAATTACACACAGACCAAGGTAGTCCACGCAACGCTGGAGGTTCTGGTCAGCGGACATTTTATGAGGATCTCTTATGAATTATAGATGCTCGACGGTTGTAACTACGGATCACATCCACCGCATATAACGTGTAATATACTTGTATATAATGGCATGTTCTGCGCACAGAATAAATACACATAAAAGTGGACAACAGCGGAATATGTTTTAATTGTGTTGGAGTCGAATTGTTTTATCGAGGTCTTAACACACAGATACCTTTATTTGGTTTCTTTACATCATAGTGTAATTTATTTGTGGTAAATTCCGTTTAAAATAGTAGGTATAAGGAGAAATATATAGCAAGTTTACTTTTAGGAATCAGGGCTGAGTCATGTGTACTTCACAAACACTATTTACAACTTATAAGTGAACCTCTATACTTAGACTTCCCTTTTAATACTCAAAATAGCATAAACTAAACGGTGCTTACTTTCCTAACAGCTACTTGTCTTCAAGCTACATTTAAATACGTAAGATCCGTTTCTGTTTCAGTTCAACACAATACACAAACTCATTCCACGGCTACTTTTCTGCTTACTCTATGTTTAGCCCCCCTGGCCGTTTGTTTGCTCTGTGCCCTGGGGCTGTAATATTAACGTACAATGAATGAAGTGTCAGTACTATAATTGTTCCGTTGAGCGAGAGAGATGGCGACACATGGTCGTATAGCGCTGTCTCGGTCCTGAATGAAACTGTGATAATAATTCATGTTGCGACCCCTATTTTAAAATAACTCAAATGTACGGCGCGTAGATTGTTTAGAACTCTTCATGCAGTTTTTATTCAGGTTATTTTTATTCTCATTTTTTAATGGCATCTAGAGGAGTGCAGCCATGCATTGCTTTGCTCATTTATTTTACTGGGCTTTAAAGCTTAAAATATGTAGTTTGCTTTTACCTCTGATAGTATTGACTATTCTTAACTTTTATGATGAAAGGCTGTGGTTTGAGATTTAGAAGCAATACTTTTAGGGTTCCGTACCTCAAAAGAAAAAAAAACGGAACGCTTATAGGATCACTCGTGTCTGTCTGTCTGTCCGTCAGTCACAGTCAATTTGCTCGGATTCTAATGGACCAATTAAGTTGAAATTACGTACACGTTTGTATTTCTGTGACCCAAACACGGTTGTGTAACGTAAATAAATTAATTTTGAATATGGGGGTCAATTTTAGGGGGCAAAAAAGAAAAAAAAAGTTTTGCAAACTGTACGTGACATATCAAATAAAAAGGGCTTACTGTGAGGGTCTCAAATATATTTATTTTATAATTTTAAAATAAATGGTTTTAAAGTTATTTAAGAAAATAGACGAACATTAACCATTCCCTCCCTTATTTCCGAAACTACTGAGCCCAAAATTTTGAAAAAAATACAGGAAATTTTATAAGAAGTCTGTGGTCTTAAAATAACATGGTAAATCTCTCATTATTTTGCGTACAAAATTACATTTGCAGTTGGAATGAATGGGAGAACATGTTGTTTAACTGCAATGTTAAGTTTGTTCTGGGGATAAATTCATCCCAACTATGGAACCCTTCATTGTGCGTGGTCCGACCCGCACTTGGCCGGTATTTTTTTACTGTGTATTTATACCGGCGGAAATTAATTCAACATCACACTCAATTTGACATGTTGATCACCGAATCATACTCGTAACCATTCTGGATTCTATAATAACCAAGCACTAAAACTCACACATAACCAAACGATTCCTGCCGGGAATGCGATCGCCAATAGAACAGCAAATACAACAGAAGCTCATTTAATAGCAACATTAGTTGCTGTTTGAAGTTACGCCTCTTGTCCGAGCAAGTTGGCCGCCTCTTTGTCTTGCGCGGTGAAATAATTAGCCAACTATGCTTGCTAACTATGCTATCGTAACGTAGTCGTGAATTGTATTCTATTGTTTTTGGGCTTGTTTACATTTTCGGCCGGGTTCGGGAATGTTGGAGTTGATCGGTGGCTGTGAAGGGGATATGCATTCGGTTAAGCTCAAGTTATCTGTGCGTTCACAATTCTTGAAAATAGACTTCCGTATCCTTCGTTCCTTTTGTGAAAAACGAGTTTTACTTTTAAAATTTTAGGGCTTAAAGTGGAAGCGTCAGGGTAGCCCGCGAAGTTCAAATTTTCTTACGTTTTTCGCAATTTACAAGTCGGTATTATATTGTACGTTGATCAAATTATAATTCGCGGTCGTAACAAGTATCACTTTACATAATTAGAATCATTAAAGTGATCAATACAACTCTTTAAGACCAGGTAATCCAAAAAAATTACTATTTCATGCAATCTTGACATTTAAGGATTATACTAACTTAAGGAGTTGTATTACTGATTCTATTGTATATAATTCTGTAAAAACATATTTGTTACGGCCGCAAATTATACTTTATTTAACAATACCACTTAATACTGACTTGCAAATTGCAAAAAACTTAAGAAAATTTGAATTTCGCGGGCTACCCTGACTCTTCCTCCTTAATGGGGAAGATAACTGTCAAGTAGTTCCGCGTAAATGGCGCTAAGTGTTTATTGCAAACGAACTGTCAAACTCCATAGAAATTAAACAATATTTTTTGTTAGCTTACAACTAGTGAAAAAATATGGTTTCCTTTCAAATAAACATACATTTTGTAACAAGTAACTTTACATCTTGTTTATCATTAGTGTCATTAAAAAGAAAAAAGTAATGAGTTAAGTTTATTTTATAACTTATAAAATCATAATATTGTCTAGATTATAGTTAAAAGACGATAACATGTTAAATATGATGAACCTTACGACAAGTTTGGCTTTCCTTCCATGTAGCGATACTCCGCTTTTTTTCAACTTCTCCTTCAACTGGGAGATACGCCAGGTAGAATACATTGTGAAGCAACAGAAGTAGATGAAAAAAAAAACACGCAAATACTTAAAAATTGTCCACACAATGCATACGTTTTTATCAAAGACTTGACTTGTAATAAACTCACAGCGCCCTCTGGCGGCCAAGCTTCCGGGAAACAACCCCATTACGCATAATTGTTATTGATTGTTTATCAAAAGGCTGTCTTCCATATGTAGCATAGTGTTGACCGCTGCCTGCTGTTCACAGACACAGCAACAGCAAAGGGCTACCTTGAAATTACTCATTTGTATACCATTCAAACCAAAACACTAAGTTCTGGAAACCTAAACAAATTGCTCTTAAAATCCATCTATTGTGAAAGTAGAGCAGAGATGCTTTCCGTTTGTAGCTGTAGCAGATACACGGAACCTCATGCTCGATAGTGAATAGGTAGATACCTATTGATAGAATATACAAGAGTAATCTGCTACAAATAGTACAGCATCCCTCAAATCAAATCAAATGTTAGGTACCCGCGTACCCAACACACTGACATATACCTTTATTTCCATATAGGTTCCCATGCACATGTCCCACATCACAATATACAGGGTTATTTGTAAAACACCAGCAACCTCTTAAGAGGTCATTATACTCATCATTATGAACAACTTTTACTATGGGACCCAACCTGAAATCGCGAAAAAAAAAATCAGCTGTTCAGTACATTTATGTTCGCATAATTCGTCAAACTGAACAGCTGATTATTTTTTTGCGATTTCAGGTTTGGTCCCATAGTAAAAGTTCTTCATAATGATGAGTACCCATTAAGAGGTTGCTGGTGTTTTACAAATAACCCTTTATATGATGCCATGCCCATATCCCATATCACAATAATATCCGAAATTCCAAATTGATAAAGAGAAATAGTCAGACACAAATAATATCACGGTCAGCCTACGGTTCGGCCTGTATCGACCAAACTCGGAGATGCCTTCGTGCTATTTCAGCTAACTTATTTCTGGCTAACACTAGTAGATAAGTTCAGGGTCTGAATCAATACTGAAATGTTTATATTTTCATTTGTTTCGAGAAATTTTCAGTTCGGTTTTAGAAGTGAATTGGAAATAGAATTACGTTGTTTGATTCATCCATTGTTGATTATTTATAAAGAATATTAGTAGGTAGATAAACAACTTTTACTGTATAAGTAACATTCTGATTGCTTACATATGGCAAATTATTTCATTTAATGTTTTGTGTTGTGTTGCGTAATGTAATTTATTTTGTATACTATTGTATAGAATCAACTGAACAGACAGCTGTGCTGCTGGGGAGTTTGTTGCGCCACTTCTTCATCCCAGCTAACGTACTAGGAACTAGTGAAGGGCGGGCTTGCCGGGGGACTGCCGCATGTCATTTTGACGTTCGATAAGTGCTCATTCTCAGCCTAGTTTGACTAAATGAGTTTAGATTCTAATTGAGTTTATTAGTCCTGGTCACAGACAAACAAACATATAGAAAAAGATAGTACAGGTAATACTGATGCGCTCGTCACAAGATGCTATCAATAGTTTACTTACTATCAATTGCCTCGCCTTTTCGCAATTAGGTATGTTGGGCTCGTCTTCCAGTCTAACCGGATGCAGCTGCATACCAGTAATTTACATGGAGCGACTGCCTGTCTGACTCAGTATAATCCAACCGATATTATAGTCCTGTTGGTTCGATAACTTGACGTTTCTAGGTAACTTTATCTAACCAATAGCTGTTAAGAGTTAATCTGAGCACCTCGGCACCGGTCACTAATCCCTGGAGAGAAGGCGACAAGTATAAAACCCATGTTTAATACTAGTTAGTAAACTATTAAATGTTACGGTCACTGTTGACCGGTGTAAGTGAACCGTCGGTTGTGTTTGTACTTGTACTACAATCTGATATTGTTCTTATGATCGACTAATCCAAACGTTACGAGGTTCAAACGCAAGATTTACAGTCTTTTTTTTTAAAGAACGTGTTATTCGACTACACATAACATTTTTAGATGAAGAATAGATCAGCCTCCTCTAATAAATGATTATAGCCGTGTAACACGAAGGTGTATAGTCTAAGAAAGTATTTTATATGTTCAGTGCCTACTTACGCTAGGAAAATACTTTTTAATTATCTGACGTTTACAATTATCACTAATTTCTTTCTTTTTCATCCCCACTTTGTAAACGTTTCCTCCAGGAAATGTTAAACGTCCCAATAATTGCTTTTCTCAAAATCGTGTGTCGCTTTCTGTCTTCTAAGTGTTTACAGCTTTGTTAAAGTCATCAAATTCATAATACACTAATGTTTAAAAAACGTTTTTTATAACGTACCTCGTCTAGCTGTCTATGTTGATAGTCCTGCGTGTGGGATGTGTGGGTCGGTCCTATTCCAACACATTCACAGTTTAGTTCGCTTGTATAGTCGTTAACTAGTAATTGATGGAGCAAGTTGCTTGGCCACGGCAGGTGCTCGATGCCACAACTTATTGCTGCCCTGTAGTTTATAGTTTTATGAATGAATAATAATATTAACTACAGGGTTATTGGTAAAACACCAACAACCTCTTAAGGGGTTAATTGTACTCATCATTATGAACCACCAAAAAATCAGCTGTTCAGTACATTTTGATGAATTATGCGAAGATAAATATACTGAACAGCTGATTTTTTGGTGGTTCATAATGATGAGTACAATGACCCCTTAAGAGGTTGTTGGTGTTTTAACAATAACCCTGTATATAGAAAGCTAAAAGTAATTTAAAGCAAATAAACAACTTATTAGACCATTTATTTTATTATTATTAGCCTTTATTATCTCACTGCTGGGCAAAGGCCTTCCGACTGTCTTTTCACCTCCTTCTGTCCAGAGCTGCCAAGGACCCAACTTTATTAAAGGAGTCCAGTCCAGCTCACCCCGCCATCTCCGTCTGCGTCTGCCGCGATGTCGTTTGTCATTAAGCGGAACCCACTGGGTCGTAAGTTTGGCCCATTGATCGTCTGACATGCGACAGATGTATCCAGCCCAACTCCATTTAAGCGTGGCAGCTTTGCGAGTGACATCAGTCATTTTAGTGATGGAACGAATTGTTGTATTCTTAACCCGGTCCATATTAGTCCATTACATTAATTTTAACATTAATTTTACTGGAATCTATATACTGGAACTGTGTTTATTTGTTAAAAATAGTATGCAACATTTTAGTTTAAAATCGGATTCAAAGAGGAACATTCGCGAGCAATATAAATATGACATAATTTTACTCAGAGTAAAAAATATGATGTACTATAAAAGTACTTACATAACTGTTATTCGTGTATACAATAATTTACCACCAGCTATTAAGCAACTAAATAGAAACATGTTTAAAAACACATAAAAAAATGTTACTTAATAATGTTTATTATAATTTACACGAGTATTTTGGCAAAAAATGATAGGTATGTAACTAATACTTTTGATTTGTTTTCTTTGTTATGTATTTATCCGACATGGGTAGACTGTTGATCCTAAAACCGTTATGCTATATTATAAGATCTAATTGTACACAGTTACGCAATAAATAATTCTAATTCTAAAAACCCTTCTGCGAGAGCAAAAACAGAGCTCGTCCTCACGCCACATAAATTAACAAAAAAGCAGTACTTAATCGAATTTAAAAAAGGCCCCTCGGAAGTTAGTGTTGTCATCAAACTTAATTTCCGTAAACGAAACAAAACTTGGACGATCACATAAGCCGCCATTGACAGCTGATCATGGCGACAAACGCAGAATGTTGGGAAACAAATTTATTTATGTTAAGTTCTCCTAACGAAGGCAGGAAGCCAGATAACAAGTTGGTAAAATTGTTTTTGACAGTATTCTTACTTTATGAATTTGTAAGGCAAGTGATGTTTCATTGGTAATTGGAACTTATGGTTTCGACCGAAAAGTTTTTTCGCGTAATTGAATTTAAAGATCTGAGAGTTGTAATACGACATAATGACGTCATCGTCAATCAAAAAGCAATACTATACACAATCAACTTGACATTGGATTGAATACGGAGAAAAAAACAGTATTAACACGGAATCAAACGCTCCTACGAAACCATCAAACAATTAATAACCCCCACATACCGCATGCAATCATCAAATAACCGGCATAACCCTCTACTGCATCCAATCACAAGTTCTCAAATCTTAAACCAAGATTGTGCTCGCACGCTTAACACCGAGCAACACCAACTATTCGGAGATTGCAGACTTCTCAAATGAAGGGGAGGGGAAGCGTCATCTCCGCATCCGCATAGCAGGATATTAAAGCGAAACTGTGGCCGCGCTGAAATTTATTATCCTATAACTAATATTTACCTGTGTGTGTGGAATGAGTTTACTGCTTATTGTTTTTGGCGGAAATTTCGTGTAAATGCGGAGATTTTTGTGGCGTGGCGCATTGTGACGTAGTGCATGAGTTTGTGGTGGAGTGTGGCTGCAACTCATCGTCATATTTAGTTGTTGAAGTTTGTTAGGGTTCCGTACCTCAAAAGGATTAAACGGAACCCTTATAGGATCACTCGTATGTCTGTCTGTCTGTCCGTCTATCACCGACCGACCGAGTAGGTTAAAAGAATATTGGCAAGTTGGGTACCTCATCAAATTCCAAACGTTTCCAAACCTAGTTATATGCAAATTATAGGTCTTATATTCTTAGTTATTTTCCAAGTTAAAATGTTTTAATAGTTGTTGGGAGTAATGATTTTAGAGTGCAGCCCCGTTACGGAAACAAAACGCACTAATGAAAAACAAAACGCCAAACATAGTGCCAAATAAATCTATTACGTCAGTGTTGTCATACAATAAACCCAAATAGATATAAAACGATTAGATCTAGCGAAAAAATAAGAAAATCGTTTATATAAAATAAGTGCAATACAATAGAAATATGTGCAAACTTAATACTAGATAAAAAATAAAATTACGTAAATCAGATTTGATATTTCACATGAGATAAAAAAGTTAGAGAATGTTATATTGAAAGGTAATCAATAATCACATAAAAAATATAATAAGAAAAGGGATATTAAATAGACGAACCCAATTAATTTTCGAGAGTAGACGGCCAAAGGAATTCCACATGTATTATGTAGTAAAGTATCTTTCGTGCAAATATATCGTCCTGCCAATACGCCAATTAGTAAAGTAAGTTTTCTCCGCGATCTTGGTGTCCTGCTAGATTCGAAGCTCCATCTGGATGCTCATATAGAAAAACTTGTTAACAAAGCCTACCAAATGTTTGGTTTTGTCATGAGATCTTCCAGGGATTTTCGTCGACCTTCCACCTTTTTGCACTTATACAAATCAATAATTAGGCCACAGTTAGAGTTTGCAGTACCTATTTGGAACCCTTTTTACGTAAAATATAGTGATAGATTAGAACTAGTACAACGTAAATACCTTCGTGCTATGAATTTTAGATGTTATCGGAATAAAATGTCATACCACTTACTTCTTAAAAAGTATGATCTTCTGACCTTACAATCAAGACGGAAACTTCTGGAAGTTATGACTCTGTTCAATGTGTGCCGCAATCATTTTGATTGTCCAGACTTAGTTAGGAGTCTGTGTTACCTGGTTCCTCGAACAGTTCATGTACGTGAGGTACGCACTCGACGTCTATTTGCTACTATTCTCTGTAAATCCAACGCTGGCTCGCGTTCACCACTTCATCGTTTGGTTGAGACATATAACAATGAGTTTAATTCAATTGACATTCTTTTTCTCAGTAAAAATGCATTTAAGAAGCAAATCCAAGCAACCCTAAAGGATCAGCAAGCAATACATTTATAATAACGTAATATCTAATAATGTACGCACGCAAATTTACTTTATTATTATTATTATTTTGTATAAACTTAATAATCGGAATATGAGTTCTAGGACAATTACTATTATATAGGTATTGTATCTGTGTTCTTAGCTAGTTTTAAATACTTTAAATTGTAATCTGTGGAGAACGTAGTGGGTAGCATAATTTTAAAAAATGTAATAATTAAGATATTATGTGTATTTCTTATTGTGCTACTGTTTGTTTTTCCTTAAATAAATAAATAAATAAATAAATATTGTTCAATAAATAAAAAAGAAAGTAGATCGATTTGATTCGAGAATAGATGCTCACTTTAAACAACGTATAATTATTACTCGTGATACGATTCGATGATTTTAACCGATTCGATTTGTTAATCAATATTTGGCAACACAGCTGCCACTTATGTCAAATACAAAAAAAAAAATATATATAAAT
The DNA here is from genome assembly GCA_948252095.1 of Dicycla oo. Classification (NCBI taxonomy): domain Eukaryota; kingdom Metazoa; phylum Arthropoda; class Insecta; order Lepidoptera; family Noctuidae; genus Dicycla; species Dicycla oo. The sequence goes on along the minus strand of OX411711.1, from coordinate 1,176,026 downwards.
CGTCATATTCGTCATACTTATTTTTGTTTTTGTAACGCACTACGTTCGTTCGTCTATAATTGCCATTTTCTCAACTTAGAACACCCTACTTTAAAATATTACTAGTACCACAAAAATCCTTCTATAGTTAGTAAATTGCAATCTAACCACTTTATCTGAGTGAAATGTATTGGATGATGTATAAGGGTCTGCCTTGAGTTACATAACTAGGAAGGTACTAGGTAAGTATTATTTTTGGTGGTCCATTTTGAGGTTATGTATACATCAGTTTAATATCCCCACGTCTAATGTATGTCTTACCATTACATATTTTGTTATACTCTATTGTAGCATTCAAATCCATATATTCATTCTATGAAACGGTAAGCCTGTGTGTGATACTGAAAATACATGAGTTTCTGCCAATCTCGTTTGAGTTGAAGTTGAAAACACGTATGAATTTCTGTGACCCAAACACGGACATGTAATGTATATAAATTAATTTTGAATATGGGGGTCAAGTTTGAGGGGCAAACAAGAAAATTTTAAAAAAAGTATTGAAAACTGTGCTGTGTGACATCAAATGAAAGGGCTTACTGTGAGAGTCTCAAATTTATGTTTGTTTTACTTTTAAAATAAACTGTTTTAAGGGTGTTTCGCATATTTCGTGCAAATTCTCAACGATTCCAAATTTCAAATTTATTGATGAATTATTTGGGTTTTTTTTGCAAATATCATTAGTATATAATTAATCTTTGAACATTTAGTAGTTTCTACTTTCTTTTAATTAGTATCGATGAAATTATAATCATTTCTAAAATAAAGAAACGAGGGTAAACGAACGGAATGAGGAAGAAGGTAATGAGGTTTGAATACTTTGTCCAGTTTTTCTTCAAAAATATCACAATTACAAATCTAATACATGTACTAAACTTCGAAGGTAATCATTAAAATTGATAAAAAGCTACGTAATAAATGAAATCATATATACTCACTTTCTAAAACGGACGATAGGAAAGAGAACGAATCCAGAATAATCACCTCCCGCGACACTTAACACGAAAATATTTTTTTTCCACGAGCAAGCATGCATCCGCTACGACGTTTGCTGCCAGACTGAGACGTGCGCGGAGCTAAACATGGCAGCAGAGTAGCATTTAAGGTCTAGCGCAAACTACAATATAGATTTCTTCTCATAACGAAGGTAATCAGAAAAAAATTGAAAAAATTATTTACCAGATATAATTTCAGTATATTTAAAAGATACCATTATTTAATTTAGACGTAAACGTTGCGTTTATTAATATACTACATTTATATAGTTATAATTTTTCTATTTACTTCGTTTTATTCGGATAAAATACAAATGTATTAAGGATGGAATGGACAACGACGGAAATGAGAATAAGTAAAGTTTTTAATTTATATTTAACTAATTACGTTAATTTATACAGTCAATCTTACATGCATGCAAGCATAACTCTATTACATTTAGTTTTCTATGGAAAAAATTTAGAAGTTTATTGAATAAACATTTTTTTTCTTACTGGACTTGTAATATGCACGAAAAAAGAGAAACACCCTTAAAGTTATTTAAGAAAATATACGAAAATTGACCATTGTCCCCCTTACCTCCGAAATTAATGAGCCAAAATTTAAAAAAAAAATACAGAAAATTCTACACCTGTATATTACAAGAAAACTTATAAGAGGTCTTAAAATACACTGATAAATCGCTCAATATTGTGCGTACAAACTCACATTTGTAGCTGGAATGTATTTGAGTACAAGTTTTTCAACTACAATGTTAAGTTTGTTTTCAGGTTAAATTCATCCCAACTACGGAACCCTTCATTGTGCGTGGTCCGACACGCACTTGGTCGGTTTTTTTAAAAGCGCGGTGTGTCTGTTTTTTAACCGACTTCCAAAAGGAGGAGGTTCTCAATTCGTCTGTATGTTTTTTTTTTGTATGTTTGTTACGCGATTACTCAAAGACGGGTGGACCGATTTAGAAAATTCTTTTTTTGTTTGATATGGTATACTTCCGAGGTCGTCCCATATAAATTTTATTAACTTTGCTTGGGGAGTTTTTGAGTTAGCTTCAATAATGCGTATATTTCCCACTTATTTTATGTGGATGATGTGATAGTGTTTTAATAACTTCCTATCACTGTTATTTACATGGCTATATCTACAATTATTGTGGTCAATTATGTATTCGAATTTGTGTGGGGTAGGTTCCACAACTAAAAAGTGAAAAATAAAAACTTTTTAGCAAAAAATAAAACCGACTTCCAAAACAAAACACTACAAAGTGAAAAATAACTTTAATTTCGGAAGTCGGTGGCAAAAAACGAAAATACAAAACCCAAGACACCGACTACCGAAATTAAAGTTATTTTTCACTTTGTAGTGTTTTGTTTTGGAAGTCGGTTTTATTTTTTGCTAAAAAGTTTTTATATTATATGTATATAATTTTAAATTAATATTGACCCAGTAATCAACGAAATGAAAAGAACAGTACTGTATTCGCTGTGGGACGCTTTAACCTTTTGAATACAGCCATATAACAATGGTGGTGATTTCCTTCATTGAAATTAATTATTGTCAATAAAAAAACTGCCTGAAGCACAATTACTAGATATACCTGCATAAAACAGATGAAGGCTTACTACTGCAAAATATAAGCAAAATCTTTTTATTCAAAATTCACCCTTATCAATGTAATAGCTAATTAATTTAAGAGCGCGCACACTCAGTTGCACAACGCGTTGCGCAGTCGCATGCGACCGACACTCTCCCGAAAATGATCGATGAGTCGGCCGCGCTTGTTTATTTGGTGGCGTGGATCGCGCGTCCGACACATGATACGTGCGCGGGTAATGATGCGCGCTAATTTACGTTAAATGTGTAATTTCACTAAATTGAGGGCGCGAAAGGGTTGAGCCGCGATGAGATAAAAATGTAGGTCGATGATGGTTTTGAAATTTAATTTTGAGTGAAAAATCTGGGCTGTTTACGTGATATTCGGGTGAACTGATTCGCGAGTTGTCTTTCAAATGATGTTCTACTTTCAGATAGAATGTTTATAAAATACAGAATTGATTAGGATCATATTATTGTAATATTTTCTGCCTCAACCTAAGCACCTAAACGATGTGTGCAGGAGCATAAACACCTTCATTATTGTTTACAAACATTTAAATTGTATGTAAACTAAAGAAAACACGCTTTCTCTACAAAATACATTAAATTCCGTCTTTCATCCCTTATTACGGCACTCAACAAAGTGTAAACACATTCACAGACACTGAACAGATAAATGGTTAACAAAAATACCTCGCGGACTCGGCCGGGGATGCCCAAATATAAATCACGCCTAAAACAACAAATACACAAGTTTTAAGTTACCCAGAGCTAGTTGGACGGAGTTGCCAACAAAAACTGAAACAGACCGGCGGAATATACGGGCGGACGGCAGGCGCGGACGCGCTGGGAATAATGTTGGTGAAGGTATTGCATTTAGTGCTTAGCAACTAGAATGGTTGATTTTTTAAACTTATATTTTAGTTTGGGTTCTTTAAGAGAACTAAATACTGCGAGTAGTTACTTGACGATATTTAAGTACCAACCTACAACCGGCGCACCTGGACATTCATGCTACGAATCGTGTTTAAGAAGTTTTACAAACGGAACTTGCAAGAGTCATTCAATCATTAAAAATTATATAATATTTCATTTTTAATATAGGAACAACAAACAGCTACATTATGCAATGTTACAAACAGAAAAACATAAATCACATAAGTAATAATGTAGCCCACAACGCTGTTCACAGATTACCACACATAAACAAACCTTAAAGTCACTAGGAGGTGAACTGTTTCATGCATGACAGTTACACTTATATTATAAAAACAATACGAAAAAAAAATTGTTTAAAATATTAGTATTTTAGAAACAACAGCAAACAATTAAAAACAATTAGTCCAAGGCTTCAAGTTTCTCATACAAAAGGCTACGAAACCTTTTCAAAGAGCATGCAAATATATCTATGTGTTCGAATATTTCATTGTAAGTTGCTGTCATTCGACGAACTGGCGATCGTAGACCAGTATTAGATCGGCAGGTGCCTACTGCAAAGAGTTTGCCTGCACGCACCCGCCGTCTATGGATAGTTCTGGGAACTGCATAGCACAATACATTATTTAAATCTATACAATCAAAATTGCCATTAACTATATTATACAATGTCATTGCTTCTAATTGTTTTCGTCTAGAGCTGAGCGTCAAAAGCTTGTATTTACTGAGCAACTGGCTATACTTTAGATAACTTTTGTGACACCTGTAATGCATTGCACGAAGAAATCTACGTTGAACGTTTTCTATCATATCAATGTATTTGTGATAGTACGGGTTCCAGATGGATACGGCATATTCGAGCTGGGAACGTACTAGGGTTTTGTACAGGCAGAGGTACGATGAGGTTCGATTAAAATCATGAGTAGATCTCATTATAAATCCATACATCTTATATGCTCTATTTACAATTTGTTCGATATGCAGATCCAAGCAGAGTTTTGAGTCAAGCAATACGCCAAGATCACGAACGGAGTTTACTTTACTCAATAAAACATTACACAATGAGTATGAAAACCTTATAATATTTTTATTTTTGGTAAAATTTAGGTAGTTGCACTTGGGAATGCTCAGATGGAGTTTACTAGTGTAACAATAGTCCGTCAGTCTATCCAGGTCCTCTTGGAGAAGATAACAATCCTGCATGCTACGAATTGGTCTGTATACTTTGAGATCACCAGCATATAACAAAAATTTGGAATGATGAAAACACTTACTTATGTTATTTGACTGGCCTGTTGGTCTAGTGGTTAGTGGCCCTGACTGCTATGCCGGAGGTCGTGGGTTCGATTCCCACCCAGGACAAATGTTTGTGTGATGAGCATGATCATTTGTTCTGTGTCTGGGTGTAATTTATCTATATATGTATGTATTTAGAAATATATAAGTATGTTTATCAGTTGTCTAGTACTCATAACACAAGCTCTGCTTAGCTTGAGGCTAGACGGCGTTGTGTGATAGTTGTGGAATATTATTATTATTATTATTATTATTATTTATAAAGATAATGAATAAAAGGGGACCGAGAATAGAGCCTTGTGGGACACCAGATGTAACCCGAGTAGCATGAGAGTGGTATATTGCACTTGTTTTTTTTTTTTAAATATCATGCCTAGTAAGTAGGCTGACTAAAGTGAATAATGTAATGAAATCCAGTTTAGTAAGTTGAAACACATCCCTCTTCGCTTGCCATCCATACTTATGTTTCCACTTCACAAGAAAACAGATTAATTACAATAACTCCATGGATGTTAGTGTTGCGGCGATGAGTGTTAGTGGCAAAAGCAAGCGGTGCTTAACGCTCTCAGCCGAGACGATTATAGTAGATATTTATATTTTTATATCTTTTACTCTTGTATTCTTCTGGCTCACCGGTTTTCTTAAAGATCCGAGTAAACTTGTCTACTTGACCCTGTTTAGCCAGAATAGAAATGATTTTCATAACACGTTATGAAAACAAACATTATGGCATCGAACTGATTTACCTACAGTAGTCCCCAAACTTTTTGGCCGGGTTCAACGAAGGCGAGAGCCGATGCACAGAATGCAAAATTAAGATATTAGTTGAGAAAATACCGCGCAGGTGGCGCAAGATGGCGGCCGCGCTCACTTCAGCCCGGCCAAAAAGATTGGTGACTACTGTACCTGCAGTAAAATGAACGGTCTCTAAAGAAGTGATTTTTACGAGAAAACTTTTCATTGACCTGTCTTCTTATGTTTTGTAAATATTTTGCAGATAACTATAGGATCAGTGAAGGGAGGATGCTGCAAAATATTATAGCTCCACGTTACGTAATCTAATATGTCCGAGATCACTTAAAATGCGTAGGTACTTGCTTACCTAATTTAAAAAAAAGTCAGTACAAAAAGCGGTAGAATTTTGAACAGCAAATGAGCAATAAACATTATCAACATCAGAGCATTATTAACAACAAAATGCTGTGGAACAATGTTTCAAACAATCCACATCCCACGCGCCGGTTCCAAATCTCGATCCATATGTTTCCTTCTTAAAGTAACGTGTAATGTCAGGGGCTATGGTGATGAGTGCTAATGACGATTGCAGGCGCGACCAACGTCGCAGGAGTCGCACACTATTTTTATTTCCATGTTGTTCACGCGTTAAGTCGCGCGTCTGTCTTTTGTCTTTTGTGACTCACTAATTTGTAGTAATTATTTTGAAGAGGGTGTTTATTGAATTATATAAGAGCTTTTTTAATAACAGCGACGGTTATGTTATAGGAGCGATGGCGCAAAATTTACTTATATTATAAATGTTCAAGCTCCGTTGTTTGTGCGTTTGTATGTATGATACTCAATCACGCTTTAACGACTGAACGGATTTGTATAAAATAGGCACACAGGTAGAACAGGGTTTGGATTTATGTATAAGATACTTTTCGTACCGTCACGTGTAGCAGTTTCCCTAGGAAGCACGTTAAACCGCGAACAAAAGCTAGTCATCATCAAGACATCACTATTTCAGCCGAAAGAAGTTCACTGTAGGACATGGGCCTCCCTCCCCTCCCCTTCTGGCATGCTGCGGATTCCTGCGGTCTTTTCATCAGGTCATCGGTCCACCTCGTGTGAGGCCTTCCATCGCTACGTGTTCGGGTGCGCGCTCGCCACTCCAGAACCTTAAAAGCTAGTACCTACACTATTATAATAATGTTATAACACATGGGGCTATGATATTCGTTTGTTTGAAATTGATATTTATTTAATCCGTTCTCAGTAAACATAATATCTTCAAGCAAATTTCCTTGTAAGCATTAGTTCCAACTAAGCCACAAACCAAGTACGTTTATATTCTGACACAACCGAGCTCTGGGTCGGTTCACCTCAATTGTTCAAAAACTAAGAACTTGTCTTTAATCCCATTAAACTATAATTGGCTTATTCTACACTACAGTTACTTTATCAACGTTCCTATATAAAACACTCATAGTCATAATATGCATATTATGATTTCTATTTGAATGTAAAAAGCCTATTCTCATATAAAAGCTGTATATTGTAGGTATCTTTACCAATAAGGACCGTAAGAAGACATGTAACATCGTCAGGTAAAATATAGGTATATTTTTTTTAATATTTTGAAAGAAACTACACACGATCACAAAGAAGCAGGGTTACATCTAGCGAGGTTTCCCCAGGGTGCTTGTGCGAGGTCTGCTTATCCCAGCAGGAGTCAAAACATGGACTTACACAATACACTTCAAATTACATCAGGACTTCTGCATCATCAAATATTTGCTTGATAGTCGTGTTTTTTCCTCGTCGCTTCGTTGTCCCTGTTTGGAGCGCTGTTCAGAAATACGAAAAGGCGATTTAGATTTAATCCTATGAATTGGTTTGATATGTAATTGTCAGTGGATGTTATGAAAATCTCATAAATCAAGCAAATTTTGGACTGTTTCTGGTTAATATTTCAATGGAGTTTGCTGAGTATAATATAACTAGCTTTTGCTCGTGGCTTCGCCCCCGTGGAGGTTAGAAGTTATCCCACGGGAACGTACTACTGTAATAAAAGTATCATACGTCCTAATCTAGGTCATGGTCTACCCGTATGCCTCCATTCGTCCGTTTTAGCGTGAAAGCGTAACAAACAAACAACCTCATTTTCGCATAAATTTATAATATTAGTTAAGACAACTTTGTAATGTCTTAACTAATATCGACTTTGTATGTACGTAAGGTATATTTTGTTCCAATTTGTAATTCATATTAGTGAATATTATATATGTGTGTTTTGTGTGCTGATAAACCTAATAGTATTCGAAGTAAGAACAAACCGAGAAATATGGCGTCATTCAATATAGCTGTTCCTGGTTTTCTTTAAGGCTCAATCATTAACCAAATCGGACAGATTTATATGAAACTAACTTTTGCCAGCAGCTTTGCTCATGTAGATGTCGGAAATTATCCCTCAGGAACCGGGATAAAGAGTATCCTATGTGTTAATCCAGGTTACAAACTAAATATGCTCCAAACAACCAAATCCGTTTAGCCGTTTTTGCGTGATTGAGTAACAAACATCCAAACATACAAACTTTCACATTTATAATATTAGTAGGATATAACACCTACCCACAGGAATATATATATATATATATATTATATATTAGAAACGTAAATCTTAATTTTGTTTTCCAATTGTCAATATATCCGGACGTTACATTTGCTGATTTCAACGATCTATTTTGAACTACAAGTACGGGATATCTATTTAAAAATAACATGACGATATCACATAATAAATAAACACATGTTTACCGCAAATAACGGTATTTTCTTTCTTCTTCTTTCTTTCTTAAATCTTTAAGTGTGTCAGTCAAGGTTTGTATTGACATGAGTCTTATGAGGATAGTACCTACCTACGGAATTACTAATTCATCTGCAAAGCACGATAGTTCCTAGAAACTACATTCTGCTCAGTAGCTTAGTTCCATGCATATCCTTTGAAGGTATCTGTCAAAGGATCTGTTTACGACAGTATACAGTAGGTACCCATAATTATCAGTCGACAGTGAATCGTGGTGTAATATATTTGTAGGTTGGCACACGGTTCGTACGATATAGGTAAGGTTGGATATACAAATAAACATAGTGCTCGAAAACTAGTGTTCCAGTAAAGGTTAGCTAAAGGGTGTTATTAAACCTTGAGACGACTTTTACGGTCTGGACTTGACTTTTGGACTTGGAAAACAAAGGCCTGCCTGTCAACAACACCCTTTTAGGTTCTCAAAGCGATCATAGAATAAAAATTAATAAAAAGAAATCGACTTCAAAAAAAAAATAGCTGAAAATTGTGAAATAACTTTAATTTCAAAAGTCGGTATCTTGGGATCTGTATTTTAGTTTTTGCCACCGACTTCCGAAATTAAAGTTATTTCATAATTTTGAGTTAACTTCTTTTTGGAGTCGATTTAATATTTTTAATTTATTTTTTTATTTCGTAGTTTTTAGTTTTTAGTTTTTAGTAAAATCTGGAATATTTATTTGTAATAAGTACCTAGCTAATAGTTTTGTTAGACATATTGCATTAGAATTCGACCAAGGTTTTGAGATGTTTTGACACCACACCCGTAACTCGTATCAATAAGCCAGGCCGTGACACTAACACGTATTAGTCCATTATCTTGAAAACTTCTAAACTGATTTTGATGAAACTTGCACTGTTCCCTAAGTTAAAGTAAATTTTAGCCAATAAAAATAAAATGGTCACGATCCGATTTAAAGGTTTCGGAGAAATTCGTTGACAAACATACATACATCTATAAAATTTTGTACATCAGTTTGGAAGCCTTAATAGATTATCATATGTGAATATATTGCAGTTCCAATAATAATACATACATACGTGTCGAAATGATAACCTCCTTTTTTGAAGTCGGTTAAAAATAGTGCTTTCTTTCATACAGGTAAAACGAGGGACATAACTTTTAAGGGAGTATAGTACCTACTCGAAAATTAACACATTCGCAATTTGAGAGCAGCAAACAACCAGAACCAGGATGTTATATGTGTTTGTTACCATGAGTAGGTACTACACTCCCTTAAAGTATGTCCCTCGTTCATCTAGCACACTGTGTAGCAACAGTTTGCTAGATGAACGACAAAAAACTGGTAACATAATAACTTAAGCTATTAACTATCGGTCGCAACACATTGTCGTTCTATAATATTATTGATCGCAGTTCTATAAATAAACAGTCGTATAGTGTGCGCCCGCCCTTACTCTCTAATACTGACAGCTTTATAGTCGCCTATTCATATCGCACGTGAACACGCTCACAATAGAAAAACATAAAATAAACAATCTCCCAACCCGGATTCATTCGTTTATTTGTGAAAAAATAAATGAAGCCTGACGAAAGTCTTTGTCTTCTGTTCCCTCTACAAGCAATTAATTAAACTTCCCTCTGAAAGAAGATTTAGCCAGGGTCCAGTAATTTCAGGTTTACTTGTAAATAAACAAACTCACAGTATCAATTAATGTTATTACTTTACAAAGTTAGACAAAGGGAAGGTTTCAGATGACCTTCTGGTTCCCGGAAATGTTGTTCAGAGAATTTATGGAACTTAAATAGAAGAATATAATAATAATAATAATTTAGCCGACGGAAGTTTGGTATCAGAGTCTTTGTTAATAAAGCTCGTCCGTTTCCTCTTCAGTGTTGATTTGATTTTTCCTTTTAAATCTAGTGTCTACATTCTTTGAAGAATGTTTGAAAACATTAAGAAACTTGATAAAAATAAGATTGCCTTGTTTCCAAGCACCGTATTAAGAGTAAAAACAATCCCACCAAAAATATTTTCACGTAAAATGTTGCCAAGACGAGATCATATGCTCACACTGTCAAAAAGTTATCAGATCTCATGTAGAGCCAAGCTTCTAACTCTACACGCCCTAACTCTACAAGCCCTAACTTCACAAACCCTACACCTTAGTCAAAATATGAGGCTTAGGTCTATAAGACGAAATTTCATAGGTGCAGCGTCAGCAGGGGAGGCAGGATAACAGTAATAAAACTTTTAACCCCTTTTACGTTCAAAAGATATCAATATGACCCAGTTAGTTGGGCTTTCTTTTCGGGCGACGCGGGAAGTCAGAGTCAATTATGTCAAAGTCAAACTTACGGCAACCACGTCACTGGCCGTTTCGTTACTACAAGAACTGTTGTATAACAGAAAAATAATGAACAGTGAATTAATTTTTCACCTTACGCCCATGTGACCGTAGCGAAACGGCCAAGTCACATATTTTGACTAATGTGTAGAGTTTGTGAAGTTAGGGCTTGTAGAGTTAGGGCGTCTAGAGTTAGAAGCTTGGCTCTACCTGAGATCTGATAACTTTTTGACAGTGTGAGCCATATGATCTCGTCTGGGCAACATTTTACATGAAAATGTTTTTGGTAGGATTTCACTTGTTTTTGGGTGGGGGTGATTTCCTAAAAATCCTGAAATACGTATTTTATTAATTAAGGAGTCCCTATATCAATTTTCAGACATCTAGCATCAAAATTTGCGAATCTCATACAAACTTCCATCCCCTAGTTTAAGGGTCGGGGGGTAAAAGTTCCAAATTTTAGAATTTTCTGCTGTTATAAGTTGGCGTTTCCTATCTGACTACTCTGAGAAGAAAGGCCGAAACAAACTCAGAGGTCACAGTCTCTTATAAAGTCCAGACATAATCTTGGTCACTTCATGTGAAGACCATGTAGATTGGTGTCTGAAATGGTCTTTTGAGGAAAGAACCACACAGTACTAATACTAGCTTACATACCAAATTTCAGCATTCTAGGACTTCAGGAAGTACCCTAAGCGGTTTGATGATCATTAGTGATCATCACAATTGAAACTTTGTATGTTTAATAAGTCTACTATTGAAATCATATACCGAGAATTTTGTTTATCTAGTGTAATCCAAACCCAAGTTATGAGGGTTCAAAAAAACGACGAAGCGCTTCGAGAAAAGATAGGTAGTGCCCTTGCGCTTTGCTTGGCTTGTCTTGGCGGTGGCGCTACCGTGCCCCAGATTTATTATGTAATTGTCGTGATTGCTATACTGTAAGGTTTGCTGCAATATTTAATTATATATTGGTTGGGAGACTGTGTGTAGCAGTAGGTAGCTAGGGGCTAGCAGTACATATCTAAAATTTCAAACTTGTATATACGTTATCCCATAACCTAATGAGGTTTGCAGTACGAATGATTCCCTATAAGAGTAAAGTAACAGGTTTGGTGCAAATTAGTTTCTATTGTTTAAGCAAATATTGACAGTGACGGCGGCGCGGGCGGCTGGGTTACTGGGCACTTTATCATTCTCATTGGCTCGTCTGCGCCCACAATCTGTTCCTGAATCTACCGAATAATTTCACACAAACAACAGCTCTTATCTCTCCAACAATAGAGACGAACTTCGCTTGCCAACATTGCATACTATTTTCACTTGCTTGTTGTCGAAACAACGTTTATTTTGCGGTCATTGTGGCCTTATGATAGAGTGGTAAGGTATGTTTTTGCTTGTCGAATTTGCGTGTACTGTTATCTATTCTGTTGCTTAATTAAGGGTACATCCATCACGGCCGGCCATTGATGGCTCATTGATTAAGTTTGTGTTCCATTTTTTGGTGTAGTCCTGAGATTGATTGGTTTTGTTAGTGGCCATTGAAAAAACGCCATTAATTAATATCTGTTTATTAGATACTACCTCACTCTACATACATATGTATGTGGCTGAAACCGCACTATTAAATAAATATAGTGGGTATTCAATTTGATCGGTGAGGGAAATATTTTTATTTACTTTCGTGTATTTCCACTGCATGACAGATAAAAAGAGGTTAACCCCAGACATTAACACAAACATTTTTTGGGTGGTATTGGGTTGGCTAATAAGTAATGAGCGACATACAACTATTTTATTTGTATTTATTTATTAAATGAATAATTGTTAATCATTAATAATATATTCACCGTCGTTTTCTACTACCATTCGCCATCGATCTGGCAAAGAGCGAATGGCGTCCGCATAGAACTTCGTTGGTTTTGAGTTGGTCATTTTTTTTTTTTTTTTTTTTATTTGTGATGGGTTTGCTCTTGACTCTAGTCTAGGTCAGAGGTGACAGAGACAAAGTCGACGATGGAGTGAGCTTACCCAGAAGAAGCCTGTTCACTCTCACTTTGAAGAGATTAGGGTTGTATACGTTCGGAAACACAGACGCAGGTAGTGAGTTCCACTCTTTTGCTGTGCGCATTATAAAAGACATTTGGAAGCGCTTAGTGCGAATTGGTGGAATAGCAACCAGGTAGGGATGGTAACTGGCAGTGCGTCTAGATGTCCGGTGGTAGAAGGGGGCCGGTGGAATGAGGTCGTGGAGTTCTCGGGCACACTCTCCGAAGTACAATCTGTAGAAGACCGACAAGCAGGCAACCTTGCGGCGATGAGCCAAGCAATGAAGCTTGGCATCCACCAGTTTTACGTCGCCAATGAGCCTTTTAGCTCTGCGTTCCACCGAGTCAAGCGCGGCTAGTTGGTACTTAGCTGATCCATCCCAAAGGTGACTGCAATACTCCATGCAGGATCGGACTTGCGCTTTGTAAAGGGTTAAAAGCTGTCCAGGCGTAAAGTATCGCTTCACCCTATTTAGGATGCCCAGTTTCTTGGCCGCAGTTTGGGCCTTGTACTCGATGGTGGCGCCGAAGTTGAGACCAGATGTCAACTCCATGCCTAGGAGTTCAAGTCGATCAGTTACAGGAACAGATGTACCCCGAAAAGTAGGAGTTTGGGCGAAAAGACTCTTTTTAGCGGTAAAAAGACACGCCTGCGTTTTGGTGGCGTTAAAAGAGACCAGATTATCATCACCCCACTGGGAGACAAAGCTTAAGGTCAAATCTGTCCGCTCTACCATGGCCTCTCTCAAGGAACGAACTTCAGCCCCGCTGGTTTTTGCGCTGGACAAGTATCTCTCTGAAACTGTACTGTCATCTGCGTACCCAACAATACCAGGCCGAAGCAGGTCATTGATGTGCAGCAGGAAAAGAGTTGCAGAGAGAACAGACCCCTGAGGAACTCCGGCATCAATAGCCATAAGGTCAGAAGAGCAGCCATCAACAACTACTCTAATCGACCGTTCACTAAGGAAATCTGATATCCAGCTACAAAAATCAGCTGGGATTCCATAAGCAGGAAGCTTGCTGAGCAGAGCAGCGTGCCAGACCCTGTCAAAGGCCTTCGAGATGTCAAGCGATACAGCCAGTGCTTCGCCGTGTTTCTCGATGGCTTCGCCAAAGCAGTGCGTGACATACACAAGAAGATCGCCAGTTGACCGTCCCCGGCGAAAGCCATATTGACGGTCACTGAGGAGATCATTGTCTTCAAGGTAGTTCAGCAACTTATTGTTCAGTACCCTTTCCAAAACTTTGCACAGAATGGAGGTAATGGCGATCGGACGGTAATGGGCAGGGTCTGCACGGTCGCCTTTTTTGGGCACTGGTTGTACATTTGCAAGCTTCCAGGATTTCGGCACCGTTCTTTTTTCAAGGTCATCTATGTATTGTTTCAAGTGTGGTTCATCGTCAAAGCTTTTTTCCCGTAAATTATTACTAAGTGATCGGAACAAGCTGAAATCAGTTGGTGCTAAGTCCGGCGAATATGGAGGGTGGGGTATTATTTCCCAATTAAGCTCCAATAGTTTTAGCCTGGTACTCTTAGCAATATGCGGCCGGGCATTGTCGTGCAGGAAAAATATTTTGTCGTGTTGTGGACGTTTGCGATGGATGTCAAGCTTCAGTTTTTCGAGTTGATCACAATGTACTGTTGCAGTAATCGTAGTATTAGTAGGAAGGAATTCCCAGCTTATTACTCCATGTATATCCCACCAGACAGAAAGCATTAACTTGCGAGGATAAAGATCAACTTTTGACGTTGGTTTTCCCTGTTCTTTACATCCCAGCCACTGGCGCTTACGTGTGTGATTAACATAGAGAACCCACTTTTCATCTTCAGCGACAAGATGATCTAACCAATTAAATGTGCGGCGGAAAGATAAAAGTTGTACACAAATCTCAGCTCGGTAGGTCAGTTGATCTTTACTTAATTGATGGGGTACCCAAACACTATATTTGTAAGTCTTTCCCAAACCTTGTAAATGATTTTCTATGGTGCCATGAGAGCACTCGAGCTGAACAGCCAAATCGCGTGTAGTTCTTCTAGGATCTTCTTCGATTAATAGTTTTAATTTATCGATATCTATTTCCACGGGGCGCTCAGACCTAGTTTGATCGGTTAAGGAAAAATCGTTATTGCGGAACCGTTGAAACCAGCGCTTTGCTGTTGCTTCGGAGACTGCATCGTGAGCTATGCTTTGACATATATTACGTGTAGCTTCTGCAGCAGAATGCCCAGATTGAAACTCATATACTAAACAATGTCGTACATGGGTTTTAATATCACTCATTTCTTTGTGAACTTTAACGCACTAACGGCCAAACTATCAATAACGCGCATGAGCGCGACTCGCTCTTTATTTACGCTCTGCTACAGAACGTTTTCGAACCTTTCCGAAAATTCTAGAAATTATAAACTAAAACGCTCATTACTTATTAGCCAACCCGATATTAACCTTATCTTTTTAGTTCAAAAATTAAATCAATCAAAAATTCGACAAACAGTAAACTGTGGGCCAGCGCACAATCAATATGCAAGCAATTATTCAGTTGCCGAAGTAGGAAAGATTTAAAGCTTACAAAAACCAAATCATAACATAGTACCTAGGTAATTATGAAACTTCTATGTTATCGAAATCAACCACTTCATCAAATAACTAATCACGTTGCTCTCTAATTTCAACAACACAACAATGATATTTAATCTAAATAATTAGAGGGCATCGTTAATACAGGCTCCATAATATCATTAAAACGCATATCAATCATGAAAATCACGCCGCAGCGGAGTTCCGGATCTATCCCGGAATCAGCCCGGATGCGCAGTTCCATAACGTCTCGCAGAGTACAAAAGAACAGAAGGCTTACTGTGAATAACGTTTCACGAAACTGTAAGATGCTCAATTTGATGTGAAATTGACATTTCTGCCTGCCTGTAGGGCACAGCCGGTTAGGTGTGTTGGCGTTACACTACGCCTAGAGGCAAAGTTAAATTGTCTTGTTCACCGGTACGCCTAACACTATTGTTGTAAAGGGTTTGTCAATAGGGCCGCTTGAACTGTGACAACGTATAACGACCAACTTGGTAAAGTGACAGCTTTCAAATTTGATAGGAATATTTATTTAGTCTTGACTTTTCACCATGGAACGGTACATGCTTCAACAACGCGTTGAAATTGATTTTTATTATGAAAATCAATGCTCTGTTCGCCTAACGTTCCGTGGCTTTGTCATTCCGCGTGGTGGCGACATCAACTGGACACCGAGATCGTGTGACTTAACACCGCTCGACTACTTTCTGTGGAGCTATGTGAAATCTCGGGTATATGTAGACAAACCACAGACAATTGCTGCCCTGACGGCTAACAAACCCGCGTTCTTCATAAAATTGAGCCCCATTTATGCGAAAAAGTCATCCAAATTGGGTCCACTAGGATAAGCCACCTACAGCGGAGCCACGGCGGCCATTTCTCCGAAATTATATTCCATACTTAATGTTATCGAATTTCCTTTAAAATGTAAATGAGGCAATATCACTTACACAAGTTGTTTTATTTCATTTCGAAGTTCAGGCGCTCTTAATGAATAACCCTTTATTTATATTAGAACACAGAAATAGTACTCGGTGCACGGTGGTAGAACTTCTAAATACTGTGGTTATGTTTTTTTGGAATATATGTGTAGAGAGCTATGCTTTTTAACCGAGTTCAAAAAGGAGGAGTTTCTCAATTCGTTTGTATGTTTTTTTTGTATGTTTGTTACGCGATTACTCAAAGACGGATGGACCGATTTGGAAAATTCTTTTTTATTTGAAAGGGTATACTTGCGACGAGGTCCCATATAAATATTATTAACTTTGCTTAGGTAGTTTTTGAGTTAATTTCAATAATGCGTATATTTCCCACTTAGTTTATGTGGATGATGTGATGATGTTTTAATAACTTCCTATCACTGTTATTTACATAGCAGGTAGTGGTATTCGAATTTGTGTGTATGTTCCACAACTAAAAAGTGAAAAATAAAAACTTTTTAGCAAAAAATAAAACCGACTTCCAAAACAAAACACTACAAAGTGAAAAATAACTTTAATTTCGGAAGTCGGCGGCAAAAAGCGAAAATACAAAACCAAAGACACCGACTACCGAAATTAAAGTTATTTTTCACTTTGTAGTGTTTTGTTTTGGAAGTCGGTTTTATTTTTTGCTAAAAAGTTTTTTAAAGTCATAACTTGATTATGAAATTGAAAAGGCACGTGTAAGGTGTAAGGTATAAGACGTGTAAAGTAATGTGTTGCTACGATAATTCTAAGAGTAACTTCTTTCGATAAGACGACAACATGGTGACGTCATCTTTTCTTTTCACAAAGTCATGAGTTATTCTCGTACATCTAAGTTCGACAGGAGAATAATAATAAACGTGAGCCTTCTGTCTCCACATACTCTGTGGTATTCAAATAGCTAGGTTTGTGTGCGCATCAATCAAGTATTTAGCCGGCGCGGCACGGAGCTAAGCGGAATGATTTCCTCGTTGACATCCGTGCCCGTTCCAGTCTCCGATGCATAACGACGCTTGGCTGAACTGACAATATCTGTGCTTGTTATTTGTCTCTAGGGGTATTTATTGATCCTTTGTTATAACTTGGAAGCCAATTTCGTAGACTGACTGTTACATTTCAACCTTTTTGTTAATTAAAAGCGACGATAACAAAGACTTGGAAAAACGAATTGTTAAAGCATTAGACAAGGTAATCAACTGGCTAGAAAATATTAACTTAAAAATAAATATGACAAAACAAATATACTCGTAATAAAGTTTCAAGCACTCAACACAAACGCAGATAGTCTAGACATACAGTTTATCAATTCCCCTCTAAACACTGTGAATGAATGTGTATTCTTACACATAGACAAAATACTCAAAAAAAAAAATAGATCGCTTTGTCCTGAAAAGAATAAGACAAATGGTTCATCTAAATACCGCAATGGTTGCTTACCTTGCTTATGTAGCATCTGCACTCAGATATGGTCGTATAATTTGGGGGAACTCAGTAGACGTGCAAAGAGTTTTTAAAGGACAAAAAAAAATGCATCCGGACAATGTGTGGAGCCCACTTTTATAGATAGCTGTAAACCATTATTTCAAAAGCTTAAAATAATGTCTTTACCATGTCTTAATGTTTTTGAAATATGCATTTTTGTACAAAATAAATAGTAGAACATGGCACAACAAATTGGAATTACCACAAATAAAAGTATGCTAGTTAAAAGAAATACTTACTGCAGGGCAATATAAAAAATATTCCAGTGTTCAAGAATACTTAGAGGTTAGTCATATAATAAAATAAAAAAATAAATCGACTTATAAAAATTAATTGTCTTGCGATCTGTATTTTAGTTTTTTTGCCACCGACTTCCAAAATTAAAGTTATTTCATAATTTTGAGTATTTCTTTTTGAAGTCGATTTTTTTTAATTTATTTATTTATTTATTTATTTATTTATTTAGGGACAACAAACAGCAGTATAATACTAAGTAAACATAGGTTAGAGCTTAATAATAGAGGTAACAAATACACTACTCACAACGTTATCCACATATTACTAAACAGATCTAGGTACTAGTTGTTAGAATGAACGATATCAAAATAAACAGAATAAAAGTAAACATTACTTAATTAGTAGGGTTCTGATCACTTAATATAGTAACAATTTCTTTTCTAAATATAGCCTTGCTGAGAAACATAATATCAGATGAGCCAAACTGCCTATTATAGGTGTCAACCAATCGACGCAGCGGTGAGCGTACGCCTGAGTTGGTTCTACAAAAAGTAGTAGCAAACAAGTGTCTCGAGCGAACTTCTCGACCATGTACGGTACGAGGGATCAGGTAGCACAAACTGTTCACTAGATCAATACAGTCGACTTTATTACGACATATACTAAATAGGGTCATCATCTCAAGTAGGGTGCGTCTGGATTTTAGAGTAATAAGGTCATATTTTTGCAGTAATAATTGATAAGACATTTTCTTTTTATAGCATCTATAGTGCATTGCACGTAGGAATTTGCGTTGGATCAATTCAATAATGTCAATATACTTTTTATAGTAAGGGTTCCAAATAGGTACTGCGTATTCCAATTGTGGTCGTATTATTGACTTATATAGGTATAAGTAGGTAGAGGGACGGTGGAATTCTCTTGATGCTCTCATTACAAAACCAAACATTTTATATGTCTTGTTGACTATATTGTCTATATGAGCATCAAGGTGAAGCTTTGAGTCCAACTGTACGCCTAGATCACGAAGAGAATTAACTTTGTTCAGTGGAGTGTTTCCGAAAGAATAATTGAATTTCGTCACGTTTTTCTTCTTTGTAAACGTAATGCTATGGCATTTAGATATACTTAGGTAGAGTTTGTTAACATAACAATAGTCTCGGAAACGGTCAAGGTCTTTCTGAAATTCTAAACAGTCGGTTAAATGGCTGATGTTTTTATATATCTTCAAATCGTCTGCATACAGGAGAAACTTAGAATTTTTAATACAGTCTTTAACGTCGTTAATAAATAAAATAAACAAGAGGGGACCTAAAATTGAGCCTTGAGGAACTCCGGAAGTGACCTTAACCATGCGAGACTCATAGCCATTGATAACAACTTTCTGCGTCCTATTGGTGACATATGATACAAACCAACGCAATAAATTTCCTCTAATACCATTGAATGCAATTTTGTCAATTACTTTTAATTCGTAATTTTTAGTTTTTAGTAAAATATTTGTTTGTAATAATTATTTAATAGTTTTGTTATAAATATTGCACTAGAATTTGACCAAGGTTTTGGGATGTTTTCCCTTTGAAACCACACCCCTAGCTCGTATCAATAAACCAGGTCGTCACACCTACACGTATTATTATTTTTAGTACATTATCTTGAAAACTACTGATCCGATTTCGATGAAACTTTCATGCCCTAAGTTGAAGTTAATGTAAGCCAACAAAAAAAAGTATGGTCACGATTCGAATAATAATTTACACATACATCTATGAAATGTAATAGATGATCATATGTGAATATTTTGCAGTTTCAACAATATTACATACGCACGTGTCGAATTGATAACTCCTTTTTTGAAGTCGTTAAAAATAGCCTTTAATCCACCACATGCAAAAACTACATACTTACTTACTACCACAATATAATCTCAATAATTATTAATAGATTAGTAACATAAGCTTTGTAATTGTATAGAATACTCGTACGCCATATTATGGCAGGATATGCTGGAACCAATGTTGTAAAATCTATTTATTATAAAAGTAGTGACTTTCAAAAAGATACGCGATACTTTATATATATAGTACACTGGAATAAAGAATGAAGTAGGTACATTGGGAATTTACATAAATGAGACGAACGGTGCAAAAGGCAGTCTAATCGCTAAAAGCAATTTCTGCCAGACAAAGAATCACTTAGGAAGGTTTATAGTTTGCCCTTAATAGAAAAGATTAGCAATCCTAGTTGCTTTGATATATTATTATAGTCAGTGTAAAAATGAATTTATTATTTTTTATGAAGTTAAGCTTATTATAAAAACAGTAGGCTAAAGGATTTCGTACTCCCTAGTTGCCTAAATAGTAGACCTTGATATAATTTTAGAACCTTTTGTTCTCATTATACTGTCTGGAATAAATGTGAGCGGTTGCCTCACACTTGTTTGTATTATCAGGTAGGCACAAAAGTCATGAGACACGTTTACGTTTTATATTTTTTATTATTATTACAATGAAAAAAGCTTAGTCAATGATGTAATCACCATTAACATCTAAGACTTCTTGTGAACGATTGGGCAAAGTTTGGATGCCTTTCGCCGAGAACTCTGATTGCTGTGCCTCGAAAAGGTTGTTCAACTCCGCCTCTACATCAGAGAAATCATTAAATTGTTAACCCCACAAATGTTGTTTCAGGGCTCTAAATAAATGATAGTCTGATGGGGCGAGGTCTGGGGAATAAGGTGGGTGGGGTATCGTCTCCCAGCCCAAGTTCTCCAACTGTTGGCGAACGGCAGATGCGACATGAGGTCGAGCGTTATCGTGTAGTAAAACTACATTGACTCGTCTTCGTCGTTTTTGCTTGATAGCATCAGATAGTTTGGTGAGCTGGGTTGAATATTTGTCAGCGTTTATTGTTTCATTGTGTAATAGTTGATAAAACAGCATGCCTTGCGCGTCACAGAAACAGCAAAGCAGAACTTTTAAGCGGTTCTTTTGACTCAACTTCCGTTGAGTTGGTGGTGTTTCTTCTGGAGGCAGCCAAAAAGCAGAACGTGTATCGTTCTCGTAATGAATCCATGATTCATCTCCAGTAACCAGATCAGACAAAAACTCTCGGGGTCGCAGCAAAAGTGATTGAACGATAGCGACACGGACTGCACGACTGGCGTCTGTAAGGATGTGCGGTACCCACCGAGCCAAAACTTTTCGATACCTAAGCTCATGCAGATGGTTTTTCACGGCGTGGTGACTGCAGTTAAGTGCTTCCGCTAATTCACGAGTGGTAGCATCTGGATTCGACTGCAGTTCGCGGAGTAAATCGTTATCATTCACTGCGGGTGGTCGTCCAGAGCGTGGCTGACTTTCAAGGCTCCTGTCTCCTGATTTAAAACTGTCAAACCATCGGGACACCGTCGCATGGCTTGTACTTCCAGCGCCCAATGCAGTGTTGATATTGTCAGCCGCAGCCCGCGCACTGTGGCCTAACAAATACTCGTATAATGTTCGAACTTGTCGCTCGTCCATCTTTATTTAAACAGACTAAACCGATCGTGCGGGCTTTATATACCTACAACACAAGTACCTAGAATGTTCTATTAACTTGAATAAGGAAATTTATCGAGTTTTGTAGAGTGTCTCATTACTTTTGTGCAACCCAATACATGTCATAGTAACTAAACATAATTATTCATTGTGTTCCATAGTAACTAATTACGACATTTGCCAGGTACTTCATGTGTGGTTACAGCACCTAATCATCGTTTTGCAGGAAAAAAAGTGTCGTGATCATGACGGTCAAAATGTTACATTTCTTCGGTCTGGCTCTCGATCGCCATGTGTGCAGAGTATAGCGTGCGATAAGGAACTTTGTTCCAATACTCTCAGTTCACCCAAAGACTAAAAGAAGAAAAAGCAAATCAAATTTCACAATATTATTTTCTTCTTCCTTAGTAAAGCAAAAACATGTTTGATATCGTCTCCAAATAGTTTAATTAATGCTCACTACAATGGAGAGCCATCTTTGTCTCACACAAATACTTTTGTCACAATGGAGACGAGCGCGGATTTTATTCGCTCATAAACTTTACGGATGCTGGATGGATTTATGATGATGTTACACGTGTTTCTATGGTGAATAACACGGTTATTTTGATTGTGTCTAGATTTTATCTGAAACTGTATAGATTTGTGATAGCTGTATATTTCATAGTGTAATATATTTATCAGGAGTGCACTTATACTACCGTCATAAGGAAAAAGGACGTTTCTATAAATATAAAAATGGAGAAAAAAATATATTTTGTGCTTTTTTAAATACAAAATACAAAAGCAGCCGCGTCATAATTTAATAGTTAGAATTATTAGGTTTTCATTAAGTATACGCTAATATAAAAATACTGGTAGATGCGTTTTTTTTTCTGCTGATTCCGAATTAATAAAGTAATTTCGAAAAAAATGTCAGTGTAAAGGACGGTAAAATCTTGTTTTTGTTTGTCCTCAAAGCAATTCTTTGTACTTAGAAACTTGAAAATGTTCTATCTCAAATTTTTCTGATCCGAAGGCAGTGCCTTATCAATTGGAAGTACCTCTAAAATTTACCTAAAGATACTTAGATAATTCGTTCCTTGGCTGTCCACAAGTTTGAATACTTTCCTGCCTTCAGATACTTGACTTGGGTGTTCGGTACAATAGTGTCAACACACAAGTGTATCAGTTGACACTATTCTGCTATCATAAAAAAGGAAAAAAGACGTATCTGACATAGAGTTATTTACATATTCGGAATCAGCAAAAAAGGACGCATCTACCAGTATTTTTAAATTGGCGTACACTTAACGAAAACTTAATAATTCTTGCAATTAGAAGACGCATCTGCCTTTGTATCTTATAGTTTGATAAACAGGACAAAATATTTTTTATCTCCATTTCAATATTTCTGTAGATACGAGTACGTCCTTTTTCTTTACGGCGGCAGTATTGTCTTCCATTTTAATATTTTGGAGTTTTTGATGAACACTTTATTTAATTTCTATTCAACAAGGATCACACCCAGCAAGGTTATTGCGTAACACATTTACAATGGCAATATATTAATTGTGACAATTCAACAAGTTTCTTATCATTATTTACGTTGTCGAGCAGTTAAATGTTACATATCGCACACCTAGATAAAGAGTAGCACAACTCAAAATAATCCAAAATCGAGTTATTGCGATTATCGGACTCTGCGTTGAAAACTACATTGACTGATTGACTTCAAAGACACATGGGTACCAATCTCCATTAATGAATTACAACATCATACAAAAATATTTTAAATTGATCAAATAGAAAACGAGTAAAGTAAAATATTTTTTACTGTGCCTGAAAAAAGGGGTACCTGTTTTGAGTTGTGCTACTTTTGATCTAGGTGTGCGATATATATATTATGAAGCACAGGATATGGAAAGTGTGTCACGCAATCGAGGTGGTGGGAAGACCAGCAGGTCTTTCCATTAGATTCTGATACTCAACCATCTCATCTTTCTCCCCAGGTGCATGCGACGTCGCGGGCGGGGCGGGGTCGGTGAACTCTCTGCCGGCGGGTGGCGCAGGCGCACGCCTGGCGCCGTCCTTCGACGCGGCCACTCCGCGCAACGTCACCGCGCTGGTTGGCAAGTCCGCCTACCTCAGCTGCCGGGTACGGAACCTGGGCAACAGAACGGTTAGTTTAGTTTCGAAGGCTATTTTTATATTTCTGTAGGTAGATGATAATGTGTGATGATCTGATGATATACCGTGTTATACATATCGCATGCTTAATAATAGACTGACCTAACTAAAAAAAATCGTAATCACTGACTTGTCTTACAAAATGGCATATAACTTAGTCAAAAAGCATAATAATAATGAAACAATGTATTGTAGGAATGATTGATGAACTGATTATGAATACAGAAATTATATTTTGAAGATATTTAGTTGAAACAAATTTCTTTGTACGCTTAACTAATTTTGGACCTGAACCATCATCGGTCAGTTTATTGTTAAGCAGGCGATATTTCGATTTTAAATATACTTGAATTTGGGAGTTAAGATTCCAAGTTTTTTTTTTTAAAGTTAATTATTTACCTCATGGAATTATTAGGTTTCCGGAAAATCACGTGGGGAGCTGAAATTATAATGATGAGTAAAAATACCTGTAATAGGTAAAACATTATTAAGCCGATTGGTTAAGAGGTCTTACAATAAACTTATTGGAACAGTGTACCTTTACTCAGAAGTTTTACTCACTAGTTACTTCATAAATACACAAACAGTACCTATGTACTTTCAAAAATGAATTCAACGTGTCGTGTGTAGCTGATTGTATTCAATTCAAACTTCTACAACTATCTAAAAGTTCAACATTAAACTTTAAAACGTAAGTAAATGTTCAAAAATATGAAATAGTTTTAAATTGTTGATGTTACCACAATCTCCACGATGTCGGTAACTTGGGTTTATATAATCCAACACAATGTTACAATGCGTTGTGAATTCTTTTATGTGTAGGAATACTTTAACCTCAGCCGTTTTAAATATAATATGTAAAAACTTACTGTCTTATACGTAGCTTTATTTAGCTCTGTTTTTGGTCCTATGGAAAACCAAGTCAATAATTATATCCTGTGCAAAACAACAGTAAGTTATTTTGGTACGGTTAGCGACGTCAGGAATAATTCAATTTCCCTCAATCACAACTGTGAGATGGCTGCTTCCGATATCTAAAAATAGATGCTTAAAATTATCCATTTGAATTACCAAATGTCACATTGACAACCTAATTATTGTGTTGCATAACATTTGGTAACCATAGGTTCTGTGAAAATATTTGCAGGCCATTTTAATTTAAATATTTATTTATTGTATCTATACGCGGACAAAATGGCTGCGGGTGACTTGCACACTCAATAATCATCGTATTGCGGTGCACTGCTGACGACACTAGTCATGCAATTATCGACTAACGTACACATCTACAGCAATAAGCAAAGGGTACATCTGATAAACGATAATAGGATATAAAGGATTTTGAGTTCCTTAACAAACTTGTCATAAAAGAAAATGGAATATTCGACATTTCGCGTGATTTTATGAATTTCACGAAATCCCTGATATCCTCTGTGACATTTGAGCTACACACAAATACCATTACCAAATATCTCTCTCTCTTGTCTCGGCACGACCTATATAAATGAAAACATTTCATGCGGTTGTCAAAAACAAGACAGATAGCCCCGGGTACGCGGGTGGTACAGAGAGCCCCGGGTACATGGGCGGTACAGAGAGCCCCGGGTACGTGGGCAGTACAGAGAGCCCCGGGTACACGGGCGGTACAGATAGCCCCGGGTACGCGGGCGGGACAGATAGCCCCGGGTACGTGGGCGGTACAGAGAGCCCTGGGTACGTGGGCGGTACAGAAAGCCCCGGGTACGCGGGCGGTACAGAGAGCCCCGGGTACGTGGGCGGTACAGAGAGCCCCGGGTACGCGGGCGGTCCAGTAAGCCCCGGGTATGTTGCGTAAATTGCATTTGTATGTTGCGTACCTCATTATGAATGTTGCGTGTTTACATATACTCGTGATGTACATGTATCGTCACTCGCCACATGCAAATGCAATCTAAAAGAAGGTTATCCAAAATCCCACTTTGCCACATCACTGCAAGTAGCCACACAGTTCCACCACAATCTATGAAACATCCTTCAAAATTGCTTTCGTGTTGCAAGCACAGTTCTGACTTCCGTAGCAGTTTGTCCTCAATATTGCAAGTCAATATCCTAAGACCGCCAGTTACCCGGTCACTTGGTCAAAGGACTCGGTGACTTACAACGAGCTACCGTCTAGCTGTTTTGATATTACTAATGGTTTATTTATGTCCCACTCCATGTTGAATTGAGTAGAAAGTGTGTTTCATAGACGAGGAATTCTTTTGATATTGTAATGGAATTTGGGCAAACAATTACTTAGCAATTGGTTTACCTTTTAGAAATAAACTGGAAACCCTAGGAAATATAGGAAGTAAATTCCATGCTCATTTATAAAAACATGACATTAAAAAATCAGCGAGTGACGTTGCTGCGTGGGCTTTGAAAGCAAAGCAAGATCATTTTCTATTGTTCTGTAACATAAATGTGAAGAGAGATTTTGTTCTTTGGTTCTTTTTTGCATCTTTGCGCTAAAACTTTTCCATTTCAACAGACTTTTCCTATTTTATCATAACTTTTCTCGAATCCTTACGCTTGTATCTCCGTGATACCTATCGCAATCAAGCGTGAGGTCGTGTAATAACCACGCCGCGCCGCGCCGTGCCTCGTCTGCGGCTAATTGCGGTCGCCTTCCGCTCGCTCGGCTCGCTACAGTCTTTCCGCTCCCGACTGCGGCGGAGGAAAGATAGGATGAGTTGAGGCTGCAAAGGGCGAGGATATATTTAAGTATAGCTATGTTTTTAGTTATTCACGTTGGTTACTTCGAAATCGGTGTTGATTGTCCGTGTCGTCTATAGTTGTATTGTTGGTTGTATTGTATAGGTGGTCATGATTCTCAGCAGAAACAGATTCTCGAGTGAGGTATCCATTTCTACAATATTAACAAGAATAATGTGGAAATGGATTCCTCACTCGAGAATCTGTTGTCTGAAATGTTTGTTAATATAACTTGAATAATTTTGTATTTATTCAAGTTATGTCAACGAAACATTTCTGTCGCGGAGGTCAAAACAATAAGTAATGTTATTTTACTTGATATTGGACACAATCCCTTCACTGAATTTCAATTAGCTGAAGTTTTAATAATTCCAATCTACAAAACTACATTTAATGCTTTTCATTGTACCTAATTAAAATATTGCTGAATCCTAAAATGGGCGATTTTTAATTCATTTACAAATAGCGTTTTAATTGCCATTTTTAATTTGTCAAAATTATTAAAATTAATGGCCGTTCGGCCCTCTTATCACAATAAATTAATACAACATCTTAGTAGAGAGAATTAGAAGCAATATTTGTGGAGTGCTGCTGTACGTTTTGTGAATAAATATAAAGGAATAAATAACTCTGGTGTTGGGGGTTCGTGCATAATTATTGTAGGGGTAGACCGCTGAGCCTGCTCGTCTGCTCGGCCCAGTATTTTAGCGGTACACTACGCTTTCAAGTAAACGATCTTTATGCATGCTTGAATATATTTCTGACTCCATTAATTTTGGACCAACAAAATAAAGTTTTTTTTTCTAGACGTGTTTGTTTGACGCAAAATGTAGCATTATCTATACTGTCGTCATAAGGAAAAAAGATGTATCTGACATTATTTTAGTTTTTGTATAATTATTTTTATGTTTGTATATTACCTAGACACCAGTCTATTTTTTTTTTCGAAATAGAATTATTTACATATTCGGAATCAGCAAAAAAGACGCCTTTGCATCTTATAGTTTAAACAAGACAAAATATGTTTTTTTCTCCATTACAATATTTCCGTCCTTTTTCCTTATGGCGGCAATATATTCCACCATCTTACTATTTAACGTACATATGTAGTTATCCCAACACAGCTGAGTTCACTTCCCAATTAGATTACGTTTATTCTCACGTCAAGATTACGCCAATCGCCACATACGGACGTTGACCTCTACAAGTCTCGCCACAAACCTTCCACTACAAAATGTAAAATTCATGAACACTTAAACATTTATGCAAAAAACCCTCGTGCATCTCTTATTGACGGTTCATTAAGCGTTACTAATCAGCAAAATCTTTTTCAATACCGCTTTAAACACCCTTAATACCGCGACCCTGCCCTCGAAATATTTTTCCTATTGAGGGTGTACTGGGGTACAGGAAGACAGGCAACAACCCGGGGGTATTTGCTTATGATAATGATCTGATGAATATTCAAGCACCCTGAAGCTTCACTTGCGTACCGCATTATAATTATGGGCTGTGCATTAATTTTGTTTTGTTTGTTGTTACCGATTTAGTTGTTGGATGTGGAAGTACTTGGATAAGCTTTGTGTGGAGAGACATGATAGCATGCTTACGATTTATGTTTCAAACACAACACAACAACAGTTGTAAGCACAACGACCTCTACCTTATATTAGTGTGGCCACTCCTCAACAGGCTTTATGCCCTGTCTTTGATTGTCAACAAAATGGAAAATAATTTCATAATTTGAGACTTAAAGTATCTGTTACTCAAAATGCGTTGTCCGCTGACCAGGTCACGCACGTTAAAGTAAACCTGGTTAAATTATTGGTAGTCAGGTTCAAAGGAATCCATAACCGATTGTAGGTTTAAGGTTATTACTGTAGCATGAAATTATCACATAAATGGCTCTTATTATTGTTCAGCTAGCATTGACAGTTTAGCTCTGTGATTAGTTTAATGACTATTTCCATAGATACAGGTAGTATTAGGCTAAGCAGGCAAATCGATTTTACCATTGCTTGAACATATTTATGGAATGTGTTTTTATGAGACTGAAAAAAAAATATATACACATCGTGAACGTACTTTTTTTTTGCCGGTTAAAAAGTAATTGCACTATACGCCTTTCAGTCCTGTCTCAAATTACTTATCCTGTGTAGGGGCACACTTAATCTGTAAAAATACTATATAGATATTTTGGAAACGTTTTTAGGGTTCCGTACCTTAAAAGGAAAATACGGAATCCTTATAGGATCACTCGTGAGTCTGTCTGTCTGTCCGTCTGTCACAGCCAATTTGCTCCGAATCTAATGGACCGATTAAGTTGAAACTTGGTGCACATATGAATTTCTGTGACCCAAACACGGAAGTGTAACGAAAATAAATTAACTTTGAATATGGGGTCAATTTTGGGGGGTTAATAAAAAAAAGAGTTGCAAACTGTACCGTGTGACATATCAAATGAAAGAGCTTACTGTGGGGGTCGCAAATATATATATTATTAATAATATTTTTGTTAATTAGTTTTTAAGAAAATAGATGAAAATTGACCATTATCTCCGAAATTACTGAGCCTAAAATTTAAAAAAAATACAGAAAATAGTTCTATACCTATATTATTAAAGCAAAACCTATAAGAAGTCTATGGTCTTAAAATAACATGGTAAATCTCTCAATATTGTGCATACAAACTTACATTTCCAGTTGGAATGTATGGGACATCATGTTTTTTAACTACAATGTTAAGTTTATTCTTAAGGATTATGTTCGTATATGCTCTTAAAAAAGTCAAAAATATAACAAACGCTAAATAGGCCATAACATCTTACCACGCATACGTTTAATCGGTGCTCCACTATGGCTTGATAATGTGGGGTGGCACAGATCAAAATAGAGCATTTATCGCACAAAAAAATGCATTCGAGCAATATACGGGCTTCGACCTGACGAATCTTGTAGGCCGATATTTAAAAAGCTTGGCTTGTTGCCGCTACCGTCTCTATACATATACGAAACATGTTTGTGAGGAAGCATAAGGAATTATTTAATAATGCAGATGATTTATATCCTCGTAGACGGCGAGACCCCCACAGGCTCGTACTGAATATCCTTCCGAGACTAGCTAAATATAATAAAAGTTGCATATCTATGTGTGTACACACATATATAATAACATACCAAGTAATCTCAAAACTTTAAATATGAGATTATTCAAAAATAAATTGCACGAATGGTTGTGTAGACATAGTTTTTATAGGTTCAAAGAATTCTTTGACAATAAATGTTAAATTATGCTTGTGAAAATGTGTACGTTAAGTAAAAACATGAATGCTCTTGTTATATTTTTTGTTTTATAGCATTTTTTTAAGCAAATAAATATTATTGTATTCTATTCTATTCTAAATTCATCTCAACTACGGAACCCTTCATTGTGTGTAGTTTCTTTTTTCTTTTACCATATACCTAAGTCGAGTGGTGCATGGATACTAAAATAAATATATAATAAAATTTGAAACGCTGTATTAAAACGAAAGCTAGGAATGTTTAGTTAGTTGTTCAAATATTTCACTTAGGCCAGGACTCATTTCGAACGACTGTGGTCGGTCAGACCGGCCAGTGGCCGACGTTACTACAAAATATATGATTTTGAATATATTATGTGGTGAGCAGTCAAATATATTCCGTAAAACAATGTTTTACTAATGATTCCCAGTAGAATTTTAAGTTAAAACACGTCAGTCGCAAATATAATGTTTTGTCATCTTACTTACAAATTTTACTAAATGTATAATAATTTCAGGTATGTTCGTTTGCTTACCTGTATTGGTAGTAACTTATTGTTTAGTATGTTACCAAGACGTGAGCCGTAAACAACAGCCAGTGCACTATTGTAATGATATTCAGATTCATGTAAGAGAAGATTACTGCAATTTAACAGGGAAATAACAACTCCTCTGAGAATTTCTAATGAACAAACCATGAACAATTTAAACCTTTCCCTGTTGTGGGAATCGAGCTAGCGACTTGAGGCTAAACTCTCCATTGCTACCCTTGTATTCAAAACCAGCAGCAAGTGGCTCAAAAGCCACTCAACTTTCCGTTTTCCTCGAAATTTTAACCTGAAATATTCTATAATTATTGTTGTTGTTATTCTAATATTATTACAATTATGAAAACAAACTCTCGGTTACTTATTGTTTTCACTACGACATTGAGAAACATTATCGAAAAAACACGCCATACTTAACTATGAGACTCCCTGTAGCAGTTTCACTTACAAGTAACAAACAGTTCAGTATAATACAAGTACTATCCTGAACTTTAACCATTAGGATTATTTTAACGACGTTTCTTTGAAGATGATCACTCGTTGTCAGGAGTCGGAAGCACTGGACTCCTAGTTCTTTTGTCCAGGTCTTAAAGCGGAAAGATCGTGAACTTGGACACTTACTAAAGAAATTTTAAATTCTTTTGTAGGATTCTGTCGAGGAAAGATTAAACTGTTAGTAGAGATGCTGTTTATTTGTGTCCAAAAGTAATGAAGGTTTTAATGAAGTATTTACGCGTAATTAATTCCTATTACTGGGAACCATTAGGTTATATAATTAATCCGTAGAAGTGGTTGATACTACAAAATATTTCGTAGCTTCCTTTATTATCTATATAAGATTGTCAGCATAAATAAAACAGTAGTACCATGTAAACGTGTTTTGGCCACGATTTAGACGCACACGAATAAAATTATGAGATTTATGTAACCCTCTGTTTTCGTCACCAAGATTTATCTCAAACACGAAGCACATAAAGATCTGACTTAGTATTTATTCCACCTAGATAAACAGTTCAGTCATGAAGCGATGTAACATTTGATACGCAGACATGTAAACATTACGTTTCAGCTTTACAAATGAATCGTGCTAAATAAATAAATATTGTATATTCCAGTCTTGTCAGGACTATGAATACGTGTATATTCTCGCCTGGGAGAGACTATGAATACGAGCTGGATTAGGGCGACTCTGATAACTGGCTTTGTTGTTTTAGGTATTTAGAATATTAATGCTGTTTTTGTAAAGTTTTATTACGATAAACTTTGTCTATTTCAACATTGTTATCCCTAACTGGTAGAGCAGTTCAAATTATTCTAGTTAAAAGTTGTTTCAGAAGTTGATATAATTAAACAGTTAATAAATTGACTATTACCAAGTGTCTAGGCACCAAGTTTTTGAAGTCACCGATTTCTTTCTCGCTCTCATTTGTGTGTGTCACCAAATGGAACGCTTGTTATCTTTGATAAAATCTGATGTTTTGGTTCTCTGAGTCCCATTTTTTTTCAAACACACATTCCTCATTTACGTAATCACTACATATTATAAAACAGAGTCCCCCGTCCGCCGTGTCATTCCGCCTGTCGGAACGCGATAAACTCAAAAATGACCAAACGGATTTCCATACGGTTTTCACCAATGGTCGGTGTGGTTCATGAGGAAGGTTTAAGTTGGCGGGAACACGGGCACGCGTTAGCACTCACCGCGAACCCGCCGCGGCTGTCCGTCACCGGACCCTCCTCTGGGGAGCACCCCCTATCACCGGCGCACAAGAACACATTGTGCACCGTGACCACCCCATGGACCAAACCAGCACATGGGCGCCAGACGACCCCGTGTCTAGTCACCCTTGGTCCCCCTGCGACCGGTCGGGTCAGTGGCCCGGCCGCCTACCACTTTTCGGCCGCAGAGCATAGGGAGAGCGGCCAACGAAATACCGACACTCCTCCTCCCCTGCGGCCCCACCGCGTCTGCCATCAGACGGTGGCGACCCCGTCAAGGCCGCGGAAGGTAGGGAGAGCGGCGCACCGCAATACCGGCACTCCTCTCCCGCCGCGGCCTCCAACCCTCAGCCGCGATGCCTCCCATACGACATCGCGGCTCGCCTCAGTTGCGATGTCGCCCAAGCGGCACTGCAACCTACCTGTTGGCCGCTACGTCGTCGACTTCCTGGAAAAAGCCCTGACGAGCGGCCCCTCCTCGGGTTCCTCTTCGCTTCACCGTGGGTGACCAAGCCACGGCTACTGAGCCCCCCCGCCTCGACAATGCGGAAACCCCCCGGGGGGGAAATATGACTGTATCTGTGTTATTGTTTTTTGCTTATTTATTGTTAATTAGCTTTAGCCCGCGGCTTCGCTCGCGTGGTTGTCGAATATAATCCCACGCACTACCGCGATCAAAAATATCCTATGTCCTAATCCAGGTCATAGTCTACACTCACTACACACTCACTCACCCACACCAACACACCCTACTTTGCTGTCTAGTTAATTATTTGTTTTTTCCTTGTCTTAAATTGTTTTAACTGCCATCCCAACATAATCATCTATTTATATTACTGTGACTTGTCCGTGTAGTTTGGAGACCTGGAGACCTGTAACACAGGTATTCCTAGTACAGGCTCCAGTCTCCACAACATCAATGTATGTTTGTATACACAAATTATATATTGTACCTACAAATTTTTCATTACGTGGTGGAGAAATAAACGTTATTTGCCAAATTTCATCCAAATCCGTTCAGCGGTTTTAGCGTGAAAGCGTAAAAAACAAACAAACTCACTTTCGCATTTATATAAGGTCTTTACCTACGAAATTGCCGTTTAGTATGCAGAAAGTTAAAGTTATTTTTATATAAATATTTTTTATTTCTATCAATCAAAATATGCACCCATGTTATCGATACATCTCTGCCAGTGCAGTGGTAATTTTTCAATGTCCTTCTCGAACAAGTCAGGTGTACGGGAGCCAACAAACTCTTCAAAGGCATTTTGTACTGCCTCTCGGGTATTTAATTTTTTCCCTGTCAGGAGTTATCTATATTTTGGAAAAAGTAGAAGTCTGTCGGCCCAAGGTCTGGAGAGTATGGTGGATGATGCAAAACTTCCAACCCTTGCTCTTGTAGCTTAGACACCCTCTGTTGTGCCATATGAGGTCGAGTGTTGTCGTGTAGGAGCAGCGGGAACGAGCGATTAACCAAGGCTGGCCAGAGATTTGCGAGCTTCGCCATCATTGTGTCCAGTTCCTCACAGTATACATCCGCAGTAATACTGGTGGCATTTGGTAAGAAGCTGTGATGAATTATACCTGCCCTAGACCACCAAACAGTGACCAGACTTTTTTAGGGTTAAGTTTTCGTTTGGGGCATTGCCGACGCGCTGAACCAGGGTCTAACCAACATGATGACCGCTTACGATTATCAACAAGAATCCATTTTTCATCACAAATGACAATTTGGTTCAAAATCAGTTTGTTTCTGTGTCTATTAAACAACTCAAGGCATACCTCAACGCGTTCATCACGGTGGCGATCGTTCTGTTCGTGCGGCACCCATTTATCACCTTGCCAATTTGACGCCAATGGACCAATATTGTTTTGATGCTAACGTAGAAAGCTACTGCTAAATCAGCCGTAGATTGAGTATCGTAACGTCAGCTTCCACTATCGCCTTTAATTCGTCGTTGCTGACTTAAGTTTTCGGGTGACCACGGGGTTTATTTTTTAGATCAAAATCTCCATGTCGGAAGCGTTCAATCCAATAACGAGTCGTGCGTCCATTTGTAGTGTTCACTCCGTACACGTAATTAATGTTGCGAGCCGTTTGTGCGGCATTTCTACCGCAAAGGAACTCGAAATCAATAATTACTCGTATTTTTACCGTGTCCATATTGATGAAAAAGATACAAATGTAGTGAAAACAAAAAACTAATCAGTAAACAAATGACTTAACCCATATGTGCTCACCGCCCCATTTTTAAAACGGCAAGTTATTTATTACCTGTGTCGACCATAAACTGAGATTTGATTTTTGAACGGTACTGTTCGCTTTTTTTACATTGCATCTTCATAAAAAAAA
The DNA here is from genome assembly GCA_948252095.1 of Dicycla oo. NCBI lineage: Eukaryota > Metazoa > Arthropoda > Insecta > Lepidoptera > Noctuidae > Dicycla > Dicycla oo. The sequence continues at coordinate 1,141,617 of OX411711.1, read as the reverse complement.
ATAAACGTCAAAGTTTTGGCGCCATTCTACCCGACATTTTGAAAAGTAAAACGTGCAATTGTGGTGTACACGATGGCGGGGAGTAAAAAGTAAGTTTATTATTATTTTTTTTATAAATAAAACCGTGTAAAGCAGTTTTTTATATGTATTAGTTATTTAGTTCGTTTTGTGATAAAATTCGATTCTTTCTGTTGAGATTTAGTTTTTTAGAGGCATCATTTATAGCGCCCCATTATTGGGGCATTGAGCGCGTACTTGCATGTTGATTTCAAACTTCGTAGTTATATGTGTTATAACTTATTTACATTGTTTATAGCATCTGCCAGTTATATTAGTACTTTACATGTTACATTTTTATATTGATTATGTTGTTTTAGGTTGAGTTTGGCAGAAATTATCGACATATTGGAGACGGAAGATGACATTGTTGAGGGCACTATCTACACATGCCCGCCCAGCAACTATATGTTGAGTGACTGTGATAGTGATGAGGAAGATGCGCTTGTAGGTGACCTCAATCACCTGACAGGTAATCAACTACGAGCCCAGGCGCAGCTTGAATGTGTACGCAAATCGGGTCCACTATTACAAACAGAAGTTTTAGGGCTAGACTCAAGTGATGATGACAACACACCCCTTTCGGAGATCGCATCCACTTCTGCGCCAAAAAGAAAAAAGAAGATTGTAGAAAAAAGAAAGTGGAAAAAAAATGATTTACCCGAATATCAAAGAAGAGAATGGCATCGTCCTGACTTTATAGATACTAATAGGTCACCTACTGATTTTTTTGAATTATTTTACGATGATGAAGTTGTGAATTTGTTAGTAGAAAATTCAAGAAGGTATGCTGTTTTCGAAGGAAAACCATTTGATGTTACCAAAGAAGAAATTCGCCTCGTCTTAGCAATATTTTTACTTAGTGGATATAATGTTCAAGCTAGGAACCGCATGTATTGGGACACCGGAATCGATACTTATCACCCTGGCGTAGCTATGCAATGTCTAGATCTCGATTTGAACAAATCCTTCGATTTATACATGTTTCTGATAACGCAGCTTTAGATGTCCAGGACAAGTTCACAAAAGTGAGACCTTTATGGGATAAACTAAACGAAAAATGGATGAAGTATTGGCCACAGTATAACGAAGTTAGCATCGACGAATCAATGATTCCGTACTATGGTCATCATAGTACAAAACAGCACATTCATGGAAAACCCATACGTTTCGGATTCAAATGCTGGTGCATGGCTACACGCCTAGGATATCTTATACAAGCCATACCTTATCAAGGGGCCAGTACAGGCAACACTAATCCCGATCTAGGTGTTGGAGGATCTGTCGTTACGAACTTAGTCGACAAATTGCCTACAGGTTTCCCAGTTCATGTTTACATAGACAATTTTTTTACATCTTTTAGATTGCTCACCACTTTGAAGGATTTTGGTCATCAGGGGACAGGAACAATACGGGCCAATAGGATCGAAAATGCTCCGCTGGAATCAATCGCCAACATGAAGAAAAAACAGCGTGGGAGCTACGATCAAATCGTTGATGAAACATCAGGCGTATCTCTAGTACGATACAACGACAATAACGTCGTTACCGTAGCTTTGACCTGTGAAGGTGCTTCTCCAGTTGGATCCGCACAGAGATGGTCCAGTGCTGAAAAAAGAAAATCTCGATTCAACAGCCCTTTTGTGTTCAAATGTATAATAAATATATGGGCGGAGTAGATCGTCTAGATCAAAACATAGGCTGCTACCGTATTAGCATAAATAAGAAAAAATGGTATTGGCAACTTCTCATGTGGCCCTTGAACGCTTCCATGAATAATGCTTATCAGTTGTACAGGTTGTCATCAGCTGGACAAGAGAAGGGGTATCTTGATTTCCTAGCCTTTATCAGATCTGTGGTTACAACTTATCTAGGAAGATATGCGTCGGTTCGCTCTTTAGGCCGTCCTATGAAGCCGTCTAGGAAAAGGAGGGTGCCAGATGATGTACGTCTAGATGGGGCTGATCATATAATTATTTCCAGTGCAACTCAGATACGTTGTGCCCAATGCCACAAAAATACTACGAAGAAATGCCGAAAATGTGATATCGGCTGTCATACTAATTGTTTTGAAATTTTCCACTCCTAAATAAATGATAAATACTAACAGAATAAACACTAATATATAATAAATGTTCTTTAGATATAATTAAAATTTCTTTACAACTTCTATAACAGTTATTTTATTAATATTAACCCTCTAAATCAATCGAAATTTTAAAAAATATGAAAGTGTAATGGGCGTGATCTGCCGTGCTCAGCGCCCCAAAATTGGAGCGGTCAAAATTTCCAAAAAGGTATTTTTTTTTATTATTAAATTTTCTGAAAACCTCATTTTTATGCTTATTGGACTTAGAATAAAACAAAAAAAATAACAGTTTTTACGAAAAAAAAAGTTGAGCGCATACGGGTTAATTTGAAAATAGAAATCCATATTTTAAAATAAAATTCATTTGAATTTAGAATTTATTGCCAGCCATACATAAATTACGTTTCTAATGGCCAGTATTGTAAAACGGCAACATCGTAGGTAAATACGCATTTTTATAGTACTCGTATTATGAAAAACCGGTCTATCGACACTCTAGACTCGCGAAATGTATTAGGTACTTATATAAAAAAATAATAAAAACTTAACACATTACCAAAGTTTCTGTAATATATAAGTTGTTTCTGTAATAATGTAAAATAATGTTTCTGTAATAATTCAATCATGATTCGAAAGACACGTGGCGCCATCTATTATCATAAGAACGTTATTGTTGTTTTCCTCGGGAGCAGTAATTTTTTTCGGGATTAAAGGTACCGTATGTCCGTTGTACACGTGACAACAATCAATCTGCCTAGCCTTTTCCCAACTATGTCGGTCGGCTTCCAGTCTAACCGGATCCAGCTGAATATCAGTATTTTACATGGAGCGACTGCCTATCTGATCACCACAACCCAGTTACTAGGTAATACGATACCCGTTGTCCGTTGTACACGTGACAACATATATGCAAAATCTCAGGGCGATCGGTTCCTTGGTTTAGGCATGAAAAGTTAACAAACAAATTTACTTTCGTATTTATAATATGAGTTAGGATTGGACATCTTAATGACATCTAAACTTACAATTTTTCTGAAATTTTTTGTAATGTGATTTGATTTCATAAGTTTTGACTCAATTTTTGTTAGTTCAATATCCACAAACTCATGTATGTACAAAACCCACAGTAGTTATATTATTGCAACTGTGTGATGTGCATGACAGCAAATAAATAAATTGGCTGAAATATGACGATGATTGTTGAAAATGTCGGAAAACATCATGCCGACTGCAGGGAGCTTTGCTGGTGTGGAATTCACGATAGTATTTCAATCATTGGTTTTATGCTACTAATAGGATTTGGATGAAATTTGCCACAAGTTACTTACACCACTCAATAACCCTCAGCCCTAGTGTCAGTATACTTCAGTCGGTAGCCTGTCAGCCGACAGTTGACAGATGCTGGAGATGATCCCTCTCGGTCACTTTTTGTGTTAGTGTTTGTCCAATGTTCAGCTTGTTTGTACAAACATCGACTATCATGTCCGCTAGGCATTAGCAGATATTGTTGTTTTTGAGTCAGCGTAATGTATCTGTTGTCTGATTCACTGTTTACTTATTTTAGAGATATTGATTCTCTTTTGTTTTATTTCGTAGGAAAGGTATCGTGGAATAGTTTAATATTTATTTGCTTACGTTTGGTCAAGTAAAATTGAGAATGAATTTGAATTGGTTTGTCATTGAATTGAGTAGGTATTAAGTTATATTGAATGTTTGTATTAAGTAAGTATTTAGTACCTAAATCTTTTGTTTTTTACTAGAGATTGTTTGCCCTTTTTGTGGGGTAACGAGTACCTATTATAGGCGACTAATATTGCAAAAGGCATAACATCTACATCGTATCGCCCACTCACTTCCTTGACATTCAAATGACAAGGACAGGTTATATTGATGGATATTTTAAGAGTGTCGCTTTTTGAATATTTTGTGGGAGTTATTTTCTTATTTAAATAAAGTAGTATAATTGAAACGATATATCATTGCTGCCACTTGCTGCCACTTGCTCTCCCCTTCAGAAAGTTGTCCATGCAACTCTTCTTTATTACCAGCTAGAAATTAATGCCCCCAAGTCGAATTTCAATTTTAATGGTTCGTTATACTTTAGGTCTGTTTGTTTGCACCCCAGGGGCTGATAATTTGTACTCTCCAAAACTTTAATTTGCGTGAAATTCCAGGGGTTGATTTAGGTTTTAAGGGGTGACTTTCTTTATCGATGGTTTATGGGTAGCGAGCAAGTATCATCGATAGGTGGTGAACCGGGTGCTGTTAGATGTCATGTGTTTTGTTAATTGAATGGTCTTTTTGTACGCAGTTTTTATTGATATTAGTGTTGCCATATTTGAGACTACACAAAAACAAAGTTCATGTTAATTGCAAATGAATTCATTAAAATAAATTGTTTTTACGCATAATCAGCCTATAAAGCTGCCCCTGCTGGAACTCAGACCTCCTCTCTGTGATAGGGCGTCGGCTGTAATCGACCAAGCGGGCCCAGAAGCGGGCTCAGTGCGGGTTGTTCTTGGATCTTTGATAGTCATTACGGGTCGTCAGAAGCCCGGAATTCTGACAACCAGTCTTACCAAGGGGTATCGTATTACCCAGTAACTGGGTTGTGGAGGTCAGATATGCAGTCGCTCCATTTAAAATACTGGTATTCAGCTGCATCCAGTTACACTGGAAGCCGACCGCGACAAAGTTGGGAATTGGCTAGGCAGATTGATTGACGTGTAGGTACTTATGTCTTTTTTAACCGACTTCCAAAAAGTAGGAGGTTATTACGTTTGACTTTATGTATTTTTTTTTATGTATGTCCACCGATTTCTCCGTCAATTGTGAACCAATTTTTAAAATTCTTTTTTTGTCACAATCTGATGAGGGGATCTCATGGAAATCGAGGGGAACCCTCAAATTTTATAGGCACACCAATAGCGGTCTGGATATTTTTTTTTATAGTAACTCATGCATTTGCTTTTGGAAAGCACGATTTGGAGAAGTGGAAATGACGATGAACACTGCAGATGGCCATCGGAACTACTCAATAATACTCGTAAGTAGGTACCTACCTATAAGCTATTTATTTATTTATTTATATCACGGGTCGCAATTCGGTTACTTTAATATGGTTGCTAATCAATTTATACTCGTCACAATGCATAGGGGAAGTGGAGCTGATGGTGACTTCATCATCAACTCCAGTTCTCTTGGTCCTTACTAGGAGAACTCATCAACAATTAATGTTCCTGCATCGGGAAAAGCAATATTTTGTAAATGACGACATTAGGTTATTAAAAAAAAATTAAAAGCTAACTTAGATAAACTACAAACTGACCCACTAAAAAGTGAAAAATAAAAAACTTTCTTACAAAAAAGAACAGACTTCCAAAAAAAAAAACGCTACAAAGTGAAAAATAACTTTAGTTTCGGAAGTCGGTGGCAAAAAACTAAAATACAAATCCAAAGACACCAAATTCCGAAATTAAAGTTATTTTTTCACATTGCATTTTTGGAAGACAGTATTTTTAAACAAGAACATTCGCTGATATTTTGTAGGGTTCCGTACCTTAAGAGTGCCAAACGGAACCCTATTACAAAGCCTCCGCTCTCCGTCTGTCCGTCCGGCTGTATCTCATGAACCGTAATAGGTAGACAGTTGAAATTTTTTACAGATTGTGTATTTCTTGCCGCTATAATAAAAAATAATAGAAATGAAATAAAGTTAAAAATTGAAGGGAGTCCCTATACAATTAACATTTAGTTTCGAAAAAAAAAAAATTCGTTGCCTGCCATGTGGGGTGGTTGTCTCCATTGGGTAGAGTACAAATGTAATTTTATATTATTTTTATCTTCAAAAATGAAGAAATAGGGGGCCGCAAATATTGTCAGTTTTAGACCATTTTTGTACGAGCTCTATGGCAACAACTAAACAAGTTAAAATTTGAAACTTCTTCTTCTTACAAATACTAAAAACGCCGAATATTATGGGATTTTGTTTAATTATGGGTAATTTGCTGCAACTGCAAAATATAACTTTGTAATTCACAGTATCATTATGAAATAGTTATCTTTGCGATTGTTAAAATTTAAGATGAAGAAGATTCTTCGTTTAGTATTTTCATGAAACTAAAATAAGTGTGCGTGACATTCTGGTTACTCATTCAAATACTAGTTTGTGACATTCTGCTTACTCAATCAAATACTAGTGCGTGACATTCTGGTTATTCATTGATGATTAGAGTTTATAACGACCGGCCTAATGTTCACAATGTACATCCATAATGTAAGTCAAAAGGTATTCGGTTCATTCACTTGTATTGCTAAAACTTTTTTCACGTTCAGGATCATACTTATGGATAATATTTTCGCATCTGAGTGCTAGACACTTAATATGTCAGTCAGCTCAGTACATTTCCCTACACAAACTGACACACGATTAATTATTTCTGCCTATCCTCGGGGAAATTCGTTAACATGCCTCAAGAAAGGTGGCAACACCATCCACTTATATTATATTTATCTAGAATAATTTACCTATACCTAATAAAATGTACTTTTTGCTTTATAAGGAATTTATAAGGAAGTAAATAGGAGTATTTACTTTCTGCTTACCTTCCATAAGGTGTACTAGGTATATAAATGTATGTATGTATCGTGTATAGCTTCCTTATTGGATAAACGTAGATCTGAGTAAAGATAATTGGAGGGTAGTGAGATAGTTCATTGGTAAGGTAATATAGAAATACTGTTATTGTCATTTAGATGTCTGGACAGAATAGATGTTCACTGGAGATAAAATAAATAAGATTACCTATTGTGGACATTTTTATGATAGATTAATACCTACTTGGACCGAAACAACTCAAGTTCATCATTTATTGTTCTTTAATTTTCTTTTATGACATCACATAATTGAATATAATTTTAAGATCATCATGTAATTAAATAATAGTAGTTTATGAAACTGTTGCAAAATGTGGGGTATTAATACACACACAGAGTTAAATTCGTTCGTTTTGGAAAGTACGACTGAAGAAGAGGTGGAACGTCTAATCGTCAACCTTAAAACAGATTGTGCTACGGGCTATGATTCAATAAGCAGCTCCTTCTTACAAACATTTAGAAAATTTCTGGTCCCTCCGCTTACATTCATATTTAACTCATGTCTTGATCAAGGTGTTTTCCCTGACAGCCTAAAAAAATCTGTTGTCTGCCCTATCCACAAGAGCGGTGACAGGAGTCGTATCATTAACTACAGACCAATTTCTGTCCTCCCAGCGCTCTCTAAGCTTCTAGAGAGACTTATCAATTCAAGGTTGGTTGGATATCTGGAATCCAAACATCTGTTTTCATCTAACCAATACGGATTTCGTGAAGGTAAATCAACAGATCAAGCTGTAAATGATCTCATCAACTTTGTTAGCAATAATCTTGACCAAAAACAAAAATGTCTTACTGTTTTCCTGGACTTGGCCAAAGCCTTTGATACGATTTCTGTCCCGATCTTACTTAGCAAGTTGGAGATGCTTGGAATAAGAGGAACTCAATTAAAACTCTTCAAAAGTTATCAACTGATCGGTTTCAAAGTGTTAGAATTGGCAGCGTTAATAGTGGAGACCTTCCATTTACGTACGGAGTTCCCCAAGGCAGTATCTTAGGTCCAACCCTTTTTCTTGTATATATAAATGACCTCACGAGTCTCAAGCTCCGCCATGGTAAAATTATCTCCTATGCAGATGATACTGCTCTCGTTTTCTCTGCCGATACATGGGAAGTGGCTTTCAAAGCTGCCCAAGATGGTTTCGATGCTGTGGCGGAATGGCTTGAGAACCATGTGTTAACTTTAAATGTGGATAAAACCAAATATATTTGCTTTAGTATACGGTCAAACACAGAAGTCAATCATGATCACCATAACATCATAGCACATGAGTGTTCCTCTAAGAGAAACTGTTCTTGTCCTAAACTAGAGCACGTAACAGTAATAAAATATCTAGGCGTGATCATAGACAAGAATTTTAATTTTAAGGAACACACTAAGGCCCTCTGTGGTAGGATCAGGAAGCTAATTTACATCTTTAAGGCCCTCCGACACGTCTCGGAACCCTCTGTGCTGAAGCGGATATACTTTGCCCTCTGCCAGTCCCTCATCACTTACTGTATTACATCATGGGGAGGTTCCCCTAAAACCATCATAAAACCTGTTGAGGTTGCCCAGCGTGCTATCCTGAAGGTTAGTACTTTCAAACCAAGATGGTTTTCTACCACGCAGCTTTATGAATACTGTGGAGTCCTTTCCGTGAGACAACTCTTCCTTCTCAATATCATATTAATGCAACATAAGAATTCCTTTTACAACCCATTCACTTTAAATAGGCGCATAAAACACTTGGTTTGCCCACAACCCCTCGCTTTTAAAACAAAATTCAGCAATAGATTTGCTCCATTTATCGGCCCCTACATTTATCCCTGCAACAAAATAAATAAAAATCTAAACATATACCCGATGACAAAAAAATCTTGTAAAATTACAGTAAGTGAGTACCTACAGAAGCTCACGTATGAGGAGACAGAAAACTTGCTTCAAATACCTAAATAACCAACTAAAGACCCAACTACTTCTTGAATTATAAATTTAATTAAACTAAGTAATCTGTTTCAAAAATAACATAAAAGTCATGGTCCGCAATCTTACACACCCTCTCACACTCACTCACGAACACTTGCATCGTACACAAAGAGAGGACACACCTACAATGTACCTTTTTAAATCTTGTATGCTTTTTTTTTCTCACTAAATTTTCTTTTATAACCAGAATAATTTACGTACATTCATACAAGTTATCATTGCAACATTATGATAAAAATACTTAATTTGTAACTCAGGGGGATCGGCGTTGAGGGCTGAAATACAGGTTATGCCTAGTTCGGCCTCAAATGCTAATACTTTTGTGTACTTTAAGTTTAGATTAAGCACTCTACTTGTGAAAATAATGTACAAATTTATGTGAATAAACATTATTATTATTATTATTAAACATTATTACACATTTGTTTATTTACTTTTTCCTAACTTTGGTTTTTTATTTAAATAGGTAACTACCTAGTGCATTAGTGTAGATAAAGTAGAGTATGAAACTGCACATGACTAGGTATAAAACACTCTTGTGATACTATTAAATACCCCTCATTATCCAACAGTTTCATAAACTAATATTTCAGAATATTGGACTTCGTGAACTTAAAATGAAATCAGTATTGCCGAATTGAATATAATCGTTAAATTGTCGCTTGTCATGGAAATTGGTTGGCCCACGGAAAAACGTCGCTCATTCAAAATTATTCACACACATTGATTCGTTTAAAGATTTTGTTCGGAATTGTTTTAGTGGTTGCGTAGGTTGTATTAAAATAATATTTCTGTGGTTTGATATTTTAGTAGTAATTTCAGGTTTAAAGATAGATATGATTAAAACATTTTACGATTACATTATTTTACCGTTTGCAAACTGTTTTGTATAACTCACGATTATTAATTACGAATACCAAAAACTGTTAATCCTCAAAAACACTGTAAACGAATTTAAAAACACGAACGACTGCTACGCTGGGCTCCGCTGTACGAGCTACGAGCTAAGCGCTACGGGTTATGCGCTACGAGCTACGCCGGAAGGCTAGTTTAATTTTTTTATGTACTAAACTACATCAGACGAATTTCATCAATATCTGTTTAGTAGTTTAGTCGTGATAATGTCCCAAGCAGACAAAACGAAACACATTTTCAAAAATTATATTGGTTTTTAGAAAGTACTGAATTAATGGATGGTATTATACTCATCTACTTTTTTGAATACAGGATGCAATGAACGTTATCTCCTCTTATAAATGCGATTCCACAATTAGTGTCAGCATAAAGTCTAAGCTCTTGATCCAGACTAAACTTATTAAGCAGATCTTAAGTCATGCATAAGTAAGAATACGTAGGAATATGTGCAGACCTTGATGTGGTGGAACGTTTATTATATTCGGAGCTCGGAATTAATACCCACGTTTTGTGTTTATGAAATTATATTAAACAAGGGAAGCTCTGTACTTCTGTTAAAAAGAGGGACGAGATCATTAATATTGTGTCGAAACTGGTTGGTTGATTAGTTACCTTAATGTTTCAACTTTCGTAACTTACAAAGAAAATTAGAAAGATGACGGAAACATAACAAAAAAAGTTTTGTGTGGAATGTCCTACAGGTCACCCGTTACCTATAGTTGGAAAAATTCCACAGCTAGGCTCACTTGCCAAAGTCTTACGTCACGTTAAGAGCAGGATAATCTTGTCAAGCTGTATTTCATCGCGCACATTTGCAAAAACATTAATTATTCGGTAGGTTGTTACAGGAGAACATGTATACGTATATCGTCACTTGTCTTAAAGACGCCCCTCATTTTTTGAACAAGCAAGCTTTTATTTTACAATCATGACGTACTAGAGAAGTCTTCAAACCACTACGTCATTCTTTGCAATAGTTCAGACAGCCTATTGTTATAGGATCGTTAAGGGCAATAACTCTAACTTTCAAGTGTATAATTAATTAATCATAGTTTAATTTAGTGATGTAATTGTCTGCCTCCCACGCGCTATCCGGTTTCCTTAGCGACTCACTTGATTGGTTTATAAATAATTAATATCTATACTTGACATCGGGCTGTTGCTGCAGGCTTCAATACAAATGTATCCAGTTACACAAAAAAAAAATGACATTAATATTACAACTAAATCTACTATATTATAAAGATATTTGAGTCTGATCTTCGCTTACTTAGGTTTTGATAATGTTAAAGGTTCTTTACGAATATCAATCACCCAATACGAATGCGAACCATGAGAAGAGCTGTTCGGATGAACAAAAGAAAACATCTGCAATCATATTGTTATCCGATATTGAGCCGAAGCGCTCCCGAGGTCTTCATAGAAACTGAATAATTCATAGGAAAACGCTTCCAAATTAATTTATAGAGTGGATAATTACACGCCTACAGGGAACATTCCATTTGAATAATGTAATTATGAGCGTATGCCGTAAGAATAAACCCTAATAGTGATACATTGTAGGAAATGGGCAAATGTATTAAATGGACGTTTGTTATTTATGTTTTTTCTGAGCTGGACTTTTATTTCCTAAAGAGGTCAGTACAATTACTGCACAATGACAGAGGGTGTTGAATGCTAATAGACGCGAATGTACTCCGTGTGTATTGTGCTTTAGGCGCCGGCCTTACAATAGTACCTGACACTTTTAGCGCCGACCTTACAATAGTACCTGACATGTTAGGCGCCGGACTTACAATAGTACCTGATACTTTAGGCGCCAGCCTTACAATGGTACCTGACACTTTAGGCGCCGACCTTACAATAGTACCTGACATGTTAGGCGCCGGCCTAACAATAGTATCTGACACTTTAGGCGCCGGCTTTACAATAGTACCTGACACTTTAGGCGCCGACCTTACAATAGTATCTGACACTTTAGGCGCTGGCCTTACAATAGTACTTGATACTTTAGGCGCCGGCCCTACTATAGTACCTGACACTTTAGGCGCCGACCTTACAATAGTACCTGATACTTTAGGCACCGGCCTTACAATAGTACCTGATACTTTTGGCGCCGGACTTACAATAGTACCTGATACTTTAGGCGCCAGCCTTACAATGGTACCTGACACGTTAGGCGCCGGCCTTACAATAGTACCTGATACTTTAGGCACCGGCCTTACAATAGTACCTGATACTTTAGGCACCGGCCTTACAATAGTACTTGATACTTTAGGCACCGGCCTTACAATAGTACCTGATACTGTTGGCGCCAGACTTACAATAGTACCTGATACTTTAGGCGCCAGCCTTACAATGGTACCTGACACGTTAGGCGCCGGCCTTACAATAGTACCTGACACTTTAGGCGCCGGCCTTACAATAGTACCTGATAATTTAGGCACCGGCCTTACAATAGTACCTGATACTTTAGGCACCGGCCTTACAATAGTACTTGATACTTTAGGCGCCGGCCCTACTATAGTACCTGACACTTTAGGCGCCGACCTTACAATAGTACCTGACACGTTAGGCGCCAGCCTTACAATGGTACCTGACACTTTAGGCGCCGGCCTTACATTATTACCTGATACTTTAGGCACCAGCCTTACAATAGTACCTCATACTTTAGGCGCCAGCCTTACAATGGTACCTGACACTTTAGGCGCCGGCCTTACATTATTACCTGACACTTTAGGCGCCGGCCTTACAATCGTACCTGACACTTTAGGCGCCGGCCTTACAATAGTACCTGATACTTTAGGCGCCGGGCTTATAATGGTACCTGACACTTTAGGCACCGGCCTTACAATAGTATATCACACTTTAGGCGCCGGCCTTACAATAGTACCTGATACTTTAGGCACCGGCCTTACAATAGTACCTGATACTTTAGGCACCGGCCTTACAATAGTACTTGATACTTTAGGCACCGGCCTTACAATAGTACCTGATACTATTGGCGCCAGACTTACAATAGTACCTGATACTTTAGGCGCCAGCCTTACAATGGTACCTGACACGTTAGGCGCCGGCCTTACAATAGTACCTGACACTTTAGGCGCCGGCCTTACAATAGTACCTGATAATTTAGGCACCGGCCTTACAATAGTACCTGATACTTTAGGCACCGGCCTTACAATAGTACTTGATACTTTAGGCGCCGGCCTTACAATAGTACCTGACACGTTAGGCGCCAGCCTTACAATGGTACCTGACACTTTAGGCGCCGGCCTTACATTATTACCTGACACTTTAGGCGCCGGCCTTACAATCGTACCTGACACTTTAGGCGCCGGCCTTACAATAGTACCTGATACTTTAGGCGCCGGCCTTATAATGGTACCTGACACTTTAGGCACCGGCCTTACAATAGTATATCACACTTTAGGCGCCGGCCTTACAATCGTACCTGATACTTTAGGCGCCGGCCTTACATTAGTACCTGATACTTTAGGCGCCGGCCTTATAATGGTACCTGACACTTTAGGCACCGGCCTTACAATAGTATCTGACACTTTAGGCACTGGCCTTACAATAGTATCTGACACTTTAGGCGCCGGCCTTACAATAGTACCTGACACTTTTGGCGCCAGCCTTACAAATGCCTAGTTCGGCCTCAAATGCTAATACTTTTGTGTACTTTAAGTTTAGATTAAGCACTCTACTTGTGAAAAATGTACAAATTTATGTGAATAAACATTATTATTATTATTATTATTATTATTATTATTATTATTATTAATAGTACCTCCCACTTTAGGCGCCGGCCTTACAATAGTACCTGACACTTTAGGCGCCGGCCTTACAACAGTACCTGACACTTTAGGCGCCGGCCTTACAAAAGTATCTGATACTTTAGGCACCGGCCTTACAATCGTACCTGACACTTTAGGCGCCGGCCTTATAATGGTACCTAACACTTTAGGCACCGGCCTTTCAATAGTATCTGACACTTTAGGCGCCGGCCTTACAATAGTATCTGACACTTTAGGCGCCGGCCTTATAATGGTACCTAACACTTTAGGCACCGGCCTTTCAATAGTATCTGACACTTTAGGCGCCGGCCTTACAATCGTCCTTACACTTTAGGCGCCGGCCTTATAATGGTACCTAAAACTTTAGGCACCGGCCTTTCAATAGTATCTGACACTTTAGGCGCCGGCCTTACAATAGTACCTGACACTTTAGGCGCCGGCCTTACAACATTACCTGACACTTTAGGCGCCGGCCTTACAAAAGTATCTGATACTTTAGGCACCGGCCTTACAATCGTACCTGACACTTTAGGCGCCGGCCTTATAATGGTACCTAACACTTTAGGCACCGGCCTTTCAATAGTATCTGACACTTTAGGCGCCGGCCTTACAATAGTATCTGACACTTTAGGCGCCGGCCTTATAATGGTACCTGACACTTTAGGCCTTACACTAGTATCTGATACTATTTCGAGGTGTGGTTAGTTTAGCTTTAGATTTTACATTCAATTACAGCAAGTCTGATTTTTAACCGACGAAAGAAAATGGAGGAGGTTCTCAATTCGACACGTATATATATATTCAGTCAGTCCTAGTCAGTCAGTCCTAGTGTTCAGTCAGTCATACCCAGTCTTGCCACAAATATTGTCACGAAGATTTTTTTTTATTGCAAATAATATTTATTACTTTTACAGTTTAATACATAAATATAAAACAATTTAAAATATAAAAAAGCTTATTCGAAGTGGTCTCCACTGGCTGCAATACAGTCCTTTAAACGTTGAGGCCAGTTATCAATAGAAACACGCACTCTTTCCATGGGAAAATTCTTCACTGCCAATCGTATGGATTGTTTTAGGGACTCCAAATTATCATGGCGTTTAGAGCAAGCCGTACTCTCTAAAACTGACCATAAATCATAATCCAGCGGATTAAGATCGGGACTAGACGACGGCTAGTCTTCAGCTCTGATGAAGTCCGAAACGTTCACTTCCAACCAAGACTGCGTGGACCGAGCTTTATGAACCGGCGCCGAGTCTTGTTGGAAGGACCATACTTGGTTATTGAACATGGTGTTGTTAAGGGGCTTAACAACCTTCTCCTTGTTTTGATACCTTTTTCACAAAAATATGGCTCAGTCACTCCTTCATAGCTAACACCCCACCAAACCATCACTGAAGTCAGATAATGCCCACGTTGCACTCTGTCGACTAATTGGGAAGCTTCCTTAGAGCTTTGAGCATAAATACGGTCATTTTGTTTGTTAAAATGTTGCTCATTTGTAAAGATTTTCTCATCTGTAAACAAAATTTTTCTGTGACCTCCCTTTTCGTACCGCTTCAGTAGTTGTTTCGATTTTACCACCCTATTCTTTTTTTAAATTATCAGTTAGTAAATGACCAGCGCGTCTCTTATAGGCTGCAAGTCCTATGTCTTTTAAAATACGCGATATGGTTCTGGGTGCTATCTTCATCTCCCGAGATAAAATCTTTTGCTTTCGGACAGGATTTCTTCGAATTCTTTCCCTTACTGCTTTGACCACCTTTTTCGTACGAACACTACGTGGACGGCCAGATCTTTTTCTGTCACAAACAGAGGAGGTCTCATTGTACCTATTAATAGCCCGGTACACAAACATTTGACTAATACCAAGCGTATGGAGAGTTTTAAAAATTACATTTGGATCCATACCAACTTTGTGTAATGCAATCACAGCGATTCGGTTCTCTTTATCACCCCACTCCATTTTAATATCGCAAAATATTGTTCAATGTATTGGCGTCAAAATTAGAAAACTCAATGAACAATCGTATAAAAATGACAGATTCCAAATTCAAATGTAATATCTTTCTTATTTTTAATTGTAACAGTATTTATGGCCAGACTAAGTATTTCGTAGGAAGTGGTATTCGAATTTGTGTGGGGTTAGGTAACACCACCTAAAAAGTGAAAATAGAAACATTTACGAAAAAATAAACAAATAACCGACTTCCAAAAAGGTTACTGAAAAGCTAAAAATAAAAAAAAAACTTTTTTACATAAAATTAAACCGACGAAAAAATACTGAAAAGTGAAAAATAAAAAAACCTTTTAGTCTAACTAAATTAAGTTACAAATTTTGAATCGGCGCCAAACAAACAAACAAATAAGAAAATTAATTACGTAAAGCGTATAAAATGGTATAATAGCTTGATATATCTTCGTTGAATGTTTGTTTGGCGCCGCCTCAAAATTTCTTACTTAAATTCATTTAAGAGTTTAGTTACACTAAAAGGTTTTTTATTTTTCACTTTTCAGTATTTTTTCGTTGCTTTAATTTTTTGTAAAAAAAGTTTTTTTTGATTTGTTTTGTTTGATGAATTTAACACTTGAAAATCATTTTAGTAGATTAATATAAGCACTTCATGTATCTTTTCGCCACGTGTCCATAGATTGGTGGGTTCATTATTTATTTTGTGCCTAAAAAGGTAGAGATTTATTAAAATTAACACAAACTGAAAGTCCTTGAAAGTCATGACTTGTAAATTTTGCTTTAAAACCAGCAACAGCCTGGTCCTAATAAGACTTAATTGTAGTATATCACATATAAACTTGTGTTGCTCGGTTTTGTGAGCCCAATTTAATGGGTCGAGATCAAAGGCCCTCAAGGCTGAAATCCTTTTGTTCTGCGGACGCAAACGCATGCGTTCACGTCGGAGCTAACCACGAACGCGGCGGTTAGCGTTAAGCCGCCGCACAAAGCTCACCACTTATATAATGTGAGGCAAAAAGTTGGATACCAGGCCGTATTTATGAGCAGGTGTATTAATGTTCATAATAGATGATGAAGCTGGATAAATAATGGAGGAAACATTAAGGTTGGAATGATAAAAGATGAGATCAAGGTTCACTAGGACCAGACAAATTACCTGACGTGATTTGAAATGGAATGGATAGAAAATATTGTTACAGTTCAAATCACGAACACGCTCTTGCACTTATACATGATGTATAGCGTTAAATGAACGGTTATGATATTATTACAATCTAAAATAATGGAGTTTATAGTTTGGCGTCAAATAAAGAATTCGCAAAATGGCCTGAATTTGTCAAAATATTTGTACTTATTCTATTATTATCTTTGTAACAAAGTTGTACTTCACACAGAATTCGTGAGATACCTAATGGATCATCCACACTCGAGTTCTCTTTAATACTCGTACAGCAATACCTTGCGATGTTGATACCTATAGCTTCTACTCTACAAAATGTATCTAACATTTTCACAATAGACCGTGACACAAAAGACTTTTCTTCAAAATTACTGAATAGAGGCGTTTTGCCTTTTAATATAAATTAAGACGTAGCACTTATTGTAACAGAGAAAAAGGAATCTTTTCTGGAGAAAATTTAAAATTGAGCAGGCATTTTGTGTGAGTTTTATTTACAAAACATCGGAGATTTCTTAACATTTCGTGTCGTACCTGGAGCGTTTGTAGACTCTGCAATATTGTTTGAGAACTTACCTTTATTAAATTATGCCTTTTTGTCATAAATGTAGGCAGGTGCTGGAGATGGCCCAGTTTTAGAATGCTTACTTTCTCTTTTCCTTTCACGACATTCACGTGACTTTTCTTACAGTGCGTGGTTTACAAGAATGCATTAGTTCACTTAAAGCGGTACATCGCCAAGCATTTCTTTTCCTCCATCACTCTGCTTCCCACAACAAATTAATTCTCATTCATCGTCTAGAAAATTATTTCCATAACTCCAAAATTTCCTTTCAGGCGCACGAAACCCCAAAAACGCTATACATGATGAAAAAAAGAAGCGTATTTTTTTCGTGGAACATAATCACGTCATTAATTGTGAGGGGTGGTATTATGTAATTGGCTCTTTGTGCCGGAAAAGGCACTCGCTACGTACTTTGAAGTGTACTTATTTAGGACTCGGGCATTCTTCGGCGGTGAAGCCGCGGAATTTACATTAGCTATGGCCAAGGGGCTTTATAAAACAGCTGCTGCCCCAGGATTAACCTCTCCGTAATTTGACGGAATTTAGCCAGTTTGCGAGATAGTCTGGAGCCCTAGTAGTTAGTGCATGGGTAAAGTGTTACGCGAGCAGTGGCAGTGTTCGTTGCTAGTTGTAGTTCATATTATATGGTATTGTGATTACTGTCAACATTGTGATATTCACAATATTGGTCATAAGTTCTCAAGCTCCATTAATCCGAATTGTATGTCACATGTCAAGCACGTTCGTAGGTACTTACTTATAGTTTAGGTTTACGATTGAAAGCTTACGGTCCGCCATCGTAATGTTTTATTTATTTCAATACTTCTATACTGAGCCGTTATCCTGTTCTTTGTGTAAATACCGCAACAGTCACTGTTTTCTTTAGAAACAGTCGTAAAAGTTTACTTTTACGGCTTACTACTTGTGTGAAGAGATAAGATTATACCTAGTATCTTTTACTTTTGTTTGCGCACTATATTATTTTGCTCCTTGGTTTATTACTTTGACTGTACTTTGTATTGTTGAAGAATTGTTCATGTGTACTCGCAGCAAACGTGTAATATTGCAAGAACATACGGCTTAACACAAGTTACTGCTCTTATTAGATTATTATGTCCAATTCTAATATATTATATATATTTTAGTGATAGCTTGTACATTGTAAAAGAGAATAAAATAAAATGAAATACAAAACTGAAAAGTCTTTTCATACTAATCCCATTCCCAGCCTTACAGCCAATAACAATAAAAACAAATTGACATCAAAATCAATGGGTAGCCCTTCAAACTGCGTGTAAAACAATATCTCCATCCAAACGACTCACAAGAGTGTCGGTAAATCTATGTCGTGCTGGTCAGCCGGCTGCTTTGGAACCTGGCCAGAGGTCCTCCCTCCCGGAGATCGATACATTTGCCCTCTCAGGCTCTATCGCTGAATTATCGCCTCTCCTTCGTTTACACGGCGCACTGGATTACCTCTTTTGTAAAGTGAGGATGACGTAGGTAGTTCACCTGAAGTGTGAGTTGTTGTTTGTTTAGACAATAATAGTATTGCAACTGAAATGTGAGGCGTTGCTTTGTAACATGTATTTTTTCATAAAATTAATACAGAATTGGTTTTATTAATTCACAATATACCAGATGATAATTATATTCGTTATGCATTTTTGCAAAATGTTTCGCTGTTAGTAGTTCAGGTTAAGTTGTAGTCTTGGTAAATAGCCAGACACAACCTTGAAATAAAATCCTTATACAGAATTGGTTCCGGTTCCACATCGCTGAAACGGTTGGATTTATTTTACTAACTTTATTACACGCCGCAGCATTTTAAAGTGTCGTGTCAAGCAATTACCACGCTCAAATGGTGTCAATTCAATCTGTCACAATTTATCAAATATCATAAATCCTTACAGAGCCAACCTATAAAAGTTAACATTTTTATAAAGTTTTCGAACATATTTTCATGCGAGAAAAGTATAGTTGGGCTATGTTCCAGGTCGATGCCATGCGAGAGCCTGGCACTAAAAACTCACTTAGTTTTGTGCATAAACAAGCTTAAATATAAGTGCTGTTAAAGCTCTGGCATCCATATTTAAAGGGGACGTATGTTTATACGCTGATATACGTATGTATACGAGGGTGTGTACGAAGGCATATTTGTGTATGCTGATGTGTGTATCACATTACAAAACAAATGTCGTAAGTGAGAAGACAAACTGAATGCTTCCAAATCCTCCAAATGGAAATATCGGATTCCTCGCTAGGAGGAAGATACTTCTATTGTTTAATATTTATTGTTTTATTTATTTTATATCATTGACGATGTTTTAGGTTTGAAAAATGATATGTTTGGGTGTATAAAGTACGGTTTGAAGCCTGATAAGAAAAAAATGCGTTGAAAATAGGATAATATTATATATAGTATATTTTTCAATAAAATCTTGGTCAATAATTATTGAATCCATGAAGTATTATTCACATTGCTTGAGAAAATCCTTACAGTCTTTTTTTATGATTATTCTTCCTTCTCAACTCCTATTTAGTTGACAATTTCTCCGGAACTCTCACTATATTGTTTCTATGGGGAACTGGAATATACCTATTCCAATATTCGTAGTCCCAAAAGTATCTTATAACTGTTTACTTACTGGAGTTTATGTTTCGCATCTCGCTGGGAGGTTCCGGATTCAATTCGCTCGTGTGTTTGTTCTTGTTCGTGTTGCCATGCTGTTCATGTGTACTGTTACGTTTACTTTAAAACATTTACCTTATACCTTTGTACCTTTGGGTGAATATTCGAGATTTCATATAGGAGTCCATTTCATCAATTGCATACCTGTTATTTATGATAGTGGAAGAGCGGAGTTCACCTAACACAAGCATCTTCTTGCTTAAAAGGTGATCTCCAACTCATTGTGTGTTATAATTGTATGTAATCGCAATAAACATTTTCTTTTTTTTTATTATTATTTGAAATTAGTGGGTTATAGTTGGCAATGAGTGGGATAAAACGTGAATTACTTTTTAAATCTCATAGGTATCTAGGACATTGTTATAAAATGTGCTTAGGAAAGTTAGAAATGACTTTAGTGCCTGAACCAGCATGTGAGTCGTGCTCTTAATTATTAATTTATCGTTTGACCGAGTAAAGGCGGTCGCCTGCATAAATTTTACAACATAATTACCCTGAAATAACTCCTTATTTATAAAACGTCGTATACTTTATGACCCAACTTATAAATTGGTCAGTAACCGTTTGATCGACTAGTTCATTAGTTAATTAAATAACGAAGGGATAGGAAAGGAGACAGAGAGGATGGTATAAAGTACAAGCCAGTAGATATATGTAGGCATATGTCATCAAGAAAATAATTAAGCGTTGCTAGACATATATATGAGAGCGGTGTAGCTCAGTGGTAACGGCTGCGACTTGAGTTGTAGGTCTTAGGTTCGAACCCAGCCAGGCGCTTTACTTTGTGTAAAAATATTTCATCACCAATACTCTCAAAACGGTCAAGGAAAACAATGTGAGGAAACCAGCATGTCCTAGAACCGAAAATTTAAAGACATGTGACATCAACCAACCCGCACTGGGCCCGCGTGGATTACGGAATACTCCCGCTCACAGAGAGGAGGCCTGTATCTCCAGCAGCAGGACCATTATAGGCTAACTATAATAAAAAAAAAAAAAAAAAAAACATAATACAAAAGTTAAAAACCAAGATGCTACGCTAGCATCTACTGCCATTAATTACGCCACAGAGGAAGTTAATACAAGATTAAACCAACAATTACAACTCTCGACAAATCCCCGTTGTATTATTGTTTTTAATGGAAAAGTTGAAGTGTTTACGCGAACGTTAGTTGTTCCAACTTGCATGAGTTACGTACGAAAGTTGCGTAAGAGATTGCGGCATGCGTACGCTTTTATCTTCTACGACCCAACCTATCCTATTATCTGTCGTGGTATAATTCAATTGTCGGTGTTTGGCCAAGGACAGGACAGTGTGTGCCAGTGGAAGCGGCGTGTGTTGGTAAACAGGGTGATAGGATGCTTTTGTGAGGACATTTGATGTTCAAGTATTTGTTGTGACGTCAGTGAGAGATTATGTCATGGTATATTTTCACGTGTTGTGAAGGAAAGTCTGAGTTTTCTTCTCAGAAATACTAAACACAATACATTGTTAGGGTAGGCAGTAAATCCCATCTATATCCTAACTAATAATATATTATAAATGCAAAAAGTTTGTTTGTTTGTTACGCTTTCACGCTAAAACGGCTGAACGGATTTGGATTAAATTTGGCACATAGGTAGACCATGACCTGGATTAGGAAATAGGATACTTTTTATCCCCGTAGTACGTTCCTGTGGGATAAGTTCCGGCCTCCACGCGGGCGCAGCCGCGGGGCAAGCTATGAATAATTTAAATCACCCATTATTTTATTTTAAGTTTAAATAGGAATCGTGTACTTTGCTGCAGTGATTTTCCATTTTGATGACTCTTGATTTACAAGGAAAGCCTGAAGCGAGATAAAAGGGTAAAATCTCCAAAGATCTGATACATACGTCACCACTCACCACCCACTTAAATCCCGTATAAAGCAACATCGACACTCAGCTAACATCCGAATATCCGCGTATCCGAACCGGTGCGGTAATAAATCTGCCAGTGTATCGGGGCCGGCGTGACGCGGGTTCCGTCCAACGCACGGATAAGAAGCACAATAGAAGAATTCATTATTCACTATTATACAAACAATACTGAATGCGCTTCAATTGTTTACTCAGCAACAACATAACTTGCCTTTTTCAGTAGCCTGTGTTTGTATAGAGATCGTTTGGGTTCCGCACCATCATGTTGAAGTCAGCTCCTAGTATAATGTAGTGGTTCAAAATTCAGGAACGCTTTTGAATTTTCTTTTTTGTAGTCTGTGAGGAAGTTACGGAAATTGTTACAGTCTACTTTGTAAGTAGGAAAATAGTGGAATTGAATAGTGACGTGGAATGGTCTTTATGGCTTGATTTTTAATAGGTTTATATCCAAAAATAGAAAATTGAAAATATTAATACAAAAACTGTAAAAACCAAGACTAAGATACATGTCATCTAATAAAATAAAATTGGAATCAGAGTGTGGACTAATGAAAAAAAAAACGAGTGTAATCAGAGCATTCCTGCTCATCCAGTAGGTAACGAGCTTCGTGATGTCAAAGCTGACATTCGTCCACTAATGGCGGCAAAGGCCGAAAACTTCAAATATTAAGATCTTATTTCCTTTTCGTGAAAGTCGTTTTAAAACGAGATTAACTTCAGTCTATCAGCATCGCGACTCATCAGAACTTTCAAATTACGTTCGGCGTTACAGTGGACATCGTCAATGTAGTATGAAGCATAACTTCACTTCAACTGCGGTAACCAAGTTTACTTGCCAATAATTTCTTGTCATATGGATGGAATTATAAGACATTATATTTAATGTTGCCATTATAAGAAGCAATCTACGTACAATTAGATAATAATTGATCAACATAAAGTTATCTGAATAATTTTCCTGCTATCTTAAATGTTAAACGATTACTTTTCTTGGAAGTAAAACTTATTAAAGATTTACCTTATCCACTGTAATTTGATAAAGCTTTCTAGAATATTGAGTAATTCTTAAAACTGGTCTAGAGATGTTACTCTGATAGATTCTTTAATATAAACTGTACACATTTAAATCTCTGATCATTTACAAAGCAACATGACTCGTCTTACACATAAGCCAGCTTTATATGTATCTCAAAATTAATGGAGAATCTGCGTTATATTAAATGTTCACTTAATTTACAGTATAATGATATCTTAGTAGATGCTTATCATTAGGGTCTGAGATGAAAGGGCATGATGGATGATGCCTTGCCACCCTAAAAACACTGAATCACTGTTGTCTGTCGGTTTCACTTAAACCCTTTTCAGTTTCTAAAAGGGTTCATATTTTTCATCATGGAAAACATGACGTCATTTCGAGCCGCCATTTTTTTATAGGTATAATTTAATAAATTTCGTTTTATTCTTTCGGTAAATAAATTAATTTGTATAAAGTTTGCTGGAATATAAAATTTCTCGGTATGATGTTGAGCTAATATTTACTTATGGAGCAGAAGTTTTCTTGAAATGAACAAACGCTGTTTTTGTTTGATGTGATCATTTATTATGAATTGCCATTTGGATGTCACCGCACTTGGGGATTGGAGAAGTGGCGGTGATGTTATGTATGAAGCAGTAGAATAGAAAAGAATGGAAATCTCTTTATTGTGTACCTACACCATCAAAATTAAAGATGTAGGATGAGGTAGGTTTTATCCTAAGTAAGTGTTTTGTTTAGTTAAATATTATATCATTATATTTCTTAGTATTGTGGTTCATAGATTGAAAAGGTTACGTCTCTCAGGATAAGAATGTCCAAAGATTAGATAAAGGAATATTTTCTATCATTTAACCCTTATCACACATCCATCAATAGAATGTCTCCAGATAAATAACCTTTTATACAAACAAAAAATTATGACAGACAATGTCTCGTACGAACATGTAGCTAATGGATTTTACAGAGTAACAACATATTTCTGAGATTCAAATCAACAATGTTCAGTCACCAATGCTAATTTTACATAAAATTATAGCTACTTACAAGGGTCTCACACTACAAAATTAACATGAAAATCCAATGAAACAAATTACTACGTAAGCCTAATGAAACCACACCCAAAATAAGATAATTAAGACAATTCCCTGAAAAGCCAAAGAAGCAAATACATGGAATTACTGAGCGGAGGCATTCCGTCACAAATTACAGCAGATGTGAGGAAAACGTTGACAACGGGTCGTTACCAGGAGCTGCTTCATGCTCCAAAAATTATGGCCACTTAGCTTAACAGGCGATACTACGACAAGCGCTCTACTTGCGTCGAATGCTGCCTCTTGTTGTGTTGTGTTGTGTTAGGTATGTTCTGCTAAAATACCAACAGTTTGCTTTTGTTACGCTAATAGCTTCACTAAACGGTTTTGGTTTATTCTGTATCCGCGGAACGGTAATAAAAACCTTTTCAATTGCTTCTTGAAAAGTTCGGGAAAAGGATATTGTATCTCGTTTCTTTATTTCAAATAAAAAATACAATATTTCCTGTCCAAGTAAGATTGTAAGAAGATTTTTATTATTTGAAGTCTGACCCTCGATAAGTAATACTTATACTTTTTAGGGTTTCGTACCTCAATAGGAAAAAACGGAACCCTTATAGGATACCTTCACTCGTGTGTCTGTTTGTCCGTCTATCACAGTCAATTTGCTCTGAATATAATGCTCGGTGCATTCGATTTAGAGCAAATTGTCTGTGTAAGTAAGGTAGTGTTAAGTTGAAAACTGGTACACGTATAAATTGCTGTGACCCAAATACGGATGTGTAACGTAAATAAATGAAATTTGAATATGGGGGTAAATTTTGGGGGCAAATAAAACAATAAAAAATAAGTTTTGCAAACTGTACCGTGTGACATATAAAATGTAAGCGCTTACTGTGAGGGTCTCAAATAGATTTTTTTTTTAATAATTTTAAAATAATTCGTTTTAAAGTTATTTAAGAAAACAGACGAAAATTGATCATTCCCCCTTTTCTCCGAAACTACTGAACCTAAAATAAAAAATAATATAGAAAATAGTTTAATAATACATACCTACTCACTTATTATAATGATTAGAAAATAGTTTTTTAAATATATATTAGATATATATATATATTATATAGGTTACAGGAAAAGCTATAAGAAGTCTATGGTCTTAAAATAACATGGTAAATCTCTCAATATTGTGCGTACAAACTTACATTTGCAGTTGGAATGTACAGGAGAACATGTTTTTCAACTACAGTGTTAAGTTTGTTGTCTGGATAAATTCATCCCAACTACGGAACCCTACATTGTGCGTGGTCCGACATGCACTTTACCGGTTTTTTTCTTCTTCTTCTTTTCAGTCATTGTGAAAGATACCAACGAACCATATCTGTCGGTTCCAAGAACAAGAAAGTTTATTACGTTCTTGAAAGTAGCTAAAATATTTAAGTGACTTATAATACTAACAACTAGTTACGAGTCCATTAGTCTTTTTCATACAATGTTGCGTAAATAAAAGGCCAAAACTATTACGACAGTACAAAGAAATTACATAATAAATTATGATGAATAATATTTATGATAAACAATTTGATTGACGCACACAAGATTCCAGAATAAAATAGGTATCTAGCAAGTTGAGGAATAATCCGTAGCCTCCAGTGAAGCGTATCCAATAAGTAATATAAACGAGATGGTCCAGTCTGGCGGATCACGTTTTCAAATCAACACTTTAGTCGGTGTAAACGTGTATGGAGAAATGAAAGGGGCAGTAACGCCGGCCTGGCTACATCGGCGTAGATTGAATGTACAATGGTGCGGCTCGGGACGCGGGCAGGGCTGCCAGACGGGCACGGTGCGGCCAACGACAGGGTTCATTTTGGGCATACGCACGTTTGTGGGAAGCGCGACAAGTATTTTGGCGGTCGTCTGAAAACTTTACGCGGGAATATTGTTCAAAGCGATATTTGCCACGCCACGCCACGTCTGGATAGCGGACTCCCAAAAATTTTTGGGCTGTTCGGAGGAAACCGGATGGAACGGCAACCCTAAACGCACTCTAGGCTTTTTGTTGGGCACCTCATTATCTAGTGCGGACGTGGATAGCATCAGGCGCAAGCCGCTGCGAATTCTATCCGCATTTTTACACCCCAACAACCAATAAAAGGCCTCAAATGAAACAAAGCCCTCTCGTGATAAAACTGAACAATGGTCGAGTTTGACGCAGCGCTATCTCGTGGCCGTCAGCGGCTCGGCCCTTTTTAATTGAATGCTATTTTATTTCGGATGTGTGTTCATTTTTTGTAATGGAACATCGGCTCGCATCTTCACGCGGACGACATAAATAACACGATGACAGCCATGATGTACGGCCCTGTGTATCACTGGCTTTTTAAGAGGGAAAACAGAATGATTTATACCGAGTTGATTGACTTGTAACATATAATATTGCAATGTATTGTTCGCTGAGGAAAATATGGGAGTCACTAATCCGGTTGTTATGGAGTGGGGGTGCAAGCGGCATATTGTTGTAAGATTTGGAATGAGATTCTGAGCGCGTAGAGGAGGCACAAATGGGATATTACACGCTCGGAGCAATTTACTGGCGTTAGTATACAATTCATGGCTCTGTGTTGTGTCGGCCAATGAAAGTAAAACAGAAAAATAATGAATAAATCATAAAAAAATGAATGAACTTGTCTTCACGCGCTTTTTTGCCGAAAAAAGCCTTAAATCTCTATGACGAGCTTTGGGTGTATAAAACTGTTAAATGGTGTATAAAAATATGTTGATAGCTCATTATAATTTCCCTTTTTCTCTTAGATACTCATATTTCTGGGAGTTTCAATAATATGTTTCTATATTTAATATCCTTTCCTTTTTAGGGTTAAAAAAGGGGAAATATTAAGCTTTAATGTGCTAATTTTTGTTGTGGGTAGTTTTGGATTATATCAAAATTTCTCGTAGTAGTAGTAGTAGTAAATATATGTATAGTATGCATAATATACGTATATAATGTATGTATGTATGCAGTATGTATAATATGTATATAGACTATCACAGCTAAGTAGGCTTTACAAGTTGACGAGTAATAGTCGGCCAACTTACATTTGCAGTTGGAATGTATGAGTGAACATGTTTTTCAAGTACAATGTTGTTCTTGGGATGAATTCATCCCAACTACGGAACCCTTCGTTGTGCGTGTACCGACCCGCTCTAGGCCGGTTTTTTTATAGAAATAATTATCATATTTTGTGACTTACGTTTAGTACCAACTCAGCTCTCCACTCTGAATATCACGTCTGAAGCCGTTTCTGACGCCCAGCATCAGGCCCACTAAAGCCGGTAACATATTAACACGAGAATGCAATAACAACAACATATTTGTCACTCAAAGCTTGTCACACAAATCACACCTGCAAATCGCTGGCCGCCGTAGATCAGGGCATATTCATGAGTCGCCAATAATCGGCGGTGCGGCGCACGTAAATCAATTGTCGTGCAGTGACGTCACGCGGCGGACGCACGACAGACGTGCGACATTCGTACGACAGCCTCGTGGCATTAGCTCGGCAATGTTTGGCGATATGTCTGATGACATATTGGGTTGCGTTTTGGTACGCGATGTTGTGTGAAGGAGAGGAGTAATGGAGGAGGTAGTATAAAATGTCCAAAAGAATATTCAGGATTAACTAAATTCTTAAAAACACCAATGAAACCCTCTAAATACTAATGCAATTGTATTATGAATAATATCCTTCAGTAATATACGCATTAGAACCTAATACCATATTCTAAACACTATACTAAATTCTCATAATAATATACACAAACAGACAATTTGTGTCCATAGCCATGCCAATCCCATTCACGGAAAACAAATGAGCTCACTATTCGGATAGCCTCACACATGTACTCCGTTACATTGAAATTAAGCTGTTATTCGCAGTTCTAGCGCCGTATTATCCGCTACCTACGAGCCGTCAAACATTGTAGTCTGAAATCTCAACGGAGTCATAAATGCAAAAGCACCTATTAAGTTGTGCCGTAGACCGTAGTGCTGTAGTGCCGTTGGGCCGATATCTGCCGTAATGTAGCTACATTGTGTAGAAGTGTTGGCTTAGCAACAGTTATCGATCGTATCGCCTTGAAACTAGATAGGGTTTGTTTTAAGACTAGTCTCTATTGGTTTTTTTTTTTAAATTATGATAAGACGGGCGATTCTCTATTAAAACGGTTTAGACGCACAAAGGCAAAGACAAGATGGAAGGTTGGCTTAAGCATTCCAGATTGTGAAGTCAGTACACTAACGCAACTAAAATCATTTAACATAATTGTTATATCTATCTATTTGGGAACTTAATGACAATACATAAGCGGCATACAATGTTACCACCGCTGAGACACAGGTCTCCAGGCCTCCTCTCGGTGAAGGAGGGTGGGCTGTACTCCGCCACGCGGGCCCAGTGCGGGTTGGTAGATGTCAAGCAGCTGTCTGGGTTCGAACCTACAACTCGTAACTAATGTCAATGGTTACATCATAATGTCCCCCAAATATAACTTGTATATAACTGAATCCATTTACTGTCAATGTCACACTGCTTGCCACTGCCAATGTCTTCATCTTGTATCAACATATATCACCTTAGCGGCTCTATTCCCCCCGTAGTGTAAACTCTGTGTACACACATAATGAGTTCTAAATCGCGCCTCCCACGTCCCACTACTCCGCTAAGTATACACTCCAGTGTATTGTCCAAAATGTTTACAGCAATTTCGTAGCTTTTAAACAAAAACATCTCTTCCCTAAACAATTCGCTGCTGGCCCATTTCGCAGAGTGATAAATTTCTCACTTATCTGGGTTCGTTTAGCTTAATTGTACACATAGTAGACATCCTATTGTCCTTGTTTAAGGCGGGGCTTTTTTCCTTTTCAATGGATTTTTCAGGTAGCCCCCTCTCGTACCGGCCTACTCCTCCCCCAGATAATGTATTTCCTTTGTCTATTGCACAGTGATTCATCTAAATCACTTGGGGTTACGGTTGGCCCCGCGGCACACCCGGCGGCCTGCTCGGCTCCCCCGTGCCTGTCATAATGTCTTCTAATAAATCCCTTTGCAATTATTAGCTGAGGAACTCGATGTTATAATCCCATCTGCTTCAGTTCTGCTATATTATACATTTGGGTAAATGAGAGGTTTGAATGTAATCCCACGTTAGGTAGTGAACGACATGTCATTTATATTCGTTAGTCGGTTGTATTGCACGTTCAGCTAGCGTGTCTGATATTGGACGTGTCGCTTTTGTTATATGATTTTTGGTTTAATCCTAAATCAGCCTCGATATATTGGTTGTAGACAGAGTTATGGAATGATTAATTACTAAACGTTATTCGTGTGAGTTATCACTTTACAAATTAAATGGTATATTGACTGACATTGTACTGATTTATTACATCAACGACTTTCGAAACACTAACTAAGGTTACTAGATCCTGCCTTCTTCTCATTATATTCTCATTATAAAAATATATACATAGATACTGAAACGTAGTTCGGTGTCATATAGTTTATTAATCATCCTTACTTTTATCTTAAAAGACATGTCTCTTCACTAAATTTATGTCAAAACTTTTTATACAAAACATATTGGCGGGTATGTATTAATTACCCAAATGCTGATCAATATAACATAAAATACCTCGGAGTAATAATAGACAACACCCTCTCTTTTAAAAAAGAGTGCGCAAACTAATATATGTTTAAAAAAAATGCGAACATTAGCTGATTCAAAATGAATCACACAAGTTTATTTGACCCCAGGTCAATCAATAATTCAATACTGTATCACTTCTTGGGGTGGCGCACCAAAAACTAATTTGCTTCCTCTTGAAAGAGGTCAGAGAGCAATTTTAAAGGTAGCAAACTTCCATCCCTCCTTCCTTCCTACAGATCTGCTTTATAAATCCTGCAACGTACTAACGGTTCGCCAGCTTTTCATTATGCACTTAGTATTAACACAGCACACCTTGCTTACCTACGATGCTGACAATACTAACAAGAGATGGAATGATATAGTATGCATATCAAATGCGACCTCAAAACATGTCTTTGTAGAAAGATTTTTTACTTTCTTAGGCCCATTTTTGTACAATGATTAAATAGGACACTAAGTATCTATAAATTAAATTACTTTAGCTCTAATAAAATTATACTTCAATATTTACTAACCATAGATTATGCCCAGACAGAAGATCTACTTGTTGTCTGCAAATAGAACCGCTAGCATACTATTTCACTTCTATTTACCTAAGTTTCTATTTAATTTAATTGTATACTTTATACTCATTGTTAATATATTATAGGTATATTAGTATACATTGCACTTTCTAGCCTGAAACACAGGTTCAACCTAGTTCAGGCAAATAAGCAACTGTGCTCTATTTTATTTGTTAAGATAACCTTTTTTTTTGTAAATGTGCCTTTTTTATAAATAAACAATTATTATTATTATTATTAATAAGTTGAGCATTTGGTTGATGCCACGAAGTAAGTTGATATACCCACCTATATTAGCGAGACAGACTGTGTGAAATTTATCAAAGTTAGATATGTGAATCTAGATCACGTGACGCAGAGAATCTCAAGGTAGATAGAGCCAACGACTTGCATCGAGTCATCAGAAGATTAAAGTGCATCCATATAGAAGTAGATGCATAAGGTATACCGCCGCGGCGGTATTTCTTCTACCGTTTACCCGAATTTTATTTGCCCTAATATAATTTGCCATAATAGTCAACAGCCATAATATCATACGATATAATACTCATTTGCCCTACTCTCATTTGCCATATTAGTCACGTGCCAGAATCATTGCTTCCCATAAAGTCACTTACCATAACATCATTTGTCATAATCATTGTAAGCCCTAATTATCACATGCCCTAATTATCACATGCCATAATTATGATATGCCATAACATAATTTGCCATCGACATCCGGTGTGTAACGGTTGTTTATATCAAGAGAAATTGGATGCAATTGGGACTTTAGGGCACGCCGACTCGGACAGGTTAGGTTAGAAGGGGATGGCGGGGTCGTGTGATCGAGCGAAGCGAGCGAATAGACCTCGCCATTCCCTTCGTGGTTATTTTTTTATAAACCACACAGAAGTAGGAGCCCCGCGAAGCGGGGCTCCGTCGACCTAGCCCACCATCAACCATGCACAGAAAAAAAACCATGCACAGAATAAATAAGTTTATTCTTATTATACCAAACATTGCGCACCCATCGACATCGACAGCCAGAAAGCTAATAAGTAGGTATCATGTGTAATGATTATTACGGGGCTTAAATATTTGTCTAATACTTGTTATGCCATTTAAATATTATGCCATTTAAATATTATGTCTAATAATTATTATGGCACATAAAAATAAGGCAAACAATACTTATGGCATTCGTATCTTATGGTATCTAAAATTCGGGCAATTAAAAGTATGTCATATGTCTTTTAGGGCAAATGAAACATTCGGGCAAATGAAATTCGGGTAAATGAAATTCGGGAAAATGATGATTATGGCATATAATCTTCGGGCAAACAATAGACAACCGATGCATAAACCCGTGAAGAAACTACATATTTTGCTCCATTTCAACGCATGACAACAAGATCACATCCATCCATCTGCGATAATCCTTCCTCTAGAAGGGAAAATATTAGCAGACTCATAAGTTTTTCTTTAAGTCCTCGCCAGCTTTAAACTAAGACGGTTCTTAATACAAAGTGCTGAGATTTACACAACACATATGCACAAAGTAAGACGAGCCGCGCAATAATTTCAGCGTATATTTGTAGCAAACTGCAAGGTTTCCATGCCGTTTGCAGCAGTCCTAGGGCTGTGTAGTGCCGTATATTTCACAAAACTTCGCTACTTGTGCTACACTTAAATCATGCTGATGCAGAAACTGTTCTCAAGCGTATTTTGCTGCTGGGTGTTTCAGCTAAATCTTGCTCTAAACAAGACAATTTCTAAAGTCGGATTTTGATAAATGTGTAATATTTCCTCATTGGTATCTTGAAGAAGATTCATTGAGAGCTAGACTTATTGTTATGTCATTACTTTTAAACATTGAAAATGGAGTTACAATAATGCATGATACAGAGTTTGTGTTTTGTATATTTATTTGTTAATGTAAGATGACTCCTTTTTGTTTCTTATTTCAAGTCCTCGACCCTGACTTCCAAACCTCATCGTTACTTCCCTTGCTTTAAGTCCCTCACTTCTACAAACAAACGTTCCAAAGCCACCTTCCTCTCAAATGTATAGTCCAAATATTTGAGGCGTCCAATATTTCCGGATCAGCCCTGCAGGGGTCGTGTCAAGTGCTGGTGGCGACCTCCCTCGGTAGTCCGCGGTAATTAAAACGAAGCTCGGCGCTCTCCACAAGTAGGTCAGGTATCAATCGGCCGCTGATGGTATAACAAGCGATACGGCCTACAACTCTGCCGGTGACTCTTCACTTCGAGGGCAGTCGTTCTATTGTCTGACATGTTTTTGTTGCTGATGGTACTTGTTGCTGATGGTACTCGGGGGAAAGAATCAGGTGGGCCTGTATTGTTACTAGTGTTTTCTTTTATTTTGGGATTGATCTGTGTAAGGGCAAAGTACAATTTGATACCTGACAGATGGTTTGAAAGAAATACATATAATAGGTACATAGGTATTTACATCATTTTTGTGTTTCTCAAAACTTTTCTTTATCACTTTGACTATATGAAAAACTTTTGAATAACTTTTCATTTATTTCTTCTGCTTGATCGCCTGTCAGCGCGTTCGCTTCATTGTACTAGAGTAAGTGTACTGAAAATGCAATTAACTTATTCTTCCGCACTTTACTTAAGACTGGCCACGTTCCAACTTAGTCTGCTCACTTAAGTTACTTTAGTTGTGGCCCAAAGTGGCTTGGAACTTCAATTACACATTAACGCTGACATGTCCTTCTTACGTCCTTTACTCTAGTACTGTCTGTTAGAAGATTGATGTCATTTTGTGACATATTAACTAGATTGAAAAGTCTAAAACCCTCCTCTTTCTTGTGCAGGATGACAGTCATATGTAACTGCCACTCAACATTGATTCCAGAGAAACCTACATAACTCAAAGCGAACTGAATGCCTCTAGCAATTTGTTTAATAAATATTTTCGACTTCATTTTGTCGGCAATCCAATTTGTTTCGAAGAATCAAAGTGAAATAATAACAAAAACAAATTCTTATTTTAAAAATAAATTAACTTTTATTTTACAAATAAAAGTTTCAGCAATAATGCATTTTCTCATACGTTACAGGGTGAAATTGAATCCATGGGAATTCTTTTAAGGGGTTCTTGTACTGATTATTATGAACCACTTTTACTAAGGGATCAAACCTGAAATCGTATAGGAAAAATTCTGCTGTTCCCTATATTTATGTTCGCATAACTCTTCAAAATGTAGGAAACGCCAGAAGTTTTCGCGATTTCAGGTTTGCTCCCATAGTAAAAGTTGTTCACAATGATGAGTACAATGATCCCTTAAGAGGGTGTGCGTTAATTCCGGGAGATATTGTATATACTCCTTAAAAGGATGCCCACGAATTCAATGTCATCCTGTATGTAATACACAAACTATCAAAAATAAATATCCGCCAGAACAGATTACTTCACCAATTAAGCCGTTAAAGAGTAGTAGGTAAAACTCAAAGTTAACTTTACCTTAACTCCATTTTGTTTGCAACCTATACGTACTCGAGCAAACTGTTACAAGTTTTGTGAACTTTAAACTCAGTTATTTCTTACAAGAAAACCTCGCGAACAAAAAGTCTCGCTCGTTGTTAGAGAGAATGAGATGCCGACTGTAATTATGGATAACTAAAGTTCTATCTTTAAGAAATGGATCTTCTAAGGGAGTTTCTAGAACAATCGTCTAGTATCCAGTAAAGGAGATTCTTGTTTATTTGAAAAACAGCGGTGACCTTGGCAGAATCTCTATGAATAATAACGTAATGGCCGTACGTTCTTTATATTAAACTCCTCAATAGATCCACATTCAGAAATAAAATCTACTCCCAATAAAACCTAAAAAAAAAAAAAATCTAGAGTAGCATGCCTTGGTTTTATAAAGTTAAGTAAGTACCTAAAAGTACAAGCATATGTTTTTTTTTTTAATTTGTGTGACTTATAACATCGCCTTGGATGATTCTGTAAAGGTGTTATAATTGCGTTTTAAGTAAATAAATAAATAAAGGTGGTTCTTGGAAATACTACTGAATCCAACAGAATGCGGGCGGTGGTGGTGGCCTGGTGGGTGATACTGTCCAATGACGTCATTAGTCCATTGTGGTCGTAAAGTATGTCATGTAGGTGTGCACTTGAAATCTGGTTTATTTTTACCCCGTTAATCTATAACTTAGGAGAAAAAGGCGATTCTGATATGGATAAGCATTAGAGAAAACAGGGGTCACCAAAATACAAAGAAAATAGCGTAATTCTGCTACGATCATAGATAACTTTTGTTGTACGCACATTTGTTGTGTTATTGAGTGGATATTCCACTCTCTCCCACACAACAAAAAGTGCGTTAGAGTTACCATATTTGTCAATTACTTACAATGGTAGTGACTATTTATGTTGCCATCGAGGCACAGTTGGGTGCGTGTATTAGGTACACTGTATATTTACAGTGACCTTCTAATGTAAGTCTCCATAAAAAGTATAATAAAGAACACTAATAGAACCCAAAATTATGTTCGTTTGCGAACGAAGTTCAGTGTGGCAAAGAATTCAGCGGCTGTAGATAATTGTCACGTCTAGACGAAGTCTTTACGAAGTCTGCTCACTTTGACGAATACTAGGCTTGGTTAATAATGCACGATCCACGAAACACTTGCTGAGTTTTCAATTGTCGTAATAGTGGGATATTTTACTTTTTGATGGAAATTTTGGTAGAAGTGTCGTCGTTATTTTAGTGTGAAGAGAGGTACACGCATCATTGCACGGCTTCTAAGACCTTAAGCTTGTAAGCAGAAAAATCATGTGTCCGAGCCCGGGTGACGCCGCGACACTTTTCTTAAAACTCATATTTCCAGCTGGCCAACGCATTGACATGCACAACACACTAATATATCTATAAACCTGAGATACCTGTCATCTTTCGATTACCTTTGCCGTATACGTAAAGTATACGTGTTGACTTTGAGATACGATTTGGCCTTTTTCGCGCAGAGCTTTACGAACGGGAGCCTTTTCCAATCAGAGCCGTAGACTATTTGTAGCTACGTGTTAATTCGGCAGCAAAGTTTACGCAAATATTGGCTCACTGCTGTGCGAGCGACGAGCAGAGAAATATTGTGATAGTACTGTAAATACCCTAAAGGGAAGGTAATATTAAGTAGACATAAAAGAAAGTAACCTATATACTCCACCGAAAAGTGGCGCGAGTTTACGTACTATTAAAAGATGGTTCCAAAAACATGACGTTCACTGATTATTCTTTTAAACTCATTGTTAAAAATATCCATGTGACATACTAAAGAGAGACGTAATCTATTATTTATGAAATCCACATTAAATAGAGAATTTCTAATAGCTATTTGCCTCCTCTTCAACTATTTTCTGTCTTATACCTACATTCCCTGCAACAACCTTGGCATAATAGAGTAGTGCTGTTATTCTTCAACTTCAAATAAAATAGAGCTGACATGCTATTAAGGGTAAACTAATTATGATCCTTGTTAAGATTCACATCTTGTTCTTGATAAAGATGGTCGTCATCTCGCGTTCTGTACCGACTCGACAACTAGCTGTAGTGTATTCCCTCTTGGCATCAAACTGTACGATTATACACTTATCTTTTTGCATTGATGATTTGGTATTTTGGTAACAAAACTCTAGAATGTAAAGAAATAAATTTCACGGAAATAATGAAAACATATGTTTTCAGTATTTGCGTTAAATTGTATTTCTTGATGGGAACCTTTTTAGTAATAGATACAAAGTCTATTTCACTCCTTCTATTTAAATAATAATTTCACGATTTGATGCTTAATATTTATTTTAAAACATGAAAAAGTACTGAAATGTTATTTAATTTATCAATTTTATTTAAAACCTTTTCGTAGCATCGATGTTTTTTAACATTCTTTAAAATAAATACAGATCTATACGGATATATAAATGCTTTATGAAACACGATTATTTTTCAATCGAAAACAATATCATTTTTATGATTTATATTAAAATATAAAATACAACTATGTACTTACAACACATTAACAATTCCAAACGTTCCACTCACAACGATCCTGAACATTTCCAAAAACAAATAACAGAAAAAACATTCCACAACGTGAATTGCAGAGTTGCAGAGTCACGACGTGTGTCCGGGCGAGCGTGCCACCGTGCCACCATGTAACTTTTTTTTTGCACAGAAGGTCAACTTCATAAAACGAGTGAAACAGGCAGACGCACGCACACATACGCGTATGGTCTGTTCTAGATGCACTATCTCATAAAATAAAATAAACCTTGTTCAGGTTAAATTCTAAGGCAATCTCTCACCAAAGGAAAATAGTAACACATTCATCTGTATCAAGGAAATTTAAACTTTATATCGCACCACTTTTTCCAACAGTTATTGCTTGAATAGCAATATTAAATTGTAATTGAAAAATCATAGACGACAATTAAGGTTATAAAATTAAACTTGTCAAATGAAAAATATGTTTATGGTGATTTAAAATTAGAATTTCTGTTTTAAATATTCAAATAATCAAATCAAAGCACACAATTTGTAAGTGACCTGATCTATTTGTTTTTCATCACATAGTAAATTTTGGAACAGACTATACATACGGACTATACGTATACATCGACGTTTCTACAGCTAAAGAAGGGTAATACTAGGCGATTCTATGAAGTCTATGAAACAACTCCGGTAAAAACATCTTTTGCCCAGAATTTCTACAATTTCAGAGCAAGCAGAATTTTCAGAGTATAATAAAATTAACAAATTCTTGCAATTATTAATTTGTCTTGGGTAGAATGTAAAAATAAGCTTACACAGTGGCTGTTAGGACTTGATTATGAAGAAACGGAAAAATTGCTTACTACGAGTATCTTATCCTAGTCTAGCGTTTTTCATAAATACATACCGCCACCCCTTCACGCACACATTCCTATAGACATCCACTTTTATACGTACACCACACTACACAGTCTTACTCTCTCTCTCTCTCTCACAACAGCACACACACGATACCTTCCACTTCACACTCACACTTCACACACTAACAAACACACAAACGCATTTTTATTTTTATTTTTTGCTTTTGTTTTATTAATACCTGTTCTTGTTATTCTTTTCTTACAAACCTTTGCACCTTCAATATTTTTGTAACACCTCTATTTTGTAATTGTACTTTGTGGGACAAAAATGAATCTTTATTATTATTATTATACGGCAACCTCAAACTATCTCACACGGATGCTAGTCGCAAGTGTGTTTTCACTATCTGTACGTACACGCGTGTATAAATGTTGCATGCAGCCGTCCTTCTGTAGCTGTCTACTCTGTGCCATCGTGTACCGTCCCACCGTGCCACGTAATTGGCGATCCGGTCACGTCCCTGCGAGGCCGCTTGGCACTAATTAAGCGAGCAACAGAGGACACTTTCTAAATGGCACACCTATCAATCCCATCTTAAGCCTCCATTTTGGAGAAAAATTGGCCGCCAGGTGGCGCAGTTAGCCGGTAGATGGATGCACGCGCTCCATCATGATCGTTTTTCTACTTTTTGCTGGTTGTGTACTGAATTGTTTATAGTCTTCTGGGAAATTAAAATTGATTAGTTTTTGTGTTGCACACGTGCTAAGTAATACGAGTATATTGATGGCATTTAACATTTTTAATTTGAACACTGATAAATGATTTTATTTCCGTATGTAGGTTTGTACAAACACTTTTACAAGTCAATCATGTTTTTTTTTTTTAACTAGATGAGATCGGCGTTTCCTATCTGACTCACTCACATCACTATTATATCGCGAACGTTATCGCGTCGCATGATGAGGGAGTGGCCAGTCTTTGCTAAAGCATCAAGTTCAATGACTAACCGAGTTTAATATGAAACTATCTCATGAAACTACCTCATGAAACTAAAACCACAAAATTCTTTCCTCGCACAGATTTATGGCACACATTTATAACAATCACTTAAAAGCCGAAAGCTCTGATAAAGACCGGTGGCGATGGCGGCGAAAAATGTTATTAGTATCGATGACCAATATGAATTATTTTCAAGTAATTGGATTTTAGATCGTGCAATTTATGAAGCACATATTTCGTGATATTAGTGCCTGGCCTCAATTGAACCTCATTGCATAACAACTGTGATGAAATATATTCCACGAATCTAAACTGGTATCATATTTTATTGAAACTTTGTATTTTGCGAATCATTTTCGTTGTGGTTTGGTGGCAATTGTTGGCGTGATTTCGTGATCATGTAAAGTGATAATCTGTACTTAATTATTATAAACGTGAAAGTGATTTTATTGGGTTACATCCGCAGCTTTAGCGCATCAAAAGATTTTAAGTAAAATTTAACACAGATATACAGTTTTGTTAGAGATATACCTACTAAACAAAGTAGAGACATGTGAGCAAAGCCGCAAACAAAAACTAGCAATGACAGTACATATAGCATGAAGCCACTCAATTGTCACGTGAATCATTTGATGAGTTACCTGCGTATCAAATGATCCACGTGACAAATCCATGCTATGAGTGACACTTATTTTATCTGTTGTGCAAAATACAATTTATTTATTTAAAATCTACTTTTGCTGAAATATTTGCACAATTTAAGCTTTCATCGAATATCGTACAATATAACGTCAACCTGATACCACAACTGTTTTGGTTCAAACCAGAATAAATAATTCATGTTTCACCACTGTTTTTAGTGAGAATTATTCATCCAAATAAATTAAAATGCACATTGGATTTTCATCCGTGGTTTGAATGATTAAGGTTAGAATTAGCTTGTGGTTTATAGGATTATAGTGGAGGAGCAATATTTCTCGTTCAAAAGGGAACTCGATGACAGCTATCGACAGTTCTTTGTGGAAGAGCTTGGAGCGCGTTGTTTTGATCCAAGGCGCCTCGATCTCTGAATTACCTACCGTTGATCAATCAACGTCAATTAAACTTGAAGTTATACATGAGTAAATTAGACTTGATTTACAGACGAAATGTAGCGAGATTAACTCAGCATATTTGGTGATTGTGAATCAAACATTTAAATGAA
Organism: Dicycla oo; assembly: GCA_948252095.1. Taxonomy (NCBI): domain Eukaryota; kingdom Metazoa; phylum Arthropoda; class Insecta; order Lepidoptera; family Noctuidae; genus Dicycla; species Dicycla oo. The sequence continues at coordinate 1,102,422 of OX411711.1, read as the reverse complement.
TTAGGAGAAGAGAAATCGGCTTGAGGGAAATATTAATGTTGTCTTGATTGAAGTAGACCCAAATGGCAAATTATAATAGTATAATAAAACATTATGAATATGCCAGTCATGTCGGTGCTTCAAACATATTATTACGTTTTAGCACTGACCTGACCCAAAAGAAAAAGTGTGATAACGAACATTTACACAACAATAGAACACAAACACGTAACATCCGCTCCAGCCAGTGCCTGCACTCTGGACAAAGTTCGGATCTCACAAATAAACTCATTTCATCAGAATTGTCTTTCTTTAAAAGAATGAGAACCTTCAACTCCATTCCCGTAAGAATACCTTTCAACTTTTAAAAATTCAACGTACAGCTGAGTAAAGTCTAAGATCTGTTACCTCAGTTCACAGTAAGATTTTTAACTTGAATTTCTGAGACAGTGTACCTGTGCAGATCTCGGGACCCGGGCTAGGAGCTGGGACCCGGAAGCTCGGCTCGGCTCCAACCAAGTTTCCTCGTAAATAACTGGAAGAAGCGCGGCCGGGATCCAGAATTGTTCGTTACAAACTTACAATTGCGATCGATCCAATCCAATTTGAACTTTAAGTAGTACTGCGTAGTACTGGTGCAGCGGCAAAGCGTCGGCTCCGATGTAATGGGATATATCTGTTATTGAATACATGTCTGCATCTGTACGTTAGTCTTACCGGAGTACGTACTGGACTACTGCACCGGGATCTGTCTGACTGTTACTCTATTAGAGTTCAACTTTGTAATGTTTGTAATTTGTTTGGGGGTAATGACGGATCGAACGGGTGCTGCTTGTGGTGACTGGTCGTCTTGTTGATCTCGGTTTTGTTTTGTTATTAGTAACTAACTGACTCGACAAACGTTGTCCTGTCAAAATTTCAATAATTCATACAAAATTCCCATAGAATATTTCCATTTTTTTTTTAATTTTTTTCAAATTTAAATTTCAAGTTAGAAAAAGAATAGTTTTCCCGAATTTCCCAATTTTGCCGGCAACTTTTCAAACATTTTCTTTCATACAAACCTTGTCCTGACAATTACAAACACAACATAAAAAGAATTATCCAATTTGGTATAGTCATTAGGAAGTTATGCGCGTACATACATTACATCGATTAATTTTTATATATAAATTTATATATATAGATTTAACTCGTTGTTTATTTTACTTCGATGGTCCTAGTTTATCATCTGTGACTTCGAGTTACGAATACATGTACGGCTATATGTAAGTGGGCACGCCCTTCATTACTGGGGGCTTTTATTTAGGTATAAAGTTCTGCTTACGTTTTTAGTTTTGTATTTTTATTTCTGCTTGAGTATAGTTTTCGATTTTTCATGTTTTTTCTTTTATTTTTTTCAATTAGTTGGTGTATTGGCGTGTGCTAGCTGACTTATAGCAAATAATTAAATTTAATTTAATGTTTGTATTGCGTAATATACTTAGATATATTATTTTGCGCAGAGTTGTATAGATTTTTTTTTAACTGAACAGACAGCTGTGCCGCTGGGGTGTTTGTTGCGCCACTTCTTCTCAGCTAAAGCACTAGGAAGTGGTGAAGGGCGGGCGTTTTGGGGGACTGTCTTATGTAATTTTGACGTTCGAAAAGTGCTGATTCTCAGCCTAGTTTGAATAAATGGATATTGATTTTATACACCTCCGCAATTTGCTGATGCTGCTATTACTACAATGTTCTTCTCCTACCTAGCGAACTATAATTTATCTTATTATGTATGTTTATTTTCAATATAGTTACTACTGTATTTGATATTTTCATTAAACCTACGGATATTTTTAATTAGTCTGTCATGAAACTTTTCACAGATTATTCACGTTTATTGAGCTGAATGTATTTTCCAACACTTTAAACCTTTCATGATGAAATCAAAGCCGATAAGTCATTGGAAAAAAGTTCAAACGGTGAATGCAAAATAATCTTTCAAGTTAGCTCCTATAACCTCTTTGTGAATCATTTCTGACATAAAATGGTTGGCTATTATGTGAGCCTTCATGAATTCAGGTCAAGTGTAATCTTTTTAAGTTTTGCTGTCAGCTGTCTTTCAAGCTAGCTTTAAAACTACTTAGACTTAATTCGATAAAATATGTTGCGGCTAAAACAGGTTAGCAGTTAGCATGCACGAAGGCAAATACTATGATTTTTTGCTGTTCTTAAAAAAATCAAGCATTACTAACCGTAATCACCAGCAAGATTAGCAACCGACTTGAAGGATCAACCCCTCTAACTGCTCCTTCGAACCGGGTTTCACATAACCGAATTAGAGTGCGCTTCACTACCGCACATACATGAACAGTTGAATCAACGCACGTATGCCGGCGTCGTGCACGCGACACAGTCGCGTCATGAACGTGTAACCAGCACGAATTTATAAAGTTTTATTGTGGAACATTGCGAGTTTATTGCCGCCATCGATAACGTTAGTACGGGAGCCAATTTTCAGTTGCACCGTTTGCACGGAACCAGTTCTGTATGCACGCTTAAATGTGCTATCGATATCGCCGAGTGTTTAGACGAAAGGTGAATTTGTTTCGGACGTATTTGTCTGTGTCGGCCGAAAAATGGTACAAAGTGATTGAGGGGTTCCCAGCATGTGTGCTTTTTTTGTTTCTAGGATAAAGTTTGATATAAAATTCTACCTAAAATTGAAGTTTGGTTTTGTGCAGCACATTGAGCTTTCAGCTATGTTGGCTGAGTATTGATTTTTAGATTAGTTATGCAGCAAATATTTTCGTCGGAATTAAAGTTACTAACTAACTATTTTATACCAACTATTTTAACTATTTTATATCAATAGTGATAAAATGTGAGGTAGTAAATATAAAACATAATAACTGCCTTCCACCTCAAAGCGGACTCAGTTCCGGAGAACTAAGCAGGTAGATTGTGTTTCACGTCTCGCATAGTTTTTGGAAGGCTTCCAAATCCTCCATGGATGTAGTAATGACGTACAGTGTATACTAGGTTCAGCTGTTTAAACCATCAGTTTTTAATGCAAGAGCCCTTTTTTACAATGTCCACATCAAACTGTATCTATTTTTTTATTTTAAATCAAAGCGAAATAGTAAGACTTGTGCTTTAAATACAGCGAAACCGATTAGAGAGAAAAGTAATTAGCAAATTATCACAAACAAAAAGTACTGATACAACCTATGTGTAATCGCAATTTAATTTCATACGAGTGGATGCGATTCTTTCTGTTCCGTGTTTTAAAACAAAAACTAAAATCTTTAGTCTTTTCTAGAAAATTCCGTACCATCGTGAACATTTTGCCCAACACTTGTCGCCGAGACGCGACTATAAGCGGCTGCTGCGCGCGGTAAGGAGCAACTAAACATCCGTTTGTAACGCCGCCGCGCCGCTGTGCGTCGTGCTCCAACACACTCCCCCACACTATTACACAAAGTGCACTGTGTAAGTAAATGCAAGTGTGAGTCTGTGTGTATTTCCACAATCTCTCCTTGTCTTGCACTTTACGGGTGCTTCCTATTTATTATTTTATACGCTGTGGAAATGGCTTGAGATTGTATTTGTATATTATTATTTTTGTCGTATACACAAGTACATAGTCATCTGTTATACATAGTGTAGTGTTTTAAAATAAAAATAAAAAACGATTAAACACCACTTTCAAAAACGTTTTAATTATGAATATAATTTGTTTTTTTTTTTGGGTGAAATTGAACCCGAATGATATAAAATGAACACAGAATTTATATCAAATCTAAACGACGTAGTTTGAAGAATTCTAAGTCATCAAGTTCAGCATTTTAAGCAAATCAAATACGTATACGCAAGTACGCGGCTCAAAGTTCAAAAAAAAAGGAACAACTGAAGTGTTAATTCAGGAAAATCGTTTACAATATTGATACGTATGAGTAATAAAAAGTAAGACACGGAATAATTTAACGAGTAAATAAAATAAAATTATGTAGTTATCTGGTAAAGTCCGCGACGAGCGCAGCACAGGCGCGTGAGTCACTCCTTGAGACAAAGTATATATGGTAGTAATTTCTTTTGTCAAATCAATCTGGCTGAAGGGTTGGGAACAAGGAACCACGCGGCAGAACTTGTGTAGATTGCAGATACCAAGTAATCGCCAGGATTCTAAAATATATAAAATGAATACATACCAATCGGGAAAAAACAAACAGCGTTCACCAAAAAATGTATGCAGAACTTTTAATAAGAACCGAAATCGCAGGAAACAATACGTTACTTTAATATTTTGGAGAAGACTGTTCTATCCACTTGATATTGAAGTGGTCTGAATATGGGACTGTTGCAGTTGAACCAAATCACGAGAGAAATTTTGAACTTGAGAGCTTCACAAAAGGATTTGGTATGACACTCAAAATTATCCGTCACAGCGCCATGAACAAATTGTCATTCGTTTATTAAAGTTCATACAAAAACAAAATAGAAAAACAAACAAAGTCAAAAACAAAGAAAAAAACAATGTCCTGAGAAATATATATAATATAAAAACAAACTTGAAGTCATCAGCGTACGCACTAATTACGGTAGAAAGACCATATTATTTGAAGGAGCACAGCTGTACAACGTATTGCCGGACGAAATAAAAGAGTGCGATAACGTAAATATACTTAAGAATAAACTTAAAAATATCTATGTACATTGGGGGAAATTGTATTGTACTGTATTATCATACTCACTACTTTGTTTAAACTTTCTTTAAACCGAAGTCCGTATATCTAATCCAATTGAGGAGTATTTAATGCAACGAAAAACTCTTTGAAAAGATTTTGTAGAATGCATAATTGTACAATAGGTACCAGTTATACATAGGTAAGTACCTAGGTAATGTAAGTACCTATAGTACCTGTTGTAAGATTTTGTTTAGTTTTATACGTAATTATTGGAGTTGTAGACATGGAATCCATAAATCATTTGTGAATTATTAATGAATGAGTTCCAAATGTGACTATTAAAGTGTCTACCATAAAACGCCAATCATATTACTTCCTCCATATTTCCAATAGAAACCTGAAGTGTTTTCTATTTTGTTTGTACCTACTTAGTTAACACGTTAGTTGGTATTATAGCATCGAGGCGGCCGGCGCGGGCGCGGCCATAAGCGGCTTGTGCCAGACGAGCAGGCGATGAGAGCGGTGCTCAAGTTGCGGCTGTCTGATGCCATTTACTGCACTTCCATGAACACTGCGCATTCAAACATGATTACTCAAAGCTTGCATCACTACAAACGCTTTGAGTAAAACGTGTTTGAATCTGCTACGCGTATTTGGTACGCGTTTTCAGTTTATTTGGTGTAATAAAAACTTTTTAGCAACTCTTTTTAGCAAACTTCACTTTGTAGTGTTTTGTTTTGGAAGTCGGTTTTATTTTTTGCTAAAAGTTTTAATTTTTCACTTTTTAGTTGTAGAACCTACCCCACACAAATTCGAATACATAATTGAGCACAATAATTGTAGATATAGCCATGTAAATAACAGTGATAGGAAGTTATTAAAACATCATCACATCATCCACATAAAATAAGTGGGAAATATACGCATTATTGAAGCTAACTCAAAAACGCCCCCAGCAAAGTTAATAAAATTTATATGGGACCACCTCGGAAGTATACCCTTTGAAACAAAAAAATAATTTTCCAATTCGGTTCATCCGTCTTTGAGTAACCGCGTAACAAACATACAAAAAAAAAAACAACATACAGACGAATTGAGAACCTCCTCCTTTTTGAAGTCGGTTGAAAAGTAAAAATATTATGTTTATCTCTTTTAGAGATATTATAGGAGTTATAGAAAGAAATAACATTAATTTGTTTATTTGCTAAAAAACTAAATACGATTTCCTTTTAAATTGCTATTTGTTCGAACATTTGCCACACTGTAGTCCCATTGTATCAAAACTGTAATTAAAACTAAGTGCCAAATAACAGCGTTCAGAAAATTGCCCAACATGTACACAGCTTGTGTGTCGCGGCCGCGGTCGCTGCCTGCGCAACTTCGCTGGCAGTCGCAGTAGCTTCTGATGAGCTGTCAAACGAAGTCCAACCTCAATGTTGTAGCAGGACGTACTGGGAGAGTTCGCTTCATTCGCAGAATATTATATTTTGGAAATGGTTTCGAAGTCTCTTTGAATACACGTGTTGAATAGAAACTCAGATTCCCTTTTCGTATAGCTGAAGATTTGGTTCGAATATTGAAAATGGTGAAAGATATAACTTGAGTACTCATCAGCTATCAGGTGGTGGAGTGTTGACGCAGGCGTCATGAGCATGGCTTTGGTTGCATTAATATTTTGAGCTTCAGTCTTGGTGCAACCAATGTCACACGAACACTTTGACGAACATTTTGGTCAGCGCAGCAGCAGATGGATTTTGATATCCATCAACTAATTAGGTTGATCAAGAGCAAAACCTTAAAAAAGATTTGCTACGGAGCTACGGCGTAGCCTTACTACGAAGCTACGGCGTAGCTCTACTATGGAGCTACGCCGTAGCTTTACTGCGAAGCTACGGTATAGCTTTGCTTTTGATAGGCCTATAGCTTTAGTTTTCCGTATACGTTAAAGTAATTATGTACGTATTCTCTTTATAAAAAAAAAAATACATAGATATACTTTAACAAGATTGGCATTCTAATAAACTATTACCCTAATGATAAGCATAATTACCGAATGAGAGATGATCACACCTGACGTCACACCAGTCCTGCCCGCTGCTTAAAGAACCAGGTAGTTCTGCTCACAGGTCGTGCCCGCTGCCTAAAGAGGCAGGTAGCAAGTTTTAATTAAACCACCTTCGTTAGCCGATAGTTTTTAATCTGCCCGATCGTTGCCGCAAACTTTTATAGGACTCCTAGAAGTTGTCCGGTTCTGCGGCCCCGACCGGATATTTGTATTGAGTTTTTCGGAGTTCTTTTAAAAATGCGATTTACGTGACTTTGTGCTCGCTGCTGAGTTTTGGAGATAGTTTTTAAGCTTCTAAATGTTGGTTCTACGAGTTGTATGCAGATGTGGAGCGTGAGGTTGATTTGTTTGGAATGTTTACGAGCTTTATTTGCGGAATATAAACTGAATTTTTTATTGACATACTATCGTTTTCACTGCTTGTTAATTTTTAAATTAAAAAAATGTGTTAAGAATTAAAACTATCCTAACTTAACTAAACAGCGAACTAACAGCTAACTTGTTGTCTGCTGAATAGTTGCCTCACTGCACAGGTTGAGTTGCCTCACTGCACAGGTTGCGTTGCCTCACTGCACAGGTTGCGTTGCCTCACTGCACAGGTTGCGTTGCCTCACTGCACAGGCTGCGTTGCCTCACCGCACAGGTTGCGTCGCCTCACTGCACAGGTTACGTTGCCTCACCGCACAGGTTGCGTCGCCTCACTGCACAGGTTGCGTCGCCTCACTGCACAGGTTGCGTTGCCTCACTGAACACGTTGCGTTGCCGCACTGCACAGGTTGCGTCCCCTCACTGCACAGGTTGCGTTGCCTCACTGCACAGGTTGCGTTGCCTCACTGCACAGGTTGCGTTGCACGATGCCCAGTTCAGGTTTCAAGCAGGAGTGTCAACAGAGAGTGCTATTCTGAGTCTGAAGCGAACTGTCATGTATACGGTATACGCGTGTTTCTACGAGTTGTATGCAGATGTGGAGCGTGAGGTTGATTTGTTTGGAATGTTTACGAGCTTTATTTGCGGAATATAAACTGATTTTTTTATTGACATACTATAGTTTTCACTGCTTGTTAATTTTTTAATTAAAAAAATGTGTTAATAATTAAAACTATCCGAACTTAACTAAACAGCGAACTAACAGTTAACTTGTTGTCTGCTGAATAGTTGCCTCACTGCACAGGTTGCGTTGCCTCCCTGCACAGGTTGCGTTGCCTCACTGCACAGGTTGCGTTGCCTCACTGCACAGGTTGCGTTGCCGCACTGCACAGGTTGCGGTGTCTCACTGCACAGTTTGCGTTGCCGCACTGCACAAGTTGCGTCGCCTCACTGCACAGGTTGCGTTTTCGCACTGCACAGGTTGCGATGTCTCACTGCACAAGTTGCGTTGCCTCACTGCACAGGTTGCGTCGCCTCACTGCACAGGTTGCGTTGCCGCGCTGTACAGGTTGCGTTGCCTCACTGCACAGGTTGCGTTGTCTCACTGCACAGGTTGCGTTTCCTCACTGCACAGGTTGCGTCGCCTCACTGCACAGGTTGCGTTTCCTCACTGCACAGGTTGCGTCGCCTCACTGCACAGGTTGCGTTGCACGATGCCCAGTTCGGGTTTCAAGCAGGAGTGTCAACAGAGAGTGCTATTCTGAGTCTGAAGCGAACTGTCATGTATACGGTATACGCGTGTTTCCTCGACCTGTCAAAAACTTTTGATCTGGTTGCATATGATATACTGTGGGACAGGTTGAGGGACACGGGTGTATCGGCGGAGTACACCTCTCTCCTCAAATACTGGTACTCTGACCAAAGGAACCTGGTGAGGTTGGTGGGTACTCTATCGGACGAGTACAGACTGGAATGCGGAGTTCGACAGGGGGTATTAAGTTCGCCACTGCTATTTAATCTTTACATCAACCGGCTTATCGAGCAACTGAGCAGTACTCATGTCGGCTGCCACATTGACGGAACATGTGTGAATAATATAAGCTATGCAGATGATAAGGTGCTGCTCAGTCTATCGATAGGTGGGTTGAAGAAGTTGCTGTCGGCCTGCGAGGCTTATGCGGAGGAGCACGGCTTGATATACAACTCGAAGGAGAGTGAGCTTCACGTATTTAAAGCGCCTAAGCAACAGCCGCGCAGTGTTCTGCCCATAAGTCTCAATGGCGTACCTCTAAATCCGACCTCAGGCACGACGGAGATATAGAGAGGGAGCGCAGGGCGTTGTCTGTGAGGAGTCAAAGTAACTCTTTTAAGGCGTTCTGTCAATCGTTTTACACGAGCGGCCTGTGGGTGTCATATACGTACCGAGCCTACGATGCTCTGCGTGTTCAATGTAATAATGCATTCAGGATGCTGTGGTGGGTGTGTTGGGACTGCCAGGCTGCTGTAGCGTGTCGGGAATGTTCGCGGAGGCTCGCAAAGATAGTTCTCACGCGAAAGAAAGCGGCCTCCTCACTGCAGCACTTGCATGGTACTACGGCGACAATATTTTGAAAATGATCGCTGTCAGACCGGACTGCCGCTTCCAGTTAGTGGGTGAGGACAGTCTTAGGTCTGAAATAAAGTTTAATTTAATTAATATTATTTAAAACTATTCACAAGCTAAAATGTGGCATCGAAAAATTCATCCTCATCGCTGTCGACTGGTAATGTACTCAAGAGACTGGCGGTATTGCCACGTTTTATGGCAATGCTTAGATGATGCGTATAGTAATTTATTGGTTATGATGACAACAATAAAGTGAATAAGCTGAATTTGTCAAGTCCCAATGCAAATATTATCCCCTAAAATGTTTGCCCCGTAACTTAAGCTGCACATGTTAGTAAGATCACCATAACTAAAAAATGTCCTTAAACAAACATCTTCTTTGTCGTAGGTATGTACAGTCAAATTCTTATGACGATGGCGAAAATACGACTTAAAGATCTTAAACAAACGGAAGGGTTCAAAAACCAATTAAAAGCAATGACGCAAACAAAAGGGGATTTTCATAATAAATAAGTTTCAATCGGAGATTCCTTTTTCCACGAAAATTTAAATGAACGTAAAAATATAACTGTAGCCGCTTATCAGAGAAATAAATAAAGGGACTGAAGAAATAAGGAAAGGGAACTATTGATTTTTTACAGTAATGAACACGCTTTTTATTTTGTTTCGTTTTGATTTTTTTAAAGGCTCTTATTTCTTGTGCTGACTATTACAATCCGCTTAATAACTACCGATGCTTTAAGCAAAACAGACGCCAGCAATGTTAGGTTCTCGGAACATGTAACGAATGAAATCCGTTATGATTCTATTCATTATGTTTAAAACAAACAAACACGTATTTTCTATTATGACATTTTAACGGAAACTAAGGATATAAAATAATACAACGGTTTAAAGCTAAAAGCTAAAGTGTCCCTCACTCGCTATCAGCGACTCGCTCTCCATAAAATAATACAATACAACGGTTTAAAGCTAAAAGCTAAAGTGTCCCTTACTCGCTATCAGCGACTCGCTCTCCATAAAATAATACAATACAACGGTTTAAAGCTAAAAGCTAAAGTGTCCCTCACTCGCTATCAGCGACTCGCTCTCCATAAAATAATACAATACAACGGTTTAAAGCTAAAAGCTAAAGTGTCCCTTACTCGCTATCAGCGACTCGCTCTCCATAAAATAATACAATACAACGGTTTAAAGCTAAAAGCTAAAGTGTCCCTTACTCGCTATCAGCCACTCGCTCTCCATAAAATAATACAATACAACGGTTTAAAGCTAAAAGCTAAAGTGTCCCTTACTCGCTATCAGCCACTCGCTCTCCATAAAATAATACAATACAACGGTTTAAAGCTAAAAGCTAAAGTGTCCCTTACTCGCTATCAGCGACTCGCTCTCCATAAAATAATACAATACAACGGTTTAAAGCTAAAAGCTAAAGTGTCCCTTACTCGCTATCAGCGACTCGCTCTTCATAAAATAATACAATACAACGGTTTAAAGCTAAAAGCTAAAGTGTCCCTTACTCGCTATCAGCGACTCGCTCTCCATAAAATAATATAATACAACGGTTTAAAGCTAAAAGCTAAAGTGTCCCTTACTCGCTATCAGCGACTCGCTCTCCATAAAATAATACAATACAACGGTTTAAAGCTAAAAGCTAAAGTGTCCCTTACTCGCTATCAGCGACTCGCTCTCCATAAAATAATACAATACAACGGTTTAAAGCTAAAAGCTAAAGTGTCCCTTACTCGCTATCAGCGACTCGCTCTCCATAAAATAATACAATACAACGGTTTAAAGCTAAAAGCTAAAGTGTCCCTTACTCGCTATCAGCGACTCGCTCTCCATAAAATAATACAATACAACGGTTTAAAGCTAAAAGCTAAAGTGTCCCTTACTCGCTATCAGCGACTCGCTCTCCATAAAATAATACAATACAACGGTTTAAAGCTAAAAGCTAAAGTGTCCCTTACTCGCTATCAGCGACTCGCTCTCCATAAAATAATACAATACAACGGTTTAAAGCTAAAAGCTAAAGTGTCCCTTACTCGCTATCAGCCACTCGCTCTTCATAAAATAATACAATACAACGGTTTAAAGCTAAAAGCTAAAGTGTCCCTTACTCGCTATCAGCGACTCGCTCTTCATAAAATAATACAATACAACGGTTTAAAGCTAAAAGCTAAAGTGTCCCTTACTCGCTATCAGCCACTCGCTCTTCATAAAATAATACAATACAACGGTTTAAAGCTAAAAGCTAAAGTGTCCCTTACTCGCTATCAGCCACTCGCTCTTCATAAAGTCTCTACACTATACACGGCCCATTTACTACTAAACATCCATCCAGTCTGAATTAGGTTTTCGTTTTCGGTAAAGCCTGAGTGGTTTTATCCGCGGCTAACGCACGTAGGTCCCGGAGGAAGCATATCTGCTCCTACACTGCGATAAATTCACTGCAAACAAAGAAAAAAGGCGGACTTCGCCCCAAATATATCATTTGAAGTGATATCAGGGCGGGCCAGGCCCCGCAGGGGGTGAGACGCGGCCGGCGGGGGAGGGGGCGCCGGATAATGCACCAGAATAAACTTTGCTCCTTCCACTCCATTATTATGTGGCGACAGTCGCCACACTCGTCGTACGATACGTGCCACGTATGGTAATCGTATCGACGACGCTTTATTGGATAGCTTAGTGAGGCACCAGTGTATGTGATACAATTGAGCAGCCACGCTTTGTTGAATTAATAAAAAATATTTCATTCGTCAATTTGTACAAAACTATTTCATAAACCATAGAGTGATGTGAAAACGGCTTTGGGAATTTGATTATAACGAACCTGTATAAGTTTCAATAAACTGAACCGTAAAGTTTTAACAAAACCTTGTATAAAACTTTAAAAAATCATCGCCTAACCTACGTGCTTTTTAAAAAAAGGCGAGGCAAACACCGCGTTTTTGTAGGAGTTACTGAACTATGGCTATTCGGGTTAATTTAAAACTCGATAAAGATCGCTGACATGAACATCATGTTATATAAAAGCGTTGCATGCGCCATTTCTATTTACCGCACAATTTATCATCGCCGCGCGCAATTTTGCCCTCATCGTCCTGCATTAATGTTAGGTGCACATGGAGCAGGGCTGCCACTCGCGGATGTTGGGCTGCGGAGACAGGAACTGTTGACGTGTATAAAGTGTTACACTTTTTAAGTAAAGGTGATCCGTGATTTGTTAATCATCCGTGATTTGTTAATCATCCGTGATTTGTTAATCATCCGTGATTTGGTAATCATCCATGACTTGTGTCACTTTTAACCGTAGTAGCGTTAGGAAAGGGTAATTTCAAGAGGTGGTTGAATGGCTTAATGCGTTACCTTGACTGGTTGGTTGCACAGTCAGCCAGTTATAACTTTAAGTGTTGTTTTTAATTCAATCTTTAATCAAATAAAAAATAAAAATAGCAGCCTATTTCGATAGGCCAGTTGGCGTGGTTGGTTAAGATACCACCTATCACGCCGCAGGTCGTGGGTTCGATTCACATCCAGGACAAACATTTGTGTGCATGAACATGTCTGTTTGTCCTGAGTCTGGGTGTAATTATCTATATAAGTATGTATTTACAAAAAAAAAGTAGTGTATGTAGTATATCAGTTATCTGGTTTCCATAGTACAAGCTCTGCTTAGTTTGGGATCACATGACCGTGTGTGAATAATGTCCCAGGATATTATTATTATTATTATTGTACCACTGTAGAGCAAAGATTTCTTCTCATTCAGAGAAGGCGCGAGCATTGATTACTGCGCTTGCTCAAATCGGGTTGTCGATTTCAGACTTATAATAACTATAAAATCAGCGGACCTAGACAAAGTCACATTCGATAAGCAATGACGCTAGTGTTGTAGAAAGCCAAAAATGTATGGGGTTGACATTATAGGGTGTCCTCATTAGCATTTTTTATATAAAAAAACTACTGTTTTATTCGATTGTAATTAAAGGGATTTCAATAAACGTCTACACGGTCACCATTAAAGACATGAGGGGATTATGGGTTTATTTTAATGTAACAGTGCATATATAGAATTTTAAAGAGAAATATTTTTTAAATTCTATTTAGATGTTCCGTTTGGCCATACCAATGCTCCAAACCCCGTCACGGTACCATTTTGCCTTAAACTAATTTGATCATGGTATATTTTACAATCAGTTTTTTGTCGTCATCAACATCTTTTATCTATATTAACCACGGGCAATTTTTTTTTTTATGTTTGCCTACATTGTCCGACTGCTGAGCAGAGGCTTCCCCCAAATCCTTCCTACTTTATATACAAGATTTTATTTAGTTTGTATCTATTGGTCTTCTAATGAAATGGACTCTTAAAACTCCTCATCTTTTCATCCTTCACCCAGGCATCGTGCTTACCCTACCGGCCGCTGATTACGGCGGCCGAGCAATTTGCACGGCGTGTAGAAACCCCTGTCAAAGGACCGTCACATTTTACGTCACTCCTTTGAGCCGCCATCTTCGTGGCTTATTAAAATAATGCACCTTCCGCCGCCGCCGCGGTTATTAATGATAATATACAGGGATTTTGGATTAGGTCCGGGGGAAATGGGTTGTGGAACGTCCTAGAAAAATGTTTTTGAAGAAACAAAAGAACATACTTAGTTTCTATTTTCGAACATTAGATCCTACAGTATTCTTACATAATTACCTAATTTTAATACCTTATAAACAGGCTACGTATTCTAAACAGTACCTACCACTTTAATTAATGCTTGGAAACGATTCCGTGAATTGGAAACCAGTGTTAAGGTACGATCGCGAACCCCGCTGCCCGCGACAATGCTGCCTCAGCTGTGCTGCTGCGTCACTATTTACAAAACAGTGCTGCTACGACATTTCCGCCGTCCTCGAAATGTACTCTCATATAAACCTAGAGAAAATGTATGGAGACTAGCAGTGACGTGGCAGAACTACTACGGTAGCACTGCGGCGTGCAGCGGGGTTCGGAATCATACCGTATAATCGTAATCGTAAATAATCATACTTTAGGGCCGGTTTTATGATCCGTAATTAACTCAACCAAATGGTTAAACTTACTAACTAATGGTTGAATTTTGGCTATGTGAAAGGCTAAACATGAACGAGTTAACATGAATGTATTTATATTAACTCAACTATTGGCATTTTAGCAAACACATTTAGCCAAAATTCAACCATTAGTTACTATGTTTAACCATTGCTTGAGTTAACTACGGATCAAAAAACGGACGCTTAGTACCTACCTACCTACATTTCGATAACGTTGAACAAATGCAGATGGACTGTGACAACAAACAGTTCCAGCTTGACTAATACCTACATACATACGATATAGGTAACTGTTTGAATGGCATTGCATAGTGAAGGAAGTGTGGTTCCGATCGATGCTCTAGATATAGCCAGCTGTCTAGATATGGCTACTGTCACAGTTAGATGCAAGATACTTTTTTTTTTTTTTTTTTACTTGAGATGGGTTTGCTCTTTACTCTAGTCTAGGTCAGAGGTGACAGAGACAAAGTCAACGCTGGAGTGAGCTTACCCAGAAGAAGCCTGTTCACTCTCACTTTGAAAAGATTAGGGTTGTATGCGCTCGGAAACACACGACGCAGGTAGTGAGTTTCACTACCTGCGTCTGTGTAGGCTGTGCGCATTATAAAAGACATTTGGAAACGCTTAGTGCGAACTGGTGGAATATCAACTAGGTAGGGATGGTAACTGGCAGTGCGTCTAGATGTCCGATGCTAGAAGAGGGCCGGTGGAAACAGGTCGTGGAGTTCTTGGGCACACTCACCGAAATACAATCTGTAGAAGACCGACAAGCAGGCAACCTTGCGGCGATGAGCCAAGCTGTGAAGCTTAGCATCCACCAGTTCTACGTCGCCAATGAGCCTCGTAGCTCTGTGTTCCACCGAGTCAAGCGCGGCTAGTTGGTACTTAGCTGATCCATCCCAAAGGTGGCTGCAATACTCCATGCAGGATCGGACTTGCGCTTTGTAAAGGGTTAAAAGCTGTCCAGGCGTAAAGTATCGCTTCACCCTATTTAGGATGTCCAGCTTCTTGGCCGCTGTTTGGGCTTTGTACTCGATGGTGGCGCCGAAGTTGAGACCAGATGTTAACTCCATGCCTAGGAGCTCGAGCCGATCAGTTACAGGGACAAATGCACACCGAAAAGTAGGAGTTAGGACGAAACGACTCCTTTTAGCGGTAAAGAGACACGTCTGTGTTTTGATGGCGTTAAAAGAGACTAGATTATCATCACCCCACTGGGAGACAAGGCTTAAGGTCAAGTCTGTCCGCTCTACCATGATATAATATTACAATTTCTTCAATATTTTGCCTAAGACTGTTTCACTAAGAATACAGTGTAGTTCGTATAGCGACATTGTAGGCTGATTAAACATAACTAGTTCATGGCATCGATAGAATGAAGAATAAAGAAAGTCTCAACCGTAATCCACAAATAACAAAATAGGTATTACTTTGCTAATCAGCTGCCGTAATCAGTTCAAGGTATTCCTCTATTAGATACAAAGTAACATTGAATAGTTCTCAGAATATAAATAGGTCATTTGCTTCTGATTAATCCGGAGTGAGCCTTCATTAGATATTCTTACAATTCAAGGTTTTGTTAGTAAAGTGACATTTATAGATCTCGATGGAATATTTGTGATGGTTTTAAGGTTTTGTTTACAACCTGATAAGATGCAGTGACCTGATTTTAAATCTGTTTGCTATTGCTACTCATGGATCATTAACGCCAAGTTCCATACAAGCGCTTGACTTCAGAACTTTTTCCTTTTAAAAATTTGATTAGTTCCTACATGTACGTATCTACAATGCATCCCTTCATCAACACTGCATATCAACTTATCAGTCAGCCACGGTCCACAATCACCCAAAGTCCATCCGTGCAGTCGTCAGCCCATCCAAGTGCTCGGGACATGCAATCAGTGCCGGCGCATTGACACTAACGACGTGACCCGCCTTGTTCACTACAATCAGCCGGTACCCGCTGCGCACGGTGCACGAGTTAACTCAATCCCCATTCATTGGCATTCCATGTTTATAACTGATTATGATCATAGGACCAGTGTAAGGGATTGGGGGAGGGGGGTATTCATTCAACTTTATTTCCTTTGTGATTTTTTATAATTGATGATGGGTAGTTAGTGAACTATAGTTTTTCGTGTTTGGAAGATAAGAATAAGATATGACATTACTGTTATGGTACAAATAGCTGGTTATGTTTCTGTCTGTCTGATTCATTCGAGTTTATTACGGGTGCTGATGAGGCGTGTAAATAGCCTACACCTTTCAATTGGAGTGTTGTGAGAAACAATTTATCTCAAAGACGTAATGGCGGACTAAAAAATAATTTCCCCTTTGATGAATCCTCTTGCAACTCCAAATATCAACACCACTATAAGTTCACAATGAAACACAGATGCAGGTCCTTTTATTTTACGAGTATCGTCAAGGTTTCATCAAAAAAGGAATATTCAAAGGCGGAGCGGTCAACACGACGCCATGTCTCTTTGCAGCGGGCGGATACACTCCTTGCGCACACGCCATCTATCGGTCATTTTGCGAGAAAACTAAGGAACGTTCCGATACATGGACGCTGCGACAACGGATATTGGTGCGAGGATTCATCAATTGAGAAATTAAAATATTTAATTTGAAACACTAACATTATTATATTATAGGAACAAATCCTAAAATGTTATCATTTTATTTTTTACATCGAAAAAGGCATTGACGCTTCACCAGGTGCTTTTGAATGATGCCCATCGTAATCTAGAAAGCGTTTTAGTTTTAAATAAAAATGTAAATTAAAACAACAAATATATCAATAAACAACAACATCTTTAGAAAAAAAACTTAGTATTTATATTCGCCTCGTGAGTAACATTATGTAACACGACAGCTTAAACGCCCTGTCTACCCTTCAAACAATAAAACATACGATACTAATGATATCATTAAAAATCATAGCGATACATATAATTAAAATAATGGCGGCTCCAAAATAACAGACGAATCACCGCTGGTGCGCGTAAATTATTTTTCCACGAAATATTCGTAATGCTGGAAGATCGACGAGCGGCATTGTCGCGCGACAACGAAGCCAGCGATAATTGTTTCAGGTGACGCGAGACAAATGTCCCGTTTGTTTCAACCAATCCTTATTTATTTTCTGTAGCCTTCCATTGCTGGCAAGCAATGGGAAGCGAAGTGGTGAATTTTGTTGTAGGGTGAGGATCGTGTCACTTTACTAACATTTTAAAACAGTTGTTTTTATGTTTAAAAAATTAGTAAAATGGTTTGAGGTAAGTATGAAAGAAAAAAAAAGAACAAATCTTCAAGGGTCATCGTCATCAAAATGACTTAAGCTTTACGATTAGTCTGCCCGGTTCAACTGCTACGTCTTTCGAAGATTTAAACATGACAGAGTTTAAAAGATTTAAAGTTAATTATAATTTCGTAAAATGAAACATATTTCGACGAACATCAAACATAAACCTTACAGCTAGTTGAGGGGAAAGTGAAAGGTAAAAGGAAAAGTACCTGTTATTTTAGGAACAAAAGAAATGAAGGTCCTTCTACCCAAGTCCAGTGGTCCGTTATTTTATTGTAGACTGTATTTTGCAAAGGTTAAAAAAATATGACGTCATTGACGTAGAAGAATACAAGTTTACCGCAGGAATGGACGACACAATATTAAAACCTTCGACCAATATATTTCCAGGATACCTATACCTGGAAATACAGGGCTATTTTTAAATTACTAGCTTAATTTTCACAGGGTGTTCTACCCATGAATATGAACAGCTTTCACTATGGGACCAACTCTGAAATCACGAAAAAAATCAGCTGTTTCATACATTTTGGTCGAGTAGGTATAGAACTTTCGTATGAAACAGCAGATTTTTTTTTTTTTTCGTGATTTCAGAGTTGGTCCCATAGTGAAAGCTGTTCATATTCATGGGTAGAACACCCTGTGAAAATTAAGCTAGTAATTTAAAAATAGCCCTGTATTTCCAGGTATAGGTATCCTGGAAATATATTGGTCGAAGGTTTTAATATTGTGTCGTCCATTCCTGCGGTAAACTTGTATTCTTCTACGTCAATGACGTCATATTTTTTTAACCTTTGCAAAATACACCCTGTGAAAATTTAGCTAGTGATTTAAAAATAGGCCTGTATATTGGTATACGATATACTGAATAATGAAAGTTGCAGGATAACAACACGAGATATGGGCAAATGTTTAAAGTAAAATATTAAAGTTACTCAATTGAGTCGAAAATACTCAAGAAAAGTAAGAACTGCTCCAATTTTATTTTATATTATTTTTATTTTTGCATACTGAATGTTGACATTAATATTTACTTTGTAAGTATTATATTATTTTACTTTATTGTGAATGTGAAGACTATGTAGGTCATTGCTTTTTTTTTTTTTTTGTTTGTTTTATTTTTTCTCTCAGTTATTTTTAATCATGGTCTGGCAGTTTGAGTAATCTCTGCGGCCTACCCCAATGTCCTTTCTTTGGTATTGTTCGTCGAATCGTTGAGCTCCTTAAGTTCTGAGTTGAGCTGCGCGATTTCTGACAAATGCGTGCACTGACTGGACAGGTCCTCTCAATCTGTGTGGTTCTTTCCTCAAAAGACCATTTCAGACACCAATCTACATGGTCTTCACATGAAGTGACCAAGATTATGTCTGGACTTTATAAGAGACTGTGACCTCTGAGTTTGTTTCGGCCTTTCTTCTCAGAGTAGTCAGATAGGAAACGCCGACCTCATCTAGTTTAAAAAAAAATATTGACTTGTAAAAGTGTTTGTACAAACCTACTTACAGAAATAAAAATCATTTATCATTTATCATTTAAGAACACCAAAAGAGTTATTTCAATTGAAAGTAAAATTGGAATTCTGTTTCCGAAAAGTTTAAAAGTGTTAATTACAATTTAAGCTACTTAGGTATCCTAATGAGATTGGACATAATTTTAAATTGAATGTTCTGCATGAAATTGCTTTTAATTCTGATAATATGAATCCTTTTAGGTATAAGAAAATAAGTAAGTCGCGATTCATTTAATCAGCAATAACAGTAAAAGGTTATGTTATCCTAAATTATTTGCATACTTGTTCAAACGGCGGGGGGACATGGACCCTACTTAGGGCTCATTACTACAGCCGAGTGGCAGCTTCCTTATTTAATATGTGGAACGAAAGGATTCGTCCGCTCATGTGTGTAAGCAGCCATCGTTTCTATGTTGGATCTTCAAATTCAGGTAAAATTGGGTTGTTTGACATACTTATGTTAAACAATTCGGTTTTGCCTCAATAAAGAACGTTTGGTGTATTTGTTGGTATTGGTTTGAATCATTTTTGTTTACACTTTTATGTGATAAGATTATTTCTGTCGAAATCTCAAATTTATAATTATGGAATATCTGCAAGATATTCTAAAAATGATTTTTTCATTTATTCATCAATTTTCTTATTTTCTACAGCCATAAATAAATAATTCACTTCCTTTTCAACTCGTAAAAGCCCATCCATATTCCTCATGAAATCATTTGTTTAAAAATAATGGTAGACCCATTATTTTCGACACTAATAATCTGGCATTTTCCATCTTTATGAAAGAAAACGCTTTACAGAACAATTGTCAAATGGTTCGGATTTTTTACCGCTTCAGAACAATGAAGGTCACAATAAGGAAAGTCAACACAGGAAGGAATGTATTTGATGGCTCATATTAACTATAACGATTTGATCGATTAATCTTTCCCTTGCCCGTTATTTCTTCCCTTCTAATGTATTATGTGTGTTTGGCAATACAATATTTGAAAATAATTGTTATTCACCGTCTGTTCAGATACATTTGTAGAAGATCTACTTGTGTTCGCTTGCGTGGGATGTTGATATTCAAATAGCATTGATAACAAAATTGTATATGATGATGTACCGCCCCCTGCTGGCTGTTCTCTAGTTAATATACTGTACAATGATACCTTTCGCAGACATCATTAATATCAAACTGAAAATGTCTGGTCCTAATGAAGATCAGGGGATAAAGTTGCGTAGTAATCGTATACAATCTTTATAAATAAAAATCAATGGCCAAATGTATGTAAGCGCATCACTAGAGAACAGCTCGACCGATTCGGCAGTCTTTTTTTGTGTTCGTCATTGTGAATTTATGAAAAAAAAAATCTGCAAAATCCACCGGAAACAACCGGGCGACGCCGGGCACAAACAGCTAGTAAATAATAATTATTGTTGTATATAACGGCAATAGCTGGCCTTATTACATGGGACAAACATAACCGGCGAAGTGTTGGTGTACTGCCCCCTGCCTGGCCCTGCGGGGACTACCGGCGTGGTGCTACGTATGTATATGATTACTCTCATGGCAATGAAATTCGAAATGGTTGTAAGTATAATATATTTTCGTATCAACTAGTATAATAACATCAGGGAATAAAAACAAAAAAAAACTATCAAGCTACATAAAACTAAATTGAGTGGTAGTGCACCATTTGTCTAAAACCCTTCATTCACTTGTGACAAACGAGCCTCATTCGATTTATTTCGGTCGCCAAAATAGGAAAAGCCTCTCAACGAAAAGATTTTATTTTTTAAATAATGAATGAGTGGGGTCTTAATGTTTAAGTACAATTCACTTTCAAGTGGATGTCCAGACCTCAAAAGCTGGCACGTTTCAACATTTTCATATGAATAATGTTGGCGTAATGTTTGGTACATCAGAGTACACGTTTAATTGCTACGCTGTTTTGCTAACATTGCTGACGACGCGGCAACGCTGGTGTGAGCAGCACAGAACAGATGAACTCTTTTATCAGTTCTGTGGTGAGCAGCCTGGTGTTGTTTATCTTTATGAAAGGGCAAAAGTTCACATCACGTGTTTTAATAGGGTTAAATGAATAATCGTAGTAAGTATTAAGTATCTAGTTCGAGATATATCGAGGTTTTACTAAACCATTTCGATTCTTCACTAGTTATTTTATGGTAGATGGTGTAACATATTATTACAGATCATAACATGTTTTTATAGTGTTTACTGATGAAAATAAAATAAAATGAGGTTTTACTAATACAAGTACACAAAACAAAATAAGGGGCGTACTTTCTTAGTTTTTTTTTTTGCATTATTGTCATCCGAGTTTACGGCGTATCTAAAGACCAAATAATAATATTAAAACTATGTCACGTTACTTAACAGTTAATCAATTTTCAAACATTGCACATCATTTAAAATAAATATTAAGCTAAAAATAAACTTAGATTATCTCGACAACATTCAGACATAAAAAGTGCGCGCAGAAATTTTCAATTTCTCTAGCTTCAATTGTTCATTCCGTCCTAGAACTCTAATTTCACCACAACTTTAATTTCTAGGTAGGTAGGGTAACATGTGTTCTTCAAAGCAGGTCTCCATGAGATTATAGGTATTATAGGTATTATATATTATATTATTATATATTATATTATTGTATTATATATTATATTATTAGGATTATAGGTACCGAAGTTTATACCCAAATTTCCGGAGTAAAACATTACCTCCAGGTTCCTTTACGACGAGACCCTTTGTCGACATTGATACAAGATATTATGAAAACATAAAGAGCTGCGGAATTTATGTATGTGCGTAGGTATAGCGTTATGTATCAAATGTATTGTTATTTGAAACAAAACTGACGACAAAATAACTTTGCCGGGTAGAAATAAAGGGGTATACGGTAGATATTGTTGTTTACATATTTTTATTAGAAGACAGTAGGCAGCTACTAATTTCCTGATAAGTTTTAAGATTTTGTAAAAGATTATCTTTTATTTTAAGAAGGTTTATCTTTATGAAACAAGCTAATAATTCGCAGTCTGCTTTCTACTTTTAAAGATGATGATGTAAAAAATTTTAATATTTTACTTTGAACAGATTAAAAAAATATTTCTACTTATAATAGCACTCGAGCACCTACCGCTTTCTTGTACTCGATATAAAAATCTGAAGCGCTTTTAATTTATCGTCAATTAATTACAATATCCGGCGTTAATTTCCCTTCATTTTAGATAATTTATTATCTTATTTTGTTATATATTCGTTGGAGATGTTGGGTATAAAATATAAGATATTACATGAACCTTTGAAGTATTTGCTAATGGCGTTAATAGAGGCTCGATTGAGAACAGCTGGTAATTAAGCCAATGAGGATGTTACTCTTAATTTTATGCCTTTAATAAACGTGTAGCCTGTACTTTATGTCTGGTTTAATGCGTCAGGAAATTTAAAATGTTAATCAAGTTACCTTTCGTATTTATAGACATTAACTTATTAATGAGTCAATTTGCTGTAGCTATTCATCGATTTGCTGTAGCTACACATCGATTTGCTGTAGCTAAACATCGATTTGCTGTAGCTAAACATCGATTTGCTATAGCTAAACATCAATTTGCTGTAGCTAAACATCGATTCGCTGTAGCTAAACATCGATTTGCTGTAGCTAAACATCGATTTGCTGTAGCTAAACATCGATTTGTGTAGCTAAACATCGATTTGCTGTAGCTAAACATCGATTTGCTATAGCTACACATCAATTTGCTATAGCTACACATCAATTTGCTGTAGCTACACATCGATTTGCTGTAGCTACACATCGATTTGCTGTAGCTAAACATCGATTTGCTGCAGCTATACATCGATTTGCTGTAGCTACACATCGATTTGCTACAGCTAAACATCGATTTGCTATAGTAAACATCGATTTGCTGTAGCTAAACACCGATTTGCTGTAGCTACGCATCGATTTGCTACAGCTAAACATCAATTTGCTGTAGCTAAACATCGATTTGCCTTAGCTACACATCGATTTCCAATAACCTAAATCTACTTCTTGTACAACTTTTGGCCCAAAAGGTTCAGTCAGCTCTCTTATTACTTGATCATGCATACCTCACACACGAACAGATATCTAACCAATCGACTGGTATTGTTATCGGCACATATAAAATCTACAAATCACAACACTCGGTTCTTTTCAGTTACCAAACTCTTTAAAATCACAGTAGCTTTGAAGCGAGCTATTTCACTTCTATGTCCAAAGATCTTCTCCAGTCAATTCAGTTATGTATTGATTCAGTTTCGTCACTGTTTGTTCTTTCCTCCCTGCATATACAGGGCGATTGCGTTTAAACTCGCATCCATCTGTGACAGGGAGACTGTTTGCGCTCGTTCTTCACGTCAACTCAAATCAAATCATTTTGTTTGTCGAGTGAAAAGGTATCGGTTACATTTCACTGTGTTTTGCTGTGTCGAAGCTCTTGTGAGAAATGTGGTGTGTGTCACTCTAGCGGTTCACTTCCATAATTTATCTATTGGTATGAGTGAACGTAAAGGGTAAACAAAACATACATGTTAGAGTTTATGTTCACGTGTTTGTCATTCATCTTAAATAACTCCGTGTGATGGTTTAGAAAAATTAAAAATAGAACTAAAATAGGGAAGAAAAAAAGTTATCGTCCTTTTTCCAAGTGATATGTTCACGGCTTAGTGACGATAATATTCGTAAAGCACGCATCTTACAACTGTGCATTTTTATTTTAATATAATTATTATTTTTTACAAAACGCATCTTTAACAGCGGAAATATTGAAATATTCGCTAGCTTTGCCTCATGTTCATGCATCGTGTGCATCGTTAGTGTTCGTCCGTAACCGTATTGTGGGATAATTAAATTAACTTATAATATAGTGCTCGTCATGGAATATGTTGTCTCCAAACGTATCAAAAGAATGAAAATCTTCCACATGAATCGTTGACAACATTCTCTAACAAAGTTCTATGTCTTACAGTTGACTTTAATGTATTATAATTTCAGCATTATTTTCTTTATTTAGTTTATTGCAGTGCTTTGATAGACATCCTAATTTAATGTTTAGAAAGGCAGGAAGCTCAAATACAAATACAAATATTTTTTATTTGTTGAACATAGGTAGGTTAAGTACAGATGTTGCCTAATTATTAAAGAACGCTATGTCTGCACATGCTGATTGCAATAAATTATTACACAATTGTCACACATTAAAAAATTAAAAAAACATTCCAATAAAATATAATAATAATAAATTGTCAAATCAATAATTTAAAAAAATATGATAATAAAGATAAAACAAGCCAAAAAATATAAAAAAAGTAATTATCATGTGTCAGTTAAGTATTCATTCACCGTATAATATGTTTTTTCATATAATATTTTCAGTAAAGCCTTTTTAAAATCGTGCTCAGCTAGGCTTTCCGTATTTTAATCCATTTTGTTTGGACAAACAATTTTAAATTAGACTACCATTCCATTGATAGTGGCGAACAGCGCAAAAACTAAATTACCTAAAAGTTTCTTTAGCGTCGTTCTGCGTAAGTTCCGCAATCAGAGGCGAGCTTAACTTAATGAGCAACTCTTGCCAAACCAACTTAGCGATACTAAAAACATTTTAAAATGAATCTGTGTAAGAAAATGCATATATTACGAGAGAGCCTGGCCGTCTTACCCTCAGCGGGGGAGAGGGGGTCATAAAATCTCCATAATATATCGCGGGGCATCGTGGTAGCGTAGCCTTGTCAGTGGGGGCACTACTTTAAGCCGGCCAAATTCCTTGTGTTAAGTATGCCGTTTCACTGACTTTTCAGTGAGGATTATTTTCATAGGATGGATGGTATGGGAGGGGGAGGGGGGTTAAAAGTTTTATTGCGGGTAGTTAGTTATCGCGAGAGACGGCACCGCTTTATGTGTTTGCCTAGGAGCAGGCTTTTGTATGATTGTTCCGATATTGTAATCTTCAGTTATTTTAGTATTTGTGTGGATTTGGTATATTTGACAGACAGGGTTAGTGGAGTTTTACTTTCGTGTTGTTGGGTACATTCAATGAGGTGTTTTTATTTCAGTAAACTATTAGTATTGCGCTAAAGTGTCAATTTGTCAAGCAAAGCGATATGAACCAACGCACTGACACAACCCTGTGTTGGTAAAGCGTCCGGCTCCGATCATGTGCGGCCAGTTGCGACAAGTTGCGATTGCGGTCGGACAACTAGATGCGCAGTAGTTCAACACGCTACAAACATAGGCTGGAATGGCATTTTATCACTTTGTAGAGTTCTAAAACATATTGTTGTTTAAATAATACAATACGAATACGCTGTTTCCGTAGACATAAAGGCACTGTTGTATTTTAAATTCATAAACAATATCATAGTATCACTCAATACCGATATTCCTGAAAACAAAATAATAACTGGAAAAATCGGATGAACTCAATAAATGCTGTTCACCCAATTCTAAACAACATTAACACCACAATTACAAAGCCCGTATCACATAAAACAGATTTATATTTAAAAAAAGAATAACCCTACAAAATCGTATGGCATCTTTTTTGCGTGAATTTCTTTTTTTTTTCGTAAATTTATTGCGAACGACCTGTGCGTGCATAGACTGTTATTGGACAATATTTCCCGCGCCATGCCCCGGACCAATGAGCAGGCCCGTCGATATTAAACTCAAATAGTACACACATGAGTGATGAAACAAACGCTCTGCTGAACGAACTTGTTAGGAATTATTCATAAGTAGATATGAGAGATTCGTATGAGTAGTGGGCTTAAACGATTTTGATATAAAGCAAATATTTTCTGTTTCTGATAAAAAAACTGTTCGGCTTTGGATCTCTTATCGAGATTATGACATCTACTAAAATTAATGTCACCATCACTTTATTACAATTATTAACTTTATTAATAAGAGCTGTCACTATAAACGCAGCTATTCCTATTTCGTAATCCATCATATTCCGTCGCAGGATTTAATTAACGCGTATCATCCCCGCTGTCCTCCTACCCGGCCACCTGTCTGTCCGCGCCTTACGTATATATTTCAATCAGGCCATGTTAACGATGGCCCCGGCATCAATCTCACTCATTTACATTTTGTTTCGGAATGGAACACCTTTATTAAAACTCCTGTTCTTTCAGGATTATGGAAGTATTGATTTTGGAAAGTCCTTGGTACTTGAAATTAAAGGCGTTTTTTGCTGTAGCACATGAATTTTGTTTTTAATAGTCCATTTATTTGTCAGAATATTTAACAGAGTGAGAACAAAAATAAAATTAAAAGGATCTAACAAAATGGCTTGGAAACTTCTCTTCCTAAAAGATTATAATTATGGTACCCAGAAAAACGTAGGCCACCACATCCCAACTCGCGACACTCGCTAGTCTACTAATGGCACGATAACCTATATTCGTAAAAGATTTTTTGCGATGCCTCTGTTATCAGATTCTGATTATTTTATCTTTTACTCAAGGTTTAACATCGAAAAGGGAAAAGAAAAGTTGTCCAAATAAGTACTTGTAAGTTTGGTATTTCTTGAAGGGCGAACCTTACTCTCGGTTCGTTTGAGATATAAATAATCCTGATCGTTCGTGAACCTGATTGGCGAGAGCTTATCGTAATTCATTATCGATATTTGATTGGACAGCGAGTATCGTGATCGGGAACGTTTTTAGACCATTTTGTGTAAAAGGTCATTAGTAAAATAAATATGTTTGTGCATGAATATACAGATAAAGTGTAAAAAAAAAACTATTGAAAGTAAGCTTTTGCAATTGCAATAGCTATGCCTTTCGAAAAAAAAAATCTCTAATACGAGGGTTTGTGGTACTGAAACAAAGTCAAAATAATTCGTCGGTTTTGTTAAATTGGATCCACGAATTTTGAACAACTGAAAACTACCACAATATTGGACTACATATTTAAAAAGAAGAATAAAATTATTATTGGAAGACACACAGGCCATACGTGTAGTGGACCACCTGAAGTTGTTGTGTAAACAATGAACTTAACAAATAGCGGCGACATGCACAGTTTCGGATTACAATTATCAAATGTTACATATTAATAACAAAACATTATCCACTTATATTGCTTAGACTTGTGACTTTAGTAATCCGGTATACAAACTCAGTTTTGGTTCTACGCGCCGTTCTCCTCATGATGTTTTTTTTTACTTCACTGTTATGAGAGCAGTGAATATTAATCGCACCAGGTGGGTAAAGTGAATGCCTGTCTTTGCCTTTTGCATTTTTGTGAGGTTCGTACCCAACCTACTTGTAGGCACTAAACTTACTTTAAAAAAACTATTTTACAAAAAAAAAAAAATTAACCGACTTTTTGAAAAATAACATTAATTTCGGAAGTCGGTGATTTTGGATCTGTATTTTAGTTCTTGGCCACCGAATTCCGAAATTAAAGTTATTTTTCAGTTTGTAGTGCAATTATGCTTTTCTCGATTCAAAGACTTTAATTATTGAAGAGTTCTCCTACTAAGAACTAGGAGAACTGGAGCTGATGGTGACGTCACCAGCAACTCACCATATGCATTGTGATGAGCATAAATCGCTTAGCAACCATATTAAAGTAATCGCAACCCGTGAAATACTTATATATACACTCGCGAGCAAAAGTATGGAATCACTTACTTGGAATTGATTCCTCGCGATGTTGAGTACTTAATAATTAGTTAAGAATAATAAAAATGGTACCATTTTAAAGGTTAAACTGTTAACTTTAAATTAATACAAAATTCATTTAAATCACACCAGTATTTAAGGAGCTATCCCGGATTGAGTGAAGGAGTTAGGAAAACATAAGGATAATGGAAAAATAATAAATGAAGAAAACAACAAAAATTTATTAATAAAAAATTTATTTGGCCTTAAAATTAAGTTTCAATATTTTGTGTTCCCTCCCCTCGCCCTAATAACTGCTCGAAGACGGTTCTTCATTGACCTAATCAGCTTCTGAATCGATTCTTGCGGGATACCTTCCCACTCCTCTATCAAAGCCGATTTCAGCTCAATCACACTTGAAGAAGCAGGATTTCTGGAACGAACCCTCCTCTTCAGTTCATCCCATACGTGCTCAATGGGATTCAAGTCCGGGCTGAGTGCTGGCCAGTCCAATGTGGCGATACCGACTTCTTCGAGGTATTCAATTGTGGCACGGGAAGTGTGACAACGAGCGTTATCGTGCATAAGGAGGAAGTCATCACCGACATATCCCGCAAAAGGAACGACATGTTCCAGCAGAATATCGGAAATGTATCGGTCTGAAGTTAGACCGCCTTCTCGTCCCTCGCCAGGCACGACAACAAGCTCAGTTTTACCGTCGAAGGAATTGCCGGCCCACATCATACAAGAACCGCCCCATAAGCCACTGTCTCAGTAAAACAGCACTGCGCAAATCGCTCCCCAGGCCGCCTGTAGACTCGACCCCTTCGGTCGCTGCCGTGCAAACACATTCTGCATTCGTCGGAGAACAGGACTCGCCTCCAATGCTCAACCTCCCAATCAAGATGGAAGCGAGCAAATTGAAGGCGTGCTTGTCGGTGACCTGCCGTCAGTTTTGGGCCTGTGGCAGGCCTTTTTGGAGTCAAATTAGCTTGCTTAAGTCTTCGACGAACTGTCCACTCGCTGGCAGCTACCCCACGAACATTTCGAAGCTCCTGTTGGACGTCGACACCAATCAAATGTCGATTTCGGAGAGAGGTTGACACGATAAAACGGTCATCCCTCTCCGATGTGCAATGTTGCCGTCCAGATCTTGGTCTCGGGATAAAGCCACCAGTCTCCCGAAAGCGTTTATAAACTTTTGAAACACAGGCCTGGCTTATGTGGAGCTGACGTGCGGCAGCCCGCTGGCTGAGCCGTTCTTGCAATAGGGCGACGATTAGTGCTGCTTCTGTAGGTGTAGTATCCATTGTCTTCCAAGTTAAAGGGTCTAAAGTAGCGGAGATGTGTACCGGTCAACGTGTGAAAGCCGACTGTTAAAGAAAATCCGATAACACGTGCTTTCAATAGGCCGCAACTCGCGACGTAACAAACAATTGAAACATATCTTTTTTATTACTTCTTCGCGTAATCCGGGATAGCTTCTTAAATACTGAAGTGATTTGAATGAATTTAGTATCAATTTAAAGTTAACAGTTAAACCTTTAAAATGGTACCATTTTTATTATTCTTAACTAATTATTAAGTACTCAAGATTGCGCGGAATCAATTCCAAGTAAGTGATTCCATACTTTTGCTCGCGAGTGTATATTGAGTAGTTCCGATGGCCATCTATGGTCTTCATCATCAGTTCCACTTCACCAAATGGTGCTTTCCGAGAGAAAATGCACGAGTTACTGTAAAATATACCCAAATCGCTATAGGTGTGCCTATAAAGTTTTAGGGTTTCCTTCGATATCCATAGGATTCCCTCATCAGAATCTGACTTCGTGGTATTGAGACCACCTAGCATACTCTTCAAACAAGAAAATCATTTTCAAAATCGCTCCAAAATTGACGGAGAAATCGGTGGACATAAAATAAAAAAATAATAATACTTGAAGTCGAACAATAACGTCCTGCTTATTGAAAGTTGGTTAAAAAATATATGTAGACGCGTCGACTTGAGAACCGCTTCCTTTTTTGTGGGTTAATTTTTAGGGTTCCGTACCCGAAGGGTGCCTACCAGAACCCTATTACTAAACCTCTTTTGTCCGTCCATCCCTCCATCTGGCCGTATGCGAGCTGTATCTCATGAACTTAGGTAGACAGTTGAAATTTTCATAGACTGTGTATTTATATTGCCGTTATAATAAAAAATAATACAAATAAAAAAAGTTAAAAATTAAAGGGTTTCCCCATACAATAAACTTGATTTTGATTTTTTTTTTCTTACCCTTGCATGTGGGGTGTTATTGTTTAGAACTTATCGAGTAGAGTACAAGTATAACTTTTTTTCTACCTAAAGACACCAAATTGTAACATCAGCCACGGCTGAACACTGCGTCCCAAAATAAAAGCGATAGCTTAGTTTGGGAACCAGTATCATCAACTTTTGCGATGAACGTGTGTACCTACCTTGTATTTAGAAATAATAATATTGTGAATGTTTCTCTGGTACCAATACACAACCCTTTTTTTATCTTCAATTATGAAGAAATAGGCGGCTGCAAAAGAAGTTAGTTTTAGACCATTTTTTACGAGCTCTATACATAAACTCACGTACATAACTCACATAATACATAAACTCACGTTCTCTATACATACGTATACATACATAAACTACGATCCTTACATACTACTTTTGCCTAGTATTTTAGTATGTAAGGGCCGTAGCCGGTGGCGTTCTGTAGTGTCTGCCTGCGAGCTCTATCACAACAACTAAACAAGTTAAGAATTTGAAACTTCTGTATAGTTATACCATATACTGTATTTAATCAACAAATACTAAAAACGCTGATTCATAAAGTATTTTGTTTAAATATGGGCGATTTTCTGCGATTGCAAAAAATATTTTTGTAATTCACAGTATCAATATGAAATACAAAGTTATCTTTGCGATTGTTAAAATTTAAGACGAAAAATATTCTTCGATTATTCTTTTCATAAAAATAAAATAAAGTTAAGAACGAAAGGGTGTTTTGTATATTTCTATGGGGGTCCCCATACAAGAAACATGTTTTGTTAAACTGAAGTTTTTTTTTATTTAATATAATATGTCAATCAATCCGCTTAGCCTTTTCCCAACTATATTGGGGTCGGCTTCCAGTCTAACCGGATGCACTCGGCCGGTATTGGCAACGCTCATCATTATATAATCTAATACCACATCTCAATAGTCCGCAGTATTTGGGATAGCAGGAGCAGATGAGCAGGACAAATGCCATCGCCATTTGCAAAGAGATAAAAATTTCCAACGCACGCAACGACGGGTCGCGCCGGTTAATGCGAGTTCAAGCCGGGTAATGTGGGCCAATTCCCGGGGAATGTGGGCAGCTCACGTTCGCACCGCTATAGGCGATGAACCAGCATCTTGCCTATTTATCAGTTCGTTTGTAATTCGATTTCTACGTTTTTTGATCGTAGGCGGTATTGTTGAATGATAGCGCCTACTGGAACTGGAACATTCGTCAAAGATATCGTGACAGCGGCGTCTCCATGTGTCCTATGAACAGTGTGCAATCAACAACAAGTGCGGACTTGAGTCTAAACTGAAAAACAAATGAATAGGGACTCCCATTCATTTGTTTGTGGCAGTTCGAAAACCTAAACGTGGAAATACCGTTGTAAAAAGCACAGCAGTGCTATTCTGTACAAATCTCACGGTGAAAACTTAGGTGAGGTGAGCGTGGAGTGAGCTGTCAATAGTGTCAATCCCTAGCATCGGGTGGAATGACAGCTCTCTTTAAGCTCACTTCACCTAAGTTTTCACGGTGAGATTTGTACATAATAGACCGGCAGTTCTCCAATCTACAAAATAATATCTTTTAAGACGAGTTCGAAGACTTGAGGCTGTCAGCCTGGTTCGAAACAATCGCGCTTTAATGATTAGTGCCCGCCAGATGACGTTAATTCTCGGCTCGACAATCAGCTCCAGATTAGAAAGCGGCGGATAAAAACAAACAAAGCCGCAAAGCGTGACGAGGGTAGGACCGCCCTTATCTCAGCCACCAAACCTTGACTTGTCCTGTGAGAGAAACACTGTTTAGGAACAGAAAAACGACTTCATTGAGGCTAAATGTTTAGCCTTGAGATTGGTTTATTAATTCGTATAAAAAATTCCTAAAAATCATACTTTAAGGCGAGTGCTTCCGGGCCTGTAGACCTTTGAGACGCTACCTCTGCCTCTCCCAAATGCGAAACAACGTATTTATTATGATGCAGGGCCGACAATTTCGGGAAAAATCTATATACACAGTGTAAAATATTTGCAGATGATGAATAAAGAATTATTAGTTCAATTTTTTTTCTACGTACCTATGCGTAGGTACGTAGAAAAAAAAATACCGTAGCTACGGTGTACTAAAATGATTACTTCAAATGTCCTGTGTACCTAATGGGCGTTTTCACATTATCAGATAAAAACCCCAACCCGATACCGATATATCGACAGCTATAGGTACCGACATCGATTCGATACCGATATAATTATTACCAGCCCGATGATGTTGGTGAATATTGATGACCATCGCCACGCAAACAATACAGAACCGACATCTCGAAGTCCCGCTACCCTCACCCCGCACTGTGTCTTCGCCGGTAGATATCGTGCCGTTATCGGTATAACAACACAATGTAAAAGCGTTTAGTAGGTAGGTAGTAAACGTACGCGATTATCTGACCGCCGATATCGTGTCGATGTCGGGTCAGTGTCGTTGTCGGCTAATGTGGTGTGTTGTAATAGTCAACTAATTGTATTAATGAAAGAAACAATTTTTTACATTTTGATATACCTAGTGATGTGGTTCCTATATAAAGTTCTCAGAAAAACAGGTGGGGAACCACTGCAGAAAAATACCCATCGCATTAATATAGTACATATCTTTTGTGGGTACAATAGACCCTTTTTAATGCATTTTTGAAAACCTCAAAGTGCGCAAAATCATAGAAGCAGGAAAAAAACAAAGTCGTAGTTTTTTTTAGTAGCTGTTTTTACAATAGTTATATAAATAGCTTCAAAAAAAACTTCTACAACCTCGCCTTAAGCACACCTTAACTATAATCTGTAAAAGACCACATTGACCAACTCATCGCCATGCTTTTTTCTATGAAGAGGTACTTACATACACAAATCCAAATCCAATAACGGACTTCCATTTTAATTTAGGTAAAAGACGCACCGAGTTGTATGCAAGCCACTCCTAATACAAAATCTATAAATAAAAGTCGGTGTGTAGCGTTTCAGGTGTGAAAACAAAGGAAGGCGTTGATAAATTGTGTAAGAAATTTTGTGGGGGCGAGAGCCGGGAGAGGGTTTCTTTAAATCGACTTTGGTGCAAGGCAGTGTGAAATTGTATGTTTGTTGGTTCAGAGGAGAATGGAAAATGAGGAGAAAAGTAAGCTCACTAATTAACTGCGTGAGTGCTTCGTTCTCACGTTTGCTTGTGGTTGCAGTTTCGTTGCTGTTTTTGTAAAAATGTTGAGTAAATTATCTTACTATTAACGGTGATTGCACCTCAAAGCAAGTTATAGGTAGTAAGCATCTTTATTTAATGCAAAGGTGTATTATCAAAATATCCAAGTATGTCGAGACAAATTGAAAGGTAAATGCTTGATGAGGAACATTATTATATATATATATTCCCAATGTGTAAAAAATTACCACTTAAATTATTTATTCATTACAAATCCTCCACATACCCACCACAATCCACCTTTTTTTTCTTTTTTTTTTACCGCCGTTTTCCTGGCATACCATTATGGTGTCACTTCTTTGATTTCAACGAACATACTTCAGTTATTCAATGTTTTCCTTTAAAACATTTCCCAAGCAATTTTTCTTTTAATGTTAACTGGTAAATTGATCAGTTTATTTACATGTTTAGTTGCAAAATGCTGAGTCATTTCAAAATGGCTCGACTGCGGAGTAAATGTGCAAAATATTTGTCAGTCTGTCAGCCATCGTGCAACATTTACAAACTAATAAAACTTTTTATTACTTTCAGTTTTATGCATTTTTTTGTTTCTATTTTATTTTTTAAAAGGTTAACAGACATTTCACATGACTGTGTCCCCAAAGTATCAAAACGATCTCATCAAAACGAAAGTGGCTGTCTAGTCTGAATTGAGTCTGTCAAAACTTAGTAAACATGTTACGTATATGATATCTCATAAATAAGTACTCGTAAATATCCTTAAAAATATGAACCTTTATATAAAGTTGTTCCAATAATCTATTATATACACTAGACGTGCCAAATTGAAGTAAACAAAATACGTAACTCCGAAAATAATGACTTCTCGATTGTGAGTTCCCCTTTTTTTCCGTTGAGAAATGCTCATGCATACTGCACTACCACGGGGAGATGTGCAGTTATGTGGGACTCTAACCCACTAAAACTCCACGGTGTCCTCCTCTGCCGCGTGTGGCGGGAACACGGGCACGCGTTAGCACTCACCGCGAACCCGCCGCGACTGTCCGCCACCGGACCCTCCTCTGGGGAGCACCCCCCATCACCGGCGCACAAGAACACATTGCGCACCGTGACCACCCCATGGACCAAACCAGCACATGGGCGCTAGACGACCCCGTGTCTAGGCAACCTTGGTCCCCCTGCGACCGGTCAGGTCAGTGGCCCGGCCGCCTACCACTTTTCGGCCGCAGAGGATAGGGACAGCGGCCAACGAAATACCGACACTCCTCCTCCCCTGCGGCCCCACCGCGTCCGCCATCAGACGGTGGCGACCCCGTCAAGGCCTCGGAAGGTAGGGAGAGCGGCGCACCGCAATACCGGCACTCCTCTCCCGCCGCGGCCTCTAGCCCTCAGCCGCGCTGCCTCACATACGACATCGCGGCCTGCCTCAGCTGCGATGTTACCCAAGCGGCACCACAACCTACCTGTTGGCCGCTACGCCGTCGACTTCCTGGGAAAAGCCCTGACAAGCGGCCCCTCCTCGGGTTCCTCTTCGCTTCACCGTGGGTGACCAAGCCACGGCTACTGAGCCTACGCCTAGAGGGGAAGGGGGGGGGAGGAATCCATGGGGAAGGGGTTGTGAGTTCCCATGGACATACAATGATTGCACAATGCACATAAACAAATCGATAATTATCGCACAAACATACATTTTTTACTTCTTAACACAAAATATATCCGTAAGCTCCAGTTGCTTTAATTCTGAAGCGTCAAGCGCCTATGACATTTATGACAGTTGAAGTGGATGTCTATATTTAGCCAAAATCAAGTCCTGACTTATTTATTCGGTTTGCACCACAATTAATATAATAATCATGTCAGCAATGAGCCATTCCAGATATTTCAGGTGAATAATTATGCCAATAAAATGTAGTTACTGCGCGTTCTTCCACTTACAGCTATATTAGCCGGTTGCTTCAAAGAAT
Organism: Dicycla oo; assembly: GCA_948252095.1. Lineage (NCBI taxonomy): Eukaryota > Metazoa > Arthropoda > Insecta > Lepidoptera > Noctuidae > Dicycla > Dicycla oo. The sequence goes on along the minus strand of OX411711.1, from coordinate 1,067,227 downwards.
CGCCGGCGCACATTGTACGGCGCCGGCCGACTCTTAAACTGGTTATTGCCATTATTATGGTACACTAATGGCATATATTTAGTGGTCTAGCGTGTCTCCTGGAATAATAATTGTATACCTTTCATAATAAATGTTGGCTGCTTTATATTATAATTCGTCGTAACAGTTTTATTGGTTCTTTTAATACGATAATAACTTTATGCTGAAGTGTTTAAGCTACGTACTCGTATTTGTGTGGTACTTCGTCATAGCGGTTAAGCGTTGGGCTTTTGTGTCGCGAATTCAATTCTCACACTGTTCTTACACTGTTGGACTAAAGTGCTATCCTCCCACTTTCTGTGTATCTGTCTTTACAAGTTTAATTTTCAAGCATCATCTTCCGCAAGTTCTCCTGCTCCAAGTAGGAGGTTAGCTAGTTTATTAAACGTCTACGTCTAACTACATTATTTATTTAATCAACCAGGAACTACGCTCACCTCGTAATAACGGTGAACTAAGCAAATCTCAGGCTTCATAGTAACACACGCCAGTTTAACTGCCACTCACTTCGTATATTAGCTGAAGTAATGGCTACTTTACATAGTAATTTCCTTTAGATTAAAACTGTTACTACACCCAGCAAACATTAGTTGTTTGTGTGCTGAGCGCTAACATGTTGACTCTACCCAATACGTGGGGTAGTGCGCCGCGCCTCTTCCAAATACACGCATATCCGTTAGGAAGGGGTGAAAGTGATAGTTTTGATATTTGGTAACGTGTTTGTAAAGTGATAGCTTTTGGGAATAATACTACAGCTCATTGTTAGATATTTTTTAAATATACTATAGCCTAAATATACTGTAAATATACTAAATAGTATAGCATAAATATACTGTAAATATACTATTTGCTTCGTCCGCGTGAAATTTCGTGTTCCCCTGAGCCAGCGCGTTACATCGCATCGCCTGCCCACGCTTTACTTTGTTATCGCTTACCGTTCTTTCTTTTTTCTTTTTGTTCTTAGGAACAAAAAGATTTAACATCAAGCAAGGACCCTTAGGGGTCCTTGCTTGATGTTAAATAACCTATAGCCTTCCTTAAAGACTGGTCTATTAAAAGCATTTTTTTTTAAGCCGACTAGTAGTTTGGTTAGTTCCTGAGATTAGCGCGTTCAAACAAACAAACTCTTCAGCTTTATTATTTGTATAGATGACCGTGTAAAAACAAAAGCTCTCGCTATATATAAGTCAACAACGGAAACTGACAAATCAAATAGTTTGACTCGTCGCAATCAATTGATCGAACCTCTCCATTAATGAATGTTGTCTTAGGCAATAAGGTACCTGGAGATATTCGAATGTGATTACCTACCATTATGTTCAGAGTTAGTCATAAACTAAACCTGATATTTTTACCTAAACATATATTCTACACCCTAATTGCGTAACACACTATCAATCTCGGAATCTCGATTACTCAACCTCGTTAAGTTGTAAACCTCAGTAAGGCGAAAAAAATTGTCATTGCCTTCCGCTGAACTCCTTATTACGCGGTATCTGGAATTATGTATTTAGTATTTAGACTTTGATATTAGATCATATTAGTACTCTATAACTCGGATTTCTAGAAGAGGATTCTGTAAGTCGAAGTTTGTAAAATATAAATGATAAATGATAATGATAAATGATTTTTATTTCTGTAAGTAGGTTTGTACAAACACTTTTACAAGTCAATATTTTTTTTTTTAAACTAGATGAGGTCGGCGTTTCCTAACTGACTACTCTGAGAAGAAAGGTCGAAACAAACTCAGAGGTCACAGTCTCTTATAAAGTCCAGACATAATCTTGGTCACTTCATGTGAAGACCATGTAGATTGGTGTCTGAAATGGTCGTTTGTTTCCTATCTGACTACTAATATAATGACGTGTTACTTGGAACTCCCGGAACTCATAGCTATAAAATCTAAAATGAATTTTTACCGTGGTATGGGGCTTTTGTTCTATAGCGTCTTGCAACTTGAGACCATAGATGATTATTTAATGATGCTGTTTTAGTGTTCGTCAAAATCAAGCTCGAGACTCCTTTGAGTACTTTTCGCTATACCTCATAGTTTCGAACTTGGCCATCCACGGCCACTTGAAAAACTCATTCTGTATACTTATTTGTGTTTTCTTGTTACTTTTGCACAATGCACTTACACGTAAAGAGACATTTATTACTGATATTCTATTAACATATACTTAAGTAAGTAATACTAAGCAAATAAAGTTTCAATTTACAGGACTGCAGTAAATTGCATCTCATTAGGGATTAAAAGCTTTCCTTTATATTAGTATCTAGAACAGTTCTGGAAGTGCCTTTATTTTTACAGTTTAATTTATTCTGTCGTCATCTTTCATTTTGAGTCTTTGTAGTTTGTGTTGCATTTTCCCAATGCCAACAATAAATGTAGCATTATTATTTGCACTACTAACATTATATGGATTTTTATCTGAAATAAAATATTTGAATTGAATTGAACTATTTGTAGTAACTAATGTTTATGTCACCGTGAGATTGTGAGAACGTTACTTTATAATCTATCGGTATTATTTTTGTTAGATTATAAACTACAAATTGTAAACTGTGTGTGATTAGGTTAGGGCTGTGACCATCCACGAGCGAGCGAAGCGAGCCTTGCCGTGGCGTCCGGCGAGCGCTACTTCCAAATTGTTCGCAGTTATGCAGGCTATTTAGTATTAGCGCAAGGTGCGTTACGTCGCAAGCAAGTTTGATACCAGTTAATAAACTGTAAACTATCAAAAAATAATTCGTTAAATTGTAAATGGTTTGTTGCAGTTTACAGTTCTGCGACAGTTTATAATCTAACGGAAATAATACCGATAAACTAACGTGGTTCAACATTATACGGAGACATTTCACCATCGTTCTCCTGCCCTTATCCCAAGTTATTTGGTGTCGGCGCATTTACACCATGTTTTTTCAAATTTTGTTAGCTTAATAAAAATAATAGTACGCTCGTGTCACATTATCTGACAGCATACTTTTCTTACAGAGGCTTATACGCACAATTTTATTCACAATAAGTGACGACCCATTTATCCCCGCGTTTGCGAACACTTTTCTTATTTAATTTCGGATAACCCCGCACGTTCATCCGCGGCGCTCGCGACCTCTTCATCATGTCTCCTCTCCTCTGTCGCTCTCAATAAATATTTAAATTCAAAAGGCCCCGCTTGACATCACAAGTTACTTGGATCACTTTTAATTAAAGTTGCAAGTTGGATCGAGCCTCCACGACGCCAGACTAATGACTTATCACGACTTGATTAATTTGTGATAACCCGCGTGTCGTAATAACCAAGTTTTTAGTTGACAAGATTGTTTTTGACGGGCAATGTGGGTATGTGGGTACATGTTCTATTATACTGTATTAAGAGCTTTATGGAGCTTAAGGTTTTGAGGGAGATAGGTAAATGTTAATCTAAGAATTTAAGATAATTCATGCTTATTTAATAAGAAAAGGTTAGCAGAATGTTATAAATCTTCAATTAATTTGATGTATTGATCAATGTTATGGGAAGTCTCATCATAAAATATCTTTGAATGTTAATTCTTGCGGTGCAATTAGTATATTTGATTTTATTTATCTGTTTCTTCAATAATTTTTCATGTCATGTCTCGTCTTGGGATCCGAGAGCGCCTGCCTGGCCAGTACGTTATCTTAGACGATGAAGTTTCCTTGTTATCTTTTATTAGCTTCACAACTTTGAACATCTCACAACAATGTGCTAAGTTTTAAAATTGTAATAATAACTAAGCACGCCGATAAGCCAACATAAAACCAACATAAAATCCATTTTCTTTATTTAACTTTCGACTTTTACAGGCATCATTCTTCTGCTTGTAAAAGTAAAGCCAAACAAAAATCAAAAGTTAAAAGCAGCATCATCCAGCTTCCATAAAAAATAAGCAGATTTCAGTATGACTAAAGAAAATAACATGCAGTGTAATAATGAAACAACATATATTCCCGTTGATAAAATCCAATGTGAATGCGATAAAACCGCACGCGCGCTACCATCATATCTAAAAGCATTTCGCTATCCTATTTATTGAAAATCCTATATTCTTGCGGGAATGATAATTCAATTTCTTTTACAATACTGAATAATATAAAGAGCAAGTCATATTTCAGGACCTCTCTTTGTCTTTCTACTTTTGCGGGAGTTCCGCGCCGTTCCTTTGCAGATTATTTTATTTTGCTTTTTCCTGCTTGATTAGTTGGAAAGTTTTATTTGTTTGTTTCGTGTGCTGTCATTTTATTTTTACGGTGGACTCAATTCCGAGATAGTAATGACGCATTATTAGATGTTTTCGACAACAAAAATAAGCATAGCACTGCATCATAAATTACGTCGTTTTAATTTATAATTTCATTCAACATTATTCCATTTAAACTGACGACTTGTCATAGGCTTTCCTCAAGGTGCGATTTTCCAAACTTCATCTCGTATTCATTGATGAATAAAGAAATATCCAAAGACATAACATTCCTTGCCCACCTAGACAGCTGAATAACTTATGTACATAACTTATTCAAGCTAAATCTTATATATGAAGCGCAGAGAGACTGAATAATAGACATGCCTGGATGGACCATAGTGCGGCTAGGACACGCATGTTCTGTAGCAGAACGGTGACCACAGTAATTATAAAGTTTGTTAAATACGGCTTGCTGTGCGCGTATGTGAGTCAAAAGAGAGTGAGGGGAGAGGGGGAGAGGGGGGAGAGGTGGCTCTCCAACAAACCACATGAAAGGTAGGTTACTAGGCATCCGCAGAGCGCGGTTTCATTATATTTTTATCTTTATGAACGTAAGTTCTGTGTAACTGCGTCGGCTGTTTCATCATACTTTAGGAGTTTTCGCGGTCGATTTGATTAGCTTTGGGTTTGTGCCATGCCATTCTTGACATTAAAATAACAGAGTTCATTTTCAAGAGTTAAAACTTATTACTTTATTTACTTTCAGAATTTTAAATCACACATTGTGCTTTCAACTTGATAAATAATAATATCCTGGGACATTATTCACACACGGTCATCTGATCCCAAACTAAGCAGAGCCTGTACTATGGAAACCAGATAACTGATATACTACATATACTACTTTTTTTTTTTGTAAATACATACTTATATAGATAATTACACGCAGACTCAGGACAAACAGACATGTTCATGCACACAAATGTTTGTCCTGGATGGGAATCGAACCCACGACCTGCGACGTGATAGGTGGTATCTTAACCAACCACGCCAACTGGCCTGTCAAAATGATTATCATTCTGTTATTTGATGGTGAGTTACTCACCTAGACACAGAATTACTCACAATAGTCTCTGCAACAACTTGCCGCCAGTAAGAGAGGTCCTATAAGATATCTAGTGCTTTCTTTCTCTTCAATACGTCATTTTCTGAGAGCGCACAAACTGAATAAAAAAAAAAACAATACTTACAATATTTTGTACTTAAAGACGATATTCTACTCGTACAATAAAGAGTAAGTAAAAATGTAATAATATGCAAACACAAAACTTCCTTTGTCATTTCATAATAGAAGTTATATTCATCATAGAGCATAAAAATGTTTATTACTAGGCATCCCTCAAATTAAATGTTGCCAGCGAAATGAAATACTTTTTACGTAGGCCGTTACTGAATAACACCTCATTTGTCAAATTCGTAATAAAGAGAAACAGACCAATGCTCATTTAAATGATCATATAATATTTTTGAAACTTGAAGCACCAAAGCATTAAAATAAAAGGATTATGACAATTTCATGAGACAATCCTGCCGTGGGCCTACGTATGGAATTGATTCACTTTTAAATTGCAATAAAATGTTGAAATGAGCGATATACACAAAAGCCTTACTTGAATCCACTTTTATTTATTTATTTATATAAGTTAGCCAACAATTGTTTACACAATACATTTAAAATAATTTCATTAATAGCTCTTACGTTTAGAAGTGCAACAAGTACTTACAGGCTAACAGAACATGCACCACTGTGTGGTTCTTGCCTCAAAAGACCATTTCAGACACCAATCTACATGGTCTTCACATGAAGACACCAATCTACATGGTCTTCACATGAAGACACCAATCTACATGGTCTTCACATGAAGACACCAATACATTGTCTTCATATGAAGTGACCAAGATTATGTCTGGACTTTATAAGATACTGTGACCTCTGAGTTTGTTTCGGCCTTTCTTCTCAGAGTAGTCAGATAGGAAACGCCGACCATCTAGTTAAAAATAAAAAAACATGATTGACTTGTAAAAGTGTTTGTACAAACCTACTTACAGAAATAAAATCATTTATCATTTATGGTTTTACAAAGCCAAAAGGATATAAATTTACAATAATTAAAGTTATTCAGTCATTTTTGGTAATTCATGCGTAACAATAATAATAATAATAAAAAAATCATTATAAATAATTAAACAACAAAACACATTGACAACATTAACATCAATAAATAAAATTAAAATTAAAATAATACCAATAAAAGCAGCTTTTGGCATGACAATGCCAGTAAAAGGTTTGTAATTCCATGTTTTTATCTACCTATATCAAGTTGTTACTGGTAGATAATATATTGCCTTCTAGTAAAACCACGCAGCTTCCAACATAACACATTAGATGCGATTAAAATCTATGATTACTGCTGCCACAACAATTTATCATATACGACGTGTTACTCTTCTACATGAGAAATCTGATATTATGTTTTGTTCAACAAATTGCGGCACGTGTAATTCATCTAGAAGGATCACTCATTCTATTAGTGTTTGTTGTAGAGACAAATAACTTAAAAAAAAAAAAAAATGTTTTCCTGAGCTTGTCGTGCTTGCTCCCTCGCACCTTTTGGTTAAATTCGCTATCATTAATTTGGAATGCTATGAAAGAGGAAACGGGACTTTGAAAGCAATATTTTTTAAAACAATAATGTATTGTGTATTGTATTAATTTATGTTTTAATTTTGTTTCAGGTAAGTTTCTCTCATACAAGTAAGCTGAAGACATCCCGAAGTACTTCCAGGTACACAATCTTCATCTGCAACATAAACCCCGTGACTCCGGCGTCTTATCAACCGTGCCATTTGTTTGCTAACCACATCAACTGACGTCACGTTCATAAAGTTTAATTGCACTGCTTTTACTGCGCTATAAAAACAAGGTGCGCTATAAATAGGGCGCGCGTCGCCGCGTGACGGCGCACGGCGCACGGCGCGCGGCGCTGGGAGCACGCTCGTCATAGCGTGTTGATCGCGCGTGCTACGCCCGGCTCATAAATCGTGGGCTCATGCCTTCACATTATTTAACGCCGGTGTCACGCGAGCGCTGCATACCCGACGTCATTTGTCGGCACATTTTTATTTACACGATGTAAATAGGTTGCGATATTGCGTAGCGTCGCCGGAGGTGGGGGACCGGCTTCACTCCCGGCTGCTGACTACGTGTGACGGGTTTTTGCGTTGTCGTTGTTCTGTGACGACTTGTTCGTGAAGTTTTAATATTGTCAAGTTCTGAGAACTGTATCGTATCTTGAAAAAAATGCAAGTCTAGTTATATATATATTTGTTGGAACTGCAATTTATTTCAGGAACCTGCATCAAAAAGGTTCAAGTTTCAAAAAAACACTTGAAGTTACCCATTATTCTTCGATGCTCAGCACGAAAATACCACTAACCACTACAAACATAATTCCCACACATAACTGTACCTCATTAAAATTCAAATAAACCCCTTATTCCGTCGACCGCTGCCGCTGTTCAAACATAATTTCCCAGTTACACTAAAAAATTGCAGTCAAGCTCATATCCCACACGCGTCCATTTTCTAAAGCAGAGTAATAAAACAGTTGGAAAATATAATTAAACTGCGGAGTAACTGTGCCGTGGTACATGTTGAAATTAAACCTCGTTTGGCCGGCGTCACCCGCGCTGCTAGCCCTGCCTTTATTTCAGATAGCATCGTGTGACGTATAGAATGTAACTAATCGTCAGACGTGATTGTGAAAGTTGGATGACTGTTTGTTATAATGCGGTGAACCTAACCTATCGCTACTTAGTAACGTGCGCGGGATTCTGCGAACATTTTAATAGCAGCTGTGGGTTTAACGTTTTCGTGTACTGGGTTCCTAACATTGCCTTCATTGGAAGTATTGTGGATATCTATCAATGTAATTATCTTTATGTCTAAATAAGAACATCTACTCAGATACCTATTAAAAACAAATGACGACATTCATTCATTTTCGTCGTCTAGTGTTAGTGAAAACGGGCTTAGGTAAGAGTTTCAACGAAGTGACTTTACGATTGGTGATAATTGATAATTATTTAATAGTTCATTGACTGAAGCTTTGTTTTTACAGTTTACATTGACCGCTATCCTACACCGCGGAATAAACGAATCGAATAGAAGTGTCGAGGTTCCTATATTATCAAAAAAAAAAACATTAACTAAAAGTTGTCAGTGCGAATAGACTATAAGTATTTATTTTGAATCCTATACCTGTAAGCCAGTAACTAGATTTTGTGCGATTTAGTATATGAAAAAGATATTTTATTTTATAAATTCTTTGGCAAAATGCAAAAATTGGCTCGCAAGTTATGTTCATGGAATGTTGGCAACTATTGGGCGACTATGGCACGACGTGGCAAAGTGCGGTTATATCAAAGGACGTAACTTACGTTGTAGTTTGTAATTTTTTTTAATAGTTTAAAAAATTGTGTGTTACGTTAACATGCGCTAAAATATTATCACATTTGTGCCGGTTTATTACTAGCACTTGTGTTAAAATTGCATATGACTGGTAGGCTTATTACGTACCTTGTAGAAGCCTAGCGATAGCAAAATTTGCGTAATAATTGCTATTCAATCGCTTGTCAATCGCAAATCGGTATGACATATCACTGATACATGGAGGGTTCACGGGCTATTTGTATTAAGCGACATCGAGTTATAAGCATAGCTACCTGCATTAAAAAGTGAAAAACGTAAAAATCGGAGATAGACTTGATTGATTCTTAACCATCGATAGGCCACATTTTCGTAAAAAATAGGTATTGATACTTTTTTACATTGTTCTTTTTTCCGAATAATTAAACTTTGGAATGCTCTCCTGTGAAGTTCCAAACATGTCGCTTAATACAAATAGCCTGAGAATCCTCGACATAATACCGATTTGCGATTGAAATGCAATTATTGCACAAGTTTTGCTATCGCTAGGCGAGATACGTAATACGGGTACCGGATGCATTGTAACATCTCAGTATTAAAACTATTAATCACGCTCCTCAGACACACAAGCACGCTACCTCCATAAACAATCCACATATATTACGTCTGTCTAACACTGTTTATAAGAACAGTTCACAAACAGGCGTCAAAAACGAAATTGCTTGCGCTGGGGCCGCTGACACCCGCTTGATATGTCCTTATAATAACTTCACTGCAAACTGAATTACTACCCACCTTCCCACCTTGGGTTTAGACCACCTTATGTTTAGTGCTACAAGGTTGAAAGTCGGGTGTGTACGGCAGTGGGTGGCCGCGCGCCGCGACCGCAGTTGGCGCTCGTGACAACTGCCCGATCGTACTGTTGGAGTGACAAGCTCAGTTTCGGCTCAGTGTTTTGAAGTTCGGGATTCGAGTTCGTAATAACGAGTAAATATTTTGTCGGGAATCTGTCACGACTTCAACTAGTATTTCGAGGCGCTATTTCAGGAACTGGGTTTTCAGTTTTAGAACATGAGTCAGAGTTTCGTGTGACATGACACAGAGTCTGCCTGGGTTTAATTTTTTATTCGTCTCGTAGGTAGCCTAGTTTACATACAGTAAGTAAGTGATTTATTTCAAAACTTCAGCGTTCGTTACATCAATGAGGTCTGGTCTTTTATTGTGAACTTGTTATGCTCATAATCTTCGAGCCTTGTCTCATGGTACGTGGGGGCGTCGCAGCAAGTTTTCTTCTTCCTTTCTCCGCTGTCTACCGTCACGTTATCATTCACTCCCTTTTCTTTCAAATCATACTTGTTATGCTCAGGTTATAATTTTTCTTATATAGAATTATTATGCTCAGGTTATAATTTTTCTTATATAGAATTATTATGCTCAGGTTATAATTTTTCTTATATAGAATTGTTATGCTCAGGTTATAATTTTTCTTATATAGAATTGTTATGCTCAGGTTATAATTTTCATTACATAGCTTATAATTTTCCTTAAAATTCCTTATGCTGCAAAAATGGTACAAATGAATATGTAACTAGCAAATCACCACTTAGGTCGAGCTATGACCTTCCCGCTAAACGCTTGCAAAGTCTCCGGATTAAAGGCAATATTCCACCTCGTCAACAGGGCGACATACAACATAGCTCGTTATCGCGCCAGGCAACTCCAAGTCAAACGCCAACTGGATTATGAGTATAAAGGTGCACGATGCGATAAGCTTCAAACTATTATAACTTAAGCGATACTGCAATCTTTAACGCCTCAGCTTAGTTCACTTTGTTTGGCCATAAAGTTAGCTGAGGATAACCTGTTATTTAGCTTTATAAGTATTTAACTACTATTTGATTGTCGGAAAGTATGCGTCATTTATTCAATGTAGAGATGAAGAGCTCCACAAGCGAGGTACGCGAAAGTAATAACATCGTGTAATAGAGAACTAATCTTTAAGTTACAGAAAAGGTGTCTCAATGTAATGTTCGAACTAAAATTTACTGATACGTGTAAGCCATATTTCATCAAAAATAAAATATTAACACTCCCATCATTATACATTTATGAGAACGCTTTTTAACAAAGAACAAAGCTTTTTAAGAACCTATCAGATACAAATACCCGAAGTCGACGGAATTATAATAGATTATGTGTAAGAAAGTCCAATTCAGCACTGATGCATAAAACTGTGTTCTGCATGGCTCCAATTATATTCAATCACATTCCGCCACAGATAAAACAATTAAATACAAATAAAAAACAAATAAAGAACTTTCTACTACAAAAAAGCTATTATAAGTTTCCCGAGTTTTTAATGAACAAAGTATTATTGATATAACTATCTTTTTTATTAACCTCTCTTATTTATATTTAATTTGATTTTTAAATTCGGTTTTTTTTTTACTATTGTACTTGTAAATTTTGTGTTGAAGTGTACATTTAAGGCGAAAGCGGCAAGGTAGCCCGCGAAATACAATTTGTTTTACGATTTTTGAAATTTTTAGATCTGTCCCTTAAATTAAGGGGACAGCAGGGTGACAGGTCGGAATAATCCGAGTTTACAGATGTTTGGAGATCGGAGGTATTAAGACTTTATTGGTGTAATTATGAACCATTTACTTTTGTTTGTTTGGATACTAATAATAATTTAAAAAAAATTACAAGTCAGTATTAGGTTGTACGTTGATCAAAATGTAATTCGCGGCTGTAACAAGTATGCATTTACATAATTATAATCATTAAAGTGATAAATACAACTCTTTCAGATCAGGTAATCCTAATGAATGACTATTTCATGAAATCATGACATTTGAGGATTATACTAACTTCTGGAGTTATATTACTGATTCTAATGATTATAATTCTGTAAATACATATTGGTTACGGCCTTATTTAACATACAACTTAATATTGACTTGCAAATTGCATAAAAACGTAAGAAAATTTGCGGAATTTTCGCGGGCTATCCTGACGCTTCCCTCTTAACTAAGATTTGTACGCCAGATACCTGGTAGAATATGACGGAAAACTATGTTTATTTGTCAACTTATTTTACTCGTATTCTTGCAAATAAATAATATTCTTATTGTTATCAACGCAACACCCGGCAATGGATGAGCAGACGAAAAGCTATGAGACCAGCAATCTCTAACTGTACTAGATGGTATTTATTAACTTACTGTAGCCTCCACGGCTGTGGAACTCACAAAATAAGTTAATCACAAGTCATTAAGGATATGGCCAGGAAGATAAAAGACACATCACGCAATGTCAGATCAGAAGAAACTTATAATGATAAATACCGTTCCAAAATTGTGTTTACCGCGTAAGAAGCGTGAGCTATCTCCAACTTGGATTTATGTGTTGTCGCAAGTTTTGCCGAAAGACACTTTACATTTCTGAGAAGAATCTGTTTTGAAGCAATCTCCATCTTTATCTAGCCGAGTTTGTTGACATCTCACCAAGTTATTGAACTGTCTCGGGCTTCATATTTAAGTTTTTTTGTGAAAGACTTAGATGGCTATTATAGATCACTTTTGTTTATATCAACGTCTAAAATAAATTTAAAAAAATATTCGCAAAAAATGTACACATTCTCATCACATCAGAGATTGGCAAAATAATTATTTCCAGCCGTTACTAACCATAGAAACATTAGTAAACCCGCTCTAAGCGATGCGATGCCAATGATTCTAGCTCAAAATAACTTAAACCAACTTGTAAATTCCTATGAATAAGTTATATTCAACGCAGTCTGATAAAAGTAAAAATTGAATCCAGCATAATTGCATACATCGTCACTCGGCACGCACGCCCCTCGAGCGTACTCAATTTGATTATTTTCTAAAGCAATTTCAGCTGCGATATAGCCGTGTCAAGCAAACTGTCTCGGATCACGAATGCATTTCTATTCGTGAGAACATGTCGTTACGAAAATACAGATTATATTTTTTACAGTGTATGACGGCATAGCAGTTCTATGTAGAACACAATGTAGGGCAGGTGAGTGAGCTCTATCTCCTTTATGTTGTCGTTTTTATGTAGCAATGTCTGGCATCGAAAATGTAGACGTATCAGATTAGCATTATACTATAATGTTTTTTCTTTACAAATAAAAAAACTGAGTATTATTACGGCTAAGTGCTGTACATCAAGATCACGAGTGTGCATTAATGTGGCAGGTTGTTAGCATATCATCAATATACACTTAACATGGCTACTTGACGATATGCTTAATGTAAATCCATTGTTAGAAGCATTGTCAAAACTGAACAGCTCATATTCAGCTAACTACTGGCTATGTTAAGCGAAGTTACAAGAAAGCGTTCCTAGCTACACTCACAGATAGTATCAACGTGGTTGTTTTGTGAGCACTTGAGCGAAAATTCACGGGACGTTACTGCCGTTGAGGAACTCAATTTTCAACGTAGACAAAAGTGAAGTGTCATGAACAAAGCCAGTGACAATGCAAAAAAGTAGGAATGCAGCTCTCTCAGCTCAGTGGAGACACAAAGAAAATTGTACAGTAAAATGTTCAGTCAATTTGCTGCGCTGCAGGGTGCTGCCCACGACTGATTGATTCGATCTCGCGCCCTTTGCGTGCGGGTTTTTGTCCATGTTTTTATGAGATCATCGGTTTTCACGATTTGATTGATCGGTAATTAACTGAGGGGAGCTTTGTTTGACAAATGCACACAAAAACCTATTATTGAAAGCTAATGAATAAGGATCACTTGAGCTCAGACAATAGACTGACTTTGTCTCCTTCAGGACAATATTATGATTTTATGAACTATTCTGATAAAACCGCATATTGCTTTAATACAAAATCTTTAGTAGCTATCAGCTAGCATATTGTTCAGGTCAAGAGGTTCTTAGTGCAAGATAATTTTCTCGCCTGGATCGTGGAGAGGTGATTAATAGCCTGTTACACTTCAGTGTTGAGTAACCAAAGGACCTTCTAGATTGTCATTAGTTTCAGGTACCCGAGCTCACAGCAGCTTCTGAACGTTATTCAGTTTGCAATTTTTGTATGTTTGTATTAAGAGCGTCTACGAAAGAGGCGTTTATAAAGTTTATTTTAGTTTTAAAACAATTACTTACGCTTACTTCGGGAAACTAGTAAAAAATTATCAAGGCACTTGGCGCTGGTTTACATTTCATTTCAAATATTCGGGTAAAGTTTTCACATATTATTTTTATGTTATCATCGTTATTGCCCGGTAAAAAAATCGTTTAGCTAAATTTCCTATTGACCCGTTCATGGATAAGGCCATAAATATTCGTGAACAACTAAACGTCCAAAATTTCCTCCTATTTTTGACTTTCGCTGAATATTCTGACGGGCTTTGAATCATACAATATCTAACTTCTAGCTTATTTTTTCTTCGTAGAATGTAGGTAGTATGTCGTGCTGACGTCATAGCGTTGTATAATGAAGATGTGGGTCATAAGGTGTGGCGTGCACGTTGCTGTCGCCAATCAGCTATGGATCTTAACGAGCGCGATCCCATCGTGCGATGTGTGGAGCTGGTGCATTGCGGTGCACGGTGTTGGTATTACCGTCGATATTGTTGCGTACAGGTATTCGTGGTAGACCTACATTGGAAGCGTATTTCCTTATCAACGATGCGATAGGACGTAGCGGGGTTCATAAGCTACAGTAATAGAGTGTGAAGCTATCAGTTACTTACATTTGAACTATTATCTTAAATACATGTTTCTTTAAGATACAACTATATTATCAACTATAATCACTACATTTTTCCGCCCACCTTCATCAGACAGTTCTTGCGTAATTTTCTTTTCTTGCACACTACCAGAAATCTTTCCTTTGTGGCATTTATACGGAAACTCTGCTCTTAACCCGTCACATAATGTATCAAAATGTATACCATCATGGTATTTGTATGTGTAATTAAAAATAACCCGGGCAGGACGCTCAAGAAATGCGCCCAATCTGAAATCAGTCACAGACTCTTCAAGAGCATACGCCGTTGATGCCCGAGAAAACATGCATTTGTTGAGGCATAATGCTCTTATAGAGTATGAAGATCAGGGTGTAAAGTTCACTCATCCACCATAAAGGCGGGAGGATCCTCCGAGCAGACGAGTGTTGTGTCTGGTGGGCTACTGCCTGACGATTGATGTCGGGACGTTGTATATATATGTAAGTCAAGCGGTAAACTGATTGCGCGTTGCAGGATTTAGTATGACGTCATTAGTGGGACGTCAGTGTGATGCGTAGTTCGCATGTGGCGATGTAGATGCCGCCACACTCTCTTTACAGCAATAAATAAAAAACCACTAAGCTTTCACTCTGGCGTCGACACAGAGTCTTCTTTATTCTTTTTGCGCACCGACTCAGTACGGGACATAAAACTCTAGCAGTTAATTTTGCGCAAATAAAGTTTCAAAACAAACGTCCTAGTTCCAAGAAAATGATTTCGTCGGGAAAACGAACCACGCCACCACCAGTTATAGAGTCGTGGAGTCTCTACGGGGACGTAGCGGGGTTAATAAGTTACAATAATAGAGTGTGAAGCTATCAATTATGTACCTACTTATATTTTAACGATTAACAGTTTTATCTTGAATAAACATGCACTGCCTATGACTATGATATCTCGAATCACTTTTTCTTCAGAACAAAACGCTGAACCTTCAGATTCAAATGTAGTTCGACACTTGCTTGAATGCTCGAATGTCGGCCTGCATCACATAACGTTGCTCTTTGAATGAAACCTGTACGGTACCTACAGTCAGTGACATAAGTCGACTTCAGTTTTATAATCTTAATTATTGATCATAATATTTGATAAGTTGAAAGAGAAGTAAAATTAAAAGAATATTAACACTTAGCTATTATATGCAATGCTGAAATGGAATAACAACTCACAACAACATTACAATTTTGTGTCAATTTAGATGATGTGTACAAGTAGTGTTAATCAACTTCTGTCGCTGACTGTACCTTCACCTGCCGACTACGAGTTTATGAATGCGCCTACGCCACCTACCAATACTGTATTTGCATCACTCTAAAAGAGATTAGTAGACAACATCTGTGGCGCTAAATTTACATCTTCAAAAAAAAAATATGCACTTGCAGTTCTCACCATGGGTTAAAACTTAGATTATACTTTTGTTTTTCGATAAGTAACTTTCTCAAATGCAAATTACTTGCCTAATATTTTTTGCTAATTGTTATGAGTGCACTACTTCATTGGTTCCTCATATTTGGTTCATTTCATTCGTTTAATTGTAATTTTTTGCACATTGTGTAATCTCTCTCCAGTCAGTGCCATAAAAATGACCATACAATCAATATTGGCTTTTCTTTTTTGGTCCCGTATACCTACATAATAATAATAAATAATAAAAGATTTTATTGAACAAAATGGTTGAACACAAACACAAACAGCACCATGCGTATAAAATAATAGCGTATTACAATTATAATATATAACCATGTGTTATGAGCAGTCTTTGTATGAACTTTGGTATCCAAAGAAAGATTTAACTTGTGTTATGGATACCAGCATTCTCACATAAAAGAAATACATATGTAGGTTACATTGGCAGCATCAGAAGACGATGCCAAGAGTGGCGCAGTATACAAGAGAGGAAGCCCTTAGTAGAATGTGTGTAAGTGTGAAGTGTGAAATTATAATAATAATAAAACAGACCTGAAAAACCTGCAACGGAAAATTAACACAACAATGACTAAATTCCGTAAACACCACCCAAGGTCATGCCTGCAAAGGTTAACACTACCACGGAAGGAGGGAGGCAGGGGACTTATTGACATTTTAAATTTACATAACCGACAGATCACAACCCTCAGAAAATACTTCTTCGATAAAAGCGATTCTTCCACACTTCACAAACTAATAGCACAAAACGATCAACACTTAACACCTCTGAATCTTACAGACACAACTGAACAACAAAACGAAATAGTGACTGATGATAAAACCAAATGCCTAGAGTGGGCCCAGAAGTCTCTACACGGGAGACATCGCCAAGATTTATGCCAATTAAATGTCGACAAAGTTGCGTCGAATGCGTGGCTAAATCGAGGCGAACTCTTTCCGGAGACTGAAGGATTCATGCTTGCAATACAGGACCAAGTTATTGAGACCAAAACTACAGAAAATACATTATAAAGAATTTAACAACCGATACATGTAGAAAATGCAATAGTTCACCAGAGACAATCCAACACATCACTAGCGCCTGCAAATCAATAGCCCAGACAGACTACAAACATCGACACGATCAAGTAGCCAACGTAATACACCAAAACTAGCTCATAAATACAAATTTATAGACACTATAGTACCATACTACAAATACAACCCAGAAACGGTATTAGAGAACCCCACAACAAAATTGTACTTCGACCGAGCCATACTCACCGACCGCACAATTCACTTTAATAGACCAGATATCACATTAATTAACAAAGTAAATAAAACTGGGTTCCTAATAGACATCGCCGTGCCAAATACACATAACTTACAGACATAGCCGAAAAACTATCCAAATATACCGAGCTGAAAGACGAAATAACCCGACTTTGGCATCTACAAAACGTCACAATAGTCCCCATAGTGCTATCTGCAACAGGAGTAATACCCAAACAGCTTCATCAGTCCCTCAGTTCCCTCAACCTGCCACCTAACACCTACCACCTGCTGCAGAATGCAGTGATTCTTAATACATGTAGACTAGTAAGAAAATTCCTCCAGTGTGAGTCGGACAGCTTGCACCATTCCTCCCACTCAAATATACCTTCGATTCACGTACAGCCTACTGCGGATAACCACGCAGTATCTAATATTACTGCAACACGTAATCCCACTGATGAACACTTGGCTTAGGCCCGTGCCATCAGCACTACCCGGCTAGGCCGAGAATAACAAATAAAAAAAAATATATAATAATAATAATAATGTTTATTTCCAGTAAAATGTTCACAAAGGTTACAAGTACAGTAATATGCTACAAAATAAAAGTGCATTGAGTATTATCACCTGGCACCCAAACTAGGTTTATAGCCTGTGACTTGGGGACCAGTGATTCCATAAGGGTAGATACATGATCAAAAATATTTTATTAAAACTGTTTTCACCAGTAACATGGTTAACATAATACATGAGTGAGGAAAGTTTATGTGTTCGTGTCTGAAGGATCATCCATCGTATCAGGTTAGCGTGTGTTTAAAGAAGTGATGCTTAACTTGATTACTTTATAAGATTTTCCGTTTCTTCGTAGCTCTTCGCTTGTAACCCCATTTTGACATATTAATGAGTGTTAAAAAAACAATAAGGTTTTCAGCTGTAGGATACAAAACAACGAGTAATTAGTTAATTGTTCGCTAGTTTGTAGTTTGAAACTATTGATACGCCGGTGAGGTCCCCCGAGGTACCCCGAGGTCCCCCGAGGTACCTACCTGCGTCAAGTTACGACGTGTACTTAAACTTGTTCATAACTCACACAAGTCTGTTATAGGTGTACCAAGTTATGACGTAATAATGATCATAAAGGTAAAACTTATAATATTTGCCTTGTTTTTATAAAACAGTTTTTTATCAAAACAGTTTCTAGCTAAACGATTTGTTTTGAATTTTATTTTTAACATCAACGGATTTCCAATAAAGTGGCCTAAATAATTTGATTTGTTTGACTAATGGTCACTAAAAGAAATTTCGGGGGAGTGGACTTGCTTGCCTTTAATGTCATTATTTGTCATAGGTTTTACCAGGGGGTTGAAAAGCTTTGAGCCTAAGTACCTTCAAGTGTTGTTATTGTCTCGCGCTGCATATTGCTAATTTGCGAATATAATAAAATATAATTATAAAGACATGTCATTAGCATCATTACGCTTTTAGTAGTTAATTCATAAACATTCTCATGTCTTAGTCATCTGCGGCCCATCCCTAGGCTCAAAACTTTTCAGCTCCCCTCGGATGACGCTTAAAAGTGCTATTGTTCCTCAGATTTGCTACAGGGCTTAAAAAACTTAGCGTACCGGGGGGCTGAAAAGTTTTGAGCCTAGGGATGGGCCTCGGATGACATGAAACTCTGTGTTTATACTATAGAATTCGCAAATTATTAATATACAGCGCGAGACAATAATGACACTTGAAGGTACTTCAAAACTTTTCATCCCCTCTCCCCCCCCCTCCCTCCAAGTGAGCAGAACATAAAAAAATATTCCAGAAATCCTTTCCTTCCCAAAATGAGCTGGGCTAGTATAATGGTGCTTATCCATCAAAGTACAACGATCAACAGAGCATTATTGACCGACACGTTGAGTAGAGTGGGTGCATAGGGCCCATTTCCCGTGGACATGGTCGGCGTTACCCCCTTCTCCCCCGGTCCTAGTGACAACATGGCAAGGATACATGTCACAGCTATCGACGGTAGGGTTACCAAGCTATGAAGCATTACAGAGTTACCTACTACGAGCGCCGACCCAAGCTTTACATTACAAACATGTAAAGCTTGGGTCGGCGCTCGCACTGATCCATCGTCTCCCGGTTTTTAGCGCGAACACAGAGGCTCTCGCAGTTGAACACTTACAGGATTCGCGTTGAGTTTGTACGCCGTCTACACTATTCGCATTACATTACACGTTACATTACATAACACATATGCACACGTCTGAAGCCAGCTTTATACTAAGGTTCTGATTCTATATAATACTGTTATTTTATGTATCGTTAATGTAGTGTCCTTTACCGCGACAATACAATGTGTGGTAACCCTACCCGTGTACCGGCGAGCTGTTTGGATAGTAGATGACATCTCCTGAAGTGGCCGCTGATTGGCCGAGCTTGCGACACACACAGCACACCTGTGCTGTGTGTGTCGCAAGCTAGTCTAGCTAGTGTAGTCAGCAGTATCGGGTACCTACCCGATACTGCTGACTACACTTATTGGCTATTCGTGTGTTTTGTACTGAAACTCCGCTTTCTGGTACATTTCTGAAAATAATGGTAAATATGAAGCGAATTGAATAAAACATTGGAAAGATATCTTTGAGATTAAGTTAGGAATTGTGGGTTTAAGTTTTTATGAGAACTTTATAAAATGGAAATAAAACTTTGTGGAGTTTGATTATTTTATGATATAATATAAAAGCAAGTTGAATGTTTTTTTTGCTTTTATTTGAGTATATAACGAATCAAATGACAACAATACCAGAAACAAATAATCGGTTATTTAATATTAAAACAAATTTTCTTGCTTGCTTATTTACCCACTAAGTCAGCATAAAAGAATATATAAATAGTCCACAATTCCCGGGAGGTACATTCATATGAATATTTTTATTTTTTATCATTACTTTTTGATCAGCCTAGTACAATAGAAAAGCGAAACAATTTGGCTCTGAGTAATGTTCAATCATTTACTTATTACGTACCGGATGTTTGAGCGCCGGAAGCGAGCGGCCATGACAGGCAGTTTATCGTGACAGTACGACTGTGACGTGACAACAGTCAATGTTTGATTAAAATGTTTATTGATGTGTTTAGGGAAACCAAGTCAATTATTACCTATCACGTTATTCTCCCTCGTGGGTTGTAGGCATAATTAACTGAAACCCAATTATCTATGTTTGTTAGACAAATTAACATGAAGACCAGGTGGTACGTCACGGGCAATATTTTCATACAACCACATGGTGATTAAAATAACTAATTTAACAAAATCCGAATACAAAAGAAAATACTTGTAATGCTAACTAATATTATAAATGTGAAAGTGCGTTTGTTTGTTTGTTACGCTTCCACGCTAAAACGGCTGAACGAATTTGGATCAACTGTCACATGGGTAGACCTGGCATAGGACATAGGATACTTTTTATTCCGGTACGACGTTCTCGTGAAATAGATAATTTGCAACCTACACGCAGGTGAAGTTGTGGGCAAAAGATAGTTCCTAAGAAAGAAGTTTTGAATGAACTAGAAAACTGTAATGAAAACATTTTAATTATTCTCAAGACCTGAAAGTCCGCACTTTATCAGGCTGTGATGTGACAGTAGAAACAACGGTACGTATCCAAAATATTCAAATGACGGTATTCGGTCTCCATAAATATAAGCCTGCTTATTATATCTACCTGTATTATCCCGACTATTAAGCGCCGACCTTTTATGTACGAACTTATATGATTGTATGTATTTACTTGTTGACTGGCTTCGATGTCTAGGGTTTCAGGGTGTTGCCAATAATTGTAAACTTCTCTCATATTTACTTATGTTTTATTCAGTTTTATCTTTATAAGGCAGAGCTTTTTCTAGTTTAAACTTAACATAGCCATCAATCCTTTTGCAAGTTAATTTTCATTCAGATTCAAATAGTAAATTATTAATTTACTATTTAAATCGTTCAAGATAAATTCTTTTATTTAAAGAAAAACCGGACAATACAATATTTATCGTATCGTCGTTTCTTTAGATAAAAGAAAAAACCAGCCACATCCTTTTGTTTATTTATAAAAGCAAACCTAGCAAATCAACTACTAAAACTGATCCTTTAAGAAACTACCAAAAATAATATAGATGAAAGACGAACTCCACTGTATGGAATTCGTCTTTCATCTATATTGAAACAGCAGTGTGAATGAAGTACAAGATATGTTGTGTCCTTTGTTACAGACGAGTGCGGATCCAGTCCATACGTCTCCTAAGTTCCAAGTAGTTCCCTTCAATACCTGAAAGGACAAACTCATGTTATGTCCTTTGTTACAGACGAGTGCGGATCCAGTCCATACGTCTCCTAAGTTCCAAGTAGTTCCCTTCAATACCTGAAAGGACAAACTCATGTTATGTCCTTTGTTACAGACGAGTGAGGAGCCAGTCCATACGTCTCCTAAGTTCCAAGTAGTTCCCTTCAATACCTGAAAGGACAAACTCATGTTATGTCCTTTGTTACAGACGAGTGAGGAGCCAGTCCATACGTCTCCTAAGTTCCAAGTAGTTCCCTTCAATACCTGAAAGGACAAACTCATGTTATGTCCTTTGTTACAGACGAGTGCGGATCCAGTCCATACGTCTCCTAAGTTCCAAGTAGTTCCCTTCAATACCTGAAAGGACAAACTCATGTTATGTCCTTTGTTACAGACGAGTGAGGATCCAGTCCATACGTCTCCTAAGTTCCAAGTAGTTCCCTTCAATACCTGAAAGGACAAACTCATGTTATGTCCTTTGTTACAGACGAGTGAGGAGCCAGTCCATACGTCTCCTAAGTTCCAAGTAGTTCCCTTCAATTTCGTTCAAGTTCCTAATTTTCGTTATAAGTATGTCAATTTACGTTACCAAACAATTCTCCAGAGAGATGAATAAGCGACCTATATTCGGGAATTCTTTCATGTTTTAGCTAATTTTCTTCTTATTCGTTTATTTACCCTAAAATTACTTTTGTGATCAAATTTATTTTACTGTCTTCGTTTTAGATTTAACTTTTGTTTCGGTGTCCAGAAATACATAAATACAATTCTTTTTTGTAATACAATACGTTACGTTTCAGTGAGTATAGATATCTATTCTGGTTTGTATACCTAAGAGAGGACTAAGCACCAGGACGAACGAATCACTTGTGTAGGACTGCACTGTACGATTAACTCAAACATATAACTGCTCAATTAAACACCATTGCCTTTCACTGAACGTTTTGTTCGTGCCACAATAGAAAGAGATCATAAAAATAAGCGAAATATATATTTTATTTGACTACCCACAAAACGTGTCAAGGTCCCAGGATATAAAAGCGCAGTGTTATTATAGTATGTCGTAACAAACTCGGTATCTAACGGCTCCCATAGAATCAGACATGTTATTGGAACAGCCACGTCGTAAGACTAGCATCTGCACTTTGACAGTTCTACGACAAAACTTTCTTTATGACGCTAGTGACGTCAGTATGTGCCATGTTAGAGTATTTTGAATGAATTTTTGAAGTGACGTCATGTATATTTACGTCGCAAAGCCTTTTTGGCCTTTAAAGGCGTATCTTATTAATGAGCTATCAGAAAAATTTGATCTGATGGCTTCAGTTTGTTTGAAACGCGAAGAAGATATTGATTGATAAACAATGCTATATCTATCCTTTGATCTCAAGTATCTTGAGAAGAGATGATGTGATGATATAAATACAAATAACACACATACCCAGGTATTCCTGGACTTCCTCCCACATCCTATGATACACAGAGGACGTTACTTAGAATTTCTTCCAGACATTGTCCTCGCATTCCATATACGTCAATAGAAAGTGATCAAAAGATATCATTTCAGTAGTCAAAACATTCCTGAAAATACCTCTCATTCCTTAGAATTATCATTTGAATCGAATGTATCGTTTTTCTAGATCGTATTGTGAAAAAGGTGAAAGCTTAAAGCTATTGCTGGGAACAAAGGAGAGTTGAAAGATGTATAGTAATTACCTACTATGGACTTTTAATGTTCATCAGTGACATTGTATTTTATGGATCCGTAAAAAATATTTTTAAAATAATTGTAGGTAAGTCGAAACTCCTGTTTTTATTCATAAAGTAACACACGTAAGTTCAACGTTTGGCTTCAACGTGTATAATATGTGTCATGCGCATTGATTCCAAACAAAAGCCACACACTTATTTTACAATATATCCACCATTCAGTCAATCTCAAAGATTTACTTCCTGATGTTTCGGATTTATCACGGGTTCCCTTGAAAGTTCCGTGATGATCTATGCATGGACATGTGGAGCCGGTTTGGGCAGATTTATGACTTATGACAGTCTATGAAAATTCATGAGGCAGACATGATATGCATTATGTGATTGCTTGCAATATAGCTTTTATCCGCGGCTTCGCTCCACTTGTGTTTCCCACAGGAACTCTGCATTTTCCGGGATAAAAATAGTAGCATATTATTGACACTCTCTGTTCCCATAAACTATCTCAGTGACAAAAATTACGTCGATCCGTTGCTGTATAGAAGTAGAACAGTTGACACACTTTCGTATTTAGAATAACAAGGATGCTATCCTGTTCCAAAAATAGAATTTGAAGCTCATTCCTTTATATCTGAGTAAGCTAAGCTGTAAACACAACACCAGCGTCCCCATAATTTATTACAAAGCACAAACAAAAACACGTTTTAATAACCTTCTGTATTCATAGACCATAAACAAGTACGTCGGTATAATAAACTTTTAACGAGCGGTCGAGAGCGAACCGTAAGTTGACAATACATGCAGCTCATTTGCATAGGCCCCGCGATCCCCTAAGCCGTGTGACTACGCTTAATACGCAGTACTTGTGCATGGTCTTATGGTGTAAAGCACGGTTGAGGGGCTCGCTCCTTAGATCCTTTAGGGATGGAGAAAATTGTATGTTATTATTTTTACTAGCTGGGCCCCGCGACTTCGTTCGCGTGGGAGTCGTAAGATACACGATATACTAAATAAAACAACAGCCACATTTTAATAAAACTCCCTCGTCCCGTCGCGTTGCATCCGCCGTCTGCGCCATTTGTTCACAATTTCATGGGTTTTATTTTTCTAACCCTAATATTTATTCTAAAATTAAAGTATAAGTTACTCCTTATAACATCAGCTAATTGCCAGTGCAAGTCCCGTCAAAATCGGTCCAGCCGTTTCGGAGATAAGCCGGAACAAACAGACAGGCAGACAGACAAAATTTAAAAAAATAGTTTTTCTTGTTATAAGTACCGTATATATTTACATATGCATTTAGTAAAAAGCTGTTATTTTGACATTACAAACAGACACTTCAATTTTATTTATTTGTATAGATGTGCCGATAAACAGATGAAGTTTTCTTGCTCTGCTTCGCTGAATGTTGGTGATAGTGAACCGTTACTTTGGTCTTATTCAGAATGAACTATGTCGAGTCCTTCCACTAAATAATGTTATTGGTTATCAGCGGATACGAGGACGCTGCTGGCCCTACTGCCCATCCTCTAGCCGTGATCACGTAGCATTTTTTCTTGTAAGAACGGGAAGCAACTGTCCATCCATTTCCCGGAAACTACATGTAAACACGCGAGAACATCAGCGCGGTATGTTACATACGCATATATCCGACGAATGTTTATGACAGTGTTAGCAAGGAATAAGGTCAGCGACCTCATCACGTTACACACCCAACTACTAACACATAACTTGTAACACGTTACTCGCATACATAGTTACCTAATTACCCAGAAATTTGCGACTTCTGCCGCTAGGGGGCGCGGCTCAAAGGCTTCGTGCGGCTTCCAGCGAGCTCCATTAGAAGTTGTTCCACTCAAAGCCAGGACTTCCGCCACACTGATGTTTATTCAAATTGAATTAGGTTTACCATGCTGTATTTTTATCATCATAAATTTTATTACATGTATTTTTTTACGTACAAACATTAATTTTGCGGAGGCGTAAAAAGTATAAGTATAAAGTTCTTAAGGCGTGGGTTCGTAAATAACGTTAATATTTCTTCAGCTACAGTTTTTAAAGCTTTAGTGGAACGTTATGAGGTTTTACTGTGTACAGCACATTCATTTTATACTTCGTTATAATTATTATTTAGTTAATTGCGCAATTTGCTGGAAATATTTATAATCATAGTAACTTAGTTTCTTGGAGAAATCAGATGCCGGCGCCGCCATAACCCTTTTTATGAGGGTTTATCAATGGGGAAGAAAACCGTCAAATTAATTCCGCGTAGATGCGATGGATTCCTTAGTGTTTGTTACTTTCGTTCAACTGTCAATGGCTTTCATTCGATGTCTTGTTAAAAACTTTGCCGCGAGATGGTGCTCATAGTATTTCTTCTTGTCGCCGATTTGTGTGTGTGTGTGTGTGTATGTGTTTGTCTTCAATATGCCTATAACAAGTGACAAACACACAGCGCTCTCTTGCGGCGAAGCCGGGAAACCACCTCATTAAAAGCACCTACTTAATTTGGTGAAACAATAAGAAATGACAGCCGAATGTGACCAATCTACAACAGATACCTTCCAAAACAAATGAAGCATATAAAAGTACACTCCAGAGTAAACATCCATACAATATTTTGCAAATATTCACCGAGAGCAGTACCAATTCCCGTAGCAGTACATTTAACAGCACTCGTATCGGACGTACGCAAATACGCGGCTTCGTATAAAAACGACATGCTCAATAAAAAGTAAAGGGCGGTAAAATAAAAGGTAAATTCGACGGCCTCGCCTGCCGTGCACTTGCCTAAGTTTATTTCTATAGCGGTAAAATGTGATGGCGGAGTAAATGAGATGTACAATATAGGGTACACAACCTCTTGATGAATTCTGCGAGCCTGGTGCCTCCGAGTTCTTGCGGCTGAATATTCACATTACGGGCAAATTAATGATGTTGGTCGCTACAATGCCTACTTATGTTACTACTATTTTCATCTTTAATTCAGAAAAAGTATTGCGTACTTTTTCTGAACTAAAGATAAAGCCGCTTATCCCATTCCTGAATACAATATTTTATTTCCTGTTAAATTTCGCGAGCTTAATAACTAATCCACTGCTAGGAGTAAATTAATACCTTAGACTCCTAAATATTGTTACAGCGGATCATTTAAAATAAAAAATCAGTTCAAATAATTTACCTTCTTGCTAAGAATCATACGGTTCATGTTTTTTTTTACGGACACTCACCGTACGGCTGGTCCATAAATTCAAGGTCACTCAGCAAGCTATGGAACGGGCTATGCTTGGAGTCTCTTTGATGGATTGAATCCGCAATGAGGTGATCCGACAGAGAACCAAAGTTGTCGACATAGCTCACAAAATAAGCAAGCTGAAGGGGCCCTATTAGCCATAGAACCGATGACCGTTGGAGTAGATGAGTTCTTGAGTAGAGACCGCGAATCGGCAAACGTAAGGTAGTTCGCCTTCAGGCTAGCGATAATGTTCACAGGGGGGCTGGTAGCAGCTGGATGAGTTTCCGGAAATTGAGTTGAATGGCGTGTAACAGGAGAGGCCTAAGCCCCGCAGAGGTCTGCTACAGGCTGACGATGACGGACAACTAAGTAGGTATCTCGGTGTTACTCTTAAACTACATAACAAAGTTCAAGGCTAACGTGAACCGTGAATTCTCGGATTCCATGTTCATTCAGTTCAGCGAAATGGTACAATCCTTGACCTTGACCTGTACGTCACTTCCAGGTACTTTAGTACCTCTAGCAGTAGTAAATGCCATTGTACCGACGTCATTAAATTGCACGTAAGGTCACTATTCAACCGCTAAACATTCGGAGAGACCAGGCTCCCAGAACTCATCAAGAGTAGTCAAAGTAAGAGCATCCTTGTATTCGGTCATATAAACAACCTTACATTTATACTAACCCTTTCAGAGAAAACAATAGAGACAGGTGTAATATAGTATTTTGAGAAACCCATTTTTACCCCCATTCTGCAAGGTTAATGCAGCTTTAAACCTCACCCCATTTGAAAAAGACCTTGAATATAAGATTTTCCGACAATTGGGTTAATAGAATAGCGCTGTTGCAAACTGCATACACTGGTTTGTCGAATATAAATGAAACTCATTGGATGCGAGGACCGTGCAACAAAATGGCAGCCGATTCCGTCTGTTTAACGCGCGACAGATATGGCGGATTCTGCTCAATTCGAATTACACTACGCATGTTTTTTTTTTTTTTGTAGGTTCAGGTATTGTAAACCCCGGTAATGGAAGTAGGTATAGCCATTTGTACGAGTTTAGTGCGAACCGCGAACCGATGCGAATAGTATGTTTCTTCTAGTTCTAAGTAATGTACTCGCAGTCGCTCCATGTAACTTACTGGTATTCAGCTGCATCCGGTTAGACAGGAAGCCGACCCCGACATCGTTGTTTAATTTTGTACTCGTCGGCTTGCGACTCATTGTCAGTGTGATATGTCAAAGAAAAGTTGCTCGTACTAAGAATTGCTGTTGGATAACCACCACGAGCCTTTTGTCTTATAATACTCGTAGGTTGGGGAAAAAGTTTCTTCGCATTTTTTAAGAAAATTCAAAACATTTTTTAATATAGTTTATTTACATTTAACTAAAGTGTGTAGGCACCATTTTGTTCGATAACTTTTTGCCATCTTGTAGGTAGGGACATGATCCCATTGCTATAGAAATTTTGGGACTTCTGGTCAAAATACCGCGACAAGTGGTTTTGGCAGTCCTCTCGTGATGTTAACCTGACACTGCCTAAAGAATTCTGAAGAGACCGAAACAGGTGGAAATCTGAAGGTGCAAGGTCAGGACTATACGGCGGATGCATTAACACCTCCCAGCCAAACTCTCTTAATTTTTGCTGAGTGGCTAAAGATGTGTGAGGTCTAGCGTTATCATGATAAAAAACCACACCCCTTCTGTTGATTAATTCCGGCCGCTTTCTCTCAACTTCTTGCTTTAATCTCATCAGTTGTTCGCAGTAGAGTTCAGAATCGATGGTCCTGCCTGGTGGTAACAGCTCATAATGAATAATGCCCTTCCAATCCATAAGGAATCACAAATGAGTACACGGTTCATTAGGTTTCTTTCAGTGAGCTCGTGAGGTACCCAAATGTCGAGCTTTTTTGTGTACCCAGTTTTTTTCAAATGCGCCAAAACTGTTTTGTGGTCAATTTCCAGTTCTTCAGCTACGTCGTAACTACTAATATGCCGATCTTGCTCCACTTTTTCAAAAATGGCATCCATTTTATCCGTAATAGGGCGACCAGAGCGACGTGCATCTTTGACATCAAAATTTCTGGATTGAAAACGCTTAAACCAAATTTGTGCTACTCTCACAGACACTACACTAGGTCCATAATAAACATCGCAAATTTTTTTCGCGGCTTGCGTTGCATTTTTACCTTTTTTGTAGTAAAATTTTAAAATGTATCGAATTTCTTCATTAGATTCACTCATCTTGACGGTACGAAAAACAAATGAAAATCACACATTTTCCTAATTTGAATTTGGAATTACGTTCTTTAAAATTTAAACTTTCAATGATACCAAAACCAGCCAGATACAAATAGTATAGCCAAAGAGATTTTATTACAAGTTCATACATACTATAATGCGAAAAGACTTTTTCCCCAACCATATAATCTCTTATAACACATCTTATTTATCACATGTGTTGTAGTTTTGCACACGCAGTAAAAATAACAGTTCATTACGGACTACTATGACACTACAGAGGCGCGGCATTGCACATCTCGTTCGTTGCGTATTGTAGATTACCATTAGATGGTGTCCGCACAGCCTGCAACTTGAAAAGTAGGTCCTAAACCTCTCTCTGGATGTTATATAAAAAATGATGATGAAAACAACATAATAAGTCCATCAAACGCGACAGTAAAGCACATCCAGTTAACCTGCAAGATCAGTAAAATAAAATGTGTGACGCTGAGCCTCGCCCGCGGCATACGCTTGTCAGCCGGCGCCGTCCGCTTCATGCACCCATAAACATCGCGCGGCAATCATAAAAATAACTTAGCGGCCCAACTTGGAAGACTTAGACTTGGAAAAATGTGCTGTTTTGTACACGAAAAGGGTTAGGGTTTATTTATTGAGTATCCAAAATGTTATGTAGTCGGGACCAGCGTGGGAGTAGTTGCTTTACTGTATATGGGTTGTTGAATAATTTGGGCTGTGTTCAAATAAAATAGCGGAATTGAAAGGGCTTAATGGTAGCACTAGTTTTTAAGAAACTGCGGCGAAAATGTTAAAGTTAGTTTTTTGGTACCTGAGCACTTTTATGAAACTATATAGCGAACAAAAATCCTTTTTAAAATGTTGCCTTTATAAAAACTCCCTGCTACTACAACTACTTATACTACGAATTCAGACAATATTGATAATACTGAATTGTTAGTTTTTATAAAACTGCGTTTTCTTTACTTACATAATCAAATTCAGTCCTTTTCCATAGCCAGTTTATCACCCTAGCAGTTGAGCTTCAGGCACTTATATATTATGTACCTCCGTATATTTATACAATATTTACTTTTACATAAAACAGCCATGTATTCGTTGCTCCCAGACGCCACAGTACAAAGTGGGGTCTACACGGCATTATTTTTAATGCGTCTCGTTTATTTGGGGTGAGTGCGGCAAACGGCTCGGTACACACATTCGTCACCTTCTAATGGGCGCATTATCGACGGGAGCCGGTCAGACCCTGGCGTAACCCCAAAGTCATTGCCTATATTTGTTCACAGATCTGCCGGATTTATTGGTAGACTGGAATTTTTAGGCTGTTTATTGATGGGTCGTGTCGGCATGTTACCTCTGCACCGACATGTTACCCTGTAACCCTAAGCAGAAGTAGAAGCCACTGAGCAGGAATTCGTCCGCTGATGTGTATCAGCGCACTACTGCCACTCAGCATTTTACTGTGCTTCAGTTTCAAGGCTGTGTTGCCTTATCATGCGGAAATGAACATATTTTCTTTCTTCTTTTCTGTAATGTTAAATTATAAGGCGGAATGTGCTATACGCTTTCAAACATCCTTCATAATGAAGGATGTTTGAAAGTTTTTTTTTTTTTTTTATGTTTGGAAGCGCTTAGTGCGATCGGTAAAATAGCAACGTGAAATGTAATGCAAAATATCAATGGTAACTTGCAGTGTGCCTAGATATTCGATGGTAGAAGGGGGCCGGTGGAATGAGGTTGTGGAGTTACTGAGCACACTCACCGAAGTACAGCCTATAGAAGACCGACAAGCAAGCAACCTTGCGGCGATGAACTAAGCTGTGAAGGTACTACAGCTACACGTCTGCATAACCCTTCGGGGATTATAGGCGTGATGGTATGTTAAGATGAGGCAGCCATATTGTTGGCAAATAATGATCAAGTGGGACAAAGTGATGTTTGTGAATAATGATCAAGTAGTAGACTGTGACAAAGTGATGTTTGTGAATAATGATCAAGTAGTAGACTGTGACAAAGTGATGTTTGTGAATAATGATCAAGTAGTAGAATGTGACAAAGTGATGTTTGTGAATAATGATCAAGTAGTAGACTGTGACAAAGTGATGTTTGTGAATAATGATCAAGTAGTAGACTGTGACAAAGTGATGTTTGTGAATAATGATCAAGTAGTAGAATGTGACAAAGTGATGTTTGTGAATAATGATCAAGTAGTAGAATGTGACAAAGTGATGTTTGTGAATAATGATCAAGTAGTAGAATGTGACAAAGTGATGTTTGTGAATAATGATCAAGTAGTAGAATGTGACAAAGTGATGTTTGTGAATAATGATCAAGTAGTAGACTGTGACAAAGTGATGTTTGTGAATAAATAACCTGACCCAACTAAATAGATAAGAACATTCATAATTTTCATAAACATACTGTAGCACTCTCTACAAAGCTATGAATAAATGCAGTTGTATTCGGAATAAAGTTGCCGTGACCAACGTAACGCGCTGCTCGCTCAGCTGCACTCTATCTTATAAATGTTATTTTGTTAGCTTGCGACCAATTAATTCACTTGATAAAGGAAATACTCTGTTTTTTTTTCTACGTAGAACCTTTTTCATGTGAACTAGAATGGTTGGTTTCTAGAGTACTTATAGTAGGTGACTTCGTAATGCAATATTTTTTTCGGAATAAAAGTAAAATACATAAATACGTGCGTGCGTGCGTGGGAAAACTTTTTTATAAAACTGTATTTACCTAACTAATCAGAGAATAGGTATTTAGTTCATAAAAATCTTAACTTTTTCATTCGTTTAATGACACGTATATTTTATCAGCCACTTTTCTAAGTATTGTTACTGATTCTGAACTTTAAAAATCGATGTAAGTATTAAAATCCTCCGCTACCTGAAACACTCCCCCTAAAAGTTGTTTCGACTAAAGTGCTTATTTGGTGTCACGGACACACGTACCGTGTGACATAATCCGCGCTTCAATTAGCAGGTACCGACACATTACAGATTCGTAAAGAAGGCGTACTCTACACAAAAAAAAACTTCTTGACAAGAGGAAGAGCAAAATATCCCCTATTCTCCAAAGGTCAACTCCATTTGCATTGCACTTAAAGTTATAATCAAATTAAATGAGCAATATTTGTGACTATAGGTATATGTATACATATTTGTAATCGCGTTCTCGAAAACGGCTGTAACGAATTTCGATGAAAGTTGCAATATAGGTGTTTACGGGGGCGAACAAATCGATTTAGCTAGGTCTCATATCTGGGAAAATTCGTTTTCTCTATTTTCACTAGTTATAATCAATGTTACAGATTTCGCATCCTATTCACGCCCGTTCGATGTATTGTCACTAATGTGTGTGCATGTGTGTCTCACTGTAGTGGGATCCGTTCGATACAATCTGGCTTACCTTTCTTTATTTATCATATGTCCCTCAGTTAAAACAATTGTTACCAACCACATTCACATTTGTACGACCTCTTTCCGAAAGCCTTTGATGATTTTACTACGAGTATTATATACGAGTATAACTATAAAATTTTATTGGCTTAGGTATATTCCCTAAATCGGTAAAAGGGACACAACTCGATGAAAACATAGCAATGAGTTGTTAGTCCTACATGAATGTTAGTCCCACATTAATGTTAGTCTCACATGAATGTTAGTCTCACATGAATGTTAGTCCCACATGAATGTTAGTCTCACATGAATGTTAGTCCTACATAAATGTTAGTCCCACATGAATGTTAGTCTCACATGAATGTTAGTCCTACATGAATGTTA
This sequence comes from Dicycla oo, assembly GCA_948252095.1. Classification (NCBI taxonomy): domain Eukaryota; kingdom Metazoa; phylum Arthropoda; class Insecta; order Lepidoptera; family Noctuidae; genus Dicycla; species Dicycla oo. The sequence goes on along the minus strand of OX411711.1, from coordinate 1,034,710 downwards.
GTCCCACATGAATGTTAGTCCCACATGAATGTTCAATGAAAATTGGGTTGTAGTTATTTTTAGGTGTGTGGGACTCGATAGAATTGTAGTGAAATGATCTAGGCCGACACCATTGTGTATATGGTAGCTGCCTGCCGACCCTAAGGTTTATTTAAATATTTTTATTTTTATACAGGAAAACAGAACAACAACCCAAAAAATATACAAACTGGGTGTAGCTAAAAATCAAATGTAGGTACACAACCAAACATTTTTTAACAACAAAAATCATAAAGCAAGATACACATTTCTCTATCGGTACAAAAATTTTAATGATCCATCGGTCCATTGCTCATAATTGCCGTAGTAATGATACATAAAGGAGGATTCGTTAGCGCACATTTCCCTATGAAGCGAAATTTGAAATGATCACAAAAAAGTCTGTTAACAAGCGTCCGGGAAAATACGAGTAATTACGAAGCAAATACAATTTTTCCCCGACGTACACCAAGGCACAGGTAATTCTGAGGATCCCCGGCAGACGGCTAGTCCCCGCACTGTCCTCGTGTGCTTCACTTTTTGGTAAACATTCTGATTTTTCTGCTTCTGCGGGTGAAAGATGCAAGTTTTGATTGTGGGTAACGTGGTGTGAGAAGAAACATGTGTGTGGTTTATGAATGTTCTTATTAAATGTTAACTTAATTTTTATTTTTAAACACTAATTCTGGTGGAACTTTTCGGGCTAGCCTGCCAGAGAAGGTTACATAAACTGTTGATCTGTTCGTCAGAAACTTTGGAAGATACCATTGGATATTTCACATCATACCGAACAGAACGTACATGCTAACAGCTAAGTGCTCAAGTAAGCTCGCTTCTTGCATACAATCAATTATAATAAATCAGTTGAGTTAACTGCTGACTGCTCTGAGAGCTTGTCGACATGTGACAACTTGGGAGATGGTTCTCGTCAACTCTGCAGACATACGGTCTTTCATCTTAACCTCAGTTAACATGATAAGGTAATACTGCGGGCTTACCTCGAGTACTGAGTGGCAGGTGTAACTGATAAGTCATAACAAACCAAGTTAAAATATCTTTAAACCCTTACCACTATTCTATGTCACCAAAAATTATATACAGGAACGTACACATTAGTCAAAATATATTAAAACTGACACATTAAATATGAGCAATTTCCTCGTATCATTATAATACTTGCTTATGACTCACTCTGAGGTGCCAAATGGCGCTGTTCTTTGGCTGCTACCTTCCTTGGCGGCGCGCGGCGGGACGGTACCAGCACGTTGCTAATGTTGCCAACGGCTTGTCAAATAGGCCAGTACGTTGAACTACATTATTTTAGGCTCCGAAGTATTTCGGCTTCAGTGGTTGACCTTACAGAAGAGAGAGAACAACTGGATTGGTTTCTTTGTTGCAAAATTAATTGTTTGCTAATAATAAAAGGTTGAATAACTTCTATATAGACTGTTTATTGCTAACAAGTCTTCGTTGTTCGACACCTTTTCCTGAAATTTATATTTCTATGAAACGGTTTAATTTTCCGAACAACTCACGTTCCCAAAAAACCCACCTGCCTTAGCAGATGGGTTTTTTTGTGTACGTCTTGGCTTGCTTGTATGTGTCTTCGTATGTACCGTGTAAGTACACACACACACACGTCAAAAGTTTCTAGGGATCAAATACATTCCTAACTATAAAAAAATATCCAATTAATATTTACCAAATCTACTCTTCCAGACTGGTTTCTTACTTTAATTCCTATGTTTAAATTAACAACTTATTCCTATATTTTTAAAAATTAAGAAAAAAAATTTTTTTTGCAAATTGTGGGAAATTAAGTTAATGTCGTCAAATAAATGGCAAAAAATGCAAGAATGAGGATTTTTTTTAAAATTTACATTGTAAAGATAAAAAATATAATACTCTGTGTTTCCACCATTGACACGAATCACACAATCACAGCGATTTGGCATGCTTAATATTATTTCACAAAAATTACTTTGAGCAATGGTCGCCCACGTTCTTTCTAACAAGTCAAAAAGTTGTTGTGAGGTATGCACGGCATCCATACTCGACAGAGCTCTTCTTTGGGTCCCATGCGTGCTTAATTGGGTTGAGGTCTGAGGCAGAACGTTGATGCAAGCATCGGCAAGAGTGCGTGTTATGACTCTAGCTATGTGTGGACGTGCATGGTCGTGCATGAGTCGAAACCGTGATCACGTCTGAAACAATCCTCTCCGTATAAATCTGAGCATTGAGATTGCCCGTGATCCAAATGACATCGGTTCTTCCATCGATCGAAATACCAGCCTAAACCATTATTGTTCTCCCTCCATACGAATGAACTTCCTGACAAAATTTCAAGCGTCCAGAGGTCCTCCAAACTCGAGTACGTCTTGTATCCGGCCTCATACCGACACGTGATTCATCGGAAAAGTAAACACAACGCCAGTCTTCATCCTCACAATTTCTGTGTTCGCGAGCCCATTGTAAACGGGCCCTATGATTGCAGGGTGCTATAGGTGGAACTTTCAGCGGCCTTCGGGAACGCAGACCCACTTCACGTAAACGATTTCGGATGGTTTGGTCGCTTATCAGCAAGCCTGAAGAGCTGTAGAGCCTCGTAGCCAACATCATGGGGGTCATGTTACTATTCTGTCGAGCAGTATTTTGGATGTACTGGTCCTGTCTGCGAGTGGTAATGCGAGATCTCGCTCCATGTCGCTCGGCCACGCTGCCCGTGATACGAAAGCGTGTCCAGAGGCGGCTTTTGACTCTCTGTGTAGTGCCAAGAGCAACAGCCACAGCTTAGAACCAGCCTGGAACCAGCTTGCAATATTCCAACGGCTCTCATCATGTCTTCTCGTGTCAAATGATGTCGTTGCTCCATATCGATGCAATTTTTTCAGTTCCGATGCAGAAATTGAAATGGTTATGTAAACATGCTATAACAACTTTAACTAGCTATAATAACTTTTATAGGAATCCTGATTGATTGTTGATTTTCTATTTATAAACAAAATTTAAAGAAAATACTTTATTCAAATAGAAAAATTCACTAAAAAAAATCAATAACGATCCAAAAAAACTTAAAATAATAATCCTTAATTGCGGCGATACTCTGAAACGTACTTGATCCCTAGCCACTGTTGATGTGTGTATTTCAAACCGGGCTGTTTCCGAGAGCAAATCTCGAAGAAAAAAACCCGATATCACTATGTCACATGTTTGATACTTTCTCGGAAGACCCAATTTAAGGTGAACCGTGAAGCCTCAGACATTTTTAGGGTTCTGTACCTCAAAAGGAAAAACGTTCCGTTTTTTCCTTTCTTATAGGATCACTCATGTGTCTGTCTGTCCATCTGTCACAGCCAATTTGCTCCGAATCTAATGGACCGATTAAGTTGAAATTTGGTACACATATGTATTTCTGTGACCCAAACACGGACGTGTAATGTAAATTAATGAATTTTGAATATGGGAATCAATTTTGGGGGGCAAATAAGAAAATTAAAAATATATATTTGCAAACAGTACCGTGCGATATATCAAATGGAAGGGCTTATATATATTTTTTTTTTATAATTTTAAAATAAACTAATTTAAAGTTATTTAAGAAAGTAGATGAAAATTGACAATTCCCGCCCTTTATCTCCGAAACTACTGAGCTTAAAATTTTGAAAAAAAATAAAGAAAATAATTCTATAGGTATAGATTACAGGAAAACCTATAAGAAGTCTATGGTCTTAAAATAACATGGTAAATCTCTCAATATTGTTCGTACAAGCTTACATATGTCCATAGTTCAACGAAAAGGATCCAACCCACATTAGGTGTAATACATCCTTTTCGCTTAACTAAGGACATTTGTAATTGGAATGTATGGGAGAACATGTTTTTCAACTACAATGTTAAGTTTGTTCTTGGGATAAATTCATCCCAACTACGGAACCCTTCATTGTGCGTGGGCCGACACGCACTTGACCGGTTTTTATAAACCAGAAAGACTGTTGTCGTTTCGGAAGGATTTACTAGATAGCTTGATTCGTCATTAAATGATGAGCCAGACAGAAAAATATTCGTTTCAAAAGAATGGTTCGGAAAACAAGTAATCCTGCGTTAACCGTTGAAACACTAATCCTTTCAATCTCAACAAAAGATATTTCATCAAACGCATATCAGAGAATAGTAGCAGCATCAGTAATGGACTCGAGGAGCTCGACCGGGAACTGCTCCCGCTATACGGAATTGTGTCGCTAAGCAGAATTTGCTGTGTACCGGTTTAAAGGTTAGATAGATAAATGAAATTCTCTACTCGAAATATCTATTGCAGTATTTAGAAAATTCAGACCACAGAAATGTTTGGAACAATAATGGAAGGTTTTATGTCCAAGGTAAATAGGACGTTTCAGCAAAATCTTTAGCATGAACAACACATCTGTGATGCCTTAGATATTGCAGATATCTACCCATAGCCGGTGGATGGTGACCACTCAACACCAGGTTGCCCCTGCTTGTTTACCATGAGCTATCTCACTTGTAAACGATCAACACTAGGTATCACAAACCATATAAACACAAGCAAGAATGCCGTGTTTCTCTCACGCACGATTAACAGCACTCCTGTCTTGGAGCCCTGCCAGTCTGTGGCACTATTAGCGACATCTGTGAGTCTAACGCACTTTGGAAGTGTCACTCAGAAGTATACTATAAATATACAGACAGTATACGTCGTAAATATTGTATGAGATATTGTTGATTTGTTGGTATTTGACAGTAGTAGGTATTTATGTTTTTTTTTTTATGGATGAGTGTCCTTAATTTGAACATGACAAGACATAGCATTGAAAAATAAACAATTAATCATAACGCTCTGTAGCTAACAGATATTTTCTTTTCTGACATCAATATACAAACTGTTTTAGTTTTAATCCGTCAACTGTTCGTTATATACATAAATAAACCGCACAGGTCATGTGTGCTCGAATGTCAAGCGAACTTCATAGGTTCACAAGTACTGTAAGCCCGCGGTCGCCATTGGATGATGTTTTTTTACGTTTATATATATCGGGTTGGCTAATAAGTAATGAGCGTTTTAGTTTATAATTTCTAGAATTTTCGGAAAGGTTTGAAAACGTTCTGTAGCAGAGGGTATTAAAGAGCGAGTCGCGCTCATGCGCGTTATTGATAGTTTGGCTGTTAGTGCGTTAAAGTTCACAAAGAAATGAGTGATATTAAAACCCACGTATGACATTGTTCGATTTGATCCTCGAAGCGATTTGGCTGTTCAGCTCGAGTGCTCTCATGGCACCATAGAAAATCATTTACATGGTTTGGGAAAGACTTACAAATATAGTGTTTGGGTACCCCATCAATTAAGTAAAGATCAGCTGACCTACCGAGCTGAGATTTGTGTACAACTTTTATCTTTCCGCCGCACATTTAATTGATTAGATCATCTTGTCACTGGAGATGAAAAGTGGGTTCTCTATGTTAATCACACATGCAAGCGCCAGTGGCTGGGATGTAAAGAACAGGGAAAACCAACGTCAAAAGGTGATCTTCATCCTCGCAAGGTAATGCTTTCTGTCTGGTGGGATATACATGGAGTAATAAGCTGGGAATTCCTTCCTACTAATACTACGATTACAGCAACAGTATATTGTGATCAACTCGAAAAACTGAAGCTTGACATCCATCGCAAACGTCCACAACACGACAAAATATTTTTCCTGCACGATAATGCCCGGCCGCATATTCCTAAGAGTACCAGGCTAAAACTATTGGAGCTTAATTGGGAAATAATACCCCACCCTCCATATTCGCCAGACTTAGCACCAACTGATTTCAGCTTGTTCCGATCACTTAGTAATAATTTACGGGAAAAAAGCTTTGACGATGAACCACACTTGAAACAATACATAGATGACTTCTTCAATTCGAAACCAACGAAGTTCTATGCGGACGCCATTCACTCTTTGCCAGATCGATGGCGAATGGTAGTAGAAAACGACGGTGAATATATTATTAACAATTATTCATTTAATAAATAAATACAAATAAAATAGTTGTATGTCGCTCACTACTTATTAGCCAACCCAATATATATATATATCCGCTTGTCAAACCTATATTTTCACTCCACTTACGGATGCCTACATCAATTTCAAAGTAATTTAACAGCTAAGGACGCTATTTATACCGATACGAACCCCAAATATACCCCAAATTAAGTTAGTTAATCAATAATACGGAATATTTGTTCATAGTTTGTTCATGTTTACTCGCTCGCTCGCGTGGAACACGTTTATTAATCACTGAACCCTTTCTGCAAGGAGTGGAAATTCTATTAAAATTCACTCACCTAGTTTTATGTGACGTGAGCCCATAACTCGTGAATATTGTTTATGTTATGTCCTGCACTTTTTTCAGATTCGCTGAAATATTTTGCATGCATGTGTATTTGAGTTCAAACTAGGGTTGTTATAGCTCTCCTCGATATTAAACTAATATCCGAGTCGGAGTTAAAAAAGCCAACTTTCATCTCTCTATTATAAAAATACAAAAGATTTCGTTGCTACGGCAATAGTAGGTACGGCTCCATTAAAAAGTAGGTCGTATAAAAAATATCATTTTGCCGGAGAACGACCTTTTATCTTATTATTTCCTTGCTCAGCAGTAATCCCCGGTCGCCCACCACACACAGTAATTGCGCTCAGTAAAATGCCTTTAAGTGCTATAATCCTGATTTATTTCTTGTTTATTTTCATAAATTAAAGTACAGCTTCTCTTCACATACAGCAAAAGACACAGTTAGTCCACCAGTATTTACTCGCGTTATAAATAAAGAGCGGCTTTCCTCACTCGTCAGCTAGTGATGTACGACCCGGGATCCCGGACCCCGGGAAGCGCGCCCCGTTTTATTGCTACGACACACGGAAGCGTTTCGTGTAATGCGCCTTTTTAAAATGCAATTTGTTTCGTTTTAATATATTCATTGTTTGGACTTATCTAGATTTACTTGCATGTCGAGGACGTCGTTGTAAGGGGCTGCCTCGACTACTTACCTCGACGATGTCATGTTGTTTTCCATTTAATTTATTTTCATTTCTATTTAATGAAATACTGTTTCGTTATCTTTCACTACATCTCTCTAGTAAATACCCCATTTCAAAAGCAAATATTTCATTTAGATAAATTTTATACATTTTTTGGGAGGTTCAACAAATTTTTTTGTTTCAAATACAATTTTAAAGTCTGCATTCAAATGTTTTATTGGTAGCCTTAATTTAACTATATTTGATAGCTCAATGGGGAAAACTATTCCATTAAAAGTCTTGGCACACCACATAAGACGTGATCCCCATGATACTTTTACACACAAAGGGATGGTCAGTTTCCCTCGGCCACGTCTCTTCCGTGCACGACGAGTGATGCATGGCGGTGACCGGAGCGTGGGAACTTGCCGCGTTTTATAATCGCAACACACGGAAATGTTTCGTATAATTCCGCTGTTTCACCTTTTTACTGAGCTCGCTACGAAGACGCTTTGTTCTGGCAAACGATTTAATGTATTTGTGGTTTAGCTCGTCGGTTGGGTCATAACTGAATCATGAAAATGGAAATTTAGAGATAAGTGTTACACACACCTCTAGAGATCGGATAAGTAAATTTTTGACTGAGAAATTATGGAAGCGGCTTCTTAATTTTTATTTCTTAATATAAATCCCGGGATTCTGAAATATTCGGGAATGCACAACTAATCGGATACATGGAAACGACTTCTTAAATATGTGAATTTATTTATTTAAAAAAATACCTGGAAACTGGGCTCACATAACTATTTTGTATGCTTGCTTGCGTCTTGCTTTCCTTAAAATAAATTTTACATTCCTGACGTTTGGTATGCAGGTTTGGCAACCTACTTTATAATATTAGCTAGCATTCGATTCTGTATTAAAAAAATAGGTACTAAATTTATCAATTCCGGAATCGCGAGATTTTTACAATCGATATAATAGTGCATTCCATATTAGCCAACACCTGAATGTAAGCAAATATACATATATGTGATTCTATAATCAAACTTTAAATTGGTCGATACCGGAATTCTGGGATTTTTTTTTTTTTTGATACTAAAGCCCATTCCATATTAGCCAACACTTCAACTGTAGGTATATGCATCCGATTATCCGATCTGTACACATAACATCACACCTTGCTTCCCCTAAGGGTTGGGTAGAAGGGTGTGTGTGTATGTACACAATTGATATTCAGGCATATTTAATTATAAAATATTGGAAGGTAACGATACTTTCAATAAGCTGAACAAGCTTTTTAGTTTGACTTTATTAATAAACATCTACCCTGATGTGTTGAATCCAATATTAATTTGCGGGAAGCTCTTCAAGCGTAAACTTCCGTGATTTTCCCGGGAACTTTTATTTAACTTTCACTACTGACCGAGTGCCATCAACGTGGGGCGCGTTGAGATTGCGGTGATCCGGGATATTTCCTAATTTAATTATTAATGGGCAATAGTTCTGAGTCGAGTGCGTAGTTTTATTTGTTTATCGAGTTGGCGCCAAAGTGTTTGCGCAGTGTTGGTTACATCCGTACGTTGAGCTTTGTTTATTCGACTTCTAAAGGGGAGATAATTGCGGTCTTTTTGGGGCTTATGTGGTTTTAATTGTTTTTTTTTTTTTTTTTTTTGAGAATGTGAGGCACGTAATTTTATTTACGTTAACTACGAAGTACATTGGTCGTTGTGATTCGGTTTTATAATAAGAAGTTTCTTTAAATACATTCATTATTCGAACAACATGCTTCCGTCCTTAACCTGATATTTATTTCATTCCATAATCTAACTATTAAATCCTTACAAAAAAAAAACCGGCCAAGAGCGTGTCGACCTACGCACAATGAAGGGTTCCCTAGTTGGGATGAATTTATCCCAAAAACAAACTTAACATTGTAGTTGATAAACATGTTCTCCCTTACATTGCAAATGTAATTTTGTACGCACAATATTGGGAGATTTACCATGTTATTTTAAGACCATTGACTTCTTATAAGTTTTCCTGTAATCTCTATAAGTATAGAATTTTAGGCTCTGTACTTTCGAAGATAAGGGGGGAGGGGGGGTGGTAAATTTTCATCTATTTTTCTTAAATAACTTTGGAATGGTTTATTTTAAAATTATAAAAAAAAAAAATACATTTGAGACCCTCGCAGTAAGCCCTTTCATTTCATATGTCACAAGGTACAGCTGGTTTTCCAACTGTTTTTTAAACTTTCTTATTTGCCCCCAAAATTGACCCCCATATTCAAAATTAATTTATTTACGTGTTCGGATCACCGAAATTCATAAATGTACCAAATTTCAACTTAACCAGTGTAGGAGAAGCACCATACTCCTAGCTCCGTTTGCTATTAGTTATAAGTAGCTTAAGAATGTACTAGTAGCTTAAGAAAGTACTTAACATCATCTAAATAATAAATATTCCACAAGACTATGCTTGTCCGTCGGAAATAAACACGTTGTGACTTGAACGCAGAGAATCAACACAAAACTGCGTACGGGTTTATCCCTGGCACAGAAAAGTCGACAGGTCGTGACTTGCACGAGAAAATACTTTACGGTTACTGTTTAAACCACATATATTGGTGTCGTAGTCTTACTTGGGTGAGGTGTACCCGCTACGTTAGCTTTAGAGAAAAAGTAATATATATGCGTCCCCTAGAGTTCCAAAATAGTTCTCCCCGACTTCCTCAGATAGTTCCCTATCTGCTGACCTTTCCACCCTTTTTGGCTTGAGTGAATCCGTTATCATAGCGGGTGACCTCAACGCCAAACATTCCGCCTGGAATAGTACCAGGACCTCTCGCAGAGGTAGACTTCTGTTCAACCTCTGCTCCCTCCTGAGTTTCGATGTCATCGCCCCGATGACTCCTACTCACTTTCCCCACAACCCTGACCACACCCCTGACGTACTTGATGTAGCGCTTCTAAAGAATGTCAACCTACGGTTGGATTCTATAGAGGCGATACATGAACTGACCTCTGACCACCGACCAGTCGTTGTAAACCTGGCACCCCGCATAGGTCTCCGTGACCCCAGCCAACCCCCTCTCACTCAAAAAGTGACCGACTGGAGGAAAGTAAGCGAATGTCTGAAATCCACCACGTCCCCCCACTTAGACTCCATCCCCGACCACTTTGACTCTATCGCTGACACGACGGCCGCGATCGACTCATTCACAGAACACGTACAATCTGTCCTGGACGATTGTTCAAGGGAAATTCCAGCGATGGAAGACCATCGCTGGAAGTTGCCGGACGATGTACGTGAGCTGCTGAATGAGAAGAACGCGGCTGTCCGTGCCTACAGCAGCTTTCCCTGCCACGCGAACAAAGCCCATATGCGCTCTTTACAGAGATCTGTAAAGAAACGCATAGAGGAGCTGCGTAACACTGGCTGGGATAAGATGCTGAGCGACCTAGAGCCTACCCACCTAGCCTTCTGGCAACTCCAGAGGAAGCTCAGATCCCAAGAGACTGCCTCTATGCCCCCCCTTATCCGCCCTGACAAGACCATCGCTTTCGATGATGTCGGCAAGGCTGAATGCCTAGCCGACAGTCTTGAGACTCAGTGCTCACCCAGCTCTCAACCTGTAGACCAAGCTCACCTCTCTAAGGTCGACGCGGAAGTCGAACGTAGAGCCTCCCTCCCTCCCGTTGAAGACCCTGATTGTCCCCTGCCCCCCGTCACTCCAGACGAGGTGCAGGATATAATCAAGGGTCTTAAACCCCGTAAAGCCCCCGGCTCAGATGGTATTACCAATAGGGTGATCCAACTCTTCCCCGCCCACCTTATAATGCTCATGGTCACCATCTTCAATGGTGCCATGAGCAACAACATCTTTCCTCAAGCATGGAAAGAGGCCACTGTAATTGGCATCCCCAAGCCCGGTAAGCCCAAGGCTGAGCCCTCTAGTTACCGCCCCATCAGTCTGCTCAATGTGCTCGGCAAAATCTATGAGAGGCTTATTTATAAGCGACTCAGAGACTATGCCGAGACAAAGGGTCTCATCCCTAACGAGCAGTTTGGTTTCCGAACGCAGCATTCCTGCGTTCATCAGGTCCACCGCATCATCGAACACATAAGCGTTGGCTTCCAACGTGGTTTGATGACGGGCGCTGTCTTCTTTGATATAGCGAAAGCGTTCGACAAAGTCTGGCACAACGGCTTATTATATAAGCTCTACCAACTTGGCGTGCCGGATCGTCTCGTACTCATCTTACGAGACTTTTTGTCGAATCGCACCTTTCGCTATCGCATAGAAGGAGCGCTATCCTCCCCCCATCCCATCCGTGCAGGAGTCCCTCAGGGCTCTGTGCTCGCTCCCCTCATCTTCACGCTGTTCACCAGCGATATCCCGAAAAGTAAAAAGGCGCAGTTAGCTCTGTTCGCAGACGACACGGCCATTTACTATTCGGGCAGGGACCAACACCCGATATCTCGCACTCTCCAAACCGCAGTCGATAATCTCGGCGCCTGGTTTAGGAAGTGGAGAATCGAGGTCAATCCCGACAAGAGTCAAGCGGTTCTCTTTCTGAGACCGCGTCGCACTCGACTCCCCCCCCGACCGATCACCATGTTCGGCAAGCCGATCCCTTGGGAGACGCGAGCCAAATACCTCGGTGTGACCCTCGACCACCACCTCTCCTTCGCTGAGCACATAAAACAGGTGCGTTCGCGCGCCGCTTTCGCTCTCGGTAGACTCCACTCCGTTCTGAATGCACGTAGCAAATTGTCACTTAGGTGCAAATTGCGCATTTATACAGCGTGCATTCGCCCCATCATGACCTATGCGGGTTCAGTGTTTGCGCACGCAAAACCTCACCTCATTCATAGGATGCAGGCCCTCCAAAACCGTTTCCTCCGAAAGGCAACGGGAGCCCCTTGGTTCGTTCGGAACGAAATCCTCCATGTCGATCTCGACATTCCCACCATCTCCCAGTTCTTGAAACGCAATTCCAAGCGTTTCTTCGACTCAGCCACCAACCATCGCAACCCTCTGGTTGTCGAGGCGGCTAGCTATGTCCCCTCTCGTATTAGTAAGGTCCGCCGCCCCAGGCTTGTCCTCTCAGATCCCGACGACCCCATAACTCTTCTCCAGGAGAGCAGTAGGGACCGTAGGAACAAAAACAAATCGACATTCCGACCTCGCCGCCGAGGTCCCTCGCGACGACGCCGTAATAATCGTCCTCCCCCCCGTCCCTTGCTCGGGTATGATGTGCCAGCTGGTGGCGTAGCTGAGCCTGTAGCTTTAAACTCCCCTGATAATAATAATTCAAATCTGATCCAGCCTGTCCCATCTTGCTGTCCTCCCCCCAGCGTGTAGTCGCTTAGTCTGTAAGTTTTTTGCCCCTGGCTGGAGGCTTTGAGTTTTTCTTAAGTCAGCCACAGGATAGTCCGGTTAAGTAGTCTCGACCTCTCTAGGTCAACTACGAGATGCCATTCACAAAAAAAAAAAAAAGTTCCAAAATAGTTCATAAATTGTATCGAGCAAGTTAGTCAAAGCATCTAATGATCAAGTGACATGCTCAATAGAGCCCTGTATAGTCGCGTGTCTGTAGTGTCTGTAAGTGTCTGTATTATTGCAATAATTAGTGTTACGAAGGTAAGATTATTGCCGTAAGTATTATCATTGTGTTTTATGTGTATTTTGTGTTTCTGAATTGTGTTTACGTGCCTTTTTATTATATTTGTGAATACTTGTACTGGTTTAATTCGCATAAAGACGACGATAACCCCCGCCTATCAGAGTCTAAACACCCCCCGAAGCACAGCATGCAGGTTGTCCTGATATAAGTTTCGTGTGCTGTGCTTAACAACCAGTCTATTAGATTTGGGGCAAATTGGCTGTGACAGACGAAAAGACAGACAGACACACGAGTGATCCTATAAGGGTTCCGTTTTTTCTTTTTCAGGTACGGAACCCTAAAAAGTTAAAATACTAAGGGCAATAAAGCAGAAGCACTTAACATCATTTTCAAGGAACCAGATAAATCCACACAAATTGCGGCGTGTAGCAACGTCTTTAAGAGCCACTTACGTCCGTATTGTATCACAACGACGGCCAACACAAAGGGGCAAGCGGCAGTAAGCCGCGCAAATCTCTAAACTGATTCCGATTCGAGCTAACAGCATAAATACGGGCGAAAACATTAAGTACAATGCGCCCTATATCTTTATAAAGGCAGAGTATGCCACTTGAATCGCAAGTAGCCCGGGATCCATAAATCGGGCAATGTGCCCTTCCCGCGTCCGTCCCGCGTCCCGGCCTGATCCTCACCAATCCCGCCCCGCATTTGTCACACCACTAAATTTGCGCACACGCCTAATATGGTGGCTATGGCTTCGTAATGTGGTGGCAAGTGGTGATTATCTCCCTTTCAGACGTACTGAATACCTAGCTGAGTGTGGATGTTACACTCTGGAATAATTATGTATGGTCAGGGATACGCGCTCAGTTTTAAAAGAAAGCTTAACTGTGGGATTATACTCCATTAAATTTGGAGGTTCTACCATGACTGCAAGTTTTACTTATTTATTGCTAGTGTTTTTTCAGATCTGCGCCTTTATAAACGACTTCAAAAAGGAGAAGGTTCTTAATTCGACTGTATGTTTTTTTGCATGTTTGTTACGCGATTACTCAAAGACGGATAGACCGATTTAAAAAAACCTTTTTTTGTTTGAAAGAGTGGTCCCATATAAATTTTATTAACTTTGCTTGGGTAGTTTTTGAGTTAGCTTCAATAATGCGTATGTTTCCCACTTAGTATATGTGGATGATGTTTAATCTATGCGGATGGTGTTTTAATAACTTCTTAACTGATATTTACATAGCACGTAGTGGTATTCGAATTTGTGTACAGTCGAGTTCACGAATACTCGTATATTGGCAGTGACAATGTTTCAAAATATTGTAAGCGTTAAAATGATCATAATACGAGTATAGTTCTATACAAACTTGGACATCAATAAAATGTTATAAACTGTTCATAAGTATGTGACAATAGTGAACCGGTGAAAGTGACACCGGTAACTGAAAACTTGTGTGGAAATCGGTTGTCATGGTATGGGCATGTGATGCGGAGGAATGAGGAAAATGTCGTCAGGAAAGTGTTGAGTATGAACGTGGAGGGCTATACGAGTAAGGGAAGACGAAAGAAACGATGGATGGACTGTGTGAAAGATGATATGGCCAGAAAGGGAGTGACTACCGAGATGACGACTAATAGAGAAGTATGGAAGAAAAAGACATGTTGCGCCGACCCCAAATAAATTGGGACAAGGGCAGGAGAATGATGATGAAGTATGTGACGATAGTACAGTCAAAAATATCTGACTACTCTTGGAAACATATCTAAATACTCTAGTTTTCAATATATTTCATGCATTCGTAAATATTTATGTAGTTTGAATATTCAACTAAACGGCCTTTATCATTAATTTTATTTTTGCTTGCCGGAGCAGAAGTACGAGTAATAATGCAATGTTGCCGTTCGTAATAGGACTGTATCACTCTGATAACGTTGCGTAGTAGCTGTATTATTTGATTAATTAAGTTATAGGAAATTTAGGGTCAACTCAGACTATAGCTACCTATTTGTTTAAAACTTTTCAGTCGGTTATAAAAATAAAAATAACATTTTAAGCACATTAGTATTAAATTTTAATTTTATTATTCTTAAATTCTGGTTTTATTCTTCTGAAAACGTTACATTTAAAAGAAAAATATTACGTAAAGAGATTTATGTAAAGAGATTGTTCAAAGAATTTAAGAAAACAATTCGAGACATATCAAATTGTCAAGATACTTTTCATAGAAAAATTGCATTTGTGAACCTAACTTTGCGCTAAATAATATGAACAATTGATTGCGCGCAATTTTTAGAGTATTTGTCTGTAGCAATATTATTGATATAATGTAGTCACATATTTATGACGTCACAGATTGTTTGCAATTTATTGTAAGGCAAAGCTGTTTAGAGTTTCATGTAACTTACCATTGCCTATATATTTTTGATTCATGAACATGCTCAGAACTCGACTGTACCACAACTAAAAAGTGAAAAATAAAAACTTTTTAGCAAAAAATAAAACCGGCTTCCAAAACAAAACGCTACAAAGTGAAAAATAACTTTAATTTCGGAAGTCGGTGGCAAAAAAAAAATACAAATCCAAAGACACCGAATACCGAAATTAAAGTTATTATTCACTTTGCAGTGTTTTATTTTGGAAGTCGGTATTATTTTTTGATAAAAAGTTTTTTTTGAGATGTATAAATAAATTGCACATTATTTCTAAGGATATAATTTTCCAATTATAAGTTACATTACATTGTATAGCCAATAAATGATCGAATTATCGGGGTTAAGTCTATCTACACAGGCAGTATTCGTATGATGTATGTAGGCACAAAAAATAAACCAATCGCAAAACGAAACCAGAACCGCAAAGTCACTGAAAGAATTTTCTTCTAGTTCAGAGAGAAAAACAGTAAAAGCGCTCTCGTTCAAAATCTCACAATCTTCAATTAAAAAGTAATTACCAAGTGGAATTACCCCTTAAATTGTAAACAACTCACTTAATAGCTGAATATTTACAAACGCTACAGTTTTATCTAAACTCGCGCCTATTAACATTTTATTATTGCAATCATTCACGATAATTAAAGGTTTTTATTTTAACATGGAGACATGGAGGTTACAAGCACTAATTTTAGAGACCTTTGATTATCTAGATAATGTTCGATTTTGATAAAACCAGTACCGACTCTTATATTGAACCCACACTGTTCATGCTAGGTACTAATCAAGCAAGATACATATTGCTCGGTCAATGAAAACCTGACACCAGCCGCATACACACCACATAAGCGGCCGCACCACCGAACATTTCCGAACGTTGCCGAACGTTACCGAACATCGGCGGACATGTGGCACGTCCGTAATGTGGCGATTAATAAACCGCCAGCTACAGCAGCGATCGCGACCAACCCTTGTATCCATTTACGACATAATTAGCTCACCTACCGTAACTATGGATGCTATTTGTCCCATGTCCACTCACACCTTTGTACATGCAGAAGGTACACTCGATACTGCGCACGTGACTACAAGTGTTTCTGAAAACAAAGGAATTGTATTGATTTGTAAAAATGGTGAAAAATGAAAATGTCGCCTTTGTGAGGCCACGTGAGCAAATCGCATAGAATTGCGAAGAGTAGGTGGAAATTATTCTTAAAGAATGTGACATTGTGTTTAAACTTAACTTTAACTTATAGTTATCTAGGCTAGCTCAGTATCTGTTTGGTTAGTCATTCCTACCAAATTCTACTTACAACAGTCTTCCACGTTATGATAACTTCATATTTCATTGTAGTATTGCACCTTCTGTTTCTTATTTACTGTTTATGGGGCTGTTGTATAAAATGCTACAGAAGTTATAATTTGTGGCGCTACCCTGTACCCTGTACTCGGATAAACGACGGAATTTATTTCACGCGTCCCTTTGTTTCCGATGTGAATAGCGACCCGCGTGAATGCGGGACTGAAGCTAAATAATTCCCCCACAGAAATCAAAGGGTTTCGCAAATCAAAACTCTGTGGAAATATGAAAATGTGTGTAACATAAACTCGAAAAGCGAATAATGTACGAAAAAAGGGTTTCATTTCTGTATTTCTAAAGTAAATAATTATTTTACTCTTCACAAACTATAAATAGGTACGTTCAAATTGTATTGAATAGTGATATTAATGTGCTATTCAGAAAGTACTCAGTGGTCATGAATTTTACAGAATGGTCGGCGGGTTATCCACCTCGCTCAGCAAGCGGTCAGTGCTCGGCACCAACTTGTCGGTTATGACGTTGTTTCCGAACTAATTAACCAACGACAAAGTTCAGGTGGTGCCATTAAAATGTTGTCATTAATAAAGTAATTATTGGTTTCTTAACCTTGCTGCTCGCTGAATGTCGGCTTCTAGGATTGTTGCTATGTTAGGGAAACATCAAAGTAATTCTCAGAGTTTACCCGATGAAGAGGATTTGGACCGTCACCACAAAATCACTTGACGCATCATTTAATAGGCGGCTAAGCGTTAATCATTTCATCACTGTATGTTTAACCAGCCCAAAATATTGTATTAAAAGCGATTTTCTTCGTATTATCCGATCCTACCAAAACAGTATAAAAGGATTTAGGCAATTCTTTTAGTGCCTGAATACTTGAGACCCATTCACACGAGATTACGTGCTTAGAGACAAAGCCGCGCTTTAAACCTGCCTAAGTAAGTACATACATACGCGCGTGTGACAGCCTTAGCGGGTGAAATTCCAGCGTATTATGACACTGTGGAATGTCACCTTTATGTCCTCACTTGTGAACACTGTGTAGTTACATAGGTGAGGTTTCGCAACTGAAGTTGTCTACAAACTGTTTTTTCTCTCAAATTCTGATAAGTAATATTGTAATCCGTGAAACATGAACTGTTACTAAAAGCCACTTCATCTCTTCTTGCGGTACCATGTGACATTATCATGTTCATAGATAGCAGGTAACAATGCTAAAGTTAGGCATCTAAGACGTTCTCTTTGAGCCCATTGGTAAAACGAGGTTCTAAGTAAAAGCACGAATATAATAATGACGACGCCGACGTCACCGCGACTGAGTGACGATGTTACGTGACGTTCACAACAAGACAAATTAGGAACTTTTCCAGCAAAAGTCAGACTATTTTTAAATAAGTACTGAAAATTAAGTCTTTGTACACCTTATACCACTATTGCTTAATTCAGCCATTGTGTTTCCTACAGACAGAAATATCATGTTCTCGCAATTACCCAGCGCGTCGTTGGACGTTTGTCTGGTATTAATAGTAGCGCTTCATGAAACGATCCCGAATTAACCCGTAGCATGCGCGCCGTGCCGCCCGGCCCATTGTGTAGCTGCGGTCTAAGAGACCGCGTTCTTTTGTTTTACATTATCTTTACAAAATTTTTACGCAACTCGAGAACGACTCGTATGCTGTGAAAATAATGCTGCGTCGTCATGCATAGGTATTGAGTTATAGTCACGGTAATGATTAAATAATAACATTAATATAATAAATAGTGCTAGTCTAAACAATAAGTTATAATATTATAAAGAGGTAAAATTTGTTTGTAAGTTTGTATGTAGTAGGTAATATCCGGAACTAAAGATCCAATTCTGATTTTTTTTTGGCTGGTAGAAAGCTACTTATTCCTGAGTGCTAGAAGCTAAATTATATTTATATCATGCATACTAGCCGAGCTGTCACAATTGTTATCCAGCAAGTCGGAAAAAAAATGTATGCGCTGCCTAAACAGACGTTTAAAATTGAAAACAATGTATGGCAACCTAGTCCGTCTTATATATAATTCTACAAAAAATATCCGCGATACCATATTTCATATTTTATCTTTTATTGTTTTAAAAAAGTATTTATTCGACTGACATCCAAACGGATGATTATTTAAACAACAATATAATATTATATTATTTGTGGCGGCATCTACATTGCCACATGCGAACTACGCATCACACTGACGTCACGCAAAATCCTGCATCGCGCAAGCAGAGTTTACCGCTTGACTTGCATATACAGGGTGTCCGGTAATGAATGGATAACCTTGAAATGTCTTATAGTATAACTTATGGCCGTTCAGAAAAAAAATTGAAACAAAATATATCATAAGTAGTACCTAAGTTATGATTTTTTTAAAAGAAAGGTCTAATTTTTTTTACCTTGTTTTACTTTTATGAACACTACGATCAGAAATGAATGGATTCCATCGGTTTGTTGTTATTTTATTATTATACACGAACTATGCTAATAGATAAACAGTCAATAGTATGACTAGCTATTGCACTTTTTTATTAAAAAATTAGCAAATTAATTAATTTTAGAAAAACTTTGCAAAATTTATTTTTTAAACTATGTTTAAACATCTTGGGTATAAAAAAAATGTATGAATACATGAGTGGCCAATAATTTTAAAATAATGTCACTTTCAAGTAGATTTTATAATGGTACAATTCATAAATGTATCTACAATAAATAGTGAATTATTGCCATTAATGTAGAAAAGGAGAAAATTTTACCAAATGTCAAAAGTAATGTAGGAACTTTTTTTAAATTAAATTGCTTCTGACCACTGAAGATTAATCAAAAATACATTTAAGGAATTTGTAGTGAATAAAAATTGCGTATTGAAACCAAATTGTCAGAAATTTACAAATACTCATAATGATTAAAATAGTTACTTTAAAAGCGTGAAATGGGTCGTGTGACCTTCATATTTGCTACCTGCGCGCACGCCGTGCTGTCATTCTTTTGTGTTATGTTAGACAAAGAGGGTCTGAATCGGCTAGGTGCGAGAGAGAGGAAATAAATGTAAAACATCAGGTAAGCACTCATACTTTTAGTGCGTTTCTCGACTTGCTCGACTTCGCATGTGTTTATTTAGTTTCCGTTTGCAATTATCGTGATTTACTTTGAATCAGTGTTAAAACGACCACGTGGCTATTTTATTGGACTATTCGTTTTGCTTACTGATTTGGACTTGTTTTGTTTGGTGATATTTGCGACGATTTGGTTTGTTTTTGGACTAAACTGGACTTTTGTGTTTTTGTGTATCAAAATGCCACGTCAGTATACGGCACAAGAATATGCAAATATGCATTACATTTATGGAGAATGCAGAGGTAACGCAAATGCAGCTGCAGCGCTCTATAGGGAGAGATACCCTAATGCGCGCCACCCAGACTACCGCGTATTTATTCGTGTCCACGGTTGTTACTCCGAAGGAAGATTGCCTGGTAGTGGTGTCGGTGGTACAAGCAGTGGAAGAATCGCTCGTCTTGATGTAGAAGAAGCCGTGCTTGAGGAAGTCGAAAACGATCCTTCTACCTCTACACGAACAATAGCTCGACGCACAGGTATCGGAAAATCGACCGTGCACGATATTTTGAAAAAAAATAAATTCCACCCTTACCACGTTACACGCGTGCAAACTCTCCAACCAAGAGATTATGCAGCTAGATTGCGTTTTTGCCGACAAATGCTGGCAAAAATCGAAGAAGACCCGCAATTTTTTAATAAAATTCTGTGGAGCGACGAGTCAACATTCAAAAGAGATGGATACATGAATCTTCATAATTTACACGGTTGGGACTTAGAAAATCCCCATCTTATGCGTGAAGATAGATCCCAATACCAATTTAAAATCAATTATTGGACTGGAATATTAAGTGGAATAATAATCGGGCCATTTGAATTACCGGGGAATTTAACAGGGCAAAGTTATTTGGAGTTTCTTCAAAATGATCTCCCCAATTTATTAGAAGAAGTGCCCGAGGAGCTGAGGGAGTCATATTGGTTGCAAAATGACGGCTGTCCTGCGCATTATGCTGTATCTGTTCGTGCATTTTTAAATAACACGTACCCAGATAGATGGATCGGGCGGCTAGGGCCAATTTTGTGGCCTCCACGTTCACCGGACCTAAATCCATTGGATTTTTTTTATTGGGGCTGCCTTAAAGAGGAAGTATACTGTAAGCCTATAAGGTCTTTAGAAGAATTAAGAAGACGAGTCAGAGCAGCCGCATCAAAAATTAGTGAACGACGGTACACAAGACTGCTCCGTAGATCATTTATCCGTAGATGTAGGGCCTGCATAAGAGTGGGAGGCCGGCAGTTTGAACATTTATTATAAACGAATGATAATAAAGTGTTGTTTATGTTAAATGTTGTTTTTTATTAATCCCCAAAGTTCAGGTACAATTAAATTTAAAAAATGTTCCCATATTACAAATTTTGATATTTAGTAAAATTTTCTCCTTTTCTACATTAATCGCAATAATTCACTATTTATTGTAGATACATTTATGAATTGTACCATTATAAAATCTACTTGAAAGTGACATTATTTTAAAATTATTGGCCACTCATGTATTCATACATTTTTTTTATACCCAAGATGTTTAAACATAGTTTAAAAAATAAATTTTGCAAAGTTTTTCTAAAATTAATTAATTTGCTAATTTTTTAATAAAAAAGTGCAATAGCTAGTCATACTATTGACTGTTTATCTATTAGCATAGTTCGTGTATAATAATAAAATAACAACAAACCGATGGAATCCATTCATTTCTGATCGTAGTGTTCATAAAAGTAAAACAAGGTAAAAAAAATTAGACCTTTCTTTTAAAAAAATCATAACTTAGGTACTACTTATGATATATTTTGTTTCAATTTTTTTTCTGAACGGCCATAAGTTATACTATAAGACATTTCAAGGTTATCCATTCATTACCGGACACCCTGTATACAACGTCCCGACATCAGTCGTCGGGCAGTAGCCCACCAGACACAACACCCGTCTGCTCGGAGGATCCTCCCTTCTCAATAGTTTACCGCGCGACTTGCATATATACAACGTCCCGACATCAGTCGTCGGGCAGTAGCCCACCAGACACAACACCCGTCTGCTCGGAGGATCCTCCCTTCTCAATAGTTTACCGCGCGACTTGCATATATACAACGTCCCGACATCAGTCGTCGGGCAGTAGCCCACCAGACACAACACCCGTCTGCTCGGAGGATCCTCCCTTCTCAATAGTTTACCGCGCGACTTGCATATATACAACGTCCCGACATCAGTCGTCGGGCAGTAGCCCACCAGACACAACACCCGTCTGCTCGGAGGATCCTCCCTTCTCAATAGTTTACCGCGCGACTTGCATATATACAACGTCCCGACATCAGTCGTCGGGCAGTAGCCCACCAGACACAACACCCGTCTGCTCGGAGGATCCTCCCTTCTCAATAGTTTACCGCGCGACTTGCATATATACAACGTCCCGACATCAGTCGTCGGGCAGTAGCCCACCAGACACAACACCCGTCTGCTCGGAGGATCTTCCCTTCTCAATAGTTTACCGCGCGACTTGCATATATACAACGTCCCGACATCAGTCGTCGGGCAGTAGCCCACCAGACACAACACCCGTCTGCTCGGAGGATCCTCCCTTCTCAATAGTTTACCGCGCGACTTGCATATATACAACGTCCCGACATCAGTCGTCGGGCAGTAGCCCACCAGACACAACACCCGTCTGCTCGGAGGATCTTCCCTTCTCAATAGTTTACCGCGCGACTTGCATATATACAACGTCCCGATATCAGTCGTCGGGCAGTAGCCCACCAGACACAACACCCGTCTGCTCGGAGGATCCTCCCTTCTCAATAGTTTACCGCGCGACTTGCATATATACAACGTCCCGACATCAGTCGTCGGGCAGTAGCCCACCAGACACAACACCCGTCTGCTCGGAGGATCCTCCCTTCTCAATAGTTTACCGCGCGACTTGCATATATACAACGTCCCGACATCAGTCGTCGGGCAGTAGCCCACCAGACACAACACCCGTCTGCTCGGAGGATCCTCCCTTCTCAATAGTTTACCGCGCGACTTGCATATATACAACGTCCCGACATCAGTCGTCGGGCAGTAGCCCACCAGACACAACACCCGTCTGCTCGGAGGATCTTCCCTTCTCAATAGTTTACCGCGCGACTTGCATATATACAACGTCCCGACATCAGTCATCGGGCAGTAGCCCACCAGACACAACACCCGTCTGCTCGGAGGATCCTCCCTTCTCAATAGTTTACCGCGCGACTTGCATATATACAACGTCCCGACATCAGTCGTCGGGCAGTAGCCCACCAGACACAACACCCGTCTGCTCGGAGGATCCTCCCTTCTCAATAGTTTACCGCGCGACTTGCATATATACAACGTCCCGACATCAGTCGTCGGGCAGTAGCCCACCAGACACAACACCCGTCTGCTCGGAGGATCCTCCCTTCTCAATAGTTTACCGCGCGACTTGCATATATACAACGTCCCGACATCAGTCGTCGGGCAGTAGCCCACCAGACACAACACCCGTCTGCTCGGAGGATCCTCCCTTCTCAATAGTTTACCGCGCGACTTGCATATATACAACGTCCCGACATCAGTCGTCGGGCAGTAGCCCACCAGACACAACACCCGTCTGCTCGGAGGATCCTCCCTTCTCAATAGTTTACCGCGCGACTTGCATATATACAACGTCCCGACATCAGTCGTCGGGCAGTAGCCCACCAGACACAACACCCGTCTGCTCGGAGGATCTTCCCTTCTCAATAGTTTACCGCGCGACTTGCATATATACAACGTCCCGACATCAGTCGTCGGGCAGTAGCCCACCAGACACAACACCCGTCTGCTCGGAGGATCTTCCCTTCTCAATAGTTTACCGCGCGACTTGCATATATACAACGTCCCGACATCAGTCGTCGGGCAGTAGCCCACCAGACACAACACCCGTCTGCTCGGAGGATCCTCCCTTCTCAATAGTTTACCGCGCGACTTGCATATATACAACGTCCCGACATCAGTCGTCGGGCAGTAGCCCACCAGACACAACACCCGTCTGCTCGGAGGATCTTCCCTTCTCAATAGTTTACCGCGCGACTTGCATATATACAACGTCCCGACATCAGTCGTCGGGCAGTAGCCCACCAGACACAACACCCGTCTGCTCGGAGGATCCTCCCTTCTCAATAGTTTACCGCGCGACTTGCATATATACAACGTCCCGACATCAGTCGTCAGGCAGTAGCCCACCAGACACAACACCCGTCTGCTCGGAGGATCCTCCCTTCTCAATAGTTTACCGCGCGACTTGCATATATACAACGTCCCGACATCAGTCGTCGGGCAGTAGCCCACCAGACACAACACCCGTCTGCTCGGAGGATCTTCCCTTCTCAATAGTTTACCGCGCGACTTGCATATATACAACGTCCCGACATTAGTCGTCGGGCAGTAGCCCACCAGACACAACACCCGTCTGCTCGGAGGATCCTCCCTTCTCAATAGTTTACCGCGCGACTTGCATATATACAACGTCCCGACATCAGTCGTCGGGCAGTAGCCCACCAGACACAACACCCGTCTGCTCGGAGGATCTTCCCTTCTCAATAGTTTACCGCGCGACTTGCATATATACAACGTCCCGACATCAGTCGTCGGGCAGTAGCCCACCAGACACAACACCCGTCTGCTCGGAGGATCCTCCCTTCTCAATAGTTTACCGCGCGACTTGCATATATACAACGTCCCGACATCAGTCGTCGGGCAGTAGCCCACCAGACACAACACCCGTCTGCTCGGAGGATCCTCCCTTCTCAATAGTTTACCGCGCGACTTGCATATATACAACGTCCCGACATCAGTCGTCGGGCAGTAGCCCACCAGACACAACACCCGTCTGCTCGGAGGATCCTCCCTTCTCAATAGTTTACCGCGCGACTTGCATATATACAACGTCCCGACATCAGTCGTCGGGCAGTAGCCCACCAGACACAACACCCGTCTGCTCGGAGGATCCTCCCTTCTCAATAGTTTACCGCGCGACTTGCATATATACAACGTCCCGACATCAGTCGTCGGGCAGTAGCCCACCAGACACAACACCCGTCTGCTCGGAGGATCCTCCCTTCTCAATAGTTTACCGCGCGACTTGCATATATACAACGTCCCGACATCAGTCGTCGGGCAGTAGCCCACCAGACACAACACCCGTCTGCTCGGAGGATCTTCCCTTCTCAATAGTTTACCGCGCGACTTGCATATATACAACGTCCCGACATCAGTCGTCGGGCAGTAGCCCACCAGACACAACACCCGTCTGCTCGGAGGATCTTCCCTTCTCAATAGTTTACCGCGCGACTTGCATATATACAACGTCCCGACATCAGTCGTCGGGCAGTAGCCCACCAGACACAACACCCGTCTGCTCGGAGGATCCTCCCTTCTCAATAGTTTACCGCGCGACTTGCATATATACAACGTCCCGACATCAGTCGTCGGGCAGTAGCCCACCAGACACAACACCCGTCTGCTCGGAGGATCCTCCCTTCTCAATAGTTTACCGCGCGACTTGCATATATACAACGTCCCGACATCAGTCGTCGGGCAGTAGCCCACCAGACACAACACCCGTCTGCTCGGAGGATCTTCCCTTCTCAATAGTTTACCGCGCGACTTGCATATATACAACGTCCCGACATCAGTCGTCGGGCAGTAGCCCACCAGACACAACACCCGTCTGCTCGGAGGATCCTCCCTTCTCAATAGTTTACCGCGCGACTTGCATATATACAACGTCCCGACATCAGTCGTCGGGCAGTAGCCCACCAGACACAACACCCGTCTGCTCGGAGGATCTTCCCTTCTCAATAGTTTACCGCGCGACTTGCATATATACAACGTCCCGACATCAGTCGTCGGGCAGTAGCCCACCAGACACAACACCCGTCTGCTCGGAGGATCCTCCCTTCTCAATAGTTTACCGCGCGACTTGCATATATACAACGTCCCGACATCAGTCGTCGGGCAGTAGCCCACCAGACACAACACCCGTCTGCTCGGAGGATCTTCCCTTCTCAATAGTTTACCGCGCGACTTGCATATATACAACGTCCCGACATCAGTCGTCGGGCAGTAGCCCACCAGACACAACACCCGTCTGCTCGGAGGATCCTCCCTTCTCAATAGTTTACCGCGCGACTTGCATATATACAACGTCCCGACATCAGTCGTCGGGCAGTAGCCCACCAGACACAACACCCGTCTGCTCGGAGGATCCTCCCTTCTCAATAGTTTACCGCGCGACTTGCATATATACAACGTCCCGACATCAGTCGTCGGGCAGTAGCCCACCAGACACAACACCCGTCTGCTCGGAGGATCTTCCCTTCTCAATAGTTTACCGCGCGACTTGCATATATACAACGTCCCGACATCAGTCGTCGGGCAGTAGCCCACCAGACACAACACCCGTCTGCTCGGAGGATCCTCCCTTCTCAATAGTTTACCGCGCGACTTGCATATATACAACGTCCCGACATCAGTCGTTGGGCAGTAGCCCACCAGACACAACACCCGTCTGCTCGGAGGATCTTCCCTTCTCAATAGTTTACCGCGCGACTTGCATATATACAACGTCCCGACATCAGTCGTCGGGCAGTAGCCCACCAGACACAACACCCGTCTGCTCGGAGGATCCTCCCTTCTCAATAGTTTACCGCGCGACTTGCATATATACAACGTCCCGACATCAGTCGTCGGGCAGTAGCCCACCAGACACAACACCCGTCTGCTCGGAGGATCCTCCCTTCTCAATAGTTTACCGCGCGACTTGCATATATACAACGTCCCGACATCAGTCGTCGGGCAGTAGCCCACCAGACACAACACCCGTCTGCTCGGAGGATCCTACCTTCTCAATAGTTTACCGCGCGACTTGCATATATACAACTTCCCGACATCAGTCGTCGGGCAGTAGCCCACCAGACACAACACCCGTCTGCTCGGAGGATCTTCCCTTCTCAATAGTTTACCGCGCGACTTGCATATATACAACGTCCCGACATCAGTCGTCGGGCAGTAGCCCACCAGACACAACACCCGTCTGCTCGGAGGATCTTCCCTTCTCAATAGTTTACCGCGCGACTTGCATATATACAACGTCCCGACATCAGTCGTCGGGCAGTAGCCCACCAGACACAACACCCGTCTGCTCGGAGGATCCTACCTTCTCAATAGTTTACCGCGCGACTTGCATATATACAACTTCCCGACATCAGTCGTCGGGCAGTAGCCCACCAGACACAACACCCGTCTGCTCGGAGGATCCTACCTTCTCAATAGTTTACCGCGCGACTTGCATATATACAACGTCCCGACATCAGTCGTCGGGCAGTAGCCCACCAGACACAACACCCGTCTGCTCGGAGGATCTTCCCTTCTCAATAGTTTACCGCGCGACTTGCATATAT
Source organism: Dicycla oo (assembly GCA_948252095.1). Classification (NCBI taxonomy): domain Eukaryota; kingdom Metazoa; phylum Arthropoda; class Insecta; order Lepidoptera; family Noctuidae; genus Dicycla; species Dicycla oo. The sequence continues at coordinate 1,007,721 of OX411711.1, read as the reverse complement.
ACAACGTCCCGACATCAGTCGTCGGGCAGTAGCCCACCAGACACAACACCCGTCTGCTCGGAGGATCTTCCCTTCTCAATAGTTTACCGCGCGACTTGCATATATACAACGTCCCGACATCAGTCGTCGGGCAGTAGCCCACCAGACACAACACCCGTCTGCTCGGAGGATCCTCCCTTTCAATAGAGGATGAGTTGAGATGAGCCCTGTTCCTCATACCTCTATATATTGATTGTTTTCAAAATAAATTATTATATGATCACAAGGACATCATGGAGATAAGATTTGCTTTTTAATACATTAAGCGCGGCAGACGCACATGCGCGTTTTCATAACTTTCTTCGAGTGCGGCACGCCGCACCTGTGCGTTCGTTGTGCATCTCTATTGTTTTGAAAACATCGTAAAATAAGGGTCGGTAAGGGTGTAGCATAAAGAAGCGTTTGCATAAAGAATTAAGCAGACAATGTGTTAAAGTACCTATGTCAATTGATCATATACTTTCGGAGGTAATATAAAATTACTAAAACGCAAAATTACATACCTCTCGAGCATAGAACATGCTTGTTCAGTGCGGACGTTTTATCCATTTACCCAGAGATAGCGTTGTGCAAATACGTAATGTTTCTGAATCGTGAGTTTCCGCGGTTTGATGACCCTCTCGATTTATTATTTCAACGTTATCAGTACAATAAAGCGGAAGAGTTTGTTAGTTTGTTTGAACGCGCTAATCTCTGGAACTGCCCCAGTCGGACTAAAAAAAAATCTTTTGCATTTTATAGCCCAATTCTTGAGGATGGCTATAGGTTAAATAACATCACGTTAGGGCCCTTAGGATCCGAACAAAATGAAAAAAGAAAGAACGAAGTAAAGCGAGGGCAGGCGATGCGATGCGACGCTACGGGGTGGGTCGGGGGGACAAGAAATTTCACACGGACGAAGTCGCGGGCAGAAGCTAGTTAGACGTATATGTATAGATAACCTACCAACACCTGAAAAATCTTCGACGCGTAACCACACGCGAATCGCGACGAAAATTCAAAACATGTCCAAAGATTTAAAGGTATTTTGACGAGTTACCTGGTTACTTACATGCCGTAATTAATTGCGTGGGAAACGGCAGCTGATACACACATTATATCCGCACACAAACACACACACACACACACCACCATACGCAATAATCATATTATTGGCCGCAGAGTAATGTGCAAATGGAGTGTTAATGTGCAGAATAATGGCGGTAAGGGCGGTTGTGTATGGCGTCCAATCCGAGTAAATATGCTCTGAACGATGTAATGGTAAGTTGTAGTGCCATTTACTGCATCTGATTCGAATTTCATACAGATCCTTCTGAAGGTTTTCGGTCGGCTTTTTTTTAATAATTCTATTTGATTCAGGTTTCAAGCCAAGTAAGCAGTCAGTAGTAATGTTGATTGCGTGGGACTCATTTCAGGAATACACAATTGCTTTCTCTATTCTTCTCGTCACTTTTGGCGAATTTGATTGTAAAACGTAAATAATATGAGGAATGAGAATATTCCATTTCTTTTCTTCTAATTCGCGTCACACGCACACATATACACTAATCAATCATATACATCGACAGTGATCGCGGCGGAAATCTGGCAACATAAATATTTAGCGAAACGGCGGTCTTAAATACAATATTAACAATTCAGGCAGTACTACGTGAATGTGTGCTGGCTGCGAACGCTCCTTGTAATAATTTAATTATATAATTAAACGTAACGCGTGTTTACGTAACTTTGGTAACGACTATCGCCATTTGCGCCGCGTATTCCACCCTCGTAGCTCATTTATAAAATCTGTGTCGTCGGCGCGTCGTGTCGCCTGGCTTATATTATGAATAGTACGGTTATCCTAAATATGGAGGTACCGCCTTGAATATTGATATACTAAATTGACAATGTGTTTCTCTAAGTACCTATTTATTAACTTTAAACGAATTTTTCCACACTCAAGTCTGGAAGGTTAATTAATAACTTTGTTATAATATATATAGACGCTGCAGCCTATCCAAGCAGACTTTAAAGCCTCCTAACGATGCTTCAGGGAATTGAGAGGGTACCATTGGATTGATATATAACAGCGTATTTGTATATTAATGGCGAATACTTATCTACTCTATTTTGGACTCAGATTGCATAGTAAGAGTATTTTAAGTGATATTATTTTATTTATTTTATTGAGGGTCCACCTCAGCATTATAAGCTTTTAGTGAGCTAAAGTTATTATAAAACTGTTATGTTCCTGCATGTTCCAGTATAACAAGGTATTTCCAATCGGATATTATAGGTCGATGCAACGACTCGGGGACTGCCAGCCACTCTGCAGTTTGGACCGATCCGAAGCGACTAATGCTCCGAGTTAACCATTCCGTTCAATTTACTTTTGAAATCGCACTCAACTGAAACTGTTCACTCTGTTTTGTTTTCCTATTTACTTGTATTGTTTGAATGAACTTTATTTATAAATACATGAATTGATACAGAAGTTTGCAGAACATTGGATTTGAAAAACATTTGCTTCGAAATTTTCTATACCAATGATTAAGGTTTGCCTTCTAGATAAAAGGTGGACTTCTCATATTTGATGAACCAAAAAAATCCCATCATAAAAATATTCGTTTTCTTTTTACCTGCAAAAGAAACAAGTTAAAAGTTAAATTTAAAAAACCCGCGACATATATTTACCGCATTTCCTTTTGCTAGTCCATCACGACACTGATTGCCTGCATCTATCTATAACCTATTCATTGAGACAATTCCTATGAGCGAAAACACGATACCTTTGCTGTGAGTTGGTGAGGCAGTTGGGTATCCTGCAAATTCCAGGTAATGTTGCAGCATCAGTTCAAGGTTACTTTGTTATACTAATATCATTGAAGTAACAGAATACCAAATTGCGGCTCTATCAGACTTTTGGTAGATGTTCACATCCATTCATCAACTAGAAAAAAGCTGATAAGCTGCAAACGGCTGAATAGATTTTCTTGATTCATAGCTAAGAACACTTTCGATCAAGTCACCTTTCAAACAAAACAAAAAAAAATCTAAATCGCTTAACCGATTTTCGTTTGGGAGCTACGATGCCACAGACAGATACAGATATACAGATAAACACGTTAAACTTATAACACCCCTCTGTTTCCGTCGGGGGTTAAAAATACATCTTACTAGTTCGCTCTCCCTAAAGTAAAGAAAGAAATTTACTAAATCCATAAATTATTATGATATTAAGATTACTAACAACACATAACATGTGAAATATAATTGCAGCTCAGGTTACATTGATATTATTTCAATGAAATACGATGGATAAACAAGTAAGTACAATGCTCGCACCAGCTCCCCGCCTATGCGCCGCGTGGTTTAGTTTCTGAACACGGTCGCCGTGTCGTCTGTCACTAACATAAGATTGATTGTGTCAGCGCCAACCTTAGTTCTGACACCTCACATATTTTCACTATTCTTTACCGAGGATTTCTTTAAATCACAAAAACATTGTAGGTAAATGATTGCTAGTGCAATTAGTAACCATTTCTTTGTGGATTTTTTTGTTTTTAATATATCCGATTGTGTGAGAGCGTAGGTACGTACTTTACACACTATACACGTTTTACACTTACGAGTTTTATTTATTTATTTATGGAGAGCTCTGCCACATCATATACATAGAACTTAAAAATATTATATTATACAAATTGCTTCATAAGCGGTCTGATGCACGTGGCAATAATAGCGTACACAACATTTTAAAATCATTAAACTATGGTTTTCCATCGGAAGTGATTCATAACAAAATCCGAGTTCACTTCGTAGTGTTGTCACGCCCTGCTCACACTGTAGAACTACGCAGCATGTGTATAGAATTCTCAGTAAGTAATACATGCCACGGCGGCGTGCTCGCTAATTAACTAAAATAATATCGTCATCTATACGCGTCCGCCCCCTGCGCCCCTCACGCGCGCGCACGCGACAGTCCTACCATGTGGGGATTCAGGAGACGCTCCGATTATTTTCGTTATTATTAATTATCTACATAATTTTCTTATGCCTAACTTAAGATGCTCTATAGGGTTATTTCAAATTAGCTAGATAAACTCGCAGACGCGATGGGTACCGATATCTAAACATAAATCATAAAGCATTTATTGAGACTATTAAGTTTGTTACAAACAAATATTCATAAATTATTAGTAGGCTATTTTAAAACAATACATAATAGGAGCATCTGCAGCCGAACTAGGTGTAAACCTGTATCTCGGCAAACAGCGCCAATCCTCTCAGATATTTAGATAGGTACAAAGAAAAAATTTTATAAGTCATAAGGACAATTTTAAATACAATAAAAAACAAAAATAACAAAAAACATAAATGTGTTGGAGAGTGTAGGTGTATGAGTGAAGTTTAAGTTAAGTGTTGGTGTAGGTGCGTGAATGTGTGGGTGCTTGATGAGTGGATGTATGGGAGTTTGGATGTGTGATAGTGACTTATAATTATTAAAATAAGTGTCGAACAGTACTATAATTATAGTATGTAAGCGTAAGAATTTATTTATTAGGTTAGTTATTCTGATACAATTATAAGCTTTTCTGTTTCTACATAAGTTAAAGTTAAAAGGTACTCTTTTACCTTATTATTAGAGTTTGTCTTATTTAGGGGATAAATAAGTTTAGGGTTAATTTTGTTATACACAAAAGGACCCAAGAATGCAAAAAATCTTTTAATTAATGGTGTGTGTGGTTGGTGAGAAAACAAAAAAAAAAAAAAATAATTTGATGATTTGAAGATTCGAAAATTCTTTTGAAAATTTCTGCTTTTTAATTTAAAAAAAATACAAATAAGCAATGTACAGGTAAATTAAGTATGTGATAGATACATGGTGCTCACATATTTACAAACACTGTAAAAATAGACAATTTTCCTAAAAAAAAAAAAAGTTTAACAAGTAATAAGTCAATGTGTAAGTGAAAAGAGAATTTAAAAATAATAAATTATACAATTCAATAAGCAACCAGTTTGATTTTGTCTAGACCCTAGATTGTCCTATGGAGCAGGACTAGCATATTTCCAAGCATTCTTACCTTGGATATAATCCTCTAATGTGTAGATAATATGCATGTGTAGTGTACTTACATACACTACAGCATGTTTACAAAGTGTACTTATAATATGAGTTTTACATTTTCTTTCTTAACAGCCTGGGGGTTTGTTTGCTGAAACCTAAACTCCAAAGGGCATGCCTTTACATTCTTTATAAGTAAGGCAGCAGAAAGCGTGGGTGAGGAATTTAAAGATTCAGTAGTTTTAAGGGGAATATTAGCAAAAATAAATATTTCTACATCTGAGTTGATGGGGCCATTTGCAGTGTCTAAATTAAATTCAGTATAATGCTGATTTTTTTCTATCTGCTTCATTATTTATCGCTAGCTGGGCCCCGCGACTTCGTTCCTGTGGAAGTCGTAAGATACGCAATATACTAAAAATAACAGTCACATTTTAATAAAGCTCCCTCATCCCCGCCCTGCCGCGTTGCACCGCCCGCTCGCACTATTTCACAATTTCATGGGTTTTCATTTTTTTGCGCGTAACCCTAATTTTTTTCTAAACTAAAAGTAGCCTAAGTTACTCCTTTTAACATCAGCTATCTGCCGGTGAAAGTCCTGTCAAAATCGATCTAGCCGTTTCGGAGATTAGCCGGAACAAACAGACAAAAATTGTTAAAATTGTTTTTTGTTATAAGTAAGTACCTTATATACCTTCATATGCATTTAGTAAAAAGCCTTATTTTGATATTACAAAAAGAACTTAAATTTGATTTATTTGTATAGATTTGCCAGGTAGTTTTTATTTCATCATCAGCTGATTTTAATTTTATTTTATTGCTAATATAAAGAGCTTTAGCTATTTTGCACACACTTCTAAAAGTTTTTGAATATTTTGCAACATACTGATGAAAGCTTGTACATATATAATTTATGTGTTGCTTTGGGCCATACACTTCAAATAGTTTTTCCTCATTTTTAAGAACACCTGGAGTCACCCGTTTACTGAATAAAAACTTTGTGTAAACATTTTTAGATTTAGTGGGAAACTGTCATTAAAGTGGAAATAATTAGGTGTAGAACTTATTCAGGCCACATATTATTAAAATTTTGAACACATAATTTACCGGCCAAAGAATTATTTAATTTCTATGAATTTTACGTGTTATTGGCCTAAACCTTATTTGAACTTTTTGTAAAGAATGTAAGAGCAAAATTTTAATTTTATTTTAATTTTTTTTTTGTTTACTGTGATTAGACGGCAACTTATTTACAATTTGTTTGTGTAAGTAATCACAATTACAAAAAAATATTATTAATACTAGTGGCAGAAGAAGATGTCACTCGGGATGGTTCAATAAACACATTAGACAAAACAAATGACCTAAAAAAACTTAATGATCTGACAGTATGCGAGTTATTTGCTAATAAATTAATATTAAAATCTGCACATATGATTATTGTAAATGTAAAGATGATTTCGTTTTTGTTTAACAAACAAAGTATCCTAGTTACTCTTTTCCCGTTGACAATCAGTTACATGGCGTCAGGTAAGACACGCGTGCGCTAACCCGAAGCGTTGCGTCGCCGCGCCATCAATCTAGCGCGACACGACTCACACGACGTAACAGAGACAAGCGACAGACAGCGACAGGAAGCGACGAGTCGCACACGTGCAGCCGACCTTACTGTAATCGCTACATCTTAAATTAATGTTTAAAGCAATATAAACGACATCTGGAGAATTTACTTTGTAGGTAAAGCTGGGATTACATTACATATCTAGTACCTATATATACATCGTAGCCAGATCTCAGAATTGAACATTTTATGAAATGGTTGTATTTCATGAAATACCTAGGACATCGACCGCTGGTCACATCATGCTGTGTATGGCCAGATGATTGAATACTCAATATTTGACAATATGAACAATTAAACGCACGACTTCTTCATGATGTGGCCAAACATTAGTGATCATATTGTAAAATAGTTAGTTTATCCACCGGTAGAGGCGTTGATGTAGCTTTGTTTTTGTTGTGTCACTAAAATAGGAATGGTTCCTACTCGAATCATTCCTATTTTAGTGTCCTAAAATACTAAATAGCCAAGTAACTGCGCCCAACTTGGATGTAGCCCTCGCCGGCCGCTACCGTGGCACCGCTTGGCTTGCAGGCAGTTGGTCACAGCTCTAACCTAACCCAGTAGGTCGGGGTGCCACTAGCGGCGTGAAATGCAACTAATTTGCTATATGCCCAGTGGTCAGCCGGGAATGACGATAAATAGGTTGCCTTCGTCACGATATGGCTATTTCTACGATCGGACCACGACAGATACCCTACATTATAGATGTCCCTTTACAAGGAAACCGATTATCTGACATTTTTTGTGAAAAATTAGATATTTACACCAATCTATAGGAAATTTAAAGTGCGTCAATTGGTAAAACCCGTTTTTCGATAAGCCACATAGTTTGGAACACATCAAAAGTGAAAATCTATTAATATGCAATTATTTGCAAAAATTCTACAAAAACGACTAACTTGATGTAATTTAAACTTTTTGACGTGATAAGACCATTCTAAAAATGAACGCCCCTCCACAGCGGTTACGCTCACATGCAAACATAGTGTATAGACGCAACACACATCTTTGTCATTTGTTGCTCAGTCGCCGGCGAGACATGAAACTGGGGTCTTTTCCCTCGGTGTACTGGTGGTAATTTCAATATTTCTGACCGATAAAACATGTAAGATTTCAACCGCTAATAACTACGAGACTTTTAATGCTAGAGTAATGGTTGATCATTCAAAAGATAATTCATATTTATAACAATTTTAAGGCCCGATATAATTTGCTCTCGACGTCACATTGCGAGTGCACGCGCATGCGCGCGACTCTCTACTATTCACCATGTGTCGAAATATCAATACGTATAGCGCAAAAACGTGTATATGTATTTTTGTATGTATGTTTGTCCACGCATTTCTCCGAAACTATGAAATCGGATCGTGACCATTTTATTTTTATTGACTTACATTTACTTCAACTTAGGGAACAGTGCAAGTTTCATCAAAATCAGTTTCATCAAGATAATGGACTAATACGTGTGACGGCCTGGCTTATTGATACAAGCTACGGGTGTGGTGTCAAACTGAAAACATCTCAAAACTTTGGTCAAATTCTAGTGCAATATTTATAACAAAACGATTAACTACGTATTACAAACAAATATTCAGTTTTTAGTAAAAACTAAAAGTTATGAATAAAAAAGTAATAAAAAGAAACCAGCCAAGTGCGTGTCGGACTACGTACAATGAAGGGTTCCGTAGTTGGGATTTTATCCCAAGAACAAACTTAACATTGTAGTTGAAAAACATGTTCTCCCATACATTCCAACTGTAAATGTAAGTTTGTAGGCACAATATTGCGAGATTTGCCATGTTCTTTTAAGACCATAGACTTCATATAGATTTTCCTGTAATCTATAAATAAGTATAGGACTATTTCCTGTATTTTTTTCAATATTTTAGGCATAGTAGTTTCGGAGATAAGGAGGGGGGGGAATGGTAAATTTTGGTCTATTTGTTAATAAACTTTAAAACAATTTATATATATATCCATACGTGTAGCAAATTGGTTGTGATAGACAGACACACGAGTGATCCTATAAGGGTTCCGTTTTTTCCTTTTGAGGTACGGATCCCTAAAAATTAAATCGACTTCAAAAAGACATTAACTCAAAATTATGAAATAACTTTAATTTCGGAAGTCAGTGGCAAAAAAACTAAGATACAGATCTCACGACACCAACTTCCAAAATTAAAGTTATTTCATAATTTTGAGGTAATGTCTTTTTGAAGTCGATTTAATTTTTTAAAATTATTTTTTGGTTCCCACCACCCGAAGTGCGAACGACCAGCGGCTTGACACCTGAGAGGCCCGCTGCCGCCCCGGCCCCGGCTGCAGATACACCGGAGCGCGGGCGGTAGGGAGGTTCCGCCCGCTGATCGCACAGTTGCTAGTACATACGCACACCGTGCATTACTTATATACTTTACTTGTACCTACATGCAATTAGTAAAATTATATATTGCTTAATTAAAATTTGCGTTATTAACATCATGTACTTACCCATAGTGATTGTGTGCTGAGTATGATGTAACCAGTTAAGACCATGTTTTAAAAGCTTTGAAAGGCGAATCGCCAGCCTCATAAAGTGCCTCGATTACTGTGTAAATGTAGATTAGGTTAAGTGCATGTTGTTGCATTCATATGATCAAATAAAGATATTTGAAAATGAAAAATAATAGGCGCAGTTCGTCCTCGCCGTTTGTTTTCCTGAAAACTATGAAATTTTACTACGGTTTCCGATACTGCCGTAGCCATTGTATTTGCTCGACACTAGATTTAGTAGGCTTATTGCGTTCCTTATGAAGTAAGCTTCCAGTGATTATGATGTTTTTCAGTTTTGAGCAGATTTAAGGCCGATATGAGACGACATCTTAAACTTTTTTGCTATTTGCAACGGACTTTCTTACGGTTTCTGTCACTGCCGTAGGTTTTATTGTATAAGCTCGGAACTAGACTTTTTATGCTCATTGCATTTCTTTTGATGCAAACTTTCTTTGATTGCGGTTTTTTTTTTTCATTTATGAGCAGATTTACGGTCGATATGAGACGGGGTCCGGGTCACAGCAAAAATGATTTGTGATTTTAAATGCGTTGTAAGGATGTACGGTACCCACTGAGCCAAAACTTTTCGATACCCAAGCTCATGCAGATGGTTTTCCACGGCGTGGTGACTGCAGTTAGGTGCTTCCTCTAATTCACGAGTGGTAGCATCCGGAGTTGACTGCTGTTCGCGGCGTAAATCGTCATCATTCACTGCGGGTGGTCGTCCAGAGCGTGGCTGACTTTCAAGGTTCCTGTCTCCTGATTTAAAACGGTCAAACCATCGGGACACCGTCGCATGGCTTGTACTTCCAGCGCCCAATGCAGTGTTGATATTGTCAGCCGCAGCTCGCGCACTATGGCCTAATAAGTACTCGTATAAGTATAGTGTTCGAACCGTTCCGTTCGTTAAACCGATCGCGAGGGCGGCTTTATATACCCCCACATCACAAGTACCTAGAATGTTCTACAACATTCTAGAATATTATCGAAAAAAATAACTTGAAAAAGGAAATTTATAGAGTTTTTTAGAACGTCTCATTACTTTTGTGCCAACCCAATATAGCCTTAAGATTGTTATAAATATGACCAATCTTTTGAACGTTCAACTATTACTCTAGCTCAGAAATATTGTACTTACCACCAGTACTCCGAGCGAAAAGACGTTTTCACGTCAAAAATGAATGACATAGGTACTGAGACCCTAAGGGCCGGTGTTTTGATCCGTAGTTAACTCAATCAATGGTTTAACATAATTACTAATGGTTGAATTTTGGCTAAATGTGAAAGGCTAAACGTGAATGAGCTATGCCATTAGTTACTATTTTTTTTAATATGTATCAGCTAACATGAATAAATTAGCCAAATCAATTAATGCTTAAACATAGTAACTAATGGTTAAATTTTGGCTAAATGTGAAAGGCTAAACATGAATGAGTTAACATGAATACATTCATGTTAACTCATTCATGTTTAGCCTTTCACATTTAGCCAAAATTTAACCATTACTTACTGTATTTAACCATTGGTTAAGTTAACTACGGAACAAAAAACCGGCCCTTAAACGGCCCTAAGACAATTCTATGAATTTGTTCAGCTAAAGTTTGTTATCCCACTTAAGTCGTTTTTACCAGACAATACTAAGACTAACTAACTACCTAACACAACAACTTATAACTTGAATACAATTAAAAGTGATTAAACTCATTTAAATATTTTTGACCATTTAATTTCAAACAAACTTTCTACTATTGCTTCAGGTGAAAGCAAATATCCGCACTTACTTGTTATTGCGTAGCTACAATCGTGCGTATCGCTTGACACGATACTCCGCTGTCAGCCAATAGTCTGCCTTGCTCACTTCGGTCTTGTCATATATTAAATCAAGACCCCCGGTCTTGATTTCAAAACATTGAAAATCATTACTATTGAAACATGTGAGCGTTATGCCGTCGAAAAGACCGGAAATGGACAACAGAACGTTCTTTTACCAAACGGGATTTTCTACTGAGCAAAATAAAGATGTTCCTGTTATTGATTCACCTTGTTTCTTTCATCATCTCAAATCATAGTTCGTTTATGTAAACATTTCCATTAAAACATACATAAAATTAAAATAATTGGATTAAAGTTTATACAAGTAAAACCAATTAAACATTCCAAAATCATTCATTTTAACCGCTTTTGTTAGTGTTTACATGTTCTAACATTCTTTAAAATATAGTTTTAGTTATAGATAATCTAAAAAACTATCAGTAGTTACAATTTATGCGATACTTTATAAAATATTATCAGATTATAAAATAATTGTGATATACATGTTTAACCGATTCCCTTGGCAACATTTTTTCAATTTTTTTTTTTTTTTTGGGAATTTACAATAGTTTTCTTACGTTGTTCATATTTAAATACAATAACAGTTTGTCCTTCATAATTAAACCTTCAATCACAAGGATTACTACAGTTTAATGCTTATTTAAAGCGCAAACTTTTAAATTGCGGTACTGTAAAGTTAGGTTCATGTCAGGTTTTCCCTGTAAGGGGGGCGCATGCGCAGTCGTGGACTGACATCATTAAACGTTGATATATAAACAATATAGTTAATTCTAGCTGGCCATTTCATGAAATGGTCAAACACTTCATGAAGATCTAGCCACGAAATATAATTTATGTTAGCAGTGTTTGATTTAATCAAAAACGGTCGCTAATTAACATTTAGGTAATTTATAAAAGCTGAACCTTACATTTCTTTAGGTTTTTACAGATCTAGGTGAGCTGATAAATAAAACTTTTATTAAATTCTGTCGTGTATGTATAACAAGCAAATTGAGTATAAAAAACAAATTGATACACAGAATTTACTTCAAAGAACGCTATATTATTATACCGACCGGTTTTATAAGTAATCATGTTGATATTAAAAATAACGAATATTTTTCATAAAAAAGTAAGTTTTGGTAGTTTAGCTATCGTGAAATCGTTTTTAGAATCCTCTTTTCAAGTCACGACGAACTCGCGTTTGGTGACATTTACAAAAATACTATCGTGATTCTTGTCAGAATTAAAATTGAAGCAACTATGTTTGATCTTTGATAAATATTGCTTAGTTTATTTAGAAGAAGTTTTAAGAATAATTCTGCTGCCTGTTTTTTTGTAATGAAGTGATGTCTGTAGTGTTAACAATATGGAAATTAATCAAAAACAGAATATTGTGCGCGTCGTGCCACTAACTATCGTAGTTAATTGGGATGCTCCCGGCTACTGGACAAGATAACTATTACGTAGTTAGTTGTATATCTTGACGTACGTAGATAGTAGTAGACGTATATAGATTCATTTTTCTTTTAACTGAACAGACAGCTGTGCTGCTGGGGAGTTTGTTGCGCCACTTCTTCTCCCCAGCTAAAGCACTAGGAAGTGGTGAAGGGCGGGCGTTTTGGGGGACTGTCTTATGTAATTTTGACGTTCAAAAAGTGCTGATTCTCAGCCTAGTTTGAATAAATGACTTTTGATTTGATTTTGATTTTGAAGTAAATAATTGTTGAGTGGACTTTTTGGAGTGAATGAGTAAGCTGTTATCACCCGATTATACGTATGTGAGTATTGTACGCTAAAAATCGTAAAATATAAAAGTGAATGTAAAAAATAAACACGACTGCGTAAAGAGTGAACTTTAAAAAGATGGAAACAAAATAACCTATTTTGTCTCCGGGTTTTTTGATTTTTAAATTTACTTTTTTTTTTAAGTTAATGAATCTAAAAACTTTTACAGCTTCTTACGATGCACACTGTTTTAATAATTCAGTCTCTTTTTATCTTTGCAGCCTTTTCTCACAGTAGTAAGGGCATCCTGTCCAAATGGGTTAGGTCAGGTTTGAGCTGTGCATAAGCGCGCTTACTCTGTAAGCTGCCCTACACCCGCACCGGGGTAAAGCCGTAAAGCTAAGGGTTCAGGTTTGTAGCGCATTCATTTCAAAGCATAATTGTATTAAAGCAATGTTTGTAATGAGCTAGTCTTATAAGGCAACATCATTTGGATGATGATGATATTTAACAACAACAAAAGTAAAACCTCTCCTTATCACGGTTTTGCCTCGACTGCACAGAACCGTATTCCATAAATATCATAATATATGTATACTGTATAAAGTCGACAAAATCGATATAAACCGTTTTGCTAGGGCTCTGTGAGCCTAGGTGTTTGTAGTATCTCTATGCGTTGACTGGAACTTGCAGTATAATTTTTGATTCTGGGTAGATTTGAGCAGCCACTGACTTATCAAATACTTAGATTGAACGGCTTTTTTCATGGAATGCAGATCCAACTCTTGTCGAGAAGTAATCCTGTTATAATCTTTGTTGCAACTGTTACGATAAACGAAAAAATACGTAGGTCATATTTTATATATACGGGTAAAAATGAATAATAATAATAATAGTAAGGTGCTGGTAGGGATGTTGACCGTACTTCTGGGATTGTCCTGATAGCCGTGGAATACCTCTCCACTCCTCAAGCTTCTCAGGAAGTGTTGCCCCCTTGTCGCTACGTCACTATGTGTTAACGGCCGTTTTCGGGGGCCCATTATTTAATGTGCAAGTCACCCCCTGCCATTTTATCCGTGTATAATATAATATATAACATTGGTCAGGCAGGGGATATAGTTCTTCCATAGTTTAAGTTACCCAATCCACTTTAGCCACCCAAACCCATAGCCCAATATGTTTTGTTTCCACGTACAGCAATAGTCCTGCACCAACCAGGGGTTGTCCTTGGGTGCATTTGCATAGCGCATATAGGGATAATCTACGGTTGGTGCCTCCTCATCATTTAAAATTGTGTAAGGGGCCTCTGTGAGTTGGCTTCAGCTCCTTCCAAAGCCGGACCCCAGGGTCCCGAGAAATGTAAATAATAATAATAACTTTTATTTTCTCACCACAATATACATCAGATTCGACAACGATACATAATTCAGGTAAGTATATTTGTGGGAGACTGGTGCCTAAGCTAGGCTCGTGGCCTGTGTTTCAGGAATCAGGAATAGGTCGGTTCTACGCCTTACGGTTTACCACTAAGGCTCTAGATGTTGTACATGTCACTCACTCTTTAAGTAAATATATTATTATTCCTTTTTTTCCTTTATTTTGTGCTTTGATTGAACGTGTTGGTTTGTTAAACTAATCTGTAAATGTCACCTACATCTGGGGAAGATCGCTGATGTCTGAAATACAGATATTCTATATCTAGTTCAGACACAGATGTTCAATATCGGATCATAGAATTTAAGATTTCCAGTGTGTCAACAAATTATTTAATTGTCTGTATACTTTCTGAAAAATAAATTATTATTATTATTATTAAATAAATCTCGCCGGTAAAAACTACGGAAATGTAGAGTAAATATACTTGTTTTAAGATTTAAATGGGATAAACTAGCCTACAGCCTGCGAACACTTCAATCGAATCAATGGTGATTGATTCTTGAATATTCACAAACATAAGATCAAGCCTACCCAAAATCATTAAATGATAAATTTTGGGAAACGCGGCCAAGTTTGTTGACAAACAGGTCCTATTGGTGGACACCGCTGAGCGGCTGCTGGCCAGATAGTTGAATTATTGACAAGAACAAGCATGCTGTACTGTTTTACCTCGGTATACGCATTTCGAGTACGGCTCTGCCCCCACGGAGGCCCTGAAGTTGAACAACACATAATAATATTTGCTCAAGAATCATAACACAGGCCAGGCCAGTTGGCGTGGTTGGTTAAGACACCACCTATCATGCCACAGGTCGTGGGTTCGTTTCCCATCCAGGACAAACATTTGTCTGCATGAACATGTCTCAGGACAAACCTGAGTCTGGGTGTAATTATCTATATAAGTATGTATTTACAAAAAAAAAAAAAGTAGTATATGTAGTATATCAGTTATCTGGTTTCCATAGTACAAGCTCTGCTTAGTTTGGGATCAGATGACCGTGTGTGAAAATGTCCCAGGATATCATTATTATTATTATTATTATAAAATAAAATAGTTTTCTTAAATATTAAGAATATCAAAAAAGCGGCCGAGTGCGTGTCCGACGTGCACACGAAGGGTTCCGTACCACTGTCCAATATTTACCTAATACTGGGTAGGTATATATTATAACATTTTTGTTGTATGGGGGTCCCCTTGAATTTTTTACTTTATTTTATTTTTATTATTTGTTGTTATAGTGACCATAGTAGTACATATTCTGTGAAAATTTCAAGTGTCTACTTATTACGGTTCAAAAGATACAACCCTGTGACAGACGGGCGGAGCCTTAGTAATTGGGTCCCGTTTGCAGCCTTTGGGTACAGAAACCTAAAAAAGAATAATTATCAAAATTACAAAACATTACCTGACTTCTACAACTACAGTTTATTTATTTGATCTTGCCAAGCAAGTTTCTACTTTGAGGGATACTGCAATATAATTTAGGTAAGTACACGATGTAGTTCAACGGATATATCTAAATATGATGCACTGTGTAATCACTTACTTCCGCGACATCTCACGAACACCTCACACGTTTCCTCTAACTCGCCACCTCACCCAAAACGTTCAGTAACGAGGTTTCCATGTAAGTATCGCCACAAAAGACCTGGTGGTGTCGAGACAAAGGGGGCGACAGCTAACGAGCGCATTGTACTGACAACCCCCCCCCCCCCCCGTAATTCCCCGCGCCCTTCACCCAGAACGAATGTGAAAAATCACAAAGACACCCCATTTTAGCTGACGACTGGATAAGTGAGAAGTGTGTCAAGTGTGGTCAGATGAGGAGATAAATTGAGATGAATAGAAATAGCGCTCTCATTGGAATGTCCTCGGTCGCGTTGCTGTGATTTTTCGTGTCGATATAGGGAGACATGAAATGTGTAGATAAAACAAAAGTTTTTTTGAAAGAAAATATCAGTAAAATGGCCGGCGTCATGATGTCTATATTCATCGATCAATCGAGATGGTGAATAGGTATTAGGTAGCTTAGGTATTGCATTTCTGTTGTAGGTAGTCCACAAGGATGAAAAAAAATTTTTTTTGACTACCTAATTAGTACAATAATTAGCCATTAATACTAAATTAATTTAATTAAATCTCTGTGTCTCTCACAGAATCTCAAACATATTTCATATTTTCCGCTTAAGATAGCATAGAACTTACCTATTAGCAGTTTATGAACCTGCCGGGACGCAGGTCTCCGCTCTGTTAGAAGGAGCGGGCGCAGTGCGGGGTGGTACATATTTCCCACTCATTGAACGGAAAACAAAGCTCACATTATTTTCCCACATAGCAACTATATAACAGCGAAACAGCTTTAACCTTGAAACATTAACGAAGACGGATCGTAGCCGTCTGCAAACTCGCTGAAAACGGCTGAAACTCATAAACGTTTACACAAACAAAGGGTCGGTTACCGCGATAATTTTCTTTTTTACAACCACAGTTGTTGGCCTGTATTTTTTCAACAAAACATTGCGACCTTTTCAAAGTTTAAGCAGAACAATAAAACGTCGGTTTCGCCGTTTCCGCCGCACGTTTTTGGCGCACGCTGTTTAAAAAAAAGAATAATGTGTTTCACGTCTGATCTTCTGTTGTTCTGTCAGTCTCACTGACGCCTTCAAATAGAGAAGTTGTGTTTTGTCCGGTGCTTGTCAAACAAGCATTTGTGCTGTGAGAAAACAACGGACGACTTATAAGTCGTCTGTTGTTTTCTTTGCGAACATCAACTTTCTTTTTTTGTCACAAGTCATTATTCATTTTGCGCGACAAATGTAAAACACATTGGGCAAGATTTTGGCACAAAATTGGAAGTTCATAATTCCAAAAAATATCAGGAATGTACACAGCGAAGTAACTCTTGTGCCTACCAGCGCCGACGACGAGTAGTTACGTCGAAACATACGTAGGTACTCGTGAGTAACGCAACAATAAAACGACTTACACACAAACATTACATTTTTAGTTTTCTTTAAAGAAACGCTGTATCAAAAAGACTGAGCACACAACAGCTGCTCGCTGCGGATATTACTACAACAAAACTACACATTCTCTTTGGAAGTCTTAGCACAACTTTGGGCTACACTGTATATCAAAGACTGATGCTTGCTCCTTTGAAACCGACTGAAGCGAACAAACTTGTGTTGAGAATTAAGGATTTTAACTCACAGATTCAATTGCAAATGAAAGCTTTGTAGCTTTTCCTAAATTGGTCTTTGTTATTAAGTTCAACTAGGATATAGATTTAAAAAAAATATATAAACAAGCTTTTTCTTGACACAAACTAGTTTTTAATCAAATGCAGTAAACTTTTCAATATTTTGTAGTCCAAAAGAATCTCTTGGTTCCAAGATTTAAGAACGAATTCTAAACCTAAAAAAAAAAAACAATGTAGTATAGTAAGTTCCACGGAAAGGTTCTCTTCTCATACAAAGAAAGAACATGCTGGTAGTTTCAGACATCGTCGGTTTCTCTCGGATGTTTTCGTACACTTTAGGACCACAGAAAAGGTTATAAATCCAAGATTACCAGCAGTTCCCTTCCTTAATTCCTAGATCAGCTTGCAAAAGTCAAAGCTAAAACTACCATAAAATGTTATCCGTACCCCTTTGTTAGTTTGCACCGCGGTTACATGGCGTAACTTTCCCAATTTAAAACCCCAGTGCAAACAGGACTTTACGACTATTTACTTAGAGTTTGGTTTGCCGTATCTGTTTACAGAGAAAGGGCTAGTTTGCGAATAAGTTATGTACTGTACATATGACCCAATAATATTGTTTTTAATAAAGGAAGCTGGTGGATGTTGGTATAGTTGAGCCCTGAGGCTGCTCACTGTGTTGTGGTGGAGCTGACGTCACCACGATATCGAAGCCATTACATAATACAAGTTAAAATAATATCTTAATATCTGCTTACGTATTAATATTACTAAACTATCAATAATTATGAAGATACAAAAGACCTCCCCTTAGCCGAGGATCACATATTACAATCAAAGTTTCCATGGACATAAGAAGAAACACTCAAAAACATACATTTCCATTTAATCAATTCCCTTAGTTTGATAGTATAATAAAAACAGATTAAATCGTAACATTCCCTTTCTGCAGAAACAATCAAAAAGTTTTCAAAAATCAATTTAGTTTTAATTTAAATAGACACACGACGCACGTGTGTTCTGTTGGTGTCGATCACGCAACATGCCGTGCCTCCCGACACTGTACATCGCCATCACTGACACAGAACAAATAGTACAGAAGGCTCCACACAACGAGCGCACACGCGTCTACGTACAGCGAGCTGTGCATTCTGACAGGCCGCGTCCTGATCGCTGAACTCTTTTATATGAATTAATATGACATACTCGCGCGAGCAATCAAGTGGCATTGTACGTCATAATTGATACAAACGATCGCGTTCATCGCGTACCTACTCGAGTGACGATCGCTTTTGGTTAAGACTCGGGGGCATTCGGTTCACGCGAATATCTGTGCACGCGCCGGTTTTCGCTGGTTGTTTGGAGCCAGCCTTCTGTACCTATCTATTCTGTGTCTGAGCTATCCGTGTAACGACTATATTATTGCGAGTATTAGCAAATGGGGGTAATAGGGGACATCACACTAGCTGACCTTGTGTTGATGGGGGAACAACACGATATTTGATGGGGGAGGCGGTGACATCGCCGGTCTAGTGGTGTTATTGCCACTAAGAATGCAGTGAGATTTGTGAGAGTGTTTAGAGTTGAATAGATTTGTTTTTAGTTTTTAACTGTAAAGTAACTAGATATGTGAATTATTCAAGAATGGGTTACCTCTGCATTTTGAAAACACATGTTTGCCTGGTGGTCTAATGTTATAAATTTATTAAATTGTGAGATTTATTTAACCGTTCCTTATTCCTTTTCGGACTGGAATGTCAGCAATGGACTTTTAAACTGTCATGATGCTCAACCTTCTTTAAAAAGTAACGGTGCAGTCAGCTCTCCCACTGGCCCTATTGACTAGCGACCTTTTAACCACAGTATAAAGTTATTTCGTATAAGAAGGTACCGAGCTAAGTTGTGTCACCTCCGAAGAAAAACAGTGTCCTTGAGACATCTTCAATGAGCAAAATATATGGTTTATTCTCCAAGATACAAGGCCAAACGAATAACGAACAATTTATTATAATTAGGTATTTATTATTTTTATCTCCTCGTGTAGTAACAAAATAACAATAAATTGTTGACAAAACCTTTACGGTTTTCTCAGAAATACCTATCCCTTGAAACTTTCACAGAAGTTAATTAGATTACTTTACTCACTTTGTACCTCATAGTGCTTCACTAAATAAATAATTAAGATACACAAAGAATGACTAAACAGACGCATGTAAAATGAATTTAAATAAATAATATTTAAGCAGAATTACAGACACAATACTTACTTACTTATCTAAATGCTAATTATATTTTACATCCACCAATCTTTTTGCTACATTGTATTTTCATGACAGCTATGTGCCTATGGGCCCCGTAAAATAATGGATATTCAAAAGCTGATTACATACAGTCGTAACAACCTACGGACTCTAGCGTACCTTATAATAATCTCTTCACCACCAGCAACAGCCACCATTTGCAAACTCAATCAAAGACTGTTTATCACAGAATCCAGTTCAATTATAACAATAAAACGAATTACGGAATATGAATTAATGTTGATACAATTCAGCTTACGAGTTTACACCCCCCTTCGACCCCGCGTCAGCCCCTGTCACCCCCTTCTCGTACCAACTTAATTAGTGAAAACTTTATGTTTTTAATAGGTTCCCGGGGTTCCATTATGATGTTAATAGAATGGGTTGAATCTTCCAACTTTTAATTACTGATTGCTTTATGCCCGTGATCCCGTGATCATGTTGCCGTGCTTCTTGTTTTATATTTGTTTCACAAATTGTTTGATTGATGTTTTGTTTATTTGTGCTACATTGAAAATGCTGGGCTGGATGTTTTGCATTTTAGGGAAACTATGATGGTTAAAGAGTCCTTCCTCTTCCTCAGGACAATCAAAAAAGGGCTTAATTACGAAGTGATGATTTGCTAAGAATTTTGAAGAGCACGCCTTCTATGCAATCATATCGCCAGATAAAAGATGATTAGCAGTAGCAAGTTACTGAAATAGAGAGCCTTCACCGCTTTACAACAATTTGTGGAAACCTCTATTCTCTGTATGGTATATTATTACAAAACGCAGTAGAGCTTTTTAAAGTAAACTGCCTGCGACAACAGAATCAGGACAAAAATAGCAATTCGGAACTTTGTAAGTCGATGAAAACCTCCTTCACCCCGACCAACCCAAAAATATTTACACACAATAGGTTTTAAAACAATATCCCCTCGCTGTACGCTAACACCACTCACATCCCTGCTCATCCTACTCGGGAAATGGGGCGTGATGATTTAATTAAGCTTCGCGGAGGATTTACGAACCATAATCCATTGAAACACATCAGTCCCGACATGCGACGCCGGACGAAGGGTTCCGTAAAATAACATCTACCGCCGCAGTCATAAACGTCGATTAAATATTTTAATAATCCAACCATAATAATAATTTAATTATGTCAATAAAATATTTAAAAAATCCATGTTAATTAGCATTTTTATAAACGTCAAATAATTCAGACAAATAGGTCTAGACAAATGGCATTCGCTTCGGAGTGATTCTATTTCTACAATCGCTATCGACGCATATCTACAGAATTAGTCATCGTTGGACGCTGTCAATTCATTGACCTCGAGAACCACAATGATCACGTGACATTTCAATAGCTTATTAATTTGTCTCATTTTTTTTTTTTTTTTTGTAAGCAGGAGTCAAGGGTTTACGCTGAAAACCAGCGCATAGCAACCCGCTAGGGGACCTAAGCATAATGCTGACGTTTAAACCTTTTACTTCCGGTATTATAGTTTTGTGTAAGTACCGCTAATACTGCTAGCTTTAATACTGGAAACAATAAACATTTATTCTATTCTGTTATATTCTAACACAATAAAAAAAAAAATATATATATTTATATTTTTTTTTTTTACTTTTTTACTAGCGTCATCGCTCATCGAATGTTACTCTGTCTAGGCTTGAAGATCTTCTAGAAGCCCACCACAGCAAAATAATACGGTTTCTCAAACTAATTTTGAAAGTTCCATAATCCGTACTATCCGTTCCAACATCATGCTATCATATGTCTCATCAACGTCGAATTGATTCATATAGCCAGCCTGTGACGTTGGGAGCGATGCAGACTTGGTGTATGATGAGTCTTCGAGAGGAAGTGGCCTGTAAATCTGTAATTCAGCACGCGGAGCAGTGCGGGTTGGTAGATGTCACATGTCTTTGAATTTTCGGTTCTAGGACATGCGGCGTTTTCTCGTAATGTTTTCCTTCACGGTTTTGAGAGGCGCTTTACTTTGTGTAAATAATTTCATCACCACTATGATTACTGATTTATTGCATGGGTTAATTTTATCTGTAACTGAACAATTAATGAATTCACAAAGTTAATTAGTTTCAAGTTGCGGTAATATTGTTCTAGTGGAGTAGTAAATTAATTTTAATTAATTAATAACGCTACGATTTATATGCACAGAGCAGGCCCTAAGCTAACTAGCTTTAAGCTTCGCCCAGTGGACGTTTTTCGGCAGAAATGATACGGCCTAAATTTTGGTCGTCGTTTTTTTATTTTCTATTTAGAAGAAGTTATGTAGGTAGGTGTTGCTATTTTTATCTTAATATGTATCTATAGGTACATATTATAAATTAAATTCACTTTTCGTGTCTGTCTGTGTGACTGCGGTGTTCTTCTAAACTACGCAACGGATTTCGATGCGATTTTCACTATCATTTAGAAAATTTATTCCGAAATTGTACATTACATATTAACAATTAACAAATTACATACCTATAATGAAGAATTCTCAGTTTTGTCAAGTCGTAAAATCCGTGCGAAGAGGGGCGGACGCTAGCTCAAAAAGAATTTAAAGTTAATTACTATTGATTAACATAAACATACTTCATTATTAAGTCGTGAGATCTGATATCAGATTTAGAAGCTTTCTAGATCCCATGGTCAGTTTCTTACGTAATTTACAAGAACCTACAAGTGAGTGACGTCATATCCGGCGAAGGGAACCCTGTCTTTATCAGCCGCTGACCTCTCTATTGCGAAGGTCAACAAGGAAAGAGATCACATTATCGTGAAAGATGGGACATACGCGGCCTGATAAAGGACTTATCTGTCTAAGGGAAAGTCGAGAATAGTACGTATTTTACAATTGGGCACTTTTTTATCCGAATAGCATAAGGAAAAGCAAGACACGCAATTATATGATAGAAAAATAAAGGGATGCTAAGTTACATGGCACATACCATACCATTTAGATCCACTGGAGAATCTGAAGTAGAGAGCATACAAGAATTAAACCAACAGCGAATATCCTGTAACTAAGGGTTACTGCGAAACAGACGAATGTTTTGCAATTTTTCTATTAAAAACGCTACACCTAAACCTCCAACCTGGCTGCACATAAACTTTTCAGCAGCTCAGCTTGGCGCAGCATGACGTCACAAACACATTATTTAAGCATGAAAGCCTTCAAACAAGATTTTGTTAGGTTTTTATTTCGCTGAAACTACTTAAAGTGTGTTTTCTCGGAGCTGCCGTAACGGAAACTTGTTTACTGCCGGTTGATTTTGTAATCTAGGTAAGCTCAGGCGGAGCTAGCTCTCCCGCGTGGGCCGGCTGCCCAGCGCTGGGATTACGGCAAAGTAGCCGGGATATAGTGTGGCACAAACTTAATTCTGTCCGTGGTCAAGCGTTGAATTCTAGTTGAGCTTGTGTTTACTTTGCCCCGCATACGGAGCAAGCAAATAAAAATATATAGCGCACGAGGATACGTACTAACTGTCTGGTTTACGACGGCCACGAGGTACAACTCGAGGAGGTCGAGATGTACGGGGGGCTTATAGCCACTTCTTATACATCAGGTCGTGAGCATGTACCAGTGTGACTTGATATCAAGCAGACCATATTTAAAATATATAATTTATATGCATTCGGGTGAGAATTTTCATGAAGATTGAAGAACTGACGCCAGGAGTAAATGCATCCTTTGGGACAGCAGAGACACCGAGAGAATTCATGACTGAAAGATGTTTAAAATTGAACAGATGTATCTTGCTTTACCTGAAATAAGCAGAGGAGTAAATAACAAGCGTTTACTTGAGAATGCTTACAGTTTGTGAATTGAGAAGGAAGGCACTTCAGTCTGATAGGAAATTCAAGTGGATTGCAAGCGTTGTTATAATACAATACTTTTGTTTTAAAAATAAATATCTCACATGTATTTGTTTTTGTAGTTAGCTTGCACATTCAGCTGTACGGTAATTGATCATTAACTGTATAAGATAATGAGCGCCAGCGACTGGCCGCGCTGTAACGACGCATTGATTAACCGCCGCTCGTCACACTGACATTTAATTAAAGTTTATCTGCTACAACGTTACACACGCTGACAATGTAACCAAACAGAGAGAGAATTAATAAAATATATTTAAAAAATATATATATGGTTTCATCCATCCCATCATTATTTTTAAAGTTTTCTTAAAGCCACAATGATATCATTATTTGATTCACAAAATGAGACAATTTTTTTTTGGCATCAACAGTCATATACTTACAAACAATATTTATTATTCTTAAGAGAATTAGTTCTTTACACTAATGTAAAGAACTAATTCTCTTAAGAATAATATTGTTTTAATTAGTGTCTATACCTATGGTGCCGATAATGTGATATAGTGGTAAAAATAATTACAATAAACTCCTAACAAGGAAGAACGCGCAAGAAATACATATTAATTTTTGTATTAGAACTAATGTTTACAAAGTAAAGTGAAGGTAGACAAAGTAAAAAATGAGAGTTTAAGTGATAGGTATATCTACTTTTAAGTTTTTGTTTAAGGCTATTAAGAAATTCTCTATTGTAATTATTAGTGGAACGGTATTATTTTCTCATATGTACGAAAGTACCAACGAAGTATCCCAACGGTCGGTGCCCTACCAACAATACAGGAACTCATTTCAAAGCCATAACAGCGCGTACTTCCCGACTTCATCAAACAGACAGCAACAACACACAATAACTTGTTCCTCAAGCCGTCATACGGCGACCGACAATTTAATGCCGACCGACTAATTATCCCGTGACTCATTTGCCGAGCAATCACGTCGAGTCCCTGGCAGTTGAGACCACACACACAGAGTAGATAGGTACAGAAGGCCATAGACCATACAACAAGCGAATGTAGGCGCACACGCACAGAGGCGAAAACGTCGGAAATCTAAGCCGAACGCCAATGCGCTTGTACTTGCACTTGCTGTTCGTGAAATATTTTTATGTGTGCTTGCTTCCGCTCGTTGTATGGAGCTGGCCTTCTGTACCTATTTATTCCGTGATACTGATGTCGCCGACTAGTTCCTCTGTGGCGCAACATGCTCAACTGAGCGGGTCAGGTGTTATTGTAGAGTATTTGTGCTCCACAGTGGAGCCTCCACTGCTTCGACTGACGACATTACTTCGGAAACTGTTGGGTAAGACGATCCTATCATTTGTGCGGCAATATGGCAGGCAATGAGGGAGTTGAAGTTTTGGGTAAAATCGTTTCATTTTGTCCATAATATTATATGTTTAACCAGAAACGTTTTACAAAATCCGAAAGTGTTCGTTGTTTAATGTGCACATTAATATTAAAGTATTACGTAAGTATTCTCTGTTTGCTAAATTATGGTTTAAACAACTCGCACAAAATGATAAGTCCTTCTTCCATTTGCTTTATTCACAAGGCACGTAAGTAGTCACTCTTGTCAACCTGCCCCGAAGTTACGACAGTTCTCGCAAAACTCCAGACGGCCATTAGATCGTGCGTCATTCTTGATTACAGCTTGACTTCGCACGAGGAAGCTCTTCATTCATAAATATTTGAGTGAGCGAGACAAAAGGTCAGCGGCACCAGAAATGTATTGGCACACAGCCCTTTGATCTATGGCGATGTACCGCCGTGTTTGTGCTCAAATATTTATGATATTTCTCGAGGCTTCAGAAAGGTCCAGAATGGATGTGTTTGTCCACTTTGCAAGATGAGCTTGATTGAAATATTGTTGCTAGTTTGTTATCGCTGCGTAAGAGACCGAGAGATATTATCGTAACTATGCTTTCGGTGCAAAACTACCGACGTACCACGTACTACCTACGTAGATATTGTGTATATTTATGTGTATTTCACACGGTCGTTGGACAGAAACTTACCTCGTCACTCACGCAAAATACTTTGCCGTACATAAGCAATGAATTCCAGTTTATTATAGAACAGTAAAACCTTGCCTACAGTCTGGTAAAAGCTAGAGTAGGTTTCTCATTAAATTGGCAGCTACTTAAGGTTTACATAAAAACATCGTACAAAAATATCAATAACAATATCAATCAATACTTTTGGTACGAAAATATTTTGATAGTTTTTTTTTTTTTAACTACGTATTTATTTTGCTAACGCACTCAGCGCGAGTTTGTTATTCATCTCTCGGATCACTAATTCATCAGTAGATATGCTAAATTTCAGGCCGTTGTAATAAGGGACCTTAACGTAGCAGCGGACGGCGCTCATAAATAATTTAATCAACACTTTGAAACAGTTTCATAAAATAAAGCTTTCTTCATCGCACTTCTTTAGTATTAACGAGTTAGCTCGATAATCGAATAGCGAAATTCGTAGCAGAGATTTATTCAGGTTTTGTAATGCTATTTGTTGTAATCTATAATTAAAAAATATATATATATGCAGAATTACAATTTAAATAACCCATGTAAAATTTCTACATTTATATCAGTAATTTTTATGCTGTGCATAATAAAAAGTATTCTATCTATCTATAAGTCCACTAGTTGGTAGTATAATATATCCTAGACGAATACCACGACTACGCCCTACTACTTGCATGCCTTTTATCAAATAGTTTCTATAAAATTAGTCAAAACACCGTGCAACTTTGTATTCCTTAATACTTGTAACCAGAACACAGTGTAGGCTTCACACACCACCAGACATTTGTATGTCTGGTGGTGTGCGACGCCCATACGAAGGTATATTATAACCTCACATCATTATAACCCCGCATTATTGATGCCACAAATGAGATGTCGCAATAGAACGTGAAACACGACTGTATCTCTGTAATTTAGGCTCAGAGGCCCAGTAAGTAATCAGGGAGCAGAATATAGCATGTACCTTCTCATCAGTATTCTCGGGCGGCATCTATCAACAAGCGGCAACAACACCAACGTCACGAAGTTCCTGGTGGCAAGTTGCTCCACTCACGCCGCGTTATTACTTACCGAAGTAGTTATAATGTTTCCTCTACAATAAGCCCGCAACAGTGTCTCCTAGGGTTGGCACGGTAGACTAAATAGATGACACAATTCACCTTTTTAAAGAGAATTTTTTTAAAGTTTCTTTGCTGAAAAAGTGAGCAAGGACTCCTTGTAAGGTAACGGTGGAAAGTGAAACTAATTTTATTGTAATTCTGTATTTTTGTTGGGATGGACCATCCATAGAAATATTATTTCTGAAAAAGGCTTGTTGTTTGTGTTTATGTTAATCATGAATTGGCACATATTTTTGTATAAGGTTTGTATATCTAAAGCAGATCAGGGATTTAAACTACAACAAAGGTATTTCTGATAGCACAAGTCCTGCTCCATAGTATAGATAAATTAAACTGTTTGCTAATTTAATTACATAAATTATTATAACAATAATAATATTTTTTCTAATAATTTTTATGCCAATAATTCTACATTCTGAGAGTGCCTCAGCTCACAGGATATTGATTAATTATTTGTCAAAATGTAAGGAAAAGTCGTCTACGGTTGCAATATTTGTAAATATGTGAGCACCATGTATCTTTCAACATAATTGATTTATGTCATTGCTTAATTTTGAATAATTTGTGCCGTTTGTAGTTGTATTGTGTTTGTACCTTTGTTGTTTGTACTACAACAGGTACAAACTTCACATAATTATAATTAATGGATGCAATATACTGTAAGATATTTTAAAAGATTAACTATGGAGTTTCTTGCCCATTTTTCTCTATACAAAAGTACCTTTTGGAAGAGGCACCTAGAATCAATTTTAGTTTCATGAAAATGTGTACGTTCAAAAGTGCCTTTTAATGGCCTACACTCGCCTCCCATACCAATTAACACTGTTATTTAAAAATACTGTTAATACTACTTATTTTTAAAAGAATAACCGTGGAGTTTCTTGCCGGCCATTTCTCCATAGGAAACGACCAACTGGAACAGTGCGCTTAGCTTCTGGCGTTCCATAAGTGCCGAGTGGCGTTTCATAAGTGCCGAGTGGCGTTTCATAAATGCCGAGTGGCGTTTCATAAGTGCCGAGTGGCGTTTCATTAAATGAGTAAAAGTGTGTGTGTGTTGCATAAGGTTTATGTGATGTAAAATATTTGATTTAACTTTTTTCTACTTGAAATAAATAATTTACTTTTAGACATTGTATTTCGATTGCCACCACAGCTGACAATCGACTATTTTATCATCGCGGACCGAAAGACCAAACTTTCAGTTAATTAATTTCCAAACGGTGGCAACCCTGTACACATAACATATTCAATTAGGGCCCGCGGAGTGATGCATTGCGCACCGCCCCTATTTGTTGAGGCTCAAACGTACTTGGTAATTACTCGTCATCGCGACTTGTTCCCAAGTTTCTTCGTAATGATCATACGAGTGTATGAGTGTCGTTTGTCTTTTGTTTTGTGTTAATTTTATATACGATGGCCCGGAGATGAGCTCGTATGTAATTACGGAGATTAATTTTAAAGTGGATTTTTAAATTAATTCGGATTTTACAGGTCTGCACCGTACATATTTATAATGACGTTTTATTTAAATCTAATGTTAAATCATAAATTATTTTATTTCTGTAAGTAGGTTTGTACAAACACTTTACACGTCAATCAAGTTTTTATAACTAGATGAGGTCGGCATTTCCTATCTGACTACTCTGAGAAGAGAGGCCGAAACAAAGTCTCACACACACACACACACACACACACACACACACCTTACACACACACACAAGCACTTTTAAAGTCCAGACATAATCTTGTTTGGAAAAGCATGTGCAAAACACTACAAAGTGAAAAATAACTTTAATTTCGGTAGTCGGTGTCTTTGGTTTTGTATTTTCGTTTTTTGCCACCGACTTCCGAAATTAAAGTTATTTTTCACTTTATAGTGTTTTGTTTTGGAAGTCGGTTTTATTTTTTGCTAAAAAGTTTTTATTTTTCACTTTTTAGTTGTGGAACCTACCCCACACAAATTCGAATACATAATTGAGCACAATCATTGTAGATATAGCCAAATAACAGTGATAGGAAGATATTAAAACATCATCACACCATCCACATAAAATAAGTGGGAAATATACGCATTATTGAAGCTAACTCAAAAACTCCCCAAACAAAGTTAATAAAATTTATATGGGACCACCTCGGATGTATACCCGTTCAAACAAAAAAAGAATTTTTCAAATCGGTCCATCCGTCTTTGAGTAATCGCGTAACAAACATACAAAAAAAAATACAGACGAATTGAGAACCTCCTCCTTTTGGAAGTCGGTTAAAAAGAGTGATGAATATACATGTTGGTGGATGGAGAGGAAGAGAAAGGCCGAAGAAAAGATGGATGGATTGTGTGAGGAATGATATGAAAGAGAAGGGAGTGAATGAAGCGTGACGGTTGACAGGGGAGAATGGAAGAAGAAAACGTGTTGCGCCGACCACAAGTAACATGGGATAAGGGCAGGAAGATGATGACATAATCTTGGTCATGTGAAGACCATGTAGATTGGTAACTGAAATGGTATTCTGAGGAAAGAACCACACAGATTGCGTAGACCTATGCAGTCAGTGCACGCATTTGTCAGTAATCGTTCAGCTCAACTCAGAACTTAAGGAGCTCAATAATTCACCGAACATTACCAAATAAAGGACATTTATTGGGTAGGCCACATGAATTACTAAAACTGCAAGACCATGATTCAAACTGAGAAAAAATGAACCACATAGTCTTCACATTCACAACAGGTAATTAAAATAATATAATACTTTACAAAGTAAATATTCTTGTCACTATATAAAAACCCGGAGACAATCTTGGTCAGATCATTTGAGGACTATGTAGACTGGTGTCTGAAGAAACAGTTTTTTGATTAAATAACCACACAGATTTGAGTGGACTTGTCAAGTCAGTGAATGCATTTGTGTAATTTGCATTAATTTTAATGCATTTCATTTCAGTAATCGTGCAGCTTAAATCAGAACTTAAGGAGCCCAACGATTCTAGAATAAAGACATGTGCATATTATATTTGCCTTAAAATGCTATCTTCGAACTTCTTAGTGTACAGTCACGAGTACAAATATGTGTGCACAAAACAAAATTCAAAATCGTTTTTCTCGTGTAATAACGATTGCAACTTTGAGATAAGACCTATTTCATAAATGTATGGGTTCCAAAATGTTAAGTTTGTAACAACATGAAATAATAATCAAAACTGTAGGAGAAAATCAATTTTAAATGTTTCTCAGTGTATACATATTAGTTAAGTATATACATTAGTACCTACTACATAATAAATTAACAAAGTACAATAACGAAGATATAGCAAAAATAAAAAGAAAACGCTGCTGAAATATCGCGATAAAATAACAATATTTGAGTTTTTAACTATTCTATTAACTACAAAGCAATATATTCTATTTACTCGCAGTAATATAAGTAATTAATGTGGAGTGTTTGCCTCAGCCCTCGCGGCCTCCGGGAGTTTGTAAATATATTCAACACACAATTCCCATTAGACAGCGCGAATTCAGTTACGATAACCTGAACTTGTGGGGTTCATGTCACACGTGCAGTAGGTGAGACGTATACACAGGAATGTCACACGTGCAGTAGGTGCGACGTATACACAGGAATGTCACACGTGCAGTAGGTGCGACGTATACACAGGAATGTCACACGTGCAGTAGGTGCGACGTATACACAGGAATGTCACACGTGCAGTAGGTGCGACGTGTACACAGGAATGTCACACGTGCAGTAGGTGCGACGTATACACAGGAATGTCACACGTGCAGTAGGTGCGACGTATACACAGGAATGTCACACGTGCAGTAGGTGCGACGTATACACAGGAATGTCACACGGCAGTAGGTGCGACGTATACACAGGAATGTCACACGTGCAGTAGGTGCGACGTATACACAGGAATGTCACACGTGCAGTAGGTGCGACGTATACACAGGAATGTCACACGTGCAGTAGGTGCGACGTATACACAGGAATGTCACACGTGCAGTAGGTGCGACGTATACACAGGAATGTCACACGTGCAGTAGGTGCGACGTATACACAGGAATGTCACACGGCAGTAGGTGCGACGTATACACAGGAATGTCACACGGCAGTAGATGCGACGTATACACAGGAATGTCACACGTGCAGTAGGGGCGACGTATACACAGGAATGTCACACGTGCAGTAGGTGCGACGTATACACAGGAATGTCACACGTGCAGTAGGTGCGAAGTATACACAGGAATGTCACACGTGCAGTAGGTGCGACGTATACACAGGAATGTCACACGTGCAGTAGGTGTGACGTAGACACAGGAATGTCACACGTGCAGTAGGTGCGACGTAGACACAGGAATGTCACACGTGCAGTAGGTGCGACGTCGACACAGGAATGTCACACGTGCAGTAGGTGTGACGTAGACACAGGAATGTCACACGTGCAGTAGGTGCGACGTATACACAGGAATGTCACACGTGCAGTAGGCGCGATGTATACACAGGAATGTCACACGTGCAGTAGGGGCGACGTATACACAGGAATGTCACACGTGCAGTAGGTGCGACGTATACACAGGAATGTCACACGTGCAGTAGGTGTGACGTAGACACAGGAATGTCACACGTGCAGTAGGTGTGACGTAGACACAGGAATGTCACACGTGCAGTAGGTGCGACGTAGACACAGGAATGTCACACGTGCAGTAGGCGCGACGTAGACACAGGAATGTCACACGTGCAGTAGGTGCGACGTATACACAGGAATGTCACACGTGCAGTAGGCGCGACGTAGACACAGGAATGTCACACGTGCAGTAGGTGCGACGTATACACAGGAATGGCACACGTGCAGTAGGTGCGACGTATACACAGGAATGTCACACGTGCAGTAGGCGCGACGTAGACACAGGAATGTCACACGTGCAGTAGGTGCGACGTATACACAGGAATGTCATACGTGCAGTAGGCGCGACGTATACACAGGAATGTCACACGTGCAGTAGGTGCGACGTATACACAGGAATCTTATTTCTGTGTTATCTTTAGCTTGTATGATATCCAGCTCTGGACAAAGCTTCAAAATGTTATAATGAACGCTTTTTACTACATATTTTTGGGCCAGTAAGTCTAGTTTAGTGCCGTTTAATTCAAAGCCGTTACCTATTCCAAATACTTTCTCCCTCAAATTTTGTTGCTTCGATCTGGCTTACCTGAATTATTTACTTATAAGTTAAATTTATAGTCGGCTGCGTAAACTTTTAACAGAAGGAGCTGATGAGTTCCACTGTACACGTAATCTACTTTAAAAAAATATTAGTTTCATAAACCCTCACTCATCTACATTCTACATGGGAAGAAAAATAATACAAGTAGTATATTATTGGGCATTCTATACCACTATCGGCAAGTAGCTCGGCGAGTGCGCCTCGCTGCCGACAGTGGTATAGAATGCCCAATAATCGACACTCGACTCGACTCTCCACTAGACCAATAAACTCGAACGAGACAGTTTGTTGCACCGTGTACTTGATTAGGAACGATTTACTCAACCAACGACTAGTAACTTCCATATTATGGCGGGTCAGTATGAACAATCAACTATCAACTCGACTGTAGTGTATACTGTACACGACCAATGATCATGCGAGCTCGCTATCGCTCTGAAAGGTGGTACAGAATGCTCAATAATGAACAATCGACTCGATCACTGACCAGTAACGCAAAAGAGGTTGTGGTAAGTTTATAAATGATAACGTTCTAAATACATTCACTCATTTTCAATTGGTTCATTTCCGACAGTAATCATGAAATTTGTAAAACAACCGCAATCGCTGCATGTTAATACAGTCTGCGATGATATTTGTAAGACAAGTTTTCGTCACGGAGAATTATTGCCTAACTCAGTACGGTGTATTATTTGCGGTCCGTCCAATTGTGGAAAAACTAATTTATTAATTGGTCTTCTAATACACGAAAACGGATTAAGATTTGAAAATGTTTATGTTTATTCAAAAACTCTGCACCAACCTAAGTACATTTTTTTAGAAAGTGTTTTGCAACGGGTGCCTGGTGTTTCCCTCCAGAAATATCAGGGAAATGAGGAAGTACTACGCGTTCAGGACGCAAAACCCAACTCCGTGATTATTTTTGATGATGTTGCTTGTGAAAATCAGAGTAACATGCGTGATTATTTTGCGATGGGAAGACACAAGTGCATTGATTGTTTCTATCTAAACCAAACGTATAGTAAAATCCCTAAGCAGTTAGTAAGAGACAATGCGAACTTAATCATACTTTTTAAACAAGATGAAATAAATTTACGGCATATTTATGAAGAACATGTCAACACTGATATGTCATGGATTGAATTTCGTGAAATGTGTTCGAAAATATGGAGTGAGCCTTTCAATTATGTAGTAATTAATAAGGATTGCTCCAAAAATAAAGGATGTTACAGAAATAAATTTGACACTTTTGTTGTCTTTGATTAAAAATACTAATATTTAAGACCGGTACCCTCGCGATAATATTATTCTTCAGGCAACGCTTAATCAGTCACGAACTTTTTTTTGTTATTATGGAGAAATCACTGAAAAGACAAATAGTTGAAGCTGCAGAAGCTGTTAAAAAGAAAGTGCGAAAGATGAGAGATGTTGAGAATAACAATCAGCAAGTGCTGGAATCAGTGTTCAAGCCGGTAACAGAACCACTCAACCAAATTGCTAATGTCAGTAAGCAGGCTTCTCTCCTGCATAATATAGAAAATGAAGAAACCGATGTTCCGTTTATCGATAAAACTCTGCAAAAAGAAGTCCCTATTAGTTCAGAAAGCAATGATAACAACGACAATGAAGACGAATATGAATCTGATATCGAAAGTGATTCTTCATATAAATCATTAACTGAAAACAACCAGAGATGTGATATGTCATCCTGGTCAGTGTCCTCAGAAGCATTGAAAGATATTCCGTTTGGTGTCCGAGTAGAGAGCGGCAAATTGATGTTAGGTTCTGCGCGTATAACGATCAGCGACGAGTATATCATCGTGGCTGGACGCAAATACCGAAATACGCCTGGTTTAAAACAATTGCTGCTGAAAAAGAACGTAGATTTAAGCAGGGTTACCGAAAGTGATATGAAACATTATAAGTCGATGTTACTTGATACAAATGCACATCGACGAGACTATGAACCTAGTAAACCAATAAAAAGTAATAAAGGACAAAAATATTTGCAAATTATAAAGCCTCTGTTCCAACTACGAAGTACAATTCAGGAGCACCAATCGAAGGGAAAAGGACTACTACCTTTAACAAAAACGTGGAAGAAAAACGTAGATTTTGTATATTGGGACGATCCCAATGAACTGGTGGATAGATTAAAATTATTGATTGCATCTCGAGATGCTGGTAACACAGGATTAGATAATGAAATTATATCTATCATTGAAGAATTGCGTGAAAGTAAAGTTATAAATTAATAAATATTTTAAAATGTGTTTATTTTATTATTAGCCTCTCGATACAATACACCTTAAACATGAACGTAGACAAATTCGGACACTACATTCACAAAAGAATGCGTTTTGCTGAGTTATTTGAGTTTAATGAGAATGCTTTGTTAAAATTAGAAAACGGAGATTTTGATTTAAAAACTTCAAGACTGAGAGGAATTAGATCTCCAGTAGAAGCAGACGATGCTGTGAACAAGGATTATGTAGATCGTTTGAATGCTAACACATTAAAAGAATTAAATAATTTGACTGTGGACAAGGATTATGTAGATCGTTTGAATGCTAATATGTTAAAAGAATTTAATAATATGATTGGATCATTGCGTTCTCAAATCATAAAAGACACAAAGGGTACAGTACAGGCTACTTTAAAAGCAAAGATACCTGAGGTTTTAACTCATTTGCAAGATAAGTTTTATACTAAAGCAGAGGTAGATAAATTACTTCAAAATAAATCTCCATAATGGCAAAACAGCAAATTGTTAATGAACTACACAAAGCAGCAAGAATAAATTTCCTTCGTCGTTCCGTCATTCTAAAAGGGGTCGATGACTTGTGGCAAGCTGATCTAATGGACATGCAAAACCTGAGAAAATATAATAAAGGTCATAATTACATTCTAGTGGTGATTGACTGCTTGTCAAAGTACGCTTGGGCAGAGTCATTAAAATCAAAAAATAAACTTGATGTTACTCATGCATTTAAACGAATACTGATTAACAGCAATCGCAAACCTGTTAATTTACAAACTGATAAGGGAACAGAATTTTATAACAACTCATTTCAAACGCTTATGAAGACGTATAATATTAACCATTACTCCACGTTTTCTACCAAAAAAGCTTCGATCGTGGAGCGACTGATTAAAACACTTAAAAATAAATTATATAAATATTTTAGTCTGAATGGAAACTATAAATGGTTAGGTATACCATTAGAAGTTACGTTAAAGACTTATAACAACACAAAACATCGTACTATTAAATTTAAGCCAATTGAAGTTAATAAATCTAGTGAGTCAGTTATAAAAGAAAATATTAAAAAAACCTTAAATCATGTAACCATTCGTAGAAAACCTAAGTTCAAAGTAGGTGACTTTGTTCGTATCAGTAAATACAAACACAATTTTGAGAAAGGTTACACACCTAATTGGTCAACTGAAATATTTACTATAAAAAAAATAAATTATACCATACCAGTAACATATCATATACAAGATCAGCGAAAGCAAGCCATATTGGGAACTTTTTACGAGCAAGAACTTCAAAAATCTTACTATCCGGGTATTTATTTGGTAGAAAAGGTTTTAAAAAGGAAAGGAACAAAAATGTTTGTGAAATGGTTGGGTCTAAACAACGAAGAAAACAGTTGGATCAACAAAACTGCAATAGTGGAATAAAATAATTATATAACAGTTAATTTTGCATTATTTCTTTCATTACACTTTAGACAATGCAAGGAGGTGAACTTGTTAATACCCTAATTAATAATCTGCCGTTCGAACTTCATTTACCAGGCTACAATTATTGCGGCCCGGGAACAAAACTCCAGAAACGTTTACTACGAGGTGACCGAGGTGTAAATAAGCTAGACGAAGCTTGCATGCATCACGACATTGCATATGCAAACCATACAGACTTACCCAATCGTCACAAAGCTGATTTACAACTACTTAATATGGCTAAACAAAGACTTAAATCGAACGATGCAGGGAAAGGTGAAAAACTTAGTTCGTGGTTAGTGAGCAAAGTTATGAAAGCCAAACTGAAATCTGGTGCCGGCGTTAAAACGTTTAAAAGTTTCGTATCAAAAATAAGAGCGAAGATAAAGAAACTGAAACCAAAGGACAGTAAAACTTTAATTAACGCTGCTTACTCAGCAGCAATAAAAATATTTCCTAACATTCAGAAAATTCGAGTACCACGAGTGATACCCTTACCGAAGACTGGAGGTATTCTACCCTTAATCCCGATTTTTGCGGGCTTATCAGCATTAGGAACTTTAGCTGGTGGTGCGGCTGGTATTGCAAAAACTGTTAACGATTACAAAGCTGGTCAGCAAAATTTACTAGAAACACAACGTCATAATAGGGCTATGGAGCCTTTAAAGTTAGGGCAGGGTTTATACATTAAGCCACATAAAAATGGAAAAGGTTTATTCGTGAAATCTTTAAAAAACTGAAAAATAAGCTACCTAATCGTCCTCTAACTAATGTAGACATCCAAAGGTATGCACGCGACATCCCTCACTTTCGAGGAGTGTACATGAGGAATCAATTACCAAGAACGCCAAATCCGATTGAATGTGGTATCGTTAACTTGGACGATTATAAGAACGAAGGGACGCATTGGGTAGCTTATGTAAAATTAGGCAATTATTGTGAATATTTTGATAGCTTTGGAAATTTGAAGCCTCCAATGGAATTAATACGATATTTTAAGAATTGTAATGTTTTTTATAATTATACAAGATATCAGAAATTCAACACTGTAAATTGTGGACACTTATGTTTAGAATATCTGTGGACTTTTTGGAATAAAAACATATAAAATTTATGATTTTCTTTTATTTCAATCATTTGCAAGATGTCACTCACATTATCGATAACTGGAAACTCGTCAACTTTATCTACTTACTATCCCAACACGTTGCAACTATATGAACAGTATGAGTGTGCCTTATTGCATTTCGCAACATTTAATTCGATTCCAAACATTGACAAAACGAATAATAAATTCTATTATGGTTCTAACGAAGTTATTGAAATACCGGAGGGCACCTATGAATTGCAAGATATTAATGATTATTTAAAATCTGAAATGAAAGATGCCTCAATCAAACTACAGTGCAATAACAATACTTTAAAAGCTGCTGTATATTGTACAAAGGACATAAATTTTAATAAAGAAGGTACTTTCAGGAATTTATTCGGGTTTAATAAACAGATCTTGAAAGCAAATAAATGGCATGAGTCACAGTTGCCGGTCAACATTTTACCTACAACTGTGATCAGGATCGAATGTGATATTGTAAGCGGCTCGTACACAAACGGAGAACCGAGTCACATTATCCACGAATTTGCACTCAACGTTCCTCCCGGATATAGGATTATAGAAATTCCGAAAAACGCGATATACTTTCCAATCAACCAAAACAACATTAGCTGCATACATATCAGGCTGTTAGATATAAATAACCGCTTAATAAACTTGCGCGGTGAAGAAGTGCAGCTGTATTTGCATCTCAGAAGAAAAAAATGATCGACTACAATAAATATGTGCATCAGCAAATCAAAAATATCAGTTCCACTCAAGCTTCCAACCATATAAGAGCTCGCCCTAAGAAGAAAATAAAATTAACTAAAGACAACAAGGCATTTCTCAAAGCGATCGGTTTGCTAAAATGAATATCTTAGACGTTTTATCCGCTCCGACTTACGACAACACGGTTGAAGGAATCGAATTTCATTCTTACAAGCCCTACGTAACTAGTTTCAATAGGAACGATGAAATTCGTATACCCATTAACCAACAAGACTTGTATATACTTCCGTCAGCTAGTACCTTGTATTTGGAAGGGACTGTTATCGTAAGCAAAAAGGATATGAAAGAGAAAGCCACTAGTGTTAATTTTATGAATAATGCTCTACTTTACCTGTTCCAAGATATAAGATACGAGCTAAATGGAGTGGAAATTGATAGAATAAAAAATGCTGGCATAACTACCACCATGAAATCGTTAATATCAATGAGTGAAAGTGAATCAAAGATATCTAATGCATGGGGCTGGAATATCGATGGCATAAAAAATATAAATGGGGGTAGTTTTTCCGCGTCTATACCACTCAGTAACATCATCGGTTTCGCTGAAGATTTCAAGAAAGTCGTGATAAATTGTAGGCACGAACTGATATTGCTACGAAGTAATACTAACCTGAATGCGGTCAAACTTAACACCGGTGAATTTGTAGAAGACGTTCAAATAAATAAAATCATCTGGCGTGTACCGCATGTTAAAGTGTCCGACAAAGAGAAAATAAGTTTACTCAAACTGTTAGAAAAAGATCGACCACTCCAGATGATATTCAGAAATTGGGATCTGTACGAATATCCAGCTTTACCTAAAACTACAAAACATACCTGGTCCATCAAAACTTCCTCGCAAATAGAGAAACCTAGATACATAATTATGGGCCTACAAACAAATAGAAAAAACAATTCAAGTTCTGATATGTCTCAGTTCGATCACTGCCATGTTCGTGACGTTAGAGTATACCTAAATTCAACTTACTTCCCCTATGAAAACCTAAATGTCAGTTTCTCGAATAACAGAATCGCTTTATTATACGAGCAATACATTCGATTTCAACAGTCTTATTACGGACGTCGCCCGGAACCCTTATTAAGTGAAAAACAATTTAAAGATTTGGCGCCGCTCTTTATCATAGATTGCTCTAGACAAGCCGATAATGTAAAGACAGGTCCTATTGTGGATGTACGAGTGGAAATAGAGAGTGATTCGGACATACCAGATCAAACTTCTGCATATTGTCTTTTATTGAACGACTGTATAATTGAGTATAAGCCTCTAAGTAATACTGTGAGAAAAATATCATGAATCCGAATACTATCATATTAGATGTTCAAGGGTTTAAAGACCTGTACAATAATTTTATAATAAAAGAATTAGCTTTTGCTAGTCGTGATTATACTCAAACATTTTTAATAAAACCACCATACTTGTTTAAATACTTAACAAGTGATGAAAAGAAGCAGGTTAAATGGTTGGAAAGAAATAGGGGAATTTATTGGAATGAAGGATATATTGACTACAGAGAATTTCGACGTATAATCGTTCCATATCTAGAAAATAAGGAAATCATTGTAAATGGTTTGGAGAAGGTGAATTGGATAAAGGATCTTTGTATGAATTGTAAAGTATTAGACCTTGGTAAAGAACAATGTCCTAATTTCTCTGTTTTGCATAAAAAATACTGTGAAGGAAGATCTAATTTTAATTGTAATAAACATCTGAAGCATTGTGCGCTTAAAAATGTGCTTTGTTTAAGGAAGTATTTAGAATGGGCATAAAATGTATGCATTAATGTGTGTAATGTAGATTATTAGTTTTTAGGCTTGTTAAATAAAAATCAAAATAAGTTATACATACTTTTATTTTGCTAAACACTCCCCACACTTCTCCAAATAACTTAACACTACACGCAATTGAATAGAAATATCTTAATAAAATTATAAATATTAGTTTACACAAACGATTATTAAAAGTCAGTATCTATTAAAGATTTCGATATTTTCTTAACTAAAGACTCAGTTTCGTCCATAACACTGTCGATAGCATCTTGAACAATATATTGTGCGTTTATAATAACGTTCTCACTGTCACTATCACTGTCTATGGTTTGAGGATTGTTATTACATAGATCTACGACTGAAATTTTTATTAATTTAATCCCTCTTCGCTGTAGTCGACTCATCACGTAGGATTTGGTTGGTTTTAGTTTTTTCGACTTTTCCCTGCATCGTTGTTTTAGTTTTTTATCTTTCGTGACTGGTTTGCTGTGCTCGGGTTCGCTGCGAAACATCTCAGAGAATCCTTCGTAAGGATCCTGGGCATACTGGCTGAACATGATCTCGGATTCAGACATCTGAAACAAAATATAAAACGATTATACCACTATTCCTTTAGTATAGCGCTCTAAAGCGTTATAATGGGGTTTTCCATCGAGTTCACTATATTCCTTTATTATATTGATTATTAACACTACCGCGATCACAATTGGTAGTTACAAAAAAAATTTATACTCACCGACATGATTACTTTTGCTGAAGGTTAAAAAAATATATGAAACAGGTGTTCGCGATGAATAATATTTCGTTAATGATGGCAAAATAATTAAATACCGTGTAATAATTAATTACATGTCATCTAAGCATTTGTGTCTCCATGCTAAGGCCAATGAACTGCAACGTAGACAATAATTATACAATGAAGAATAGTGCCTTGTAAGCGTGTTACTTAATCGTAAACGTTAGTTATTCAAAAATCAACCTTACGATGCAAGGTATCTAGGTGCATAGTGCAACTGAAATCATTGCAATCGGTATTTACTTCATTTACCGATTGAAAAAAAGAGTGTAATTATATTTTAAAATAAATAGAATTTCATAAATGAAACAAGTCAATGGTTACAATAATTCCAATTTTATTTAATTTTTGTATAATAGTTATTAACATTT
Source organism: Dicycla oo (assembly GCA_948252095.1). Lineage (NCBI taxonomy): Eukaryota > Metazoa > Arthropoda > Insecta > Lepidoptera > Noctuidae > Dicycla > Dicycla oo. Next base: position 967,209 of record OX411711.1, on the reverse strand, counting down.
ATTATTTTCTAGAACTAAACTTATTACATGAGTAGCCTTAGTTAATTACTTAACACTAAACTTAAATTATGATCAGAGTAATTCATTCTTAAAAATAAACGCATGACCCCAGGCTCGAGTTGAAATTTGATCTACAGATATCGATCGTTTGTCATCATTTCTAGATAAAGCAACTTTGTTGACAGTACGAGTAAATATTTCGTGTTTTATCGATTTAAACATATAATTTTTTCTCCGGATTACTCCGCCATTAAATAAAATGGTTTCATAGTCTGATAAGTTTAAATCCCTGACCACGCTTGCTTTCACCCCTTTTGCTTTTTTAATAATATTATTAGGGGTTTTTATAGAGTAAAGTTTCGATCTCAAGCCAACAAAATCAGATATATATTTTCCTCCCATTTCATCTTTAAAGAGACCGGGTACCTTTTTATTTTTTAGCGGTATCTGTAAATCATTTGCGGCTTCATAGTTACTGCTGTCAAAATATTGTAAAAAATTATATTTCAAATCATGGTAAAAATCGTTAGTGTCTATTTTATAAACAAAGGAATCGGTATCTGTGTAACATAGCTGCACTCGATCTTTATAAAAAGGCTTTACAATATCGTAATGAAAGTAATACATGTGTGCTTTTGAAAGTTCCAACACAGTGAAACCTATGTAGATAGGCTTATCTAAAATAATTTGATCAGGTTTCATTTGTATTGCAACTAAGTTTTCAGATAAAATAGATGCACTGTGGAAATAGGGGTTGGCTATAAGTTTCTCAGCGGATATAAATTTCTTAGTTCGATTGGACTGATCGCACCATTGATTAACTAAATGCACGGTTACTCTATTTTCAGTATTTTCTAATGTCTTTCCAAAAACACTGTTATTTAATAACTTAAAAAAGTCTTGTTCGAAGGAACTTTTTGCTTTTTGTCTTAATTGAGTATTTAACTCTATGTATTGTTTTAAATATTGAGCCTGTCTAAAAGTAATAGCTCTATGAATTTTACGTAAAATTAAACCATGTTCCAAACATTTTTTTAAATGAACGTAATGAATCACATAGTTGTACTTATTATACAAATTTGCTATGAGTTTCTTGGTTTTACCTCCCGGGGGTACACATTTTTCAGGACAAAATGGTAAGTCATTATGATGATTATGTAAATTTTCGGGATACAATAGATCGACTTCTAATATGAAGCCCCATTTTGCGTTATCTTCTATAGCGGTAACATCAAAATTAGCTAATTCGTTATCACCTAAAAATCTGAAACTAGAGTATGGTAAATACTGACACATGCTGAAACCGTAAAGATTATTACAATCTAAGTATACTATGAAACTCTCAGGTTGTGATGGATTATATTCAGGCATGTACTTGTGATTAGCTCTAGCATGCCGATGGGAACACATGCACAAACCACCGCGTATACCGCTTTGTATCATTCTGATGATAGCTAAGTCCGACACTAGCTCTAACTGAACGCCTGTTTTTAGCAACATCGCATCGAAAGATAAACTGGGTGCAGTAATGTAAAACGCGGGGTCAAGACTGTAATATTGTTTACAGGTTTTCCGAAAATTTTGGAATATGTCTGTTAACAAAAGCACATCCGTTTTTAAGTATAGATCCGTATACTCGCCTAGGTTATTAATATTAAATTCAGCCCAAACAGCCTGCGCGTGATTATAATCTTCATCACTAATGACTTCGTTAGTCAAAGAATTATAAAAATTATCCTTAGACGGCAAAAATGTTTGATCGTAACATCCCCAAGTGGTCATGTAATCATATGGATAAACACCTTTTCTTCTCAATAAATTAAACTGTCTTTCTTTGGAAAAATGAGACCGTAGATTAACGAAATCTTCCACCTGCAATGTTTTAGCGAGCTTGTCTAAACTTGTTCCCAAAAAGTTGAAGGAATCTAGAAACCTTATACAAATGTACTCGTTATCAGCAATAGGAATAAATTTGGTAAATGCTACATATTTTTCTTTAGTCTTAGGGATTATTTTAATTGAACCTGGAATTTCACCTAACTTTTTTATAAATAAATGACAATCGTATCCGGATAAATTGTGAAAAAATATTGGAATAAATTTCGGTACTTTATGCTGTAAATTACAGTGTCGATGTGCTGCACCTCGATATAGACCTGTAATATGACAATGATCTCTTACTTTATCGGTCAAGAGTAAATTGTCGCAAATATGACACTTAACGGCACGTTTAAAATCACGAGAGTTTTCATCAGTGAATATCATAGGCTCGCTTTTGGATATAATTTTATGTATTTGTTTTACGTCCTCAGTAAGAAAATGTATAAATTTCGAAACACAATCATTACCCCGATAACTTCTATAGCCCTCAACGGTGACATTTTTATTTGATGACACGACATTGTAAGCGAACGCCGCTGGCACGTGGCGTTTTAAGTATGACGTGTTAGCGGTGTTGAATTCAGCGCCGGAAATTGGTTCAAGTAACGTTTCAAAGTCGGCGTATATGACGAATGGAATATTTTGTTTTCTATCATAATTTTTAAATTTTAAAAATGACCCTTTTTCCGGTAAAACAGTGACAATCCCCCCACACAAGTGGGATTCAATTTGACTAAGCGTTGGAAAAAACAATAAACATGTTTCACAGAAATATAGTTTACCATGATGTTTGGTCATCTGATTTCTAACTAAACGAGATAAATCTTTGATGAGACAGTAATGTGAATTATTATTGTTTTCTAAAAACAGTAGATGGATACTTTTATTAGACTTGTCATTCAACGTTGTATACAATGGCCCAATAATTGTTTTCTCATTTTTTAAACCATATACAAATATATTGAGAGAAGGATTATTTCTCTCAAAGATAGCTATGTCCGAGAATGTAATTGGAAATGTTAAATTATTAACATTCAAAACATCCTGAAAGTATGGATAAGACGAAGTCCTATCGGGATGTCTGTTTGTGGGGTACAATGCCGCCACAACACACCACAAAAAGCAATACTCATCATTGTTTCGAATATTCAAACAAGCTCTTTTAGCCTTTATGGATTTCGGCAAAGTTAAAAATTTAGATCCGCTGAGTGGTTGATATTTATTAATATTTAATTCTAAATGCGAATTACTTAAAAATGTCCAACCACTATCTCTTTCCTCAAATTCTTCAATTTTTTTTAGTAGTACATTAACAGCTGATTTGTAAGTAGAATCAAAATCGTAATTAATTAGTGTAATAAAATTTTTTGTTCGGAATGATTTTATTTCTTGTTGATCATTTTTAAACATAAGAAAGGAAGCAAACAGTTCGAAGTTTATTTTGACAGAGGTGTGTTTCTGTATTGAACTATCTATTAAATGTTTAATTTGTGGACTAATACTATTGAGGAACATTTCAGGAAAACTATGTATTTGTTCGCCTGTCGCTGTGATTTTATAACTTTTGATTCGTTCTTTAAAAGAAGAATTAATAATTGCCACATTATCATAAATAGGTGTTGAACTATTGTTTTTATGTACATTGCTACGTAAATGACCAGACCATCGGCGATTATCTACAAATACTTTGCAATCAGAACAGTGAGGCATTATGTTATTGTTGAAATCACTAACAAAAAGGAACACTAACAATTTCAATAAAATTAGATTAGATAATACTTACAACTATTATTCACGATCTTAGGTATACCAGTAACAAAATATTTTATATAGGTAATTAGTACAACTTGATCAGGACTATTTTATGTTCGTTCCAAGATCCCTTGTGTAATTTCTTCTCAGGTAAGTCGGTAATTATGTTTAGGCAGAATGTTTCTGAAATAATAAAAAATTGGATGCATTAGACACATAATCTAATTAGATAGATAATAGTATAATCTGGAGAGAAAAATATAGATAATAATTACCTGCAAAATGTAAAATGATTTATACATAGGAATGTGTATCTGCGTGATCCAAATATGGAGATATATATCAGGTAATTAAATAATTCTTCACAGACCAGTCGGTAATTAATATTTTGTTTAGGCAGAATGTATCTGAAATAAAAAAAAATGTTTATTAGGTACCGATAAAGAATCAGACATATAATTGTAAATTCTGGGTTGAAAAATAGTCATACTATTATGTTAATTGAAATTAAAAAATGATATTTGATAATTACCTGTACAATATGAAATGATTTATACATTTATCTGCTTTATCCAAATAGGTGTATTTCAGGCCCCCTCCACGATATACCGAACAGCGTTGCTCCTGATGAAATCGTTCGTATGTACTTTCTGGTGTGTGATCAATAAAATATTTATTTTTAATAATTGACTTAATTTTTCGGTGACAGTTTAGAAAGGTGCTCACTCCGAGAGACCTTTGAAATAATAAATAATATTTTTTGCCTAAAAATATTTCATCATAAAATTTGTTTTGCGCAATTGTAACACGTGTGCTTAACCTAATTATTTATTTCACATTCACAATAATCAGCTATTTTAGTTAGGGTTGACAATAACTTAGTATCATTCTATGTATCATTCAGCAAAAATACAAAATTTACACAATGCATTATTACGGTTAAAATATATCATAGCGTATCGACAGATATGGATTTCCATGGTTTGACTCATGGCTGTTAGTGTAGTTATGAGAACTATATTATGTATTTATTTCAGGAAGTTTAGAAAAGTACTAGGTTGACGGCAATAAGTTCATCTTTTCTACACAAGACCTAAACGTAGATGATAAAATAAGTACCTACCTTAGAAATATTTATTTACTTCTATAAAATAATTACATCAATGTAGTGTAACGATTCCGTGCTCGGTATCATTTAGTCAGCCCTGGCTAATTTCGCTGCATCGACATTCGATGCAACATAAAATTTTCCTTCGTCTTCATTTTACGTACATGTATAATCCGACTATAGAAAAAGTTACTTCAACACAACAATGCTAGATTGATTGAAGTGTTTTTAACATGCTTTATTTATAATTTGATTTTAACTTATAAGCTACAAGTATTCGGTACAAAGTACGAGTCTGCAAGTGCAACGAAGTGCTCTGTTATCATCGGTATACAAACAGTCTGTGTTGTCTACAATATCAGCGACGACATTGTCGATAGCCACCCGCTGCCGCCATCACCAACCAAGTCATCAAACCGAGTGGAACTTCTGATTGAAAAATGTAAGTCTTATAAAATATTCTGTTCGTTGTCATGGCTCACACTTGTGATCCGCTTGTAATTTACAGTTATGTTTGTTTGTGGTCGCGTTACTTCACAGATCACCCGAGCTGCTCATAGTATGTCGAGGTCGATCCCTCGAAGGAGTCATTATTTTTCATCCAGTCTTCTGTGCTTTGAACAGCATGTAAAGCCATCGATCCTGCACCCAATCTCTCTATGGTTTTGCTATCCCATGGGCATGTGGGAGAACCAATGTTTGCGCACACACTTGTGTTGTATAGTATGCCCTGCGCAATGGACACTACTCCATTGAGTTAATTAATAATAATTGTGTGACTAAATTTTCCCTATCTTTATTTCAGGTCAGACTCTGAGTGTGATTACTCGCAAGCATCGATCACCGGGCAAAAAGTGAAGTGCAGCCGCAAACCGTCTGCAGACAGCAATGGGAAACGCAAGATGCAGTCACAATCAACAACCGTAGCTCGTGCCAGGTAAATTAATTATCTACTTACTCTAGTCACATATCTACTGACTAAATTATAATCGTGCAATTACTATTACATATTATTTTAAAACAAGTGCAGGTTCACTTGGTTATTGTTTGAATCGATGGTTTCAACTGATCGATTACAGTATTGATCAAAGCCGAGTCAGATGTTATATCTTTTTACAGCAGAAGGTTTTTCTTTGCGTATGCATCTCTCGTTCTAAACATTAACTAATTACAGTTTCTGTTATTGTTTCAGTAAAAAAGTGAATACTGGCATCGACATATTCGGCATCAGTAACAACCGCGACATCCCACACAAAGAAGATGCATCGGATCACCTAACTTCATTCTTTGTGAGCCGGGTAGCCAGCGGCTGCGAGCGCCGAGCAACGAGCACCGACGGAGAGTACTACATCGACTGTAAGGTGTACAAGGCTGACGACGCTCGCCTTACCGACTCCGCCGAGCTGTGGAAGAAGGCGCTCGTCCGAATCAAGTTCCAGACTGACACGGATTCTCCTCAGTGGCGAAAATTACAAGAGCTCGTGCGTGCGGCTGATATCCTGTTTCCAGGCAAACCAACATTTTATGATAATTAAACCAAATACCGTACCTTACAGTTGTTTTTTATTTACAATAATAACCCGTTAACGCTTTTTTTTTTCACTACTTGTAATTTCGTTGGTTTGTTACAATCATCAACTCGTTCACCATTCTATGTTAACAGTAAATGCAACTCGAGTGACCGGTTAAGTGCAGTGGTAAGTAAATGGTTGATTGTTCATCGTGCTCTGAAACGCGGCATACTGACCAGCCGTATGGAAGATAGTGGTAAGGAGCAAGTTACTAGTCATTGGTCGAGTAAATCGTTCCTAATCAGGTACACGGTACAACAAACTGTCTCGTTCGAGTTTATCGGTCGAGTGGAGAGTCGAGTCGAGTGTCGATTATTGGGCATTCTATACCACTGTCGGCAGCGAGGCGCACTCGCCGAGCTACTTGCCGATAGTGGTATAGAATGCCCAATAATATACTACTAATACAAACATGTTCCCTGTACAAGGAAAATATTAAAAAATCAATGCGACATGAACTCGAATCACGATCCAATGATAAATACAGCGACAGAGGTAAGACGAATGGTTGCGATCAAGAACATATCGAGCAAACAGTGTCGCTAGTGTCGGCGGTGTCGTGACACTAGCGCGGACAGCCACGCACACATGGCCTGGAGATGTGGCCACTCGATATGTGTATGTGTACTTGTTAGATAAGGTTAGTATACAGGGTGGAAAACGTCCAATCACATAACCGTTAAATCTCTGCATTCTGTAAATAACATTGAGCAAAACATTATTGCTGGGAAAAGAGTTTTGTTATTGGTGTAAAATATCGCTGTTTACGGCAGCGCGCGGCGTTAAGAAAGCACGTAAAACTTCGTGCTGATGGGTGCTTGCACCTCCTGAGTTGTGTATGTAAAGTTAACTCATAACATTTAAAACTTGTTAGCATGAAAAAAGAAAAAAAAATGAAATTTGCCCCTCGAATATCAACAGTACAGAAAGTGATCACAATGATAGGTGAGTGCCGTCTTCGTTATGCTTGTTTTTACATCTGCTATAAGGATCATTCTTACAAAAGGACCATTTTTGGCAAAGACTCGAAGAGCGAATACTTGGTTGATTATTTGATCTGGACTTAGTAATTTGGTGCCACAAATCAAATAGCAACATATGTACAAGCTATAAAATATTATAGGTAACATGAATTTCATAGTCATATTCTTGGTTAAAACTGTTTAAACAGGCTCAAATAGTTCGATATTTTAGTGTAACCTATTATGTGTACTCAGGCCCCTAATATTGGTCTTATATTCTGTTCCACACTTAGTGGGTCTAGAACGTGAACATAGGCACATATCCCGCAGCAAGTTTCCCTAAATATACAAGAGAATAAACTCATTAGCATGAACGAAATGTAGTTCACCCGCTGATGTGTTATGTGCCTCCATTGTTCCCCGGGGCCTGGGGCTCGGGGGGCTTGTTTACAGCACTTGATCTAAATCTGGTGTTTAATCACTATCACCTACTGAGCCGTGTGAGGTATATTACGTTCGTGTGAGTACTTTTATAGATACATTGTGAAGTACCGAATCAATTGGGTCATTTTTTGCGCAATTGTGTGTTAAGATTTCGGTGATGTGTAAATATTGTAGGTTTTTAGTGAAATAATCTAGATAATTTTGTGTTCGTTTTTGGTTTCAATTCAACAACCTAAATTATAAATAAAATCATAATTTGTGCTGATGACGTGTCAATAAGAAACCCCCCTTTATGTTGTCATTGTAGTTTGACTGGTTCATATTTCCCACGTACCGAGCCTGATCTCAAACCTAACATCCGCAAATTGATGGTGGTATTAGGAGCATAAGACAACGCGGCTGGATACACTGGCGGCTACAGCTAATATAAAAACATCATTTATCTAACAGATAACATCCTGATATATCGCCGGAACACTGAGGGATGTTGAGCGGAGACTGACTGGGATTGATAGGCGCAGATAACAGAAGATCCGTAGTCTTTAAATAGGTAGTGTTCGAAGTCATGCGGTGCTACGGCGTAGCGGGCACACTTGCTACGCTTGCTACGGTGGCGTAGCGGGCACACTTGCTACGCTTGCTACGGTGGCGTAGCAGATTACGTAGTGGACACACTGAGTGGATTGACTTAACGATAGAAATGTTAGAATGAGAACTATTCATGATAATCAATAATTAATATAAAAAAAACTGGCCAAGTGCGTGTCAGGCCACGCGCAATGAAGGGTTCCGTAGTTAGGATGAATTTATCCCAAGAACTAACTTAACATTGTAGTTGTTTAACAGTGAAAACGTGTTCTCCCATACATTCCAACTGCAAATGTAAGTTTGTACGCACAATATTGAGAGATTTACCATGTTATTTTAAAACCACAGACTTCTTATAGGTTTTCCTGTAATTAGGACTATTTTCTGATTTTTTTTTAAATCCTGGCTCAGCAGTTTCGTCTATTTGCTTAAATAACTTTAAAACAATTTATTTTTAAATTATACAAAAAATATATCTGGGACCCTCACAGTAAGCTCTTTCAATTGGTATATCATACGGTACAGTTAGCAAAACTTTTTTATTTTTTTCTTATTTGCCCCCCAAAAGTGACCCACATATTAAAAATTTATTTATTTACGTTACCAGTCCGTGTTTGGGTCACAGAAATACATACGTGTACCAAAATTCAACTTAATCGGTCCATTAGATTCGAAGCAAATTGGCTGTGACAGACGGACAGACAGACACACGAGTGATCCTATAAGGGTTCCGTTTTATCCTTCTGACATACGGAACCCTAAAAATTCTTATATTATTATTATTATTTTTAATTATTCGAGATACCTACTATGCTCCTCCTCTTCCTATAGGTCAACATTGTTTTAATCCATTAACACTAGAATTTTAATCTTACCTCAGCAAAAGACCTATTTTCATTTTCATAAAAGCGCTATATTTTTTTTCATCTTATCTAAAACGTTCTATTCTCTATGGCCGCCGACTCATTTTTAATTACAAAAGTTACTTTAACAATTAAGATTTCTAAAGCGCTTTATAAATCACAATTGTTCTTTGCGTTTAAACAGAGTACGAGACGATTAAGAATTACAATTTCCATTTTAATTAAAATCAATATCCTTGAGAATGCCAAACCGGCCAATATTAACAACAGGCTTAGCACTAAAGTAATAAATATGAATCTAATTTGGTCCTTTGTCAACAAGGACTGTGAGCCTTTGATCCGAACCTACGAGTACTCGTAAATGGAGCCTGACCCGTATGGCGCTGCAGTGCTGTCCCTCGTTAGACGGCGCTCTGACAAAGCGCTGCAGCGAGACGGACAAACACTGCGCTCGCTGAATTATAAAGTTGTAGTTGGTAGCGAGAGTCGGTCCGGCTCCCGAGATACTCGGTATTGCAATACTTTGGCAACGGAGAACTGTTTATTGTTGTTTTATGTCTGAGTGATGTATTATTAATGGCAGCGAAATTAAATAATTTTACCGGTTTACAATTTTACGGTTTGTCAATCTTTCGTTGTTCAGTTTTGGAACTTTTTAGCTCATACCTTGCCCCAAAGCTGAAGTAAACTGAACAGACAGCTGTGCTGTTGGGGAGTTTGTTGCGCCACTTCTTCTCCCCAGCTAAATCACTAGGAAGTGGTGAAGGGCGGGCCTTTTGGGGGACTGTCTTATGTAATTTTGACGTTCAAAAAGTGCTGATTCTGAGCCTAGTTTGAATAAGTATCTTTTGATTTTGAAAGCATTTTAGTAATTTGATTAAAGTTAACAATTAATTTGTGGCTAAGTAAGAGGTAACAGTGAGAGCCGCAATACTAAAGTGAAATCTCAACAAAGGTATTCGAACCGTTCAAAATATTTCTAACCCGTTATAACCACGTATTTCAAAAACTTATACATTTTATTACTTCGAATCTCGCACTTAACATGAATTACCTACAGAATAACTTCCCCAACTTTACCGATTAAACGTGTCCCGATAACCAGTTCAATAACTGCCGATTCCTGACTACTTTGATTGCAATCCCGATATTGAACCGGTAATTGCTCCGGATCGGCCCGTACTCACTAGAGCGCTATGCTGACGGAGCATGGCATTCTTGTTGGAGATCATTTCTGGGTACCTACAGTCTACCTAGTGCTAAATTACCTACAGTACCTACTATTCTAGGTAATTTGTATTACTTCTAAAAATATATTCTCTTACGAACTGGTTGCAATTATTTCCTTTCTCAATGTATGTATGTAAGTACGCAAGCCTGAATAAAACCTCATACTTTACTAGCCTATGCGAATCACTCATATAACCACCACTCATAGAACTATTACAAAAAAGGAAAACCCTGGTCCACTTACAATCCTGCCACACATAGCCATTACTCCCTCCCTCCCTCCTCCCTTCCGGTACATCGCTGTGCTTCCTACCCCGAATCCCCCACCCTGTGCAGCCAAGCGTCACTTCCCTGACCATGGCTCAGTAGCACCCTCACTGGAATCTTAAGCGCTCAAGGAAAGATCATGTGTAAAATCGACCTTTGAACGATATGTATGGTACGACGCTGAAGAGGTCGGGTGAAGAGATACACTCACAATCACATTATTGCTGCTCCGCCTTCTTGCGTTTTGAAGATATCCAATTTTTTTGAATATTTAAAGATAAGTACCGATCACAATAATTTTTTCATTCACGAAACACAAGTCACAAATGAAACCTTCAACTTCTTAACAAAAGTGTACCAAATTTTATCATTAAAAATTCTATCAGCAATCAAACCCAAACCCAGCAAACACTGAACCTCACTCTGAAAGCACTAATTATTTAACCGACCTACACTGCACGACTGTAAACCTACATTTCAAGCTGCAGTTCGTTTGCACTCTATACAAGCTAATAAACAGCTCATGTTTGAGCTGGCAACACGAGGACGAGCGGCCGGTGCGGGCACACGCACAGTCTACACACGGTACACTCAATGTTACGTAGCGAAGTTTTAAGCACTGAGTGGCGAACTTAGCAGACTACTGGAGTGCTTTATTGATTTATTGGTGGACGAATTACTGTTGGAGGCGTGTTGCGTAACAAACAAGGTGATGCGAATCATTTATTAGTATGATAAAGGTAATTGACCCGGCAGGCCGTGTTTCACGGGCACGCCACAATTGCGGCGATAAGTCCCCTCTTTGAGGAGTGGTTGGAGAGGCGTCATGGCACCCTCACCTTCCGCCTGACGCAGGTCCTCACCGGGCACGGTTGCTTCGGGAGGTTCCTGTTCCGGATAAGGCGGAAGGAAACGCCCGGGTGTTACCACTGTGTGGATCGCCCGGAGGACACGGTGGAGCATACGGTGGAGGTCTGCCCGGCTTGGGCAGAGCACCGCCGCGTCCTCGCGAAGGCGATCGGCGGCGGCGATCTCTCGCGTCCGGCCCTGGTACAGGCCATGGTACGGAGCGAGAGTGCATGGGAAGCCGTCACCTCCTTCTGCGAAGCTGTAATGCTCGCGAAGGAGGAGGCTGAACGCGTGAGGGAGAGGCAATCTTTGCGCCCTCACGCCCCTAGTCGCCGCAGGAGACGCCCTGGGCGTCGGGAATCGATAGCCGATTCCCGGCCACCGTAGGCGCGGGCTTGCGGATGGCGAGCAACGGGTAGCTTGCCGTCCGGTAAGGACCAGGCTCGGGTCGACGGCGCGTTGTGTTCCAGGCGCGCCTCAAAGAGATGTCAGCACTAGCTGAAGGGGTCTTCTAGGGCCGATGGCCGCCAGGGTTGCGGGTTGTTCGAAAGAGTTACCGTGGCCCTGGCACAGGCAACTGAAGGAACACGGGTGGGTTTTAGTCAGTAGAAGTCTGACACGCCCTCCCGCTCCACCCAGAGCGGGAGAAGTTATTTGATGATTTCCCATCCACAAAAAAAAAAGGCCGTGTTTCACATTGCAACTAATTAAAATACAAATATTAATATTAATAGAGATTTCTCAATTTTGGCGGTCAAATAATCCAAACCGATCAGCTAAAAATATGTATTTTGACTTCTTCCGGTATGTTTTATGGTGTATTGTTAATTCTCGCGAAATAACATTAGATCCCGCATGTATTCCCCACAATTAGTACTGTTTGTTATTATTAGTGTCAAATATAGTTTTCTTCTATAATATCGGTATCGCAAGAATTCTTTTCCAAATTGTTCAAATCTTACCGGTTCAGGGACGGCTCATCGAGATATCAATAAAAACAATTCGAGTTGAACGCGATAAAGATCCTCGAGATTCGATGGTACCTAATTAACTTAATTAAAATTTCGAATCCGAATGTAAATCGAAATTCGACATCCGTAAGTAATTTGATATTGAACCCGAATATAATTCGCGGCGTTTAAATGTATGAAATTAGTATTAAATGAATTAAATGATTGTCGGCTAACACATCGGCTGAGCGGTGATTGAGTCCATTACTTAATGAGTAAATGTTAAACCTCTTTGGTGCCGGCGCCATGTTCATTAACTAAACTGTCCGACGGTTTCATCCGATTAATTAATGTTTCATTGGTGTTTTATAATTAGGTGTGATGGTTTTGATTTGGTGAATTAGTTTATTTAGTAATCCACCCTTCGTGTCCGCTAATAAATTTATGTTTATGAATATAGCATTCACGATTGATAGATTCATTGCGGATAACTTTATTTGCGGATAATGTACATAGATGGTAGGTTCTAAAAAGAAAATAGATAAGGGGGGAATGGTCAATATTCGTCTATTTTCTTAAATAATTTTAAAACAATTTATTCTAAAATTATAAAAAAAATATTTATATTTGAGACCCTCACATTAAGCCCTTTCATTTGATATGTCACGGCGCTAGAGTTTGCAAAACTTTTTTTTCTTATTTGCCCCCAAAAGTGACCCCCATATTCAAAATTCATTTATTTACGTTACACTTCCTTGTTTTGGTCACAGAAGTTCATAAATGTACCAAATTTCAACTTATGCAGTCCAGTCCCATCCAGGACAAACATTTGTGTGCGTGAACATGCCTGTTTGTCCTGAGTCTGGGTGTATAAGTATGTATTTACAAAAAAAAAGTAGTGTATGTAATATATCAGTTATCTGGTTTCCATAGTACAAGCTCTGCTTAGTTTGGGACCAGATGAACGTGTGTGAAAAATGTCCCAGGATATATTATTATTTTTATTCGTTTCGTTTTTTCCTTTTCAGGTACGGAACCCTAAAAAATGTTTATTTCAAATTTCAACCAGAATCTCCAGAAAGGTCAAATGGGGTGCGAATGGTGTAAAAAAAATACTACACTGATGGTGCTCATTATTATAAAATTCCATACTTTAATCAAAAATTATAGCCATTATATATTAAAAAAAAGCAGAATTTTAGAAATATACAATTTCATTTAAATTCGTTACTAATATAATAAATTAATGCCGAGCGTTAATCACAAAATTGCATATTGATTCACGTCCATCACTCAAAGCGACACCTCTGCTGATCCCACCACAATCCAACATGCAACCGACGTTGTTGATGGAACAAATGACGCGAACAACTACTAATAGAATGATAAATATTAGCAAACAACATTCAATATTTAACTAGCTAAACAAACAAATACATATGATTTCATAAAACGTTTGATATTTATACAAACGATACAATTACCGAAGCACTATGCTATGCTACGCTCTTTATACTGTGTTCAATATTCATTGTGTCGATAAAAATGAGAGTGATATTGTGAATTGTTCTGTAGATGACCTAAATGGCTCAATGACAGAGAACGCCAGCTGCGTCCCGGGTTCGATCGATTCGGGATCCAAACAAGTATTTTATGGCCTATTGATGGTGAAGATCGCATAACATGGTCCTTTCGGGCGGCTAATACATGTCATGCAGCTCGTTAAGTTACTAAGCAGCATAGCTGGCTTTATTTGTTTTTGTTTTGTATTTTCTCATGGTAAGTCTGTGGTGGTGTGATTTTTGTTAACTCACTCATCGAAATCGCTCTGGAATTAATAAAAAAAAATGAAAGTTTTTATTGTTTCTCAAACAATTGTTCTACAGCACAAAGTTGAGGCAGCCCCGGTAAGTTATGAGGATACTTGTGATGGTGTTACCTCGCAACTTCCCATCTATCATCTACAATGTTGCGACATAGTTATAAAAGAAAGCAAAAAATTTGATTTTAGTATGTTACAAAAATAGTTGTACAAAGTTCAGTTATGTGTAGTGTGTGTGTATGTGTGTGTGTGTGTGTGTGAGTGTATGTGGGGAAGTGGATGTGCGGGGTGTATGGTTGTAAGTAGGGGTGAGTGTGTGTGTTAATGATTAATTAAGTGAAGTATGCTATGTTGGGTACAGGTTCTTAATTAGCTTATTCTGGTTAAAATCATTGCGATATCATCGTACGTTTGTGATTTTAACCATTCCGTTAGAGTCTTTTTACATTCGTACCGCAACATTGGGTATATATTCAATTTAAGGTTCAATTTATTATAAATACAAGTTGATTGAGTATTATACTGCCGCCTGGCGAACACCGTACGGACCCGAGGGGAATGGGCCACAATATCTTTTCGTCTTTTATCAAGATTAGATTGATCAAATGAGAGGGTCTTGTGCAGATGTATGGTTATGTTCAACATGTATAATTGCCTAACAGTGAGCAGATTACTAATCTTGTAAATGTTGTCTGTAGAATATCGAAAGGGTTAAAATACATGACTTTGATGAGAGAACTTTGAGTTCTTTCTAAGTCTAGAAATTTGGTTTTGGTTTGGTCTTGTATTAATAACTCTCTGTAACTTTTCCCCAATTGCTTATAGTATATACAAAAGGTGTGTTGTGTGATTCCGGTCCACTCGTCACAATAAGTCGCTATCTACTGGCACGAGCCCTATATGTACATGTGTATGCCAGGCTCGGTGGCGCGGAGGGTGGCTCCTGTGTGCCGCAAGTGATAAGCGAGTAGCATTCGGAAATTTAAGTGTGTATGAGCAATACGTGAGCAACTCAGACTCGTAGTACTACAAGATTGCCGTATTGTCAGAGTATTGTCCCAGAACCTTGCTTGTATTGTGTGGGTAGTTTTCCTTTATTTAGGAATACAAATATTTACTAAAACCTGCCTCAAAATTATATTACAACGTACCCAATAAACTTTCAACTTGATCCTTACGGCCTAAACTTGGTCCTTCCGCCCTCAAGTAAGCTGAGGTTTGATACAGGTCAACTTATCAACTTGACCGCGTCCGTGAGGATGAGACTACCCTCATGTAAGGGTGCTGCACCCTTCCACTTGACTGCCACTTGAGGCAGTAACATGTGTTACAATGCCAATTCAAATAAACTTATGGTTGAATTGACATTAGATTATTGTTCAAGTATAGGCGTTGGACAGACTCACTGCTCGTATGCAAACACTTGGCTTCAACTTGACACTTAGACAGGAAGATTATAGTATTCACTAACCTTGCTTTCTCTTCTATTCCGCTTCTTTTAACAAGCGATTCCACATTCTACACAAATCTTATATTTCTTACGCCAAATCTCAGACTTACAAACAACCCACATAATTCGTTCCCGCCCGCAGCTTGGGTTCTACAGATCTCGGCACACTCCCGGGGCGGCCAATATCCCGCGATACACCAAATGATCCACCAGAGGGCTCCTGCTAACTTACAGAACTTCAGATGTAGCTACAATATCCATATCGCACTGGACCCAATCGCGGACCGAAAGAACAGAATTGAAATATGCGATAAAAATTTAAATTTGTGGTAACTGATCTTGGGAAAGAAACATTTTGTTAATAATTGAATACATAATTTAATTTAAAGCATATAACAATAGAGCAATGGAACGACAGAGTGAAATATCGCCTATAATTATGACATCTTAATGCAAGCAATGGAGATAACTAAACTAAAGTTATATATTATATGTCGTGGTACGATTGCAGAAATGGCGATATCGTAATCCTTTTTTTTTATCAAT
Organism: Dicycla oo; assembly: GCA_948252095.1. NCBI lineage: Eukaryota > Metazoa > Arthropoda > Insecta > Lepidoptera > Noctuidae > Dicycla > Dicycla oo. The sequence goes on along the minus strand of OX411711.1, from coordinate 950,926 downwards.
ATAAAATCTGTATAAATAAAAAAACAAGCATAACGTCTGCCAAACTGCCTAGCAGTTTGTCGGTAGTAGTTCTCGTCTAACAACGTATTACAAATTTGGACATTAAAAAATATATATTGTGTTCAAACTATGCTAAGTAAACTACAAAACCATATAGGTTTATTATTATTTTATAGTTCACTCAGCATTATCTGCAGTCGAGATCAGAAATCTTGCAATAAAAAAGGCATTTTTTCCTACGTAAGGTTTGTTACAAATGGACACAATGTGAGATAATGTTTTTATAGAACTTTTTTTAAGTTGGCCCTTAAACTTGACATGCGTTAGTTTTGGGGATAGGTCACCAACGTGGGCACTACGTACCTTTTCGTGCGCTTACCCCAAGTAGTTTGTTACTTTTGGAACAGCAAGAGTCTTCTTCTTAGATAAAGGAGTTGGGTACCTACGATTACGATTATTAAATTGTTCAGCCAAAATATTTAACTTGTTTTTTTGATGCATCGGGAGTACTTTACAGATTTTGAACAGTTCTTTATAATTTTTAATTTTATTTAATGTTTTCTTAGATTCTTGACCTATAAGTAATATTAGTAACCTTATCTCCCGAGCAATTTCACGATACGCCGCCATTTCATTATTTGGCCGGTTATATCACGTTGCGCCTAATCGATAGTCGGGCGGATCGACGAAAGTAACCTATTTATCGACATTCCAGACCACTGGGCATATTGCAAAGTAGTTGCATTTCACGCCGCTAGTGGTACCCCGACCAAATGGTTAGTGGTAAGGTTAGAACTGTGCTATGACCAACCGCGCACGAGTCGAGCGAGCGAAGCGAGCAGTGCTGCATCGCTCGCTTCGCTCACCCGACTCACGCGTGGGAGCTGCCGGCGAGCGCTAAATCCAACTTGGTCACAGTATTTGTTGGACCCTAAATGGGAATTATTCGATTAGGCATAGGTCGAATAGGAATTATTACCCGACTGCGCGGCAGCAACGACAGGGTTAGGTTTTTACGAGCATCTAGGTCGATGTGCCCAAGCATTGCTGGGCAAATTGTCAAACGCTGACCGTTGAACGGTATGGTGGATGTTAGATGGTCAAGTTATGAATTAGCGGCCTATCGTGAAATGGCCAGGCAGATCACGATGTGGCCATTTCAACGATCGGACCACGACTTCTAATTATACAAACGGTTTCCAAATTATGAAAAGCATCTTACTTGTGTGTGTAAAACTTCAAATTTGCAACTTCAGAACACAGCTTGAGATTTCCCAGAAAAGTTAAACTCGATTACACTTATACTGGCAAGAAAATAAATCCAGGGATTTCAGCAACCTTAAAATACCAGAAGTCAAAACGTATCAAGGAATACAGAAAGATTTCCAGGAATACGTCCGTGAAGTGACGTGCTGAGACTGAAATGATTTATAGTGTACAGATTAGTTAGTGTTCTCGCTTTCTCGAGATAAAAGTGATCTCTACGGAACAAACACGAGCAAATTAAACAGGGCACAGGTGATAAGAAGTTACTCGCCCTTCGTCCATGAGCACCATTAAGCAGACCGTTCCCGTCATATAACTTGCTGCAGGATAAACGAATTGTTTTTGGAATCACATGAGGTCCCAATGTTTTTGTTTCTGTCCCAAAATTTGTATAAAACATTGCATATTTTATATTCCCGATAAATGTTTCTGCAAATACACGCTAACTGTAACTGTATTTTAGAAGCAATGAATTTTCTTTCTCCGTTGGTTTCCCAACATTTTCTAGTACTTACAAATATTGTCGCTTAGAGTAAATAAATGAGGAAAAGTTCCAACGATATGTCAATGTAATTTGGGAGTAGTTGCAGACGTCCGAACACCTACAGCATTAAATATCGACGACGCTACATCGGGCGAGCATGAAATATTCAGCGGCGAGCGAGCGACGACGGCGGCGGCTCCTCGTGCCCCGTGCCCGGCGCCCCGCTCCTCACCTCCTCCGGCTCCGTACAAGCACATACCACCGTCACGATTCATTGCTCTCTGGAGCCTTGGAATTGTGGAGTAGCGAATCTAAAAAGCAATGTACAGTCAGGTGGCGCGCTACTCGATTCTTCTCCGAATATTTGATGCGAGCGCAGTAAGAGCGCCTGATTGTCACCCGTCAAGTAGCAGTATTTCTTACACTTTAGCGAGGGATTTCGCCCTCCCCCTTGTAAGCGCCGCTGTAGTTTATAGTCCGCAAAGGGTTCCCCTATATTGACAACCTTTTGTAGGAACCGGCTCTACGAGATATACGAAGAGGTTCGACGGCACGCTGGAATAAACTCGCCGTTATGCAAACGGATCGGCGGAACGAAATCTTGGGCGGAAGCCAAATTTTTTCACAAAGTTTACATCATCCTGTTACGGCGCGTTTGCCTATTACAGTCCTCTCTCGCGACAGGAGGGATCATAATTTTATCCCGCAGGAAAATACTTAACTGAAATTAAATTAAATATCGCTTCCGGGTACATACAAATTCATTGTCGGTTCATGAACCATGACTCCACGTGTCGTCGGTCCCCAAACTTTTCCCATTATTAAATTTTCAGAAGCTCAAGGTACCTCGATAATCCTCGTCATAAAACGCCTCGCCAAAAGCCATGTCGAAGTTAAAAATCCTAAGCCTTGTTGAGATCTTATTATTCTAATAGGAGACGATTTCTGCGGCAGTGTGCTCGGTGTGCTCACACAAACATGATTAGGGGCTGAGGGCTTCACATAATTGTTGCTATTGGGCTAATTTGGCGTCCATTACTTAAGAAGCAGCGCTTCAGACGTGTAATCGTATTATTCTTTTGTGTTTGTGCAGCCCTGCATTGTATGTTAGTGAATGTGGTTAGGGGATGTTGTATGTCTCACTAGCTAGCGGGGAATTAATTAAAATAATTAATTTGTCTTCAGAACAATTGAATGCGCCCTCTTCTCTCCCTGTTTACTCTTTACATCACTTTGCTTTATGTCATGCTGCATAAACAGACAAGAACAACTCCTCGCATGTTAACACTATACCATCAACTCCTCCTCGTTTGTTTGAGCATCACAATTCTCCAAAACATACGTGTTGAGAAGTGTGAGAGCTCACGGTGGCGGCGGCGGTGCATTACAAGGAATTAGCATAATATCCGGCAAGTTAGCTGCATACGAATCTTAATAAATTAAGTCGCGAGCTGAAAGGAGCCTTTCTTATAGGCTGTGAATAATTGGTGGCAGCCGGCGAGCTGCGCTGTCGAGGTTCTTGTGAAATATTACTCAAGTGGTTAAAGTTTAACTTTACATCTGTTATGTTTTGGCTGAGGTTTGAGGTAATGTCACAGGTCGGTAGAGTTGTACCTAGCATGTGCCAATGGTGGTTTATCGTTACCTCATAACTTACATTAAAGACATGTTGACAAAAGTTGAACTTTATGGTCTAAAATCTGGCACACGCAATAAGATACTGTAAGAGGTATAGCACTAAAATTAATAGAAAATGACCTAAATAACAGAAAGCAAGCCACTATTATTGAGGTATACAATGAGTCAACAAAAATGGTGGAAGTAGTTCAATCCAAAGAGTTCATATTTAAGCAATAAACTCTTTGTTTCAATCTGAATTTCAAAATGTAATACTTGGTGTACCTCAAGGCAGTATATTGAGGCCCCAATTATTAAGAATAATTATGCAATATTTTAGTTTAAAATCGAATTCGAAAAGGAAAATTAGCAAGCAATATAAATATTATATAATTTTACCCAGAGAAAAATATGATGTACTTTAAAAATACTTATATAACTAATTTACCACCAGCTATTAAGCAATTAAATGGAAACATGTTTAACACCAAATTAATAAAAAATGTTAATAATGTTTTTTTTTTATAATTTGCACGAGATTTTTGGCAAAAAATGATGTAAGTAGGTATGTAACAAACACTTAGAATAATTAATTTGCATTGATCGGCAACTGTTTAAAAATCCCCATACATTATGTAAGGTCATGTCAATGTGTGCTCGAATGTCAGCCGAACCCCATCGGTTCACAAGTACTGTAAGCCCGCGGTCGTTTATATACATAATATTATATAATAGTTTTTTTATTGCATATCCGACATGGGTAGCATGTTGATCCTAAAACTGTTATGCTTTATTAAAAGATGTAATCATCGTTTATCTATTTTTATGATTGTATCTGTTTTGTTCCAAAACAAACGATTTTTCAGTATTCAGTTTCAAATTATTCATACAAATTATACACAGATATTAATGGCATAGGATGTTAACAATGCCACACTAGTACGTAGTTTGTATATAGGTATTTTCTCTTTTGTTACGCTAGTTCTGCATTACTCAGTAAATAAGACGCCGTGCTTCAAAAGGATCCCTCGGGTCTGTCACTTGTTTAGCCGCGTGACGTCACTGCATCATGGCGCCCGTGAATGCAATGGACTCAATGCGGTGTGGAATATGTGTGGGTAAATGGGGATCCGTTTACTGAGGTTTTTTATTTTAAATGTTGGTTTAGTGAATAGGAGTGAAAAAAATCTGAATTTAGTAAGAGATTTTATATTGTTTACAAGGCAAATGTGAGTGGAAACGCCTAAAAGGAACCCTAAAAGGACGCTAGAAGGAAATATAGTAACCGTACACGTATTAAGAGGATTGTGAAGCTGTAAATTTTCATACAAAAAGCGATAACGTTTTTCTCCCCGTAAACATAATCTAATTTTCATATTTTTTGGAAATGTTGTAGGTATAATGAAAAACTAGGTCCGTACGTTTTTATTATAAAGAAATATTGTACACAATATAAGTTATTAGCATCTAAATATCTGTACTTTTGACATAAAAACTTCCTCGAGCGGTTTTATTTTTTTTAATTAAATTAAATTGAATTACTAAAAAAGAAACGTACAGACCTAGATTAAAGTGCACTGAATGTAATGAGATCAAAGTTGTATCATTTTGTAAAGGTTTAGAGGGGAGAAAACGTTATCGCCCGAAACAATATTTATGTAAATAATTGTATGAAACGTAGGTAATTCCCTCCAAGACTCGCGCCGCGTATCGACACTTGACAATCCTCTTAATGTTGCAAGCCGTTTCTGCGGCATTGCTACCGCGACGGAACTCGTATTCCATAATTACTCGTATTTTTATCGTGTCAATATTGATAAAATATAGTGAAAACAAAACACTGATCAATAAACAAATGGCTGAATTTGAAAATAGAATTCCATATTTTTTAAACAAGATTTATTTGAATTTAGTATTTATTGCCAGCCGTACATAAATTACGTTTCAAATGGCCAGTATTGTAAAACGGTAACTTCATAGGTGTACCTGTTACGTGTGTTTTGCTAACTGTACAACTTCCTGCTAAAACACGTTATGGTAACATACAGCGCTTTAGTCACTAAGTAATTGAGTTTTCTTTTGAAATATCAAATTATTCATAGTCATTAATAGGTAGGCCGATCTTTGAATTTGTGAACAATGATTTAGGTATGTATGTAAGTACATATTTCATTCTCTAACTAATGTAAGAAAAAGTTTATTTGCGCCTAACCTGACGCAAAGTTAAAAACATATACAATAAAAACTTTAAAAAAAAAAAAAAAAAACAATCGACTTCCAAAAAAAAAAAAAAACTACAAAGTGAAAAATAACTTTAATTTCGGAAGTCAGTGTCTTTGGATCTGTCTTTTAGTTTTTTGCCACCAACTTCCGAAGATAAGTTATTTTTCACTTTGTAGTGTTTTTTAAGTCAATTGTTTTTTGTTTTTTTTGTGAAAAAGTTTTTATTTTTCACTTTGTAGTGGGTCAGATTGTAATTTACCTAAATGACAATAGCCTAAAGTCAACTGCTCATCATTTTTTACAAAATATTGCTTTTGCCGATATAAGGCCGTTAATTGTTGAGGAGTTCTCCTAGTAAGAATCAGGAGCTGAAGAGCTGAGAACTGGAGCTGGGGGTGAAGTCACCATCAGTTCCTCTTCACCATAAGCATTGTGACGAGCATAAATTGCTTAGCGACCATATTAAAGTAATCCAATCGCAACCCGTGAAATACTTATTATTGAGTAGTTCCGATGTCCATCTGTAATCTTCATCATAAGTTCCACTTCACCAAATGGTGCTTTCCGAGAGCAAATAGATGAGTTACTATAAAAATATCCAAATCGCTATAGGTGTGCCTATAAAATTTGAGGGTTTCGGGGTTCCCTCGATTTTTTTTGGTGGTAATGGGACCACCTCGAGAGTACACCCTTTCAAAAAAAAAAAGAATTTTGAAAAACCGTCTATATATGACGGAGTTATGCCCGAACATACATAAAAAAAAAATATATATTAACATCCGAATTGAGAACCTTCTCCTTTTTGGAAGTCGGTTAAAAGTAAAAGGAAAATATGCATCAGATCCACCAAAAACAGCCATCGTTCAGCATATAATATTCATTTGCAAAACAGAGCCTCTGCGGCGAAACAACTTACACAATTAAAATAGTAACATTAAATCTAAGTTATTATATTACAAGTATAGTATATGTAGGCAGAAGGGGTCAGACTCAATCAAATGATAGGCTGAAGATAGATTGGACTATTCCTTTTATTATTATAATAATAATTGGTACAGCTAAGTCACTAATTGTGGCAATTACCAATTGCACTATCTTATTTTGTAATTACAAATAATCATCATTAATTGATCATAAATCATACGATGACAATTTAGTAATTGAAATGATAATTAATTCGAATCCTCAAATGAATTATCTAGAGTCAAGGATCAGTTAAGTACAACTTGTGCACCGTCCCACGCCAGAGCCAAGACTGACTTGTACGTAATCATTTATAGTAAATTAGGTATGTAGAGGATTTTTTATAAGTATAGAGTGTTATTTTTGTAAACACTCAAATTAGGTACTTCTGCATTGATCCCAAGCTTCATAATTGTGTGACAGATGTTACCCAATTACCCAACAAACAATATTCTAATATAACATCAACATTATTGATTAAATGACGTCACAATTAATTTATAATCTAACAACCCACACGTAGAGGCACCGCACAGACTAAATAAAACCTTCCAAGTGCGAGTCGGACTCGCACACGAAGGGTTCCGTACCTCCGTACAATATTAATTAACACTACATAAATATTAAAAAAAATACTTTAAATAAAAAAAATACGTTGCTTGTGTGGGGACCCCTTTGATTTTTAACTTTATTTTATTGTTATTATTTGTTGTTATAGCGGCAATAGCAATACGCAATCTGTGAAAATTGCAACTGTCTACCTATTAGGGTTCACGAGATACAGCCTGCTGCCATACAGATGGACGGTCGAACAGCGGACGCTTAGTCATAGGGTTTCGTTTGGCACCCTTCGGGTATGGAATCCTAAAAACTTTTGTTATCTGTGCACACGGCTGTCACAGAGAAGAGACTTTTTGAGTTTAACATCTATGTGTGGATGAATTTTTTTGTGTTAGAAGGTGAAAAGCTTGAGCAGAATACAAACTGGGCGATGTGTGTGAGTGTGTGTGTGTGATCTTCAACAGATCAAGATAATAATAAATGGGAATAGTACAAAGGTAAGGACTAACTGTAACATCATACAGTAGGATTATGTCTATCATGGGAATTAGATTAGATTATTATAGATATGTAAAAAGTTAAAATGAACAATAAGTATATCAGTAGCAATCACAAAACTATGATATTCAAGTCAATTCATTTTGTAAAATAAATGCCTAAAAGATATACCTGTACTTAACTAGATTAGAAGGTAACCATTATTAATAGGACTTTACCCAACAAAAATATGATTAATACAAGTCGACACTAACTTTATGATTTACGAGTCTCAATTATTACTGTTAATCTCTTTTATGAGAAATCATCACTAATTTTCTCAAAGTAACTCATGAAGGCAGTAATAAGTATAAGTATTGTTGTGGTAACTAAGTACTATAAAGTAGAGGTACTTACCTACTTGTGTGGGGAACACATTATTCTAGTTTATTTTGTTGGCTACATAAACTCATGTCAATTTATGTTCAAACTCGTGTTTCGTTTGGTTCATACTCGTACCGCTCGGTATATCACTATTTTCAGTTCAATAAAGCTGTGTTTGAACTCACGAGTCACCTCCCCCCCCCCCCCCGCCCCGCCGTCTGCAGCCCCTCTCAACCGATACCTTGCTATTGCTTTGATGTGCACTTTTTTTTTTGTCTGGTGATATTTTTACGGTGGTATGCGTTTTATTTTCAGTGCAGGTAATATTTAATGTTGCCGCATTTTTCTTTATTAATGTGTTTTTCATTTCATTGTTTCAGGTAAGCGCATATTTCTACAACTCTACCTAAAAGTTCAACTGTACAACTTAAAGTAGGTAAACGTTAAAAATACTGGTTCTTCCAACAATATGTCAGCGCTGCAGGTGGTTGGCCTACTGAACTGAATATTCTTGTAAATAGTTTTATTCTACAGATACATCTCAATATTAAAATAAATTGTATTCGCAGAGCAAACCAATAATAAAGACGAAAGATGATTTGCTGTTATATTTTATTTTGCATTCGAAACTCGACAGTAACGAGCTTCCACTATCATTCAATTTTAGACTCAAACTCTATTATGCATTGGACCGATGTTTCAATAACGAGCCATCGGCCTCTGTAGTTGTCATTCAGTGGAACAATAGTGACAATTCAAAGAAATAATAATTTGAACTTGTTAACGTTGACAGTTTTTTGTTGTTGTGGAAACAATTGCACTTTTCAAAGTTTTTATTCGTAATCTGAAGTAAACGTGTCGTGTGTTTGTTACAAATTATAGAATCAGACTTTATACCCAGAAAAAAAAAATGTTTGTCAATATAGTAAAATCCACGCAATAATTGGATTTGAATGTACAATGTTCTTTCTACGAAATAGATTCAACATATACAGGGTTATTTGTCCACCAACAACCTCTTAAGGGGTCATTGTACTCATCATTATGATCAACTTTTACTATTGGACCAAACCTGAAATCGCGAAAAAAATCAGCTGTTCAGTACATTTTGACGAATTATGCGAACATAAATGTACTGAACAGCTGATTTTTTTCGCGATTTCAGGTTGGGTCCCATAGTAAAAGTTGTTCATAATGATGAGTACAATGACCCCTTAAGAGATTGCTGGTGTTTACAAATAACCCTGTATACATTAATCATAAAACATTACGGACGTAGAATTAAAATTTATTGAGGTATATGTATGAGGTATACGAGTATATGTAGGTAGGAAGCTATCATTTAACGCGAGTATCTTAAACTTATTTCATGAAGTATCTTTTCCAGACTTATTAGATGAAAACTATATTGTTAGTATTGTAGAAATAATTAATTAACCCTAAAGACGTCATCATTCTGTTTAGGAAAATAAGATAACTTTACAAATTAATTACACTCTAACAAACAATCTAAAATTAAGATAAAGTTACAAAAATAACTCGTAACCAACTAAAACTATTAAAAAAAAAATACGTTACCAGACGACAGCGATGCGGATGAATTTTTCGACGGAAAATAATAGTTTTATTTTCCATTTTCATTATAGTGGAGAGATGTTTCTTACTTAGTCAAGTTACTTCCTTTACTAAAGGTTAAAGTAAAAAGTTGGCTACAGGATCAAGACTACGCTCGAACAGAAGAACTACTGCACCACCAGCAGTAGGCGTACATTTTATATATAAACCTGATCTACTGTTGTTTGAAATTTTTCACCCTATTTGGAACATATAAGCAGCACACCAACACAATCTCAAATAATTCAACACACTGTCACGCAAACGCTAAACCACATTACTATACAGTATTACACCTCTACATCCACACTCACACTCTAACTTACATACACATCTTATACACCTTAAAAGTTGTTTTCAATATCCCATAATATTCCTTCATTGTTTAATTTAATATAGGTACATACTTTGTAGCCTGCAATGTCAATGATTATTTTTGTAATGTTAGAACTCAACATAAAAGGTTTTTATTTTTTAGTATAACAGTGACAGCGCACCACTGACTCCTAAGTCACAGGATCACCTAGTTTAGGAGTCAGGTTAGGTTAGGTTTAGGGTTTAGGGGTTAGTTAGGTTTAGAGGGTTTACCTTATCCGTATGACCTTTAGTTAAACAAGTTACGTATCCTAGTCTTAAGCAATGTCAAAGGTTTTTGTATCAATAAATATTATTATTACTATGTGTCCTAAGTTAACTGGGTCAAGAATTTTTGAATGAAGATACCGTTTGAAGGAGTAATTTCTAACATTGAAGTCGCTATATCGCAAGCACACTAAGGAAGCTCTTAGCAAAGTCATTTTTTGTGCAAGAAGCACCTGCATGCAATTGAACCTTGTCCAAACTGGCCTAAAATTTGAACGGACTAACATTGAGGGAACACCTAAATGGCATAGAATTGATAAGATGTAGATAACTTGGGCTATGACGGAGTAATAATATGTGTATTTAAATGTGGAGGCTTGTAATTAGCAATTTAGTTATATATTATTGTTATTATACTGTTATTAGTCTGTAAGCCTTTCGAAAATAAAGAAAATAAATAAATAATAAATAAAATATTGTTAAGAAGTGAAGAGCTATCAAATAGTCAATACAGGTAGATATCGAGATAAACTTCAAAGATTGTCACAAACTTCAGGACTCAATTCTTTTATTCAGCAACCATTCTTGTAATTCCCAATACCGTCAGCTTTTTATTCATAGTTCTTAATATGGCAGATGATATCAATGAACATCCGTTTCCATGAGCGATACAAAGTGGCACATTGGTAGACGCTAAAACTTTCAATAATTCTTCTACAGTTGTTGGGTTAGGTTTACATAGAGGAAAAATAAAAAATGAAACCCACGTAAAATGTCAACATAAAATAGACAGCTTTGTTGTTAAGTAACCTAGGACGTCCCTAATATTATTACGTCTGTGGTTTGACTTGACACTTTATTGTTGTGATTGTCATTTTTTAAGAAAGTAACGATACAACGTTACAGAGTTTTAATTTAATCTACACTAAAATTCTCTTGACATCTTATCAATATTCCGCTGGTATTTTAGCGATGCTCTAACATGTTCAGGTACAATACTCCACAATGTCTGCAGTAGTCATATTCACAATAGGTACGTCTATCCCGACGGCCGTAGATACTGGAACCCGAAGTAAGGACCAATACCCTAAACAATCATGCAAACACCCGCGCCGGAGCGCCCATACAGCGCGTCACAAGGCAATGCGCCCGCATACCGGCTGGTATCGATACCGGAACCGATACCGGCTTAGGCCACATACGCTCGGCCGATACAAAACTGCAATCACCGCTCGCTAAATGTTTATGTATGTCACGTGATACGTACAATCAATTTATTGCCGCTTCCCGTGATTGACGAGCCGTCAATGCGTTCGCTTCTAGCGATAAATGATCGAGGACCAATCCAATGTTTTTGTTCAATCGTAAGAACTGATGGACGGGCGAATCAATCGGTATCAATCAACATTGACGCTATTGTAGCTGATGCCTTGAGATATGAGTACTGAGCTGTCCGGCAGGTCCCACTCATCTGCATTTGAATGTCTCAGAAGAGATCGCTATAGTTAGGTATGGTAATGGACATCGGCAGTTAGATGAGCCGGAGATTGTCTCCCAATGCCCATCGAACTCTATTATTATAAGGACGGTATAATTTACTTCTCGTATATCTCAGATAAAAACAACAGTGAGGTTCATGCATTCATGTTTTATGTATGCGGCGCTCGAGTATTTTCGTAAACTGCTAAGCCGATTTTGATAAACGAAATACTATTCGAGCTGTCATTGGGAAGCATAGAAATGTCGAACTGGAAACTTTGTTTATTTACTTTTTCATGAGTATTCCATTAGGTCGAAGTCAATATTCAGCACATAAAGAATTTGACACATTTCGCTTCAGAGGAAATTGAAATAAGGCCTTTCTAGAATAAACCACCTACGTTGTTCATAAAATGTTTGTAGATGAAATTAAGTTGTGACAAAATAATAAATTCGAAAAGTACTATATTATGCTAGCAAAAACTGAGTGATTTAAAACATTGGTTCTCTACTACTGAAGCCGACTTTATTGCAGTACTCTAGCTAGTCTGTAATTGTTTCGAGAAACGTTAGTAAGTAATGCAGTTCGTTCCAAGAATCGTCGAATAGGCTAGTTGTTGTAGTGAATAGGATCACAGCTTCCCAGTGAACCCACTAGACATTGTGAAGTAGATTCTCGATGATGATTTTCGATCATTTTGAAAATATTCAAAACTAGCTTCTGCCCGCGACTTCGTCCAACTCAACTCAACTAGGTATTCGGTTTCGGTTTAAAGAAATTTATTTCTCATATGAACATACAGTCCGCTTATAATGAGATACAAAGTAATAAACATAAATACAGTGACAATACCCTCCAGAGTATTAGCAGTTATAATGCACTTAAATGTTTCTTCAGCTTATATTTAAACATATTTACGTTATCACACTCTTTAATGTCGTCCGGTAGTGCATTGAACAGATGTACTCCTTCAAATAATATAGTCTTTCTACCGTAATTAGTGCGTACGCTGATGACTTCAAGTTTGTTTTTATATCTATTTCTCAGGTTATGTGACATTGTTTTTTTCTTTAGTTGTATGTTAGTTTGTATTGAGTTAGAAGTTATGTTTTTAATAAGAATGCAGGTGTAATAAATGTATAGCTGTCTAATATTTAATAATTTAGTTTTTTCGTATACGGTCTTTGTTGGAGTAAGATAATTATAATGGAACAAGGTTTTAATTATTTTATTCTGAACTCTTTGAAGTGAATTTAAATTAGTGACTGCTGCGGAACCCCATATCTCAACTAAATATTCTAAATGCGATTTGACTAACGAGTTATAAATTAAAGTGCGTACTTTACTTGGAATGCAGTTTGCTACTTTCCGTAACGCTCCCAATAATGATGTTAATTTACTTCTGAGATGGTCAATGTGTAATTTCCAGGTTAGTTTATCGTCTACCCTCAATCCAAGATATTTTTCGTTAGTTGATCGTTTTATTATTTCATTATTTATTTTAAGAGGCGAGAAGTCTGGTATACGTTTATTTTTAGTGGTAAAAAAAAAAAAAAATTCCATAAACATCCTATAGCACTCGGCAATAGTGTATCTTTCTATCAATGAAACACTGCCGCATCGCCTTTAGTCTTTATGGTTTAAGAAATTTATTCCTCAAAAACAAAATACAATTATTCACTTGGAATGAGAAACACTGGTTGCATGTTTTTAGTGTATATATTCTGGAACGAGTATCGGAACGGTATGTTTCAAGTTAGAAATAGGTAGGTAGGTACAGTATTGTCATTAACTTATCAATATATTCATAAAATAAATGATGTTAAAAGAGATCGAGTTTAGAAGATATTGTTGTTTAAATATTTTGACATGATTTAGGTAATCCGCAAAAATAGAATATCGAGACGAATCCATATTACGTATCGAAACACAGTTTTTATATTTACTTTTTTGAGCAGACAAAATTTTCGAACATATAATAATAATAATAATATCCTGGGACATTCCACACACGGTCACCTGATCCCAAACTAAGCAGAGCTTGTACTATGGAAACCAGATAACTAATATACTACATACACTACTTTTTTTTTGTAAATGCATACTTATATATATATATATATATAATAGGGATGATGACTAAAAAATGTTTTTCTGTCCGTCATGTAGATTATTAAAATATATTGGACAAGTATTTTTTCTTTTTCTACGTAATCAAAAGATTACGGCGATACATTGAGTTAAAATGTGGTATGACGTCACGTCTTGGTAGATTTTATACGTAGAAGTGACGTAGCAAGCCCCCACTCCCGAACTTTAATACGAGTTATCTAAGTCATTTTTTATTAATATGATAAAGCAAAAAATACGTATCTAATATTTTTTTAATTTCTGACTGACGGACTAAATAGAATTTCTTTTTTTTTACCCAGGTATCATCCTTATTACACCCAGACTCAGGACAAACAGACATGTTCATGCACACAAATGTTTGTCCTGGATGGGAATCGAACCCACGTCCTGCGGCGTGATAGGCGGTATCTTAACCAACCTCGCCAGCTGGCCTGTCAAGCTTCTATCATAGTTGCTATTGAAGGTACTTTTACCTCTTTACAATATTCGCTTAGATTTGTAAATTGTAACATTTTTCAGCTATCTATACATACCTACATACAAGTTGGTGTAGTGTGTGTGTGTATGTTAGGTTTTGAAGTCGTGAATATACAAAACTCTTGTACGCCTCAAAAATCGAAACGTTTTCAAATTATCTCAAATATAATATTTACTATTATTGGAACCACTCGTTGACGTTGACGTCGGTATCTTCGAGCGAACAACCAATCTAATTTTATTTTCAAAAGTCACATTATCTTTTGGTTGACTTTATGTTAGTCATTTTTTGGACTACCTAATCCTATCTAATATTATAAATGCGAAAGTAAGTTTGTTTGTTTGTTACCTTTTCACGCCTAAACCACTGAACCAATCATCCTAAAAGAACAATGGCAGAATTTGGTCTGGGCTATTTTTTTGGCATCCATAGATTTCATTTATATGACTCAAATTTAATTAATTTTGTACGATTTTTCAATTATTCATTCCTTCTCGTAAAGGCCGGAGTTATTTTATGTTTTTAAAAGCTTATCAAATGATGTTCGGATTAGGTACATTCGAAATGTTACCATTAAAATAGTGTTGTGAGTACAAACAGTACGATTGCAATTTATTTGTATCAGTAATTAAACTAATGTTCGATATAATCGACCGATCGATCGACCCATATAGTTGGTTTTGTTTTTAACATAATTATTTAAAATACTCTATTTTTTCGTCTTTAGTCAACTGAGATCTTTGAGGAAATGCTTCTACTTTTAAATCCAATTAATAATGGATCAAAATATCACAGGATCGTTTCAGTGTTGTATCGATTCTTAAGAAAACCGAATTGAAACGTGCAACACTACTTTTGCCTTTGACAGTGACATATTGTCTGTGGTTGTCTGTCAAGACGCTACACATATCCCGACACATATCACGGAAACAATATTATGTGTACATTTTGTGACTGAAAATAATATTCCTGGCAGAACCGGCATAGTTGAATATTGCTGTAGTGGTTTAGTTGGCCGGCGCACTGTAGGCTGCTGCGCACACACTATGACTTTAGTGTGGTATCTAGGATGGGCCAGACATCAAGGATATATCTCAGCACCAGCAAGTTTTCTTGATGAGATAATAATACGAGAGGTGGAATAAAATAAATATGATTAAAAAAATGTGTTTTTTATTTGACCTAACATTAGGTATACACCCTCAGTTTTAGTGTTTACGGGGCAAGTGCATTTTTTTTTTAATATGCGCCCAGCTTTCGTAAACATATTACAATTGAGTAGTACTCTATACCGAAGGTTAGAATTTATTTGGGTTTTTCTCGTTTTATCCGTAAATACTCTTATCCTCAGTTAGACCACACCACATTATCAATTTCTTTATGATTTAATTTCAATCTACGATGATTTATAGATAAATTGTTGTTTGACGTTCATTCATAACCTACAAATTCAAACACCGAAATCTTTTAGTTCCGGCTTTCCCAAATGAAAATAGTCTCATTTATAGATTCTGGAGCTAACGCCAAATCTTTTAACATATTTTTCATTATGGGACGCTTCAATTTGATCCCAGACAATTCTTTGTATGGAGACCTGCCATTGTTCTTTTGCATATACGTTGGCGGATGTACAGACATAGAATATATGTCCGTACATAGAATCAAAATTAAAATCAAAAGTCATTTATTCAAACTAGGCTGAGAATAAGAATTTTTGAACGTCAAAATTACATAAGACAGTCCCCCAAAACGCCCGCCCTTCACCACTTCCTAGTGCTTTAGCTGGGAAAAGAAGTGGTGCAACAAACTCCCCACCAGCACAGCTGTCAATTCAGTTAAAAAAAATAAATAAATAA
Organism: Dicycla oo; assembly: GCA_948252095.1. Classification (NCBI taxonomy): domain Eukaryota; kingdom Metazoa; phylum Arthropoda; class Insecta; order Lepidoptera; family Noctuidae; genus Dicycla; species Dicycla oo. The sequence continues at coordinate 934,808 of OX411711.1, read as the reverse complement.
TAATAATTGATTCTATACAACACTGCGCATAATAATTTAGGTACATTACGCAACACAAAACATTAAATTAAATTATTTGCTATAAGTAAGCTAGCACACGCCAATATACCAAAAAACTTACATATATGTAGATTGTATATGAAGCTGAAACTCGAAGTCCCAAATGATAAACTAGGACCATCGAAGTAATATAAACAAAGTTAATTACTAATAAAAAAACAAAACCAAGGACAGCAAGACGACCAGTCACCACAAGCAGCACCCGTTCACGAGCATAACGCAGAGTTTAGCCATCACCCCCCTCGCCATATTTGAGGGAAGGAGGCAACCCGACCCCCGACGCTACCGCAAGCAGTGACATCTAAGGGAGCATGACGAACTTGCTGCCGGTTGCTCAGGCAAGAATAATATGATCAATTGTCGAGGTCACTAGCTAACTACATATTGCAATACTACATTATGTCAATGATAAATAAAGATAAAATTAAAATAAATTTACTTTTACAGTCAAAGAAAATACTAAATTATATGAACACAGAACACCTGTCAGAAGATAAGCTGATTCTGGAGAAAGAACATAAATATTGTCTTGAGTTAATCACAGCGACCAACTATTCTTATCGTTAAAGTAGTCGTTGATAGAATAGTATGCCTAACATATTCTAGTAAAGCACTATCAAACCTGTACTTTTTCAAACCATATAACTCGTATAGTCTCGCTGTACTTTTATAAATACCTGGAGTAGCCCATTGGTTAAAGCCAACGGAGGTGCCATTAATGTTAATGGTTTTGGTCTTGAAAGTAGATTGGTACTCTTTTTCCACAACATCAAAACGGGCTCCATAGATTTCATTTGGGTTATCGTAATCTACTATAGATGGTCTAATTCTATGGGCTATATTATTTTTAAACTTGTTGCAACGGCTAGCTGTATAGGGCCTGCATTCTATGTTATGCGGCTTTTTATGTAATGGCATAGGGAAGCTAGCTAATAAACCACAGTGGTCAGAAGTTAGATCACTTAGCACTAATTTATTTATGGCATCACAATCACTAAATATATTATCAAGACATTTTGACGAAGACGCCGTGATCTTAGTAGGTTCAAAAAACAAGTTAATTAAATTATAAGACCTTAACAGATTGAGAAGTCTAATACTTAATGGAGTAACATCTAAAATATTAATATTAAAATCTCCACATAAAATTATTCTTTTATAACTAGATTTTAACCTATTGAGTGAATCCTCCATTACTGATTCAAAACGAAAAAATCCCCAGAGGGGGGTCGATAGACGCAAATTATAACGTATCGCTCGAGTTCAACACAAGACAACTCAATAGTGCGCTCGATAGAAAGATTAACTAAATCTAAACGTTGTTTACATTTCAACTTGTTTGAAACAAGAACTAAAGAGCCACCGCGAATAGCACTTTTTCTTACAAATGCACTTTGTACTGTAAAATAATCATCATTCATAAACACCACTTCATGTTCTTTCAACCAGTGTTCAGTCAAACATAACACCTGAACATCATAGTTCTCCATAAATAAACTTAACTCTAGCTCTTTGCCGGACAGACCCTGCATGTTTTGTACATGAAAACATGCAGGGTCTGTCCGGCAAAGAGCATTCAACATATGCAGCTGACCCGTTGTCGCACCTAGTAGTTTAAACTACAAGGCGTATTAAAAGTGGTCTTAGTACCACTACTAACAGTATTCGATGGTACACTACAGGTACCGGTGTCACTTTGTATATTGTATGCTAAAAGATTAGCAATAAGTCTCCGACAACTAGGTGGCAAATACATTGTATTATTTGTCAGTTTGTAATCAGTAACAAATCGATTACAGTCGAAATATAAAATACCATCACTGTCATGACAAGTCCTATTATAAATTAACATATTTAAATTATAAATGTGCCTATTTTGCTCATCAGACAAATATTGCGAATAAGGTAAGGCACAGAAAATAAATTTACAGTTATTGGTCTCATTGAGATGTAACATCAAATGGACACATTCAATTATGTCCTTTTTTCTTACACTTAAACTATCCCCATATAATAATATAACTGTGGAACTGGGGTTTATTTTTGTCAATTTAATTTCACTAATTAACTGGCTAATACTGGCTTTGGGAAAACAATTATTAAATACCTTTCATCCCGAAAAAAGTACTGTTCCCGAGGAAAACCAAAATAACGTTCTTATGATTATAGATTGCGCCACGTGTCTTTCAAATCATGATTGATGAGTGTGTTAAGAGGTTTTTGTTTTTTTTAATTTAAGTACCACCTAATATACATTTTGTGAGTCTAGAGTGTCGATAGACCGGTTTTTCATCTTCCTAACTATCCTAACTAATAATATATACGAAAGTGTGTTTGTTTATTTGTTGATTACGCTTTCACGCTAAAACGGCTGAACGGATTTGGATTAAATTTAGCATATGGGTAGACCTTGACCAGGAGAAGGACATAGGCTACTATTTAGCTTGAAATGCAGACGAAGTCACGGGCAACAGCTAGTTAAATTATATTCGATAGATACTCGTATTACTTACTGCCCTGAATGTCTAAAATAAATATCTATCCAAAAACTAAAATTGTGAAATTTACTTTTACTTTTCTTTTAACTTAATCAAGTCGGGTAGCAAAATATTTTATATCTTAAATCACCCAATTATATTGAAAAAGATTGAAAAAAGAAACACAAATTGGCATAAACTAACTACCTACTATGGATTCTAGTATCTAGTATTATATATAGTATTCTAGTATCTACTTGTATTCATAAACAACCAGCATCTGGGAAAAAACCATTCATGAACATCTTAATGCTGTAATAACCCATGAAATTGTATTGCAATGTGAGACAATATACGTTTACGACAGCGGAGAGCGGGACTTTCACAACACATGGCTACTTGCGCGGCATTATCGCGCTCAGACTCCGTATGTCGGCATTACGGCACGTAGGCCACGCCCCCTGCTTCGTATACACAGTGAGAGTCGCAAGAGGTAACAATACGCTAGTACAGTCACAAAAATATCGGTGTAACTGTTTATGCGTGAACATAGGCGCAAATCTAAGCAAGGTTAGACGCATTTAGACATTTGACACTTTTATTTTCAATTAAACACATTGCTTTTCAACTACTTTTTTTTTTTTAAGTCAGCAGTCATTTATTTCAAACAGTAACTAGACTATATGTACAAGCTAACACTAAAATATATACAGAGTGTTAAGTTAAACGAGGGATTTACTTTACGGGGTCATTGTACTCATAATTATGAACAACTTTTACTGTGGGACCAAATCTGAAATCGCGAAAAAAAATCAGCTGTTCAGTTCATTTATATTCGCATAATTCGTCAAAATGTAGGGAGAAGCTGATTTTTTTTCGCGATTTCAGGTTTTGTCCCATAGTAAAAGTTGTTCATAATTATGAGTACAATGACCCCTTAAATTAAGTCCCTCGTTTAACCTAACACTCATGCATGCATATTATGTACAAATACATTATATAACAAAAAAAAAAAAGTGAAGGGCTCACAGGGCATCAAAAAATTCGTCCGCATCGCTGTCAATGGAAAAGTGCCCAAAAGGCTGGCAGCATTGCCACGTTGGATGGCAATACTGTTTTTTTTTTGGATAAAAATAGGCCAGCTCTCTGGTCCCGCGAAGAGTCGACCAACCACTTGGCGATGTCCCGAAATACTCGATGAGAACTCGGATCCCAACGCCCTAGTGTTTCAACCTCCCAATAAGGTTTCTATTATTTGCGCCGTTTGAGGTTTTCCGCGCCCGCAGCAGCCGCCCCAGCACATCCCGCCGTGCTAAGCAGATGGGATGGCACGAGGAAGTCGACACAGGTTGCATTCCACACCAAAGGCCTGCCCAACTTCCAAGGCATTACGGTCATTCCGTCTGGCCTCTTCCCCTCTTTTATTATTGTATATTTAGTGGTGTTATTTCTTTGCGTCATTTTTATCGCATATAAACGTATTTTCTTTCTTTCCATCGTCGCGTGTCGAGCTATTGGGTTCTAAAACAGCTGACACTCCGGTGGTGACAAGAGCCCGACGGATGATGTCGTTAATGCTGGCGTGCCGTGCCATCCGACCAGCGCTCTTGCTGCAGGATAGCCCATGGTGTCCGAGGCAGTCGACTCCTTCACCGCATTGACAGCGATGTGGAGCTCCGCAAGGAGCACCCACACGCAAACATGTAGCGAGCCGGAATGTGGTGTCACTCAGCATAGTGCATAAGTTGGGTGACGGTAGAGCCAGAAGCCAGAGACCCGACTCCCATTCACCCACAGCCAACAGGCGGGCACGCTCAGCAGTATTAGTGGACGTATTAATAAGTTTAATCCGTTTCAACCTGCAGAGCTCATCCAGGGTCGTCCAATGGCACATTTAAAATTGATGTTATAGTACTTCGAATAATATGATCGATTTTGTATAAAAGTTGTGGCTGCTTCCATAAAGAGGAAGAGCGGAGAACATACATAAAATTTGGAGCGATATCTGATAAGGGTGAATGCCGAATGTAAATTAATTTTTGAAAGTCTATCCGAAATATCGTTAAAATGTTGAATTGTATCGTCGATGAATGGTGAAAAACTGTCTTCCAAACTTGGGGAACCTAAGAGGTGCAGGGAATTTTTTTCCAAAACTTTGATATCTGGGGCTATTGAATTGAATTTCTGTATAGTTGATCGTCTGTCGGTATTGTCACAAAGGTAAATTTCGCATTTGGAGTTGTTGAGGTCAAGGTCGATAGATTGGAACTGCTGCTTTAGGAATTGAAGATCTTTTAGAACGGTGTCTACGTCACCTCCTAGTGTTCTATCATCTAACTTACATAACTAACTACAATGACATAACTACCAACTGTCAAACTTCGACTATTGTCACACGCACAGTCACGAAAGAGTTACTGTCAGCTTGATATAGAGACCTTTATCCAAATCTCTTCTGTGGTTAGAATAGACCACTTATGTTCCAGCTACAAATACGGTCTGTTCTTCGCTAAGAATGTTTTGTAAAAAAAGTGAGTTTAAAACCTGAATCCCGACTACTGAAAAACTACACATGTACTCATATATACTGTTAGAGCGTGATTTTTGAGTAGTCGGGTTTTAGTTTTTAAACTTCGGTTTAAAGAAATTTATTTCTCAAAAAGAAGAACATACATAGTTCACTTAAATATGAGAAACTAGACAACATATCTTAGGAACTAAACATAATTCGATTACGATCTATCGGGTACATACAGTGAATAATGATTTATTATTGTTGGTTAGCCAAATACAATTTTAACCTATTCTTAAAGATGTTCACTGAGGAAGAATCTCTTATTTCTTTCGGTAACTTATTGTAAAGCTGCGCTCCCTCAAACTGAATGGTTCTTCTTCCGTACAAATCCTAACTGAAGGCAGTTCTATGCTATCCCTATTCCTTCCTAGTGTAGTGGCGGTGAGTTTTGTGTTTGAAGGTGATTTGTGAGTGTATTTTGTTTAAAATATTCTTTATTAGTATGCATGTGTGTACTGTACTTATATAATTTTTGAAGGTTAAATAGTTTAGTTTAGCGTAAACTTTCGTAGATGTTAAGTAATTGTAATATAATGTACCTACTTTTTATTTGAAAATATTCTCAACACGACATCATTAAAACTTTTTTTAGTTCATGACGTTATCTCCTCTAGAGGGCGCCGTATTTAATTTAATGGACGTCACATAGCGTATAACTAGCGGACAATCAAGACGTTTCCAACGATACCTCATTTGTCAAATTATGATGAGGAGTTAAGAAGTTATGAGGGAACAGATGAACAGATGAACATACATACATATATACCTATCAAAATCATAACCCTTCTTTTGCTTCGCCTGAGTCGGGTGAAAAGGGGTAACCTAACCTTTTTTTTTTTTTTTTTTTTTTTTTTTTTTTTTTTTCGCTGAGAAATGACATTACGCATCTCCGCTCGTCGGGGGACGACACGGAGTATGTGGGACTCCCTGCCAGAGTGGCAGTATACCCACTAAAACTCAGCGGTGTTCCCGCATCGCCGTGATGGGAGGGCCATGGGAGACCGGCTCATCCTTTACTTCCACAACCCTCCCGGCGCATGCCCGCCTAGCTGGCGGGCCCCGCATGCCCCCCAGGCTGGGGGGCTACGGGAATGGCCGGGAACACCTGGCCATTCCCGTCCGACACTGATGGAGGCCTGTGCAATACAGGCAAGGGTGCCCCCGCACCCGTTGCCTGCTGGCCTCCACCTGGGAGGAGTCGGAGATGACTGTCATACTGACGTCTTCTTCGACCCCTCCTCCGCCTTCGGAGCGGCGCCGCGAGAGGGTCTTCCTCCCGCGCGCGCTCCGCCGCCTCCTTCTGGGACATGACGTATTCGCAGAAGGAGGCGACTGCCGCCCAGGACCCCTCATCCCCCAGCATGGCGTTGATCAAGCCGGGGAGAGAAAGGTCCGTTCCGATCGCCGCCGTGAGACTGCGGCGCGGCTCGGACCACGACGGGCACACCTCGAGAGTGTGCTGCGCCGTGTCCTCCGCCGCGCCACAGTCGTGACACGACGGCGTCTCCTCCCGCCCGATACGGTGCAGGTACGATCCGAAACAACCGTGTCCGGACAGCACCTGCACCAGGCGGAAGGAGAGGAACCCATGCGACCGCTCGAGCCAGTCTCGCAGGACCGGCCCAATCGCGTCGAGGGTTCGGCGGCCGAAGGCTGCGGTGGCGAGGTCCGTCGTCCAATGGACGACGATGGCGTCCCTCGCCTCCCGCCGGACGGCTTCTCGCTCTTCCGGGGCGGGGCGTTCTCCTCTCGCCCTCCGCCCCGCCGTCCATTCATACACTCTGGCGAGCACCCACGCCTCGAGTTCCCAAGGTGGGGTGCCGGCCAGAGCGCATGCTGCCGCGAAGCCCACCGTGCGGTAGGCCCGCGCCACCCGCTGGGCTATGGCCCTTTGGGGCGCCCGCAGGGCGGCGGCGTTCTCCCTCCTTTGGAGGGAGTCCTCCCAGATGGGCGCCCCGTAGAGGGCCATACTCTTTAAGATGCCGGCGTAAGGGGTAACCTAACCTAACCTAACCTAACCTTTGTTATAGAAATCCTCTACAAACTACTGCTAATTATTGAGTTGGTATGAAAATCACTTTTATATGCCAAATGTAGGGTACATTTCTCATCCCTTTAATAAAAAGTTTTGTATTTTCTCGGTAGTTTCTCTATGATTCACCACCGTATTTGGAAATAAACGTTGATTGAGCTTGAGGAAATATTGCCGTTCCATGTTTTATTGAAATTGATTAGGATTGGACGCCATTGTAATTCACAATATAATTACTCTGATGTAATTATAAATACGTAAAACTTTATAAACCTAAAGTATGATTACAGATTATCACAGTATACCCTGAATTAAGCAAAATACCTACAGTATATTATTTTAAAACTTTTGTAAAAGATTGCCAAAAGTCTATTACCCAAAGCTGGCCGCACAAGCCAAACATAAATTCAGCAGGATTAAACTCCTTATTCAACCCGCACCGCACGTTGACACACAGCCCACAACTCGACCCCAAATAATAAGAGAATAAAAACAACCCGCAAAAAGTGCCATTACAGTTCCTACGAGTGCTCTGTAGTGTTGTGCTATTGCGGCCTCAAAAAATGTTACGGCCGCCCGACCTACGACCGGGCATTCTGAGGCCGCTTGGTCGCCGATTGCTGCCCGCCGGCGTAAAAACTAATTTATTTAGACGACTTTGCGTGATAATCTTTATTAATAGAGCTTGATCTTTTTGTTGGGATGGAGACTTATGTTGTGGGCTCGCATTGCTGGATAAGTCCAGCGAATTCGAAGTTAAGTAGAATGTCCGTAAAGTTTTCCTTAGTTTGATTTAAGTCTTAGTTTAAATTAAGCTTGTCGAAAAGATCTGGGCAAGATCGAGCACAGTAAATAATGACGTAAAAGGCAAAAGGCTTAACTCGATCATATAAGCGTATTCTATGACGTATGTAATAGTAAGTTAAAGCTTATTGGTTACCTTCAGGAACTTGGTTTGTGCAGTAATAGTCATTGTAAAAATACTGAACATAGGGAAATTCGTCACAAGATGTATGAAAGTATTGTTACTACTCTGTCGAAAGCCGCGGTATAGAGCCAAGTGGAAACTCGGACTCATGGACATGTTGGCCGTGTTGTTGGGTGGAACATGCACAATACCCACGCAAGGGCGAGGCTTAAATATCAGCTATGGGTATGGCGCAATAAACCAACTTCTGGCGATGTCTACAGCATGTGCGTGACATGAAAGGTGTTTAAAAGCAAGCTAGTATGGTGTCGACTAAAAAGCCAATAATTTTCAGAAGTTCTGCAAGGCTACCAAAAAGTTTAATATTAGACCTGGTCTTCCTGTGAGTGTCGGTGGTGCTGATCAGCCGGACAGCATCGTCAACATGTTTAGGGACCACTTTAAAGTGGAGTCACCGCTGAGCTCTCATCGTTGTGAGTGTTTGATGACGGATACTGTCGTGACTCTGATCTGGTTCGTTTTTCCGCCAAGCAGAAGATGAAGAAGATGACGAGAGGGAAGTCCCCGGGTCACAATGGTTTAAGCATTGAGGACTTGCAGCATGCCGGTCCTCACATAACTAGAGTGCTCGCTGTGTAAGCATTGAACACTTACAGCAGGCTGGTTCTCACATAGCTAGAGTGATCGCTGCGGAAGCATTGAGCACTTGCAGCAGGCCGGTCCTCACGAAGCTATAGTGCTCACTGTTTTTTACTCGCTATGTATGTGTCACTCGTGCCTTCCTTGTGATCTCATGCAAACTATTGTCGTGCCTATTGTTAAGAATAAAACGTGTGATTTTGCTGATAGTGTAACTATCGACCCATCTCCCTGGCTACTATTATCGCGAAGGTACTCGACCGTCTGCTGGACGCACGGTTGGATAGCTTGTTAAAATTACACGATGCACAGTTTGGATTTCGTAATGATCTCGGCATTGAAAGTGCGATTCTCGGCCTCAAACATAAAGGTGCAATACTACATGAAACGTCAAACACTAGTGTATTATATTTTGCTTTCTAGATCTCCTCCGTGCCTTTGACCTTGTATCTTACGAGGCTATGTGGGAAAAGCTGCGGGAGAGGAAAGTGTCAGCGGAGCTGTTGCGTCTCTTCCAGTATTTACAAACAGTCTAACACGGTGAGATCTAGGTTAAACAAAGAGGGATAACGTCACCAAAAGTGTTTAACCTCTATATAAATGATCTGATCGTTGAGCTCAGCAGGAAAAAAAATCGGATGTTGCATTGATGACGTTAGTGTCAACAACATCAGCTACGCTGACGATATAGTGCTGCTGAGCCCTACGGTTAGCTGCTTAGGTGTTGTGAGGGCTATACTCGAGAGCATGACCTAGTTCATGCCAAGAAAAGCGAGTTCTTGGTCTTTAAGGCTGGCGGTGTTAAATTTCCTGAGTATGTGGCCCCGACTGAAGTAAATGGGACTGACATATTGCGAGTGTACCAGTTTAAGTACTTGGGGCATTATGACATGTAACCCACGACCTTAATGACCAAGTAGATATTGAGAGGAAACGTAGGGCCCTGGCAGTCTGATGTAATACGTTGGCGCGTAGGTTTGCACGCTGTAGCAAAGCAGTCAAAATAACGCTTTTTAAAGATTATTGTCAAGTGTTATACACGTGCAGCCTGTGGCCCAACTATACTCAGCGGGCTATCAGCGCCCTACGGGTCCAGCATAATAACGGGTTCCGGATATTGATGGGGCTGCCCCGTTTCTGCAGTGCATCATGTATGTTTGCACAAGCACACGTCTATGGCTTCCACACCATCGTCTGCAGAGTGCGGGAAAGCTCCAACTGCATCCTGAAGACCATAGCGGGGAGATATGATTCTCCATTGTTTGGTGATGTTGTTCGAAGATGCATCTCGAACGACAGCCTTTTCGCTAAACAGATTATAGGTATAAGTTATCTTTTTCTATTATTTTTGGTTACTAACCCATATGGAAATTGCTTATCCGAAGTAAAAATATTTTATTTTATTTTATTTTTTATAAATGCCTTATACAGGAGAGGAAAAACGACAATAGAACGTTTAGTTAACTGTGAACTGAAACAACATAGGTACCTACCATAATATGAATACGTTATATTTATTAATGCTGAACTGAATTCAGAGTACCTTTATTTTAGAGTCATTATCAAAAGTTGTACACACTGACCCGTTTCCGGCGACCTGAAAAACAAATGTCCCACTTAACTGAATCGACACAAATTGTGCCGTTCATTCCATTAGGGCGCACATTTGCATAACATCTCAAATGTTAAGCGTATGCGTGTCGCGTAACCTTGTTTTACCGAGATTCGTCGGGCTGTCCGGTGCCGTCCGGTGCCGTCCGCTGCTGGCCGGCCATTCTGTCCGGCAGATGGAACTTTTAAACGGCGGTCGAGCGTTGCGTTGTGCAAAACTTTTAACGAGCTTCCGGCAAGCCGTGCCGTGCTGTTTAATCATAGTTTTAAATTGCAGTACAAAAGGGTTCGCAAATATAAACAAGTCTGTGCGCGATGTTGTCAGTGAAACACATGCGTGCGACTTATTGCGAACATCATACTAGATGTAATTTAAAGAACGCACAATCTCTTAAGGGGTCTTGTAATCATTATTATGAACAACTTTTACTATGGCACCAAACCTGAAATCGCGAAAAAATCAGCTCTTCCCAATTATGTTCGCATAACTCGTCAAAATGTAGGGAACAACTGTTATTTTTTTGCGCGCATTACTTAAATTACGCCTTGTATAACAGAAGTGAGTACTGTCTACTATCGGCTACTTCTCATTCGCGCGGAATACTGAAGTCAGTGGAGGGCAAATGGTTTTTCGAAGCACGTAGACGATAGCCTCACGATCTATCCACCCGAACGTCTCTTAGGCACGCTTCTAACCCCAGTTCACTGACTGCTCGGAACAGACCCCAGATAAAAACAATGAACACTTCACGGGCACCTGCACCAGTTAGCGTTCTGTTTACGTTCCATTCCCTTGAATAAACAGATGATAACCAGTGAGTGGCAGCCGCGTCGACTGACAAAGTACACGAGAATTTCATAAACAAACTTATGCAAATACTGCCACTGAAGTAGCTCCCCTTAAACATGAATCTGTGTGCCGTCCACAGAGACAAACGTACCCCTCTACGTCGATCCAATATCAATTGTATTGCGTGGTAGTAAGATTGATTTTAGTTTGTCAGTTGATATTGAGATGGGATGTGGTGTTCCTGATAGAGCGTAGTGTTTACGTGCCGTCGAAAGTCGAGTTGTTTGTTTTTTGTTCGGCAATAATTTCCGGATCGATGGTAATGTGTGAGGCGGTGATAAATGGTGAGAGCGGTGCTTGAGCACTGGCGACGGCGCGCGGCGACTCGGCGATGTTACACGGCCTACAGTAGGACCACTGACTCACATACGACCATGACTACATGACCAGACTAAGAAAAATAAAAACTGTAATGTCAGTTTCTCGCTGATTCTGGAGAAATAATAAGTATGTCTCGTAAGAAAAGATTTACAATAATATTATGAGCACTGAATACGCATTTTACAATCGCCACTTTCGATATTCTTACTTTTAGAAATTATGCATCTATGAAAAAAACGCGCATTTACCGTTTATCATTAAGTTTTGCTGCGTATTGTTAAGACTGGTCCTTTTGCATCTATTTTTGACGCTTGCCTATAATAATACATGCTCTACATGTTTTCGCTTACACCAGATGACAGTATCGCATGTTGTCGTGACCTTGAACGTCCTTGAGTCGTGGCTGATGGAGATGTTACATAAAAACGAATGGCCGAGATAACCTGACGGCTGATTTGATGTTACTACTAACTTGTAATATATTACAAGAAAATATGTTTAATGAAAGAATATAATAATAGATAAAAGTCTCGCTTGTTATTCTTGAAATTCCTAATAACAAAAGTTGGTCAGTTTTGTTTTTGTCGTAATCCTACAATGACGAAAAGAGACCAGTGGTCTAAGCTGATTTCATAATAATTACTGAAAAAAAGAACTCATCACTGCATTGAAACGTTCAGGCTGACTGGCTAAACAGAAAGATTCCCAACCCTGGATAAGCTTCCGAGATATTTTATTTATTTCCTTTAATCATCAACTTTTTATTCTCAGTTTCTTTACACACCCAATGATCCAAGACCTCTACTCTATCACCCACTTAAACTATTACGACAATTCAAATAAGTTCAGTGTAAGTTCAGTGACCCAGAACATCGCACCCCCTCGCTCCTCGCGGGTCACTCACTACCTTGTTTCATGCCACACCACACATCGCTGGGGTTCGTGTTAACCCTTCATCACTCGGCCCAGGCCGGGCGTTGTCGCTAATTACAACCGTCACGGATTTAATTGGCCATACATTCCTTTGATATTACAGATGTGTATGGGTTATTGTTTTATTCACTGCTGGGGAATTTAGTTTTGTCTGTTTAAATGGTCACAAAAACTCTTTATTTGTGACATTCAGGTGTGAAATTCAGATGAAATTTAGTCTTTAAAATGGATGAAGTAAAAAAAATGTGAAAACAGACAGATCACAGAAATAAACAGGGACTAGATCGCGAAGCAAAAATGTCTCTGTAAAAGTTAGCCTGTTTCGGATGGGGAACAAAACTGACTTTTCTGTAACAGGATCTAGCACTAACAGAATCCATGCTTATTAATAAAGGTTAAATTAAAATGCTCCTCTAATATTTAAATCGCCATAGTAATCAGATACTATGCGAATATTTATAAAATAAATAATTATTATCCACGACTTTTAAAACCCGTTGCCCCAAACAACTAGGTACATCCAAAGCCCTTTCAACCTTATCAGTTGGCAGTCCAACCCCACGATTATCACATACGATACCATAAGCACTTGCCATCATTGCGTAAGTCCCATAAAAAGGGGCCCTCGCTATGTAACAGATAAAACTAAACTTATTCCCGGAATGTGACTAACGGAACACGAGGATCCAACATTACAATAATAAAAACGTTTGGGAAATGGAGTGAAAAGTCAAAGCACTGCATTAGACAACTCTACACTTGCGTCTGAATCATAGAAATGTAAACTTTAGTACCGTAGTACGAAGGTAGGTCTAGGTAGCAAATAGTTTCGTGAGGGCGGGTAGAAAGGGAGTTTCGGGCTCCGGAAGAAGCAATTCATTCTACATTAGAAGGGCGAAGGGCTTTTTTATAATAATTGTGGATGCCGTTACAAGGTCATTGGCTGAATCCTGTAGTATCTACGAGTATATTATGTAAATTAGCCAACTGTGCTCCGTGTCGGCGACGCTCCATATAAGCGCTCTTTATGGCTCGAGCATTGATTCCTTGTAGCCATCAATTTGAATTGATCGCTGTAAGTTATGGCAGATTTAAATAATCTATTAGTTTGAGCTCACAGAGTTCCTTCTGACATTAAATGCAGTGTGGAGCGGACGATATTACGAGCAGTAGGTTGCGGTGAAATGGAATGTTGGGGGCTGTATAACGTACGACAAACGTGTTGGGTTCAGGGGTGCAATAACAGCCTATTTTTTGTGATGTTTACAGCTATTTGGTTGCAAATCGTGCATACAACCAATTCCACGAAAACTTTGCTATGCTCTATGACCTTTGATTCCCATTAACTAAAATTAAAACTTTTAACAAATCAAGACCAAAATGGATCTCATGCGGCCTAAAAATATGCAGCAAACGTAAATGTCATCTCTTGTGGCAATATAGGAAAAACCCAAATGCATCAAACAAAAACGTATTCAAGACATATGCGAAGAGATACAAAAAAATAATCAGGCTGACAATAAAATCCCAAAACGATTACTACATTAGGACTGCCACAAATAAAAGCAAAGCAACATGGAATGTTATTAATGAGATCAAATATAAATTCCCGATCGATAGCGTAGAACAAGTTATTACCAACGACGAAATAATAACCAATCCTAAAGACATCGGTAAAACGTTTAATGACTTTTTTCTTGACATTAATAATGATAAACGATTTGATGCACTTAATAACTCTTTCAATAAATGGACATATAATTCTAATTCTATTTTCTTGACTCCTACAATTCCAGAAGATATCAATAAAATAATAATTTCATTAAAAAACAAAACCACTACCGGTTATAATGGAATTACGACTAATATTGTTAAAGATGTTGCTGATATAATATCAGCACCCCTAAGCTATATAGTCAATTTGTGTATAGAAGAAGGCATATTTCCCGACAAATTAAAAATTTCAATTATAAAGCCCGTTTTTAAGAAAGGTGACAGAATAAATATCTATGCCAAAATTTTAGAAAAAGTAATTTATAAATGTCTCTACACCTTCTTCGAAAGCCATAACATTTTCTCTCCATGTCAATATGGCTTTAAGAAAAATAAATCAATTAATATAGCAATAATTTCTTAGGAAAAATAATGACAAATTTGGACAAAGGACTACCGGCTGTAGCAATATATATGGACATGTCAAAGGCTTTTGACCGTGTTGACCATAATATTCTTCTAAGGAAACTATATGCATACGGTGTGAGAGGCAATGCATACAATCTCATAAAATCATATCTATCTAATACGAGTAGGCAACAGATTACAGAGATCAGGAAGGTAAACATAGGCACAAAAACAGAAGAAACTTAAGCGTCTGAATCCAGAACGGTAGAGCTTGGCGTTCCACAAGGGGGTATCTTATCCACCCCTCTCTTCCTTGTCTATATAAACAACATGCCTTCGGTAATAAATCACGATATGACATTATTCGCTGATGATAGCACTGTACTATTCACTAACGACAATACAATTAATTTTGAATCTGACATTAACAAATCTTTAGTATTAGTAAATGAATGGCTTAATTTAAACAAATTAATGATTAATATTGACAAGACCAAAATATTGAATTTTAAAATAAGAGCTCGACGTACGGGTACTTTAAATATCAAGTATTAAGATAAAGACATCGAAGAAATAGAAACAAACAAATTTCTAGGGTTACACGTGGATGACCAAATAAACTGGAAAAACCAAGTTGACTATGTAAAAAGTTAAGCAAGCTCTCAGATGCCCTTCACAGACTAAGAAAAACTGCAAATCTACCAACACTAATAACGACATACCATGGTTACATCAGCTCTAACCTTAGATACGGTCTAATATTCTGGGTCAATAGTGTTGATAAAGAACGCGCGTTCATTGCACAGAAACGTTAGGGCAATGTTCAACCTACAAAAAACTGAATCCTATGAACCATTTTTTTAAAAAGATGAACATATTAACATTACCGTGTCTATAAATTTTTCAGGTAGCAGTTTTTGTTAAAAGTAATATTGGTCTATTTAAATATAAAATATAATACGTTTATTTTCTCGACACAAGTTATGTACAGACGCCAGCAGGTCAACCTACCCGAAACTGTCAGATTTTCCCAATCAACCTTGAACCTAATGATTTAGCAATAAAGTCGAAAATCTATTAAAGAAATCTGACAGATTATAGTAGCTTGATGTGCTGGCGTCTGTACATAGTGCTAATACTTAACAATAGCGCACGAACAATGAGCTAACATTGTGAGGGACTGACTGACTGACTGAGGTGCTTGAAGTAGGTTTATATAAAAACCTGTATAAACAGGTCACCAAATACCGAACGCGTATAGGTACGACATCAGGACATAGTGGCTGGTAAGACGTATTTCCTGCACCAAAGTGTTTTCTGCTCGGCTCCGCGTATTTTCAATAACATTCCAAAGCCTATAAGAGCAATTACTGAAATAAAATCATTTAAAAAGAATCTCCATGAACTGTTAGTAAACGAATGTTATTACTCTGTGAAAGACTTCTATGCCGACAAATCACTGTTAGAATACAATCTGCCTACGTCATCATGATGCGTTTTGTTTTTAATATTTAACGGTCTAAAATTTGTAATGTATTGTTATAATACTATTGGGGAGTTTACATGCATGTTGATGCATGTAAACTCCCTGTATGTACCTACATTTATTGTATTATGTACACTTTCCTATGATCCACAATAAAAATGAATTGAATTGAATTTTTAATTAATAATAAAACATTTATTTTCTGCCAATATAACTGAATATAACCATATTATTGTCACAGTAACACGTTTATCAAATGGAATTTACACATCCTACGACGTCAATGCTTTAGACTTAACCCCAAAATAACTCTTCATGACACACTCTCACTAAAAAAAAGGGTGAACATTAGCGCATCGTAAACCCACACTTTCAAGTCCTGTTCCTATAAACACGTTGAGTAAATCCTTGACCTTTCGTTGAGAACACACGGTTGTGTTATATACCGGCCGGTTATGTGCCATAACATTTAATATGTACACGCAGCGTCGTGTAAGCACTGCCCGGCTTCTACCCCACGCGAGCCTGACTTTCGATACATCATCGCGAGAGCTCATCAATATCTATTAGCCACTTATTTTACTCGTTTTGCTCAACTTTGTTGTTTACTTTTATATAATAGGTACGTGTAGAGAAACGAAGCTTATCTGTATAAAATATGCTTGCTTTTATAATGTTCAGGAATCATACCATTGCATTGTTTTATGCAATGTCTCTTCCATACGAAATAAGTCAATCCGATTATTATTACACAATATAAATACATATTTAGTGGATCTTTTGAATATAAGGTTTTTGAAACCCTGAGTACTATATTCAATTTACAAATGGTTGAATAGAACTAGGTACATCGATAGAAACGCGAAATAGTAATAATATTGACGTGTCTTTAATAAAACATTTGACTCTCAACGCAGCAATGTTTGCAACTACAAAATAATATAAAATTAACTCTAACTATGAATTATACTTTACTGTACACACATTTTTATCATAAAAATATTGTATTGACGCTAGTACTTGGACGTTTCCCTCGCGTCGAATATTTTTTTCCGCGACACTTGAGTCGCGTTCATCGCTTTACATCGCTTCACGCCAGGGCTACCACGCTTCAGGTTTCACTTGGCTAGTTGAAAAGTAGATCGTCTTGAAGTGACGGTTCTACTTTCCGGTTCTGTGAATAGCTGCTAGACGTACAAAATACCTTTCCTGTGAAGTTATAAGATATGAAGAAATAAATGTGGTGTACGATTTATATTTATTGCTTTGTTCTGACTATACATAGTGGTGAGTATTCTTTATACATAGTGGAGAGCATTCTTTATACATAGTGGAGAGCATTCTTTATACATAGTGGAGAGCATTCTTTATACATAGTGGAGAGCTTTCTTTATACATAGTGGTGAGCATTCTTTATACATAGTGGTGAGCATTCTTTATACATAGTGGTGAGCATTCTTTATACATAGTGGTGAGCATTCTTTATACATAGTGGAGAGCATTCTTTATACATAGTGGAGAGCATTCTTTATACATAGTGGAGAGCATTCTTTATACATAGTGGAGAGCATTCTTTATACATAGTGGTGAGCATTCTTTATACATAGTGGAGAGCATTCTTTATACATAGTGGTGAGCATTCTTTATACATAGTGGTGAGCATTCTTTATACATAGTGGAGAGCATTCTTTATACATAGTGGAGAGCATTCTTTATACATAGTGGAGAGCATTCTTTATACATAGTGGTGAGCATTCTTTATACATAGTGGAGAGCATTCTTTATACATAGTGGAGAGCATTCTTTATACATAGTGGTGAGCATTCTTTATACATAGTGGAGAGCATTCTTTATACATAGTGGAGAGCATTCTTTATACATAGTTGTGAGCATTCTTTATACATAGTGGTGAGCATTCTTTATACATAGTGGTGAGCATTCTTTATACATAGTGGTGAGCATACTTTATACATAGTGGTGAGCATACTTTATACATAATGCTGAGTATTCTTTATATATAGTGGTGAGCATACTTTATACATAGTGGTGAGCATACTTTATACATAGTGGTGAGCATACTTTATACATAATGGTGAGCATTCTTTATACATAGTGGTGAGCATACTTTATACATAGTGGTGAGCATTCTTTATACATAGTGGTGAGCATACTTTATACATAGTGGTGAGCATACTTTATACATAATGGTGAGTATTCTTTATATATAGTGGTGAGCATACTTTATACATAGTGGTGAGCATACTTTATACATAGTGGTGAGCATACTTTATACATAATGGTGAGCATTCTTTATACATAGTGGTGAGCATACTTTATACATAGTGGTGAGCATACTTTATGCATAATGGTGAGCATTCTTTATGCCTTCAGTGCAGATCACACTGGTTTTTTAATTGTTTCTGTAAATACCAAAAATATTATGTTATTTGAATTATCTGGTAGTACTAAGAGGACAACAGATATTATTTATATTTAATATTTATTTGGTCCTCTTGCCAGCAATATCTTGTTTGTCAGCCTAGGCCTGCGTACGCTCCTGGGCGCCGGATGCCGCGCGTCGAATTGACGACGACTGTTGATCTGATCCGCCGCACCGCGCCAGTCAGGTCACGCCTTTATATTAATTTGTTCACATCTAATTCAATACAATTTAAATTGTTCCTTCCTTTTGTTTTGATAGAGTTATAAACTCCGGGACATAAATGGCCACGGTAACCGTGGTGTCTGTTGCAATTTCGATAACTTAGACATGGCCCACACACACGTGGCAGATACTACTCTAAATAGTCGTGGTAATGGTCGTCGTAATGGTAGTAACTCTGTCCACGACTATTTAGAGTTTTAAAACATAAGGTCCGCTGGAAAATACATACTTTTGAACAGGTGAATCGCTAAATAAATACAAAAGATTTGTATCATGTTTATTCCTCTCGTTAAATATCCATGTAACATAAACTTCCGAACAACGTAAAATACAAAATTTATTTACAAAAACTCAGCAACTTTATCCTGCCAAGCTAGAATTACGTTAGTTGTCACCGTCTAGCTTCATTGCACGATGCAAGGTAAGTCCCTGCCGCAGCCTGCAGCCACCTGCTCCTGGAGAGCGCTGGGGGAGGCTCGGGTTGGCTCCCTGAACCGATGCATACTAAATTGCACCGACAATTTCATGTTTCAACTTTTTAACCGACTTCCAAATGGAGGAAGTTCTCAATTCGGATGTTTATATACCTACAGGGTGTCCAGTAAATAGCACGACATACTGCAGGGGGTGATAGCTAGGGTCACTGCCTATCAATACAACACAATATATGTTCAGCAAAATCTTACGGATTTTTTTTCACCACTGTAGATTAAAGTTATGCGAAAAGAAAATCGTTCTGTGAAAATTTTAACAAAAAAAACTATTTCTTCAAAACTTTCTTGTTTTTGATCAAAAAAAACTTATAATGAGTAGAGTAACCTATTCACGAATAATTTGATGTAAAAAAAGTTCTAGAAAAGGATTTTTTCATTACGAGATGCTTAAAAATCTGTTTCAATATTGATTTTTCGATATTTCGGAAAATTTTGTAAAACTGTAAATCCGTAAGATTTTGCTGAACATAATATTGTGTTGTATTGATAGATATTGACCCAAGCTATCACCCCCTGCAGTATGTCGTGCTATTTACTGGACAACCTGTATATATTTTTTATGTATGTTCGGGCATAACTCCGTCATATATAAACGGATTTGCAAAATTCTTGTTTGAAAGGGTTGCTCTCAAGGTGGTCCCATTGCCACCAAGTCAGAATCTGATGAGGGGATTCCATGGAAATCATAGGAAACCCTAAAGTATAAAACTTTAGGGTTTCCTATGATTTCCATGGCACACCTATAGAGATTTGTTTTTTTTTTAGTAACTCGTGAATTTGCTATCGAAAAGCACCATTTGGTGAAGTGGACTTCTCTTACTAGGAGCTCCTCAACAATTAACGTCCCTGCATCGAGAAAAGCAATATTTTGTAAAAGGTGATGAGCAGGTGGTGATTAGGCTATTACAACTTAGATTAATTACAAACTGACATGGGTCAGTTTGTAATTAATCTAAGTTGAAAAATAAAGTCTAACAAGTGAAAAATAAATCTTTTTTTACAAAAGATAAACAACCGACTTCCAAAAAAAAACACAACAAAGTGAAAAATAACTTTAATTTTGGAAGTCGGTGGCAAAACACTAAAACACAGTTCCAAAGACTATTAGTAGGTACTGTTGTAAGTTACTTGGGCTCCCTCAATTTTTGTACGACATAATGTTCGTTGAAATAAATATTTTTGTAATAAATATTTTTTTAAAGACACCGACTTCCGAAATTAAAGTTTTTTTTTTCACTTTGTAGTGTTTTTTGAAAGTCGGTTGTTTCTTTTTTTATTGTATTTTTTTTCTGTATCAACAGTAAACATGCTTGTATTTGGTCTGGAAGCAAGTGATAGACCCTAAAGTCGATACACTCCTTTATAAGTCAATTTATGTATGTGTTTCTAGTTGTATTAGGTGGTCCCCCGAGCCGCCTCACAATATTGTGGCGGACATGTCATGTGGGAACTTTTACTTTATTAGCAGAGTTGCAGTGTCACATACGTATTTTATTCATAAAATATATTTCTTTAGAAAAACATGTTCATGGGATCTTAGAAAAGTCGGGTAGTTTTCTTTTATTTATTTACGTTATTCTTATTCTCACTGTTGCAAAAATATAATTATAGATTTATGTTATATTCGAATATTTACAAAGTATGCCAAAATAGCTAAAACCAAACTAAAAAGAACCGCTCAATACACTGCCTCTGTATCCCACCCTTCACTGAGCGACGTCGCCAAATCCGGATCCGGTGCATAACGTTATTTTCCGAGATGGGATAGCATCGACACGTGAGGAGCCATGTCGCCGCGCAGACAGATTTATCACATGCATCAGAGAGTCGCTGCAACCAGGCAGGCATCCATCATATCAACGTTACGAGCAGGCTTGAGGGAATACTTGATGTGCACTCTCTTTGTGTAATCCCTGAGTGGACTTTAACAGTACCTGTACGTAGAGACAGGTGTATTAGGTTCTTTGAGCCTTAAGCAATGGCTTTGTGCAGGCAGGGGAATTAATTGCTAAGCAAATTGGTATCTTACGTCAAGTTGCCGTGTTGTAACCATTTCATACACCGGTCATAGAATTGCCAAGAATTGCCATTTGAATGCACGTACAATTTGAGTCGGTAGTTAATTTGCTTAACATTTAATTTCCTGACTTTACAACAGCATACAAAGTGGTCCCCATAAGAACCAATTACTTTAATTGAACATTATGTCCTAAAATACAGCCGCAATAAAATTATTAATTCTTGTACATTTACGATACAACTCGGTTCAATACGCGATGCTTTTACGAATCGCGTTAAATCTAATAGCCGTGCCCTCAGCACACGGACCCCAGGACCAGCTCGAAACACCAGCTCGTAACTCTGCAGTTATTAATAAAACGAAGCGGGCTCTCACTAAAACTAGCGTTTATATTTATTTGTTTATTAAAGTTTATTGCACGTAAAGCCACACTTTGTGTATGAACAGTAAACTGCAGGAGTGTAGTGTACGAGTAGGTACGATACTACGATGTTTATTCATGAGTTCTTTGAATGGTGTGAGTAAGTGCGATGCTCTAGAAGTTATTTTTATAAAGCATTCATAACGTCGTATAAAGTTATAATAAACAGTTTGAAAAGAAAGTAAACAATAAAAATAAGCATCGCTAGGAATATATTGCTACGGTACTGAAGTAACTGATAATCGCCACTGAATTCATTATTGTCATCTTCTTCTTCTTCTGTCTATGTATTCTTTAGATTAGAAATTCCAAAACTTCCCATAGTTCACGGCGTCCACGTATACCCAACATCTGTAACGATACTAACGGTAGGCAGAGACAGCAAATGCAACCAATGACTGCTGAGAATATAATGGCTTTTTTACAAGTACTAACATGGTATATAAGGTATCTATAATGACAAAGATTATAATAATATACAGGGTTATTGGTAAAACACCAACAACCTCTTAAGGGGTCATCGTACTCATCATTATGAACAACTTTTACTATGGGACCAAACCTGAAATCGCAAAAAAATAATCAGCTGTACAGTATATTCTGACAAATTATGCGAACCCATCCCCACCCATGTCCCATAGTAAAAGTTGTTCATAATGATGAGTACAATGACCCCTTAAGAGCTTGTTGGTGTTTTACCAATAACCCTGTAGAAGGGACCTTACACCTCCCCCCTTATAAGAAAAAAATACTAACTAGAGGTACACTTTTTTTTCATTCAACTACATAGAATTTTACATCTTAGTGCGATTTTATGTATTATCTTAATTTCCACATTCGGTGACATTATCTTTAACAACCACATATGGTCCTGAATATTCACTTTCTAATTTCCTACCTACTTCATTTCTGACTAAAATTAAATTAGGTTAAGTTAGGTTAGATTAGGTTTGTTTTCTTTGTATTTTACTCTTAAGCAAATTGTCTCTAGCCTCGTTTTGTGACAACTGCAACCGAAATTTTAACTCTAGCGGATAATTGGCGTAGTTATATAATGGCTCTTCTACATAGGAACTTAGTTGGAAGACAGCATTTTTTCCCAAAAATCAGTTCATATGTTGTAAATTTGGTCTCACTGTACACCGACGTGTTGTACGAAAAGCACCAAAATGGGATCCATTGACTCCACATTTCGGGGTGATTGTCACATTGGATACGAAGAAATGAACCATGATGTTTGTGTGACTTTTCTAAGGCACCTATAGATTGGTGGTGATAGACTGTCGAGTTCATTTTATTTATGTGTAGAATGGTCCTCCTTTATGGTTGAAGACATAAATTCTGAGCCTCTGTCTGTTGCAATCTCCTGGGGTATGCCATAGCGCAAAATGAAGTTATTAAAAAACGATCTGGCTACCTCTGTTGTGCTCTTAGAAATCAGTGGATAGGCTTTCACGTATTTAGATAGTTCGCATTGTATCATTAATATGTACGTATTATTATTGGTGTATCTTGATCTAATGCTCCAATGTATAAATATATTTTTTCGAATGCAGTTTTTGCTGTAGACGTAATAACCATTGGTTATTTTACGGGTATTGAATGTTCATACCTTTGACATTTGTCGCATCTCTTCAAAAATTGATTGACGTCCTTTCCTAAGCCTGACCAAAAGTAATATTTTTTGATATTGCTCAACATCCTCCTCGTACCTGCGTGACCACTGGTAGGCAGTAGGTGAATATCGTTCAAAATCACCTTTTGGTCAGTTTTATTTTCGATTCTTACTACGCCCTTTAATATATATACTCGCGGAATAGTTGTACTACTGCATTTTTTATCTCTTGTAATAACTTTTCTGTGAAAATATTATTTGTTTTAGTTTTTACGAAATATGTTTCATTTATACCTATTTGCTTACACGTTGTATCGAGTTCTCTCACAAATTCGACTGGCGTTATTTGTGATGGAGAGTTTTTGTATTTTATATAAAGTGTTCTCATTTCTGGAATATAGCAAAACGTTTTACTTTCATAGCAAATATTTTTAAATTTTCGCATGTCGTCTAACTTTTTTTTCTCTATTGATATTAACTCCGTGTGATCTTTTTTGATGTGTGCCTCCACAACTTTCGGTGGGTGAGGTCAGTCCTTGCTATTGGCCACGGAGGCTGTCATAGTCTGCGCTTGCTTTTGTTTTTGCGCTCTTGTCATAACAGTTATTAAGTTTTCACTCATCTCTTTTAAATATGTTGTTGTCATACTGATTCGAGACAAGGCATCTGCCGCTGCATTATCTGTACCTTTTACATAAAACACTAAAATTATATTCTTCAAGTGAGAGCCTGAACTTCATTAACCAGCTTGAAGGTTCTTTGATATTGAATAAATATACTAGAGGCCTGTGATCTGTTGGAATTTTAAATGGTTTACCATATAGGTATGGTCGAAAATGGTTTATCGCCCAAACGATTGCTAGCAGTTCCTATTGTAGGATAGTTTTTCTCTGCTTTGTTTAGACTCCTGCTAGCGTAAGCTATTGGCTTAAGTTCTTTGTTAGTCAAAATGACACCGATTGCATAATTTGATGCATCGGTTTGTATAACAAACTGGTTTTGCTCTGAAAAATCTGGGTATTGTGGTAAAATAATACATTTTTGTAATAATTGAAATGCTCCCTGACAATTAGTATGCCAGATGAAGCGTACGTTTTTTTTTACACAAATTATTTAACGGGTTTGCCTTCTTTGCAAAATTCGGTATAAATTTTCTATAGTAATTCACAAAGGCAATGAACTTTTTGACTTCATCGAGGCTCTTAGGCTGTGTATAGATTTTTACTACATCTATTTTTGACGCGTCTGGTAATATTCCATCGCCAGAAACCACATGGCCTACATACAATATTTGTTTCTTTAAAAAACTCCATTTTCACGGATTTATTATTATTATTTTTACATTTCTCGGGACCCTGGGGTCCCGGATCTTTGGATGGCGTACGAGAAGCCGAAGCCAACTCGCAGAGGCCCCTTAAACAATTTTAAATGATGAGGAGGCACCAACCGACGATTATCCCTGTATACACTGATTGGGTAACTTGAACTATGGAAGAACTATGTCCCCTGCCTGACCAATGTTATATATTATACACGGATAAAATGGTAGAGGGTGACTTGCACACTCAAATTATTATTATTAAATTAATTTATTTTAAACAACAGTGATCAATATTGTGTTAGTATTACAAAAGCCACTTATATCCTAACGTTAGTAGTATTGAAATAAAGAAAAAATTGTTGAGTATACTTAACTTAAAACCTTTGTTGTTAGAAATCATTTAGAAAACTTAAGACATAATAAAAAAAAAATCATAAAATAAAAAAGCACCATTTACAGGTAGGTTTATTGTGACATGCAGCTTGACAAACCTATCTAGCGCAAGTTCATCCAGTCTATCAGCGAATACCCTAAGGATGCTGTTGGAGCTTTCCCTGACTGCGCAATAGCGAGGCAACTTTTTTACGCATTATCGCGAAGTAATCGTCTGTGTGCGCATCCACGAACATGCCTGACGCACTACAGTAAGGTGGAAGCTTCAACATCACCGCGAAATCAGTATTGTATTGGATGCGCAGGGTACTGTCTGCTTTTTGGGTGTGAGTAGCCCAGAGGCTGCTGGTGTAGAATGTCTGGCAGTAAGCCTTGAATAGTGTGATTTTAACGGCTACTAAACAACCAGCAAATCTCCGTG
Source organism: Dicycla oo (assembly GCA_948252095.1). NCBI lineage: Eukaryota > Metazoa > Arthropoda > Insecta > Lepidoptera > Noctuidae > Dicycla > Dicycla oo. Next base: position 909,425 of record OX411711.1, on the reverse strand, counting down.
CCACTGGTCTAGGTATTTAAACTGGATTACTCTCTGTAAAAGTGAGCCGTTAAGTGTTATTGGAGGTACATATAATGGACTTTTTTATTTTTACCTCTAAACACCAACAGTTTACTTTTCTTAGGGTTGTACTTCTTGAGCCCATGCTGCTCGGCATAGATTTCACATAGCGAAAGCATTTTTCTAATTCCACATATTGAAGGGCTCAGCAGCACCATGTCGTCTACGTAGCTTAAGTTATTTACATTTAGTCCATCAATCCCATATGTGCATGTTGTTGAGCTCCACAAGTAGTTTGTTAACATAAATATTGAACAACCTCGAGGAAGTAAGACCACCCTGCCTAACACCACACTCGAGTTTATAGGGGTCAGACAATGCATTTGACCACTTTACAAAATTAACTTTAGATTTGCGTTTCGCAAACGTTCAAATACCTCTTGTAAGTTGTTATTGTGATTATTTAAACAGTTTCCAAATATTGTTAGGTCATCCAAATAGAAAAAGCACTTTTCATATGTGAGTCCCGCCATGGCCATATTCATCATGCGCGAGAATGATCCTGGGCTAGTTTTCAATCTCAAGGCATACGCACCATCTGGTACTGGCCTGAGCAAAACGCAGTATATTTCCTACTTTCCTTCTCTAATTTTACGTGATATAATCCATTATATAAATCTAAATGAGTGAAATATACTTCCTGATAACGCGTCTAATATTTCTGACATATCTGGAAGGGGATATTTATCTTCTTCCACCAAATTACTTAGGTTACGGTAGTCTATGACTAATCTTAATTTCTTCTGGCCGCTGTTGTCTGTGTGGCCTAATTAGTACCGGACTTGACCAACTACTATATCACTTTTCAATAATACCATCCTCTAATAATTTATTTATCTGGGTTTTTATTTCGTTCTTTTGTGAATGTGGTAACCGATAAGGTTTTGTAAATTAAAACTACCGTTTGGTTTCAAAGTAATGCTATGTTCGTAAATGTCGGTTGTCAGCAACTTGTCTCCCGGTAGGTAGAAATGATCCGAATAAATATTGGCACATAAATTCTCGATAGACTTCTGTTCTTCTTTATTTAAATGCGTTAAATTTAATTGTGAAAATAATCGCTTGACCCTTTCAGCATTTTTATTTATCTTACGAAACGAACATATCGTATATTCACTTAATTTATGAACGGTCGGCTCTAAACTTGTCAAAGTTATTGCGGTTTCCGTAGTATTTAATATCCGAATCGGCACAAAACCATTGCGTGGTTTAGCGATAGAACTTGCTAAAAAATACCTTCACCCAATTCTTTTGCACATATCACGCATTCTTCAGTCTGATCTGTTTGGATATAGTGTATTGATTCACTTCTAGACGATATTTTCCAATTGTTTTTATATAACACACAAAAGGTAAGTTACCTAAGTTTCATGTTTTGGTCTGTCCACAAAGTTAAATTATTATTATGATAACCTTTAATAAAAATTTTAAATTATTATTATGAAAATCTTTGATCGCGCCATACTTTTTCTAGAAAATCCTTTCCGATGATACCGTCCGCTTTACTTGGCAATGTATCAAATACATAGTCAAAACTTGTAGCTAAAATGTTGGTCATGGCTACGTAAATGTAAATATGTGTATCCAACTGCTTTGACTTTACCACCTATTCCATTTATAATAAATAACCTTCTCGTTATGGATAGGAAGTTTTTGCTGGTACGCATGTTTATACTTTAAAGCTGATATGGTAGCGCCCGTATCAAGTAACCAAGTATTGATCCGTTTTTTATTGATAACTTTAACCAACAATTACTATTGGTTGCTAAAATAATATTACTGTTCACGAAAAAACTGATTTTCCTCGATGTCATTTTGCAACTGATTTCATTATTTATTATTATTATTAGTTTTTCCATCAAAATTTTCATTTGATTTTTCAGCGTCGGCTACTACACGCATACGTTCGTTGCGTAGCCATTGATTTCCGCGTCTATTATAATTGTTATACGTACCTCTGGTTTACCAGGGTCCCCGACTAGACACACCTCGTGTGGATTGCTGCTGCTGCAAACTACCATAGGGAGGTCGACCTTGATAGTTTGGATTGCAATTTCCTTGGTTTGAGTAAATCCTGGTATCGTAGCTAGCCCGTGATACACGGTTGTGGTTTTGTCTTCCTCTACTAGAGTTATAAAAATTATTACGATACATACCCATAACGTCCCCTGAGGTAGAGGCCGTCTCTATTTCTTCGTCCTTGGCAGCTTGTATTGCGTCCTTGAAGGATGTGTAATTTCTAGCCGCAATAACAGTACTGAGTTTTCGATGACGGAGCCCGTCCGCGAATTTTTTTATTGCAAATTTTTCGCAAACCGGTTTGAATACGTTGTAATTATCACAGTTACCATTGCATTGCGTAATCGTAAGCTCTGTAATCAATTATTTTATCTTTTTCCCATAATCATGAATGAATCATTTTGCCTAATTTGTTGTAATTTATTTTGAATAGCTGGGGCTGATTTTTGAGACAAAATTCTGTCCGCATAGTTCAATAAGGTATTTAATGAGAAACTGAACTAAATTAATGTAATAAGAAATTAATAGTAATTGTTATAAATGCTATAAATTGTTAGAAATTGCGCGAGCTCGATATAAATTGTTAGATGTTGCGCGAGCTCAATATAAATTGTTAGATGTTGCGCGAACTCGGTATAAATTGTTAGATTTTGCGCGAGCTCGATATAAATTGTTAGATGTTGCGCGAGCTTGATATAAATTGTTAGATGTTGCGCGAGCTCGATATAAATAGTTAGATGTTGCGCGAGCTCGATATGAATTGTTAGATGTTGCGCGAGCTCGATATGAATGTTAGATGTTGCGCGAGCTCTATATGAATTGTTAGATGTTGCGTGAGCTCGATATAAATTGTTAGATGTTGCGTGAGCTCGATATAAATTGTTAGATGTTGCGCGAGCTCGATATGAATTGTTAGATGTTGCACGAGCTCGATATAAATTGTTAGATGTTGGGCGAGCTCGATATAAATTGTTACATGTTGGGCAAGCTCGATATAAAATCGAAGACTAACTGACGACGATCCTGCATTTTATTAATTAACAATAATTGAAGTATTTTTAACTAGGCCAAAGTACAATGTGCGGTTTCTGCCCGTACAACCAGCGTAAAACAATCATACACAAGATTATAACCTCCACACGGAGCTCTATCACAAGCGTAAAACAATAATACACAAGATAATAACCTCCGCACGGAGCTCTATCACAAGCGTAAAACAATAATACACAAGATAATAACCTCCGCACGGAGCTCTATCACAAGCGTAAAACAATAATACACAAGAAATAACCTCCGCACGGAGCTCTATCACAAACGTAAAACAATCATACACAAGATAATAACCTCCGCACGGAGCTATATCACAAGCGTAAAACAATCATACACAAGACAATAACTTCCGCACGGAGCTTTCGCTCTATTTAATTACGAAGACCAAAGACAAGTTTATTGTTTATCGGGGACTGCCTCGGATGTCACTTGTTGCAGCAGGAATGTGTCAATGTGTAGCCGAAGTAAGCACAATAGCGTCGACTAGTGCGGTTGTTTGTTATCTGAGGACTTGCAGGCATGAACATCATCAGCCTCAGCACGCGTAGCATGACCACCACAGCAAGGTGTCTTGTCGACGGAACAATAGACAAAAATGATGTTGCCGTGTAAGAAAGAGTCAACTGCACTTTCTACGAAATTCATTTTGTGACACACACTCAGAATTCTTTGTTTTATCATAGGATTATTTTTTCATTGATTTTTGTCTTACGTTTTTGCAATTTGCAAGTGAGTATTAGGTTGTATGTTGTTAAAGTATGATTCACGATCGTAACAAACATGATTTCAAAGTCAAAGTCAAAGATCTTTATTGTGAGACAGTGGTTACAGAGTTGTTATTGGTTTATGTGTGCGCTTGCACTGCTCCACCATGTTAGACATACAATAGTTTGGATAGTTTGTTAGACATAAGTTTATGTGATACAATTATTAATTCAAAAGAGTCATTTTAATTTCAATAGAACTATTTTTGCATCAAAATATAAAAGCAGTCTGGCACTAACTCATCACGAAACTGTCGGACAAAAATTCATGTAGTGTATAATATGATCTATTTACTAAGAAGACAATTATTTATTTCTTAAAAAAAATAATGTTTTCAATTTCTCTTATTTATTTAGGAATCTTATCTTAATCTTAATTCGTGAAGACATTCCGAAGAAACTTTTAGAAAGTAGGGCTATTTTTGAGGGCATATTTTTTATTTTGTCGCCATGTCGACGGGAGTGCATGGTTTTTACAAATGTAGCGACCTCATAAATGTAGAGGCCAGGAAAGGTTAAAATCTTAAGCTTTTTAAAATATGGCTTACAGCTATTTAGGGCACGTATGCCACAAACCGCTCTGAGACATTTCTTTTGTGCCCTAAAAGCGAGTTCCCTGTCTGTAGCATTCCCCCAATAAATTAGTCCATATCTAAGCGCAGACGTTACATAGGCATGATAGGCGGTGAGTACTGCTGCTTGATTTACAATCTTAGATAGTCTGTATAAAGCATTAAAAAATATATTTTTTAGGGTTCCGTACCTCAAAAGGAAAAAAACGGAACCCTTGTAGGATCACTCGTGTGTCTGTCTGTCCGTCTGTCACAGCCAATTTGCTCCGATTAAGTTGAAATTTGGTACACATATGTATATCTGCGACCCAAACACGGACGTGTCAAGTAAATAAATAAATTTTTAATATGGGGGTCAACTTTGGGGGCGCAAATAAGAAAATTAAAAAAAAAAAGTTTTGCAAACTTTATCGTTTATCGTATGGAGTTTGAATTGAGATTCGCAGTGCACAGACGTGCTCGTTAGCAATATTTAATCATTACTTTAATACTAGTGACCTCCTTTAGTGCATTACTAACGTAATGCAGCAGTAATTTTGCTTCGTGTGTAGTTTCAGTGAATACTGGACTAGAAATAGTGAACTCGTAAAAATACACAATGGATAGCAGCCCCTTTAATCCAAGGGGGCCAGTGCACTCCTCAGCCTCGCCATCGAAGACGACGACGCAAATCCCAGCCCTTGAGCCGGTCACAACACCCGAGGTTCAAAAATGGATGTCAGCCATCGAAGAGCACTTAAATGAAGTTTGCTCTATTGCCGCGGATGGTAAACTCAACTCGGAGCAGAAAATGAAAATTTCTACCCTATGCCGTAAAGTAGGATCTGGAACATCACAAATGGCAGTCCTATATCAGTCGCTCAAACAGAAAGCCATTCACGCGTATAACATGGTTGATGCCCTTCAAGAAAAGCGCGAGCTGACGGAACATATTTCGGAGCTCAAGCAGACGATTAAGGACTGGTTCTGCGGGCAAAGTTTTTTTTTCCAAAATGGTGAAGAATGGAGCAAATGATTTCATTCGACCTGAAAATTTAAGCTCTGTAGCTATAAATTAAATTAAATTCATTTATTTCAGGTCTTTAACCCATAACATAAAAATTAAAAAGAATTTTACACTTGCCATGCTTGCACTATTATATAAATTAAAATAATTACACAAAATATCGAAAAAAAAAATGTCACATAATGTCAAAAATAAAATAAAATGTCACAATATGTCCAAGGAAATTTAAATAAAATGAATACCAAAGTCAAAGATATGTGCAGGCACTGGCATGCAGCTGCAGCCATCTCCGCAAGAAAGGAGAATCCCACCGCTCGGACAACACGCTCAGGATCCCGTTCGAGCTACTCCTACAGCGACGCAGAAGCGATGCACTCCTTTTCCGGATTATTCCGTAGAAGTCATCGGTAGTAGCATCAGCGAACATTGCCGATGCGCTACAAAACCGGGGCCGCCCCAACAGAATCCTGAACGCGTTGTTGTACTGGACACGAAGCGCGTTGTACGCCCGCAGAGTGAAGTTGGTCCACAGGCTGCACGTGTAGAAAGTCTGGCAGTATGCCTTGAATAAGGTTATTTTAACCTGTGAAGAACAACGTGCAAACCTGCGAGCCAGCATGTTGCACCGGACGGACAACGCCCTTCGCTCCCTCTCGATGTCCGTATTGTCAGACAGATCATCAGAGACCCAGTGACCCAGATACTTGAATCTATCTACTCTATTCAAATGTGACCCGCAAAGAGTGACAGGTGGTCCAGAAAAGTAGCTTTTAGTACCAGCTTTGAAGATCATGTATTCACTTTTCTTTGGGTTATATATGAGCCCATGGGCCTCCGCGTAGGTCTCACAAATATTCAAAAGCCTGCGCATCGCAGAAAGAGACAGGCTCAGTAACACCATGTCATCCGCGTAACTTATGTTGTTTATACACACCCCATCAACGGAACAACCGACCTTAGTGTTGCTGAGCTCCTCGATCAATTGATTCATATACAGGTTGAAGAGACGCGGGGAGGTTATTCCCCCCTGCCTTACCCCACAGTCCAACCCGTATATGTCTGAATGTGATCCTGCCCATTTGACACTATTTTGTTGGTGACTATACCAATATTCAAATAGTGCTATAATGTCATGTGACAACTTCGTCTCGCGTCGCAACTTATGCCATAACTTGTCATAATTTACTGTATCGAATGCTTTTGACAAATCTAAATAGCAAGCATATACAGGCGTATTCCTGTCTGTGTAGTAGTACTCGACTTTAATTTATCCCAAAGATAAATTAAAGTCGAGTGACGAAACAAAAGACCTCGTGAAAAAAATCATTCGCCCGGATCAAATGAAGCTGCATGTACGTGGCGTCCGTAAGACCAAAAATGGAGGCATTATTATTAGCACCGAGACGAAACATGACGCTGATAAACTGAAGCACGCAGTCCAGCTCTCTACATCAGGACTTTCCACCGATGAACCCAAGACGCGCAATCCTCGGATTGTGGTTGTAGGTGTGCCGACTACTTTGGCTGAAACTGAAGTCTTTAGGTGCATTTACGAACAGAATGTAGCCGACAAGTTTCCAGGAATACCTATGGAGTCCTTTTTGAGCTTGATTAAATTAAGCCACAAATCTGGGAAAAGAGATGCGTCTACCTCTAACTACGTCATTGAAGTTACAGCCAATATACGTAAAGCCCTATTATCCCAATCGAGGCTTTTTATAAATTGGACGTCCTGCCCTGTCAGAGACTTCACCCTGGTTACCAGATGCTACAAATGCCAACAATATGGTCATGCAGCAAAATCATGCAGAGAGCTGAAATCTACGTGTGGTCACTGTGGTGAAGAAGGACACTCAATGTCAGAGTGCGCGAAGAAAGCTGATACACCGAAATGTGCAACTTGCTCACGCTTTAAAAAGCCCAATAACCACAAAACGGAAGACGCCGAGTGCCCTGCTAGGAAAATAGCGGAGTACAGGTACATCAACTCTATCAACTACGAGGGCGCCTAGAGCGTCATACTCAAGGCCAGACTTCCGTGCTGAAGGCCTGCTGCCGACTCAACAAAACACTGCCCTGGCCTACAAACCCTCGATGTTGTTGATGTCTAAGCACATTAGCCACCCGCTGCAAAAATCGAATATACACATAACCTCTATCGTGATTTAATTGTGTGCAACTTTGACTTTAACCCACTTATCAAATCTGCTGACGCAAAATCATAATAATATAATAAGTATGTATTTAACTAGGTTCTAACGTGCAAGAAACTATTTTTTGCAAACTAAATAAGAAATTACGTAGGGTAGACTTTCTGTTATTTTTATCTTTAAGGTATTTAAGTAAACTAGGTATAAAATTATGAATTAATTAAATATAGTCATTATTTCAAGACGTCTAATGTTTAATATTGTTAAGAATTTTATAGTCCATACCATAAATTATAAGCTCATGCCGCCTGTGATACAGGTTTATCCTAGTACAGGCGCCTAACATTATAATACCTTTGTAAATTATTTCTAAGATTTTAAGTTAATATTTTACCAATTTTGAATACTGAATAAACATTTATTATTTATCGTGTGACATATCAAATTAAAGGGCTTACTGTAAGAGTCTCAGATGTATTTTTTTTATAATTTTAAAATAAACCATTTTAAAGTTATTTAACAAAATAGACGAAGTTTGACCATTCCCCCTTATTTCCAAATGTACTGAGCCTAAAATTAAAAAAAAAAAAACATAGAAAATAGTTAAATGCCTATAGATTACAGGAAAACCTATAAGAAGTTGATGGTCTTAAAACAACATGGTAAATCTCTCAATATTGTGCGTACAAACTTCATTTGTCCATAGTTAAACAAAAAGGATCCAACCCATATTAGGTGTAATGTGGGTTGGATTCTTTTCGTTTAACTATGGACATTTGTAGTTGGAATGAATGGAAGAACATACTTTTCAACTACAAAATTAAATGATAAATTTAATGATAAATTCATCCCAACTACGGAACCGTTGATTGTGCGTGGTCCGACACGCTCTTGACCGGTTTTTTATAACATACCGTATCAATTTGCATTTTCCATGACATATTTTGGTATCTGTTTCCTCTATTTTTTTTCATTTCATAATTTATATTTAATAATAATAATAATATCGCAAGAGCAAACGTGCTCGGAGGAAGGAAGTATTCCAGTAAGGTGCTGGTAGGGATCTTGACCGTACTTCCGGGATTGTCCTGATGGCCGTGGAATACCTCTCCACTCCTCAAGCACCTCAGGAAGTATTGCCCCCTTGTCGCTACGTCACTATGTGCTAGCGGCCGTCTCCGGGGGCCCATTATTGAGTGTGCAAGTCACCCCCTCCCTGCCATTTTATCCGTGTATAATATATAACATTGGTCAGGCAGGGGACATAGTTCTTCTATAGTTCAAGTTACCCAATCCACTTTAGCCACCCAAACCCATAGCCCAATATGTTTTGTTTTCACGTACAACAATAGTCCTGTACCAACCGGGGTTGTTCTTGGGTGCACTTGCATAGTGCATACAGGGATAATCGTCGGTTGGTGCCTCCTCATCATTTAAAATTATCTAATGGGCCTCTGCGAGTTGGCTTCGGCTTCTCGTACGCCTTCCAAAGGTCCGGGACCCCAGGGTCCCGAGAAATATCAAAAAATAATAATAAAACGTTTAATTCAGAATCAATCCATAAAGCATAATAGTAATGAAATAGGCAGCTAAACATATAAAAATTAACAAAACAAAATAATTCAATTAATAGCAAATACAATAGAAGTGAAGATACAAAGTAATTATAAAGATTAAATTAAATATTCAATGTCAATATTACATATTAATAAGTCAATAATTAATTAAATCAAATCATACATACAAAAATTACACTAAAACAAAATATAATTATGTCAACATTGTCCGATGGATATACACATCCACTTATGTTGGATCGGACAGTCTGTGCGGGAAGCAATCATCTTGAGGATGCCATTGCTACTGTCTCTCACTCGTCTTACTAAAGATGCAACTTTTTTTCCGAATAATAGCTTCATAGCCATCCGTTCGAGCTTCTGCAAACATTAGCGACGCACTGCAATAAGGAGGCAACCGCATCAGCATCCTAAAGATATTGTTATATTGATGTTGTTATTTAATGTCAAAGGGGTTTTGCTTTCGGAACAACTGACTATTTAAGTTTTATCTAAATTATTTATGAGATTATTACACACAGTAGGTAAACCAATTTAAAATGTCATTTAAAATATCGTTTATGTTATTTTCAAATGTGTTGATGTCAGTCGGGGAAAATGCAGCAGTGCTATCATCAGCAAAAAGGACTAACGGAATTTTCACGGCCCTTGGTAAATCGTTTATACAAATAAGAAAAGCAAGGGACCTAAAACACTTCCCTGCGGCACGCTACAAGTATGATTTCATGAAATAGTCATTCAATAGGATTGATCTCTTTAAGATTGGTCTTATAGAGTTGTATTGATCACTTTAATGATTATAATTATGTAAATACATAATATACTTGTTACAGTTGCGAATCATACTTTGATCAACATATACGTACAACCTAATATTGACTTGCAAGATGCAATAAACGTAAGAAAATTTTTATTTCGCGGGCTACCCTATGGCGCTTTTGCCTTAAGAATTCGAATTTATTAAGGTATAAAGTTCTGCTTACGCTTTTAGTTTTGTATTTTTATTTCTGCTTGAGTATAGTTTTCGATTTTTTTTTTTGTATATTGGCGTGTGCTAGCTTACTTATAGCAAATAATTTAATTGAATGTTTTGTGCTTCGTAATGTACCTAAATAGTTATGCGCAGTGTTGTATAGATTACATTTTTTAACTGAACAGACAGTTGTGCTGCTGGGGAGTTTGTTGCGCCACTTCTTCTCCCCAGCTAAAGCACTAGGAAGTGGTGAAGGGCGGGCGTTTTGGAGGACTGTCTTATGTAATTTCGACGTTCAAAAAGTGCTGATTCTCAGCCTAGTTTTTTAGCGTGTTACTGGATGTGTGTGTGGAGATAAATAAAAGTTTGTACACTGACACAGCGAATTTTAAAGTTTATTGTAGAACGTAGTACAGTACACAGTATACACAGATTTATAGTCCACAGCACAGTAAGATTGAAGAGTAGCAAGATAACAGATAGAAGGAGTAGACAGATAGCAAGCACAGTGAAAGGGTTGAAAGTTCGTTAGCTATTGTAGCGAAAGCACGACAGCGGACCAAGCGACACAGTGGTCACTCGAAAGGCGATAAGCTGACTGGCGGGCCGCCGCTGTGCACTGATGCGCGGGCGCGGCTTTGGAATGCGAGCTCCCACCTCGCGCGCTAAACAATGGAGCGATCAGGCGGCCGGCCGTCTCGTTCACTAATAAGAAACCTGGTTTGCTTGTCCGTCCGCTTAAACAAAATTATTTAGGTATTTTTACATTTTAATATTTTCTAACAAACAATTATTATTTATTAATTAATTCTAGTTATTAATCTATGCCACATCACCCCCCTCTAGAGACCGTCGCTACGGGCGATAATAGTCGGGAAAATGGACTTGACGACCTGATTTTGTCGTTCTGACATTAGGTCCTGGGCTTCCAGGTAATTTGGTGGTGGGTGCTGTTTTATGTAGTGGTGGTGGTGATGGCGTGTTTGTGTGTATTTTTGTGTTGTTGTTTGTAAGAGTGTTGTGATCGTGTAATATGTAGGCAGGTTTGAGCCTGTCAATAGTAACTGTAACCGTTTTGCCATTGACGAGGAGCTTGAAGATCTTCTCTCCATGTTGCAGGACTTTGTGCGGCCCCGTGTATGGTGATTTTAGGGAGCCTGATGTCTCATCTCTGAGAAAAACGTGACTCGATGTACATAAATCTTTGAAGACGAATGTTGATCTGCTACCATGTCGGGATGCTGGTGATGGCTGCAATTTTCTTGCAAATGCCCTTAGCCGTGCCACATAGTCTGACATATCAATTGTGTCATCGGCCTGAGGCTGAAATAGTTCCCCTGGCAGCCTGAGTGTTTCGCCATACAAAAGTTCAGCTGACGTAGAACCTAGGTCTTCTTTGTACGCGTTCCTAATACCTAGTAGAACTAGTGGCAAAGACTCGACCCAGTTTTCTGCGGAGTGGCAGGTAATAGCGGATTTCAATTGCCTGTGGAATCTCTCTATAAGGCCGTTACAGGCAGGGTGATAAGCCGTGGTACGCTTGTGGTGAAACCCAGCCATCTCCGATAGGTGCCTGAACAGTGCTGACTCAAACTGTCGCCCGCGGTCCGTTATAATATCGACGGGGCAGCCAAATCGAGAAATCCAGCCACTTACTAGGACCTTTGCCACTGTCTCTGCTGTTATGTCGGGTATAGGTATCACCTCAGGCCAACGCGTGAACCGATCGATGGCTGTGAGGCAATAACGATATCCTTGAGTTAGCGGCAGTGGGCCTATGAGGTCGATGTGGATGTAGTTGAACCTAGCCCGCGGTAGCTTGAAGGTTCCCATTGGTGATGAGACGTGACGGGTTACCTTAGATCGCTGGCATGCTAAGCAGGAACGGCTCCATTCTCTGCAGTCTTTTTTTACTGCTGGCCAAACGTACCGTTCAGTAACCATTTTGGTTGTTGCGTTTGCGCCAGGGTGACTCCATGAGTGTACGCTTTCGAAAACTCTGCGACGGTGTTCTTTTGTGACATATGGTCGAGGGATCTTGCTTCTCTCATCGCAGTACAGTTCGGTCTCTGATCCTGGGAGCTTTACTTTAGTGAGACATAAGGACGTGTTGCTGTCGAGTAGCTGTTTCAGTTCAGTGTCGTGCTTCTGAGATTCAGCTAGTTTGTATAGGTCTACGGGCTGAGTTATCTCCTCGATCCTTGAGAGACTGTCAGCGACGACGTTGTTCTTGCCTGATATATGCCTTATATCTGTCGTAAACTGTGAGATGTAATCCAGGTGCCGGAACTGTCTTGGTGAGCAATTTTCCTTTCGCGAGTGGAACGCGTAACATATGGGCTTGTGATCTGTGTAGATGACAAAGTGTCTTGCTTCGACCATATGCCTGAAGTACTTTATCGCTTCGTAGATCGCTAGTAATTCCCTGTCGTAAGGCGAGTATTTTTTTTGCGCCGGACTTAGTTTGCGGGAGTAGAATGCTAGCGGTTGCCATGGTTTCTCATCCTTGTACTGCTGTAAAACTGCTCCTATTGCAATGTCTGAGGCGTCCGTCACTATTGCTAGTTTGGCTTCGCAGTCGGGATGCGCGAGCATCGCAGCTTTGCAGAGGCCTTGCTTGCAAGTATTGAAGGCTTCCGTTTCTTGAGTGTTGAAATGTACTGGATGGGAGCCTTTTACAGACCCTATCAACAGAGCATTTAAGGGGGCCTGGTGTTGAGCTGCGTCGGGTATAAATCGTCTGTAGAAATTTAGCATGCCTAAAAATCTGCGAAGTTCCCGAACAGTTTTGGGCGCCGGGTATTTCGTGATGGCTTCCACCTTCTCGGGCAGCGGGCTGGTGCCATTGGCTGAGATCTTATAACCTAAGAAATTGACTTCATTTACTCCGAATACGCACTTAGCGGTATTGATTACCATACCATATTCCTGTAGGCGGGTGAAAAGTTGGTGTAGGTGGTCTTCGTGGGTCTGCTGGTCTTTGGAGAAGACCAAGAAATCGTCAAGATATGCGTAACAAAAGTGCAGTCCGCGCAGCATCTCATCGACGAACCGCTGAAAAGTCTGCCCAGCATTGCGAAGACCGAATGTCATGAAGGGAAATTCATAAAGGCCGAATGGCGTGGTAATAGCGGTCTTGGGAATATCCTCTGGACTTACAGGAATTTGGTTATACGCTTTAATAAGATCGATTGTACTGAAAACCGAACATCCCAACAGACTATGTGCGAAGTCATGAATATGACGGATTGGATAATTGTCAGGTACTGTCCTGGAATTCAGCGTGCGGTAATCACCACAGGGTCGCCATCCGTTGTTCTTTTTAGGAGCCAGATGTAATGGTGATGACCATGGTGAACATGAGGGTCTGGCGGTGCCGTCTTTCAGCATCGCTTCAAACTCGTTTTTGGCTATTTTCAATTTGTCGGGGGCAAGGCGTCGTGGTGTACATGAAACTGGTGGTCCAGGTGTAGTCTGTATGTGATGGACTGTATTGTGTGTTGATGTGCGGTGTATGCCGTGTGGCCGGGTAATGTCTGGAAATTTCCGTAGTATGTTATGGTATGTGGTGTCACCAATAATTACCTTAACCGAGGAAATAATGTCTGACGAACGGGTAGGTGAAGCCGGGGTCGCAAGCATTGTATAGTTGTCTAATAGACGCTGGTTCCTGCAATCAACAATTAAATTGTAAAATGACAAAAAATCCACTCCTATTATCGCTTTCGTAACGTCGGCTACAATAAATTTCCAAGTAAAGTCACGGCGCAACCCCAAGTTTAAACTTAAACTAATATAACCATACGTTTTGATGGGTGTACCGTTAGCCGCGCATAGTTGATAATCCGTAGTTTCACGTCGCCCTGGTAATACTGATCGTGGGTAAACACAAAGGTCGCTGCCGGTGTCCACCAAAAATTGTGTCTTCGATCGTCGATCGGTAACAAACAAGCGACCGGTGCTCGGACAATCGTCGGCCGCCATTACTGATTGCCCTTCGAGTTTTCCGCCGGTTTATAGTCGCACGGTTTTACACATTTCTTCGCACGTTCTCCAAACCTCTGATGGTACCAGCATTGTGGGTACTTGCTGTAGCTCGACTGTGATCTCGACGAACTCGAACGGTGAGCTGAACGGCTGCTCGATCGTTGCCGCGATCGTGACATGCGATCGATTTTTGCGGTCAGCTTCTCGACCTGCATGGCCAGTGCGGCTATCTCGGGATTTGCACTGGTCGAGGATGTTGCCTTGGCGATGGCGGATGTAGATGCTACCTGGGGCCCGACGACGTCGTTTATTCGGTCTGCTAGCTCCACCAACTCCTCCATCTCGGCCTTGGACTGCGAGGCGATGATGGCCTGCGTCCCGCTTGGTAGACGGCTCGTCCAAATGGTGCGTAGAAATTCCTCAGGAACGCCCGGTCCAGCAAGGTTTAGCAAGTGGCGGTAGAATTGCGATGGTTTACGATCACCGAGTTCCTCGTGCATTAGCAATTGCTTAACCTTCTTCTCGCGCGAGGCTGACATTCTTTTAATTAGTTCTGCCTTGAGCTTGTTATATTTGTTGGTAGCTGGAGGGTTTTCAATTATTTCCTGAACCTCGGAAGCGTACTGCGGGTCCAAGTGACCTGTGATGTAATAAAATTTCGTTTCGTCTGCCTTAATGTTTGAAAGCGCAAACTGTGCTTCCATTTGCGAAAACCAAAGTGAAGGTTTCTCCGGGTAAAACGGTGGTACCCTCACGCCCACGCGGAATGTTTCTAGCTGTTTCTCGTCGCCGTCTTGGCCTGCCGTGATCACGTTGCGCTCACCTTTGTCTGCCATTGTAGCGTTCTTCTTCGGGGTCACCAATTTAGCGTGTTACTGGATGTGTGTGTGGAGATAAATAAAAGTTTGTACACTGACACAGCGAATTTTAAAGTTTATTGTAGAACGTAGTACAGTACACAGTATACACAGATTTATAGTCCACAGCACAGTAAGATTGAAGAGTAGCAAGATAACAGATAGAAGGAGTAGACAGATAGCAAGCACAGTGAAAGGGTTGAAAGTTCGTTAGCTATTGTAGCGAAAGCACGACAGCGGACCAAGCGACACAGTGGTCACTCGAAAGGCGATAAGCTGACTGGCGGGCCGCCGCTGTGCACTGATGCGCGGGCGCGGCTTTGGAATGCGAGCTCCCACCTCGCGCGCTAAACAATGGAGCGATCAGGCGGCCGGCCGTCTCGTTCACTAATAAGAAACCTGGTTTGCTTGTCCGTCCGCTTAACCTTTAGCTGCCGACCTGGTCTAAACGTAGCACTTACGCCGACGTGACGACTGAGAGACGTCAAACTTTAAGTACTGAAATAAAATGTGTATTTGCATGCTACATTTTCCTATTTTACACATTAAAAAGATTGGTGTTTGAGGTAACAAACTAAAGAATTAAAAAAAAAATACACGCTATTTTTCAGGTAAAATCAACATTTATTCGAGAGATCACAATTATTTGGCACTAAATTTTAAGACTTACTTCAGTCTCGATTTTCTCAAAAATTAAGTAATTAACAACAAATGAACGTAAAATATGTTATCTTCTATAAACTATTATCAAAATGAAACATAAATCTTACTTCTTAGTTAAAAAATAAAAATAATGACAGCCCTCGAATATTTGGTACATTCACTACGTACGTTTGCAGTCAATGCATATTTGTAGGCAGCAAGTAAGGCACATTGGTTTCTTGCATTCGCAGCAACAGTACTTCGTTCGCCTTTTCAACCGACCGGTTCAGATTGCACATGTCTTTCTAACACCTGATTCTGGATTCTGATAAGTTTTTGTGGTGGAGGCTCGGGCATATCGGCGGGTCCAATAACTCGCTCGATATTTAGCCACAATTCTCTTGGGATCCTATCATTGTAGACGCGTAATTTCATTTCCGGGAGGACTAATTCACGTGCCAGCAGGAGTAAAAATCGGCCACGACTGATGTCGCCCTTGTTGTACAATACATAAGTATCTATCAACCTGTAAAACAAAGTCATAGGCCAACGTCGAGTTCTTCTCCGTGGTAAACTTCCTCAACATGCGAGATACGCGACCTCAACATCATCATCATCGTATTGTCCAGATTCCGTGTTGTGATCGCTCTCTAAAATAAAACCAGGATCGCCTACATCGTCGTCAAAATCACTACAATTGTCGTCACTCTCGTTTATGAGATTTTCACATATCTCTTTATCTTCTAAACGCCTATTCTGTTTTCGCAGTTTCGGAGGCTTCTCGGGAACTGAACCGTCATCATTTGCGGGTTTTTTCCGCTCACTAGACGTGATGTACGCCTTTTAGGCATTCTGCAATTAAAAGTATAATTTTAAAGCCGATGTGACGTCAATCAGACATTATAAGCTACCACACATGAATACCGAGGTGACGACCAAGAGACGTATGAAATTTAGTACATAAACACCGTACTTACGTCTGTGAGACGTCGATCGCTTCAATACGGAGACGTGTGCACTCGCCGCGGGCGCAGCGTCGTCCGATGGCTTGCGACGTGGAGGGAGGAAGGTATCGGGAAGGGCGACGTTGAAGGTGGCATGATTTTAGAAATATTTCAAAATTAAAATTTATTACGTCTGTGAGACGTATAGGTCGGTAGTTAAAGGTTAAACAAAATTATTTAGGTATTTTTACATTTTGATATTTTCTAACAAACAATTATTATTTATTAATTAATTCTAGTTATTAATCTATGCCACAGTTTGAATAAATGACTTTTGATTTTG
Organism: Dicycla oo; assembly: GCA_948252095.1. Lineage (NCBI taxonomy): Eukaryota > Metazoa > Arthropoda > Insecta > Lepidoptera > Noctuidae > Dicycla > Dicycla oo. The sequence goes on along the minus strand of OX411711.1, from coordinate 892,481 downwards.
ATTTTGAATGCTAATAAATATTTTTGATCCCTCACTAAAATAACGTTAAAATGTTATTATATTATAACGTAAAACAATTTATTTACACTTTTAATTAATTCACGAAGAAAATTTAAATAAATGGTTAATAAAAGTAACCGTTACAATAAAACTACCGAGCGTCTAGTTATGACAACAGTTTCGTACCTTCTAACTTTATCTTATATTAACATTATCCAAATAAAACTGAAAAACACGCCCAGAAATACTTTCAAAAGTACTCATATTTTTTATTCTAATTTTCAGATCATGAAACTACCATTGTTTACAACAAAGAACAACTCTACAAAGCTGTGGTTTACTTACAATAATTAAAATTATGTTTTAATAATAAGTCTAAAGCTGAAGTAAAGTCTCCCAAAATTGCTAATATTTTGACTTCAATATTGTTTAGTTATTATGCAAATGTTGTTATTATTAAGGTGTATCTAATAAAATAAACGATATGAGTAGGTATGTAACTCGGTTTAAAGATATTTATTCTCATAAAGAACACAAATAGTTCACTTAAAATATTAGATTATAAATAGATCATGCACTTATACTATTACATCACTCCGTGAGTCCACAATATATAGACTGAAAGCGATAACAAGATAATATATATATTGGGTTCTAGAGAAATTAAATCCACATGGTTACACAATGGCACACACAACTATAGGCCTATTTCCGTTTTGCCATCCATTTCTAAAATACTGGAAAAATTAATTAATAATCGACTAATAAAATATCTCTCTAAATTTAATTTACTATCTCTCTCCCAATTTGGCTTTAGACAAGGCTTATCCACTGAGGATGCAGTTAAAACATTGAGTTCTCTTGTCACTGAACAACTTGATACTGGCAATAAATGCCTGGCGGTTTTCCTGGACCTTAAAAAAGCTTTTGACACCGTCTCTGTCCCTGTCCTTGTGAGTAAGCTGGAAAAAGTTGGAATAAGAGACACTCCGCTGAAGTTGCTCAAAGACTATCTCTCGTCTAGGAAGCAGAGGGTTAAGGTGGGTGAACTGACCAGTGATGACGCGGAGGTTACATACGGCGTTCCTCAGGGTAGCGTACTGGGCCCTACACTATTCTTGGTATATCTAAATGATCTCTGCAACATGCATATCAAAAATGCAAAAGTTATCTCTTATGCTGATGATACCGCTGTCGTTTTCTCCGGAAACTCTTGGCAAGATGTGAAACTTAAAGCTGAGATGGGTATGGCACAAGTAGCTAATTGGCTAAATAACAACTTGCTCACTTTAAATACATCAAAAACCAATTACATTTGCTTTTGTATTAACAACAATAGTCAACCAAGCGAGGACCTCAATCTAAGAATACACACATGTGGAGATACCAAAAACAAATACTGTAATTGTTCATGCATTCGAAAAGTAACACAGACTAAATATCTAGGTGTGATAGTTGATCAGCGGTTATCTTGGTATCCACATCTTGAACAGGTCTCAAATAGGGTTAGGAGATTAAGCTGGATATTTAAAACACTTCGACACATTGTTCCAAAAAGTATTACAAGTAAACGAGACCCCCCAAGAAATGTTCTTAATGAGATCTACATGGCTTTGGTACAGTCTGTCTTGTTATATTGCATCCCTATTTGGGGAGGTGCAGCGAAAACTGGTTTTATAGATGTAGAGCGAGCCCAACGAGCTCTGATAAAGATAATGTACTTTAAAAATAAAAGATATCCTACTGAGACATTATATAAAATTAGTGATCTACTTTCCGTGAGGAAATTGTACATTATCCAAACAGTATTAAAAAAGCATAAAACCCTTCCTTATGATCCAGACTTATTACGGAAAAGGAGGACTGACATTGTTGCACAAATTCCACGGACTAAAACTATGTTTGCTTGTAGGCAATTTAATAAACGGTCTGCTCAACTTTACAACAAAATAAACAAAAATATTTGCATATACACAAAAAAAAGTTATGAATGTAAGAAAACAATAACCAACTGGATGAAGACACTCACCTATGATGACACGGAGGCACTTTTGGAGCACATAAAGTAGCAGATACACACACACATACACTCTCACATAATATACTCTCTCATACACTTTCACATATACTCTTACATACACTCTCACACATACTCTCAGTCACACTACGCACACTCAAATTCCGACTACCATACTTAATTTTAATTGTGTTTTCTTTTTTTTTCTGTTATTTTTATACGATATTTTAAGTACATACCTACGGTTTTGTTACTAGATTAAGAAATTTGCTGTACTATGGAAGAGCGGAGTCTCCTAACACAGGCATTGTTTGCTTAAAAGGAGGCTCCAAACACTAAACCCATTTTTGTAAACTGAAGCATAAATAAACTTATTATTATTATTATTATTATTATTATGGTTAATTATAAAATTTTAGATACATAAGTTTTTAGCATTTTTTTAAAGATATTTGTACTTTTTACATTAATCATATCATCTGGCAGTTTATTATATAGCACTGTTCTTTCATATAAAATGTTTTTCCATCCGTAATTGGTGCTAATTAACTAACACTAAGAACTAACTGATTTGCTTTTCTTTGTTAAGTATTGCTTATCCGACATGGGTAGACTGTTGATCCTACATCTATTATATAAATAATTCTTATTCTTATTCTAAATTAAAGCATTTTCCCAATCAACTCTCAGGCGCTATAGGTGCAACCCACACATAGTCGCACTAAAGGTACAACACACAGGCGCACATTCAAAACCTTTCTAATTACGACCAACCTTAGAAACAAAATGGCGGATTAGTAAACAATCAAATAAATCTTATCGCTGAATCTAACACAGTTCTCAGTCGTAAACGAGAACTAATTCCGGCCGCATCGCCGATGTATTGCCTAGCTACTTACCTGCGCCTCCCCGCACCCCTCTGTAGGTACCCAGCCGAGCCACGTTTAGTGTTTCGTTTTATTCGAACATAAAGATTAGGCATAAGAGGTGCGCGGCTATTCGGCATGGTGTCGTAAACCAGCCCTCAATTCGCCAAATGAGCAATGAAACTTAACTGAGTTGAACACCGAGGTATACCCGAACTTATCCGAATATCGTCGAATATCGCCGAGTTCGACCGAATTGGGGCGAGCCGGACGCTGGCAGCTTAATTTTTAATTTATGATCGAGTAATGGTGGGTTGCGAGTGGAACCGCTCGGCAACCAAACCGTGCAATTAACCAGTATTGTGTGCATTGAATCATTACAGATTCACTTCCTATTGTTGTTGTATATTATCTTGTCTAAGTCCATCATCATTTTATCGTCGGGGTTGCACCAACATTCGTGACACTCACAATGCACTGATTAGCACTCGTTCACAATAGGAAAATCATTTATTGAAATCAGACATTAAAAAATATTAAATTCCAATGGAACAATCCCTAACAATACATCCGGAATTGGCGCAATTCAACCAAAAAAATGTTGAAATTTCCCAAATATGTTGTAACCGGATGCAACTGAATACCATTATTTTTTTTTAAGCTCACTCCATCGTAGACGACAAAGTCTGTCACCTCTGACCTAGACTATAGTCAGGCGCAAACCCATCTCAAATAAAAATAATAATACATGGAGCGACTGCCTATCTGACCTCCATAACCCAGTTACTACGTAATACGATACCAATGGGTAAGACTGGTTGTCACGCTTTCGGGCTTCTGACAACCCGTAACGACTGTCAAAGATCCACGAATGACAGTCGGGAACAACGGCTTAACGTGCTTTCCGAGGCACGGAGGAGTCTCGGTATGTAAAGATGGTCAGTCATCCACGGACCAACCCCGGCAAGCGTAGCTTAACCTGATGGTTCGACCCGTGCGGCTGTTATTACTTAGCCACAAGCTCCTCATAAAGTGTAAATAACAGTATTGCTCTATTATTCGCTTCCGAATACGCAACACAAACAGTCGTGTCACTGTACGAGTACTACGTAACAGAACATGCTGTACAGCGCTGCAAAGCGTTTAATTATGTCACTGGAGAGAGTGAACAAACCGGGATTCTTTGCTTTTTGCTCTGCGGCTATTAACGCTTTGAGAGATAACAATAAAACTTGTATTGTGACTCGTTCTGAATGTTCTGCAAAGAGTTAATTGCTATAAGTAATAATCTGCGCTGAGAGACGCAGCCTTGCACGCGTGTAGGCCTGGCGGGAGAATAAGATACAGGGTCTGTTCATGAAAGCATAGTCTTGCACGCGTGTAAGCCTGGCAGGAGCATAAGATACAGGGTCTGTTCATGAAAGCATAGTCTTGCACGCGTGTAAGCCTGGCAGGAGCATAAGATACAGGGTCTGTTCATGAAAGCATAGTCTTGCACGCGTGTAAGCCTGGCAGGAGCATAAGATACAGGGTCTGTTCATGAAAGCATAGTCTTGCACGCGTGTAAGCCTGGCAGGAGCATAAGATACAGGGTCTGTTCATGAAAGCATAGTCTTGCACGCGTGTAAGCCTGGCAGGAGCATAAGATACAGGGTCTGTTCATGAAAGCATAGTCTTGCACGCGTGTAAGCCTGGCAGGAGCATAAGATACAGGGTCTGTTCATGAAAGCATAGTCTTGCACGCGTGTAAGCCTGGCAGGAGCATAAGATACAGGGTCTGTTCATGAAAGCATAGTCTTGCACGCGTGTAAGCCTGGCAGGAGCATAAGATACAGGGTCTGTTCATGAAAGCATAGTCTTGCACGCGTGTAAGCCTGGCAGGAGCATAAGATACAGGGTCTGTTCATGAAAGCATAGTCTTGCACGCGTGTAAGCCTGGCAGGAGCATAAGATACAGGGTCTGTTCATGAAAGCATAGTCTTGCACGCGTGTAAGCCTGGCAGGAGCATAAGATACAGGGTCTGTTCATGAAAGCATAGTCTTGCACGCGTGTAAGCCTGGCAGGAGCATAAGATACAGGGTCTGTTCATGAAAGCATAGTCTTGCACGCGTGTAAGCCTGGCAGGAGCATAAGATACAGGGTCTGTTCATGAAAGCATAGTCTTGCACGCGTGTAAGCCTGGCAGGAGCATAAGATACAGGGTCTGTTCATGAAAGCATAGTCTTCTAGGTACATTAGGAAGTAGCCGGTACAATGAGGGCTGTGTTCGGCTGACGATAATGATAGATAGAACATGATCAGGTATTCTAAAGCCGGCCAGTAGGTAACAATAATGACAAAGCCGTTTCGTTAGCCAAAAGAAGAATAAAAAGGATAACAAAGGAATTTCCATCAGTTATTTAACTGCCAAGAAACAACGAATTAATAATGAAATAGGAAATGAAGAAATACCCGAATTTCGCAAGGTAACCATGGCAACAAGGCTTCATTTGTGAATTTAATTTTGTTTTTGCTCCGTCGAAGGAATTCCTGCGCGGGCCATCATAGTTCAGTGAAGAGTAGCTTGAGCGCGTGCAGTACTTGAGCCACTCACTCGAACCAAACGCTGACTTACATCGACATTCGACACGTTCGACTAAATATAACAAATGTCACCAATTCATGGCCAGTTTGGAAGGGAAAAGGGGACGCCTTTGCCCAGCAGTAGGACACAAAACAGGCAAAAAGAAAACCAAACTAATATAGTGGATGTAAAAAGTAAAGTACCATTGATTCGACATTAAGTAAATTTTGTTAATCCATTGAAACTCCACGCACGTACCTACTAGAAAGCTTTCAGTTCAACTTTATTTGCCTAATTAATCCAATTTCAGTTTTTATTTGGCAAAACTGCATGCATAAATTGAATTCACAAGAATCCCACCGCCCGCCGTTCGAGAACTCATTTAATTAAAACTTATCAAGTAGGTTTTCGAACAGTCGAGTAGTGTTTCGAGTAAAGCGCGGTGTGAACGGACCACTGAACATAAGTTGGTGCCAAACCAAGAAGTTGTTCCAAGTTCCGGGCTCCCCAACGACTGACGAAATTGCAATTTGTATCGACTCAACAAATTATAAATCCAAGACGTTTATTATTTTTTGACAAATGATTTCTACAGTTGCAAGGCCTCACTGGCGGCCTCCCGGGGGAAAGTTTTGCTTTAAAATACGTATAGCTGCCCGTGTTCGGTGTTACTTGAAGTGAGTTTTCCGTTTTATCGCAACTGAAGTGCGAAATTCCCTCTACAATTTCCAATACCTACGACTAGAATCCAATATTTGCAAAGCGTTCGCTGCGCTGACGTTACGTCGCGTTTGCCATTTGTAATTGCACGTACTTCGTGACGTGACGTGACGCAGGATGCACCGTTTTAATAAACCTAGCGTTAGTGCACTATGTCATACATATGTATACGTATTTGTATAATGTTCACGATGTAGCGGGTGATGGCGTGACGTCACTCGTGCACGTGCGAGTGACGTCATAATCGCGCGACGAACAACGCGGAGCAATTCAATTTGTGGCGTTACAACGTAGGTTTATGGGGTGGAAAGATATTCAAGCAGGAGCGAGTGCCGCGCCGCCATCACGACGTACATCGCCGCGCCGTTAATGTCGCACGGAAAACGTTTACGACGCGAGCGCGCAATGTAACGTAATCTTAATGCGAGAAAATTAATCTAAATAGGCGTTTAAAACAAGCGACAAATGTGAGCCGATTTATGAGTGGAGGGGCTCCGTGCCGCCGACGTAGCGGAGCAACATCATCAGCGCAACTCGTAACATGTCTCTACTCAAAATAAATTTAAAAGGTGAATGCTTTGTTTCGTGAAAGACTTTCAACAATGTCTTAGATAAACAAGTTTACTGTCAAGCTTAATTATAAATTGTAAACTATTTTCTATTTCAAATACTGTCATATCAGACTGCTCTAAATTCTGTAAACAAAATGAAAAATCAAACAGCGTTGTTTGGTTAATTGAGTTAGACGTGACAGCTCCTGGAGCTCTAACAAACGCAATTACTAATCATTTCAACAAACGAGAAAGTACTAAGTTTAGTTAAGACCGAGGACCGTGGACTGGACGTGAACAGCCACACAACACTTCATAGACCACAGGTTACGGGGTACTCACGGATAACTTCAAGCTCGGTCTCAATCATCATGGTTATGGTATGTGTTCATCACCCTATAACGTCTCGTCCTAAACTCTAAACGCCGAAGTTGTCGAGAATTCAACTAAAATCTGTTGCGTGACTTGCATTATGTAAGATGAACTATCATCATCCACTTCAGAAGTAATCATCTCAATCAGTTTCTCTCGCTATTTTCCAGCGATACGTGGAAACATTGGTATTCAAGAGACTCGATTGTTTTTAGGGTTCCGTACCTTAAAAGGAAAACGGAACCCTTATAGGATCACTCGTATGTCTGTCTGTCTTGTCCGTCCGTCTGTCATAGCCAATTTGCTCCGAATCTAATGGACCGATTACGTTGAAATTTGGTACACGTATATATTATTATACTATGATGCAAACACGGATATGTAACGTAAATAAATGAATTTTGAATGTGGGGGTCAATTTTCGGGGGCAAATAAGAAAATTTAAAAAAAAGTTTTGCAAACTGTACCGTGCGATATATCAAATGAAAGGGCTTACTGTGGGGTTCTGAAATATATAATTATTTATAATTTTAAAATAAATCATTTTAAGGTTATTTAAGAAAATAGACGAAAATTGACAATCCCCCCCCCCCCCCCCATCTCCGAAAGTACTGAGCCAAAATTTTGAAAATATACAGAAAATAGTTCAATACCCATAGATTACAGGAAAACTTATAAGAAGTCTATGATCTTAAAACAACATGGTAAATCTCTCAATATTGTGCGTACAAACTTACATTTGCAGTTGGAATGTATGGGAGAACATGTTTTTCAATTTTGAATCTATTTAATTTTATTATATGTATTTAATTTCTTTTGTATAATTTTATATACGTACTCCTAATTATAATTATGTATTTTATTATGTATTTTTCCGTGTGTACATAAATGATAAAATAAATAAATAATAAATAAATACGTGTTTACTTAACACGTAGTATTGATGTTAAGCGAACGAGGTTGTATGCTGTACACCAGTGGGGACATATGTCCGCTTCCTATCAATACAATCAAACAATTACACCAAAATATCTCCCCCCAGACCAGGCCTTCCTCTCGAACCCTCTCGATCAGGTCTTCCTCTCGACCAGGTCCTACCGGATAGTTTGCTTTAGAGTCGAATCGTACAATCGTATCGCTCGGCTAATAGCTGACTACGCACGCTTGTGTGTCTGTGCGTCTGTACGTCTGCATGTTTGTGTGTCTGTGCGTCTGTACGTCTGCATGTTTGTGTGTCTGTGCGTCTGTACGTCTGCATGTTTGTGTGTCTGTGCGTCTGTACGTATGCATGTTTGTGTGTCTGTGCGTTTGTACGTCTGCATTTTTGTGTGTCTGTGCGTCTGCATGATTGTGTGTCTGTGCGTCTGTACGTCTGCATGTTTGTGTGTCTGTGCGTCTGTACGTCTGCATGTTTGTGTTTTTGTGCGTCTGTACGTCTGCATGCTTGTGTGTCTGTGCGTCTGCATGTTTGTGTATCTGTGCGTCTGTACGTCTGCATGCTTAGGTGTCTGTGCGTCTGTACGTCTGCATGTTTGTGTGTCTGTGCGTATGTACGGGACTTTAATATGAGAAGAGGGGAAATGTTTTATTTTTTACTCTTTGAGCCTGTGTTCTCTGCAGGCCGACGTACTAATCTTGTTTAAAACCTCTCTTTACACTACATGATGGTAACCATGATGTTATATCGACAATTAAGGTAATACATATACAATGGTAAAGATACCGCCTGTCATGTCGCAGGTCGTGGGTTTGATTCCCATCCAGGACAAATATTTGTGTACATGAATGTGTCTGTTTGTTCCGAGTCTGGGTAGTAGTGTATGTAGTATATCAGTTATCTGGTTTCCATAGTACAAGCTCTGCTTAGTTTGGGGTCAGATGACCGTGTGTGACATGTCCCAGGATATTATTATTTCGCTATGAAACAGTAAATGTACGTACATTTTACTTACCCAAAAGAAACACGCACATGTTCCACAAGTGTACATGAACTGTTTCATCAATAAACTCCTCGGAGAGCAAATGAAACAGCATTTTGTTCGCCATACTTCTTCCCTCCGCATGCATGGCTCTATTTATCGAAAATGCAGTGAAGTTAATTTCCACGGCATTGGAAAACGAGGAATTTGTTACCAATAATGTGTACTTACGTGGTAGATTTATTTTTATGTGGAAGTGAAATAGGAAGTTAAAGTAGCTCGGCTTCTCTAACGATAAGCTGAAGAAAATGTTTTATTACTAAAGTTGAGAACAGCTATGCATATCTATGCGTTCGTCTTAGTGCGCTGCAATCACAAGAACAAATGTGTAGCACGGGTACAACTTGTTGTTTACGAGCACGTTGTGGACCTCTACTGACGCAACGCGAACATTTTATATATCTCTAAATTGAATGTTAAAACCGAATGAAGTTCAGAATCAATCCGACATAAGTTCCGTCGCTATCCGCAATCAGCTCTCAGACGACATCACCCTGCAGTCGTCGGCGGAGAGAACCACTCGACAAGTAATCGACACTAGAAACATTCGATTCCGATGCAAATCGAGCTCCGGCCTTACATCCGAACTTAATTTTATTTCATCTTACACCGCGCCGTCCGCCTGACGTCCGCACGCAATCACTTTACATCACCCTCCCGCCGATTCAACATGATCTGACTTCTCAAAACCTGAATCCTCTATTACGCTTTACATTGCGCGTTCACTAATAGATTGGCGAGCTGAGCGCGGCGCACACGGAGCGCTGGAGGCGTCGCCGGCGAGAGCGTCGGTCGCGAGCGACGCGGAGGGGTGCGCGCGCCGCCAATCGATACGGCCGCAGAGTCTGTGTCGACCTGGTTCCCTGCATACATGCACTCGCCTTGTAACCTACATCAGTGCCCAAATGTCGACTTCAGCCGCCAGCCGCCTGCTGCCCGCTTCCCGCCGCCCAGCCTCCCAGCTCGCAGGTGCTGAGCTGTCGATGCCGAATACTTTTAATGGTGTAACATGAAAAGTTTTGAAATAGAAAATTATGAAGTATCAACTCACATTTTTAAAAGAAATTTTCCTTAGGTGCGACGCTGTTGCAGGATTATAAATTTTACTTTAACTTCTGTGTAGTTTTTATGGTCGTCTGGGGTTGACAATTAATTGTTCGCTGAATACGGCGAGGCAGTTCGCGTCGCGCTCAATATTCAGTTCTGCCTCACGTTATCTGATTTTGTAAATGTAGATATTATTTAAATAGACAATATTTACAACATATTTTCTACGTTTTATCTGCAAGATCGATGAGCAGTTATTTAAAAGCGACTAAATAATAGCTGCAACTCGTTTTATAATGAACACCTATATCTATCAATGTTCCACTTGCACCTTGCTGACTGGATGATATGTTCTGCTGGCACCTTGCCGACTGGATGATATGTTCTGCTGGCACCTTGCCGACTGGATGATATGTTCTGCTGGCACCTTGCCGACTGGATGATATGTTCTGCTGGCACCTTTCCGACTGGATGATATGTTCTGCTGGCACCTTGCCGACTGGATGATATGTTCTGCTGGCACCTTGCCGACTGGATGATATGTTCTGCTGGCACCTTGCCGACTGGATGATATGTTCTGCTGCCACCTTGCCGACTGGATGATATGTTCTGCTGCCACCTTGCCGACTGGATGCTGTATTCACCTCGGCAGGAGCTATGCTGGTTGGTGTCGACACGAAGGAACACGACTGTCACATCCATGTTACGTTCAGTAGTTGTCTGCCTGACTCTCTCTATCAAGAGATTTAGTTACACTTTTCTCTCAGTTGAGTGTTACGCCAACTATAAAAAAATATATTTTATAGGTGTAACTAGTGGGGTATGTCTGTGTTTGTACAAAGCCAAAGGTGAAGATCGCAATAGTCACAATGAGATATTTTGTCAAAGTCATATAACATAATACTTTTTATTATTTGACAACTTATACTACTAGTACTGATTGCAGCTTTTCTCTAATCTAAAAACCTTCATTCTTACATCCAATCCTATTCAAATGTGTCATCTTTACATTTAAATGCGAAACTCGATCACGCAACGCACATACATCTCGCATTTAACTCAGTTATCCAATCCTAACATAATATTTTCTCTGCTCTCCGATATATTACACGAGCGCTACTTTTTCAGCGATAAACTGAATCTAGTGCTAACGGTAGTCGCCGATACCAGCCAGTCAGCAACGTTGGTGGCACAATATTAGCCAGTCAGCAACGTTGGTGGCACAATATTAGCCAGTCAGCAACGTTGGTGGCACAATATTAGCCAGTCAGCAACGTTGGTGGCACAATATTAGCCAGTCAGCAACGTTGGTGGCACAATATTAGCCAGTCAGCAACGTTGGTGGCACAATATTAGCCAGTCAGCAACGTTGGTGGCACAATATAAGCCAGTTAGCAACGTTGGTGGCACAATATTAGCCAGTCAGCAACGTTTGTGGCACAATATAAGCCAGTCAGCAACGTTGGTGGCACAATATAAGCCAGTCAGCAACGTTGGTGGCACAATATTAGCCAGTCAGCAACGTTGGTGGCACAATATTAGCCAGTCAGCAACGTTGGTGGCACAATATTGCCAGTCAGCAACGTTGGTGGCACAATATTAGCCAGTCAGCAACGTTGGTGGCACAATATTAGCCAGTCAGCAACGTTGGTGGCACAATATTGCCAGTCAGCAACGTTGGTGGCACAATATTAGCCAGTCAGCAACGTTGGTGGCACAATATTAGCCAGTCAGCAACGTTGGTGGCACAATATTAGCCAGTCAGCAACGGTGGTGGCACAATATTAGATTAGATATACGCCACGCCCAATTCTCCAACTGCAAATGTAAGTTTGTTATCGCAAAAAAAAAATATTGTGATAAAACTACAAATTAACGATTTGCGGTATTTTTCCTTTACTTGAGCTCTGCTTCTTGCCAAATGTCATGATTCTAGGTCAAGTCAACGGGAAGTACCTTATAGGTTTTGATTTATTTGCGAGTTTCAAAATATGTCGCTTATATGGCTGTACGAGTCATGTATCGTACATGGCACGCGCCCATTGTATAGATCAGCACTTTTCCGTCGCCTTGCACAAATCACTGTGTAACGCGACTGTACACGATCAGCGTTCATAGTCAGCTGTACTCATTCACACATTCATATAGCATTAGTTACGTGCTAGTTAAATATAAACCATCATCATTGGCTATCCGTGACTTATCATTCAAGCTAACACCCAAGGTGTGTGCGATCCATTCAGCAGCGCATACAATGGCCATATTTAGGGTTCCGTAACAAAATGGTAAAAAGGAACCCTTATGGTCCGACTCAGTCTGCTGTCTGTAACAGCTAGATATCTCAAGAACTACTAATGCTATTAACTTGAATTTTGGAATAGTTTTAGATGACGTTTGCCCAACTAATTTGCAAATAAGAAAAAAATAAAAATGTATATATTTTTTCAAGCAACAGGGACTGAAACGGGGTCTTAAAAATTCGAAGTGGGACTAGGGCATGTGGTGTATCATATGAAAGAGCGCTGTTTGCACATTCTCAAACATTTCTTCTTTTTTTAGGCCGCATAGTTTTTGACTTTTGATGAAAAATGTAAAAAAAAATACCCGATCCCGCCCCTTACCTCCGAAGTTCGCATAGAGAAAAAACTGAAATTATTATGTGTGATAGAAGTTTCTGAAAACATTACAGGAAAAATAAAACGATGTCTGTAAATAACATACTTTTTTATATATGACTAGCAGCGCCCCGCGGTTTCACCCGCTCTTTAAGTCTCGAACCCGTAAGAGTTTCGGGATAAAAAGTATCATATGTGTTAATCCAGGTTATAAACTATCTTTGTGCTAAATTTCATGAATATCCGTTCAGTAGTTCTGTAGGCTCCGATCCTGGCCATTGCAAGTTTACTTACTTTCTCATATACTGTGGAGGCTCCGATCCCGGCCACTGCAAGTTTACTTACTTTCTCATATACTGTGGAGGCTCCGATCCCGGCCACTGCAAGTTTACTTACTTTCTCATATACTGTGGAGGCTCCGATCCCGGCCACTGCAAGTTTACTTACTTTCTCATATACTGTGGAGGCTCCGATCCCGGCCACTGCAAGTTTACTTACTTTCTCATATACTGTGGAGGCTCCGATCCCGGCCACTGCAAGTTTACTTACTTTCTCATATACTGTGGAGGCTCCGATCCCGGCCACTGCAAGTTTACTTACTTTCTCATATATTGTGGAGGCTCCGATCCCGGCCACTGCAAGTTTACTTACTTTCTCATATATTGTGGAGGCTCCGATCCCGGCCACTGCAAGTTTACTTACTTTCTCATATATTGTGGAGGCTCCGATCCCGGCCACTGCAAGTTTACTTACTTTCTCATATATTGTGGAGGCTCCGATCCCGGCCACTGCAAGTTTACTTACTTTCTCATATATTGTGGAGGCTCCGATCCCGGCCACTGCAAGTTTACTTACTTTCTCATATATTGTGGAGGCTCCGATCCCGGCCACTGCAAGTTTACTTACTTTCTCATATACTGTGGAGGCTCCGATCCCGGCCACTGCAAGTTTACTTACTTTCTCATATACTGTGGAGGCTCCGATTCCGGCCACTGCAAGTTTACTTACTTTCTCACGTACTGTGAAGGCTCCGATCCCGGTCATTGCAAGTTTAATTACTTTCTAATGTACGTTGGAGGCTCCGATCCCAGCCACTGCAAGTTTACTTACTTTCTCACGTACTGTGGAGGCTCCGATCCCGGCCACTGCAAGTTTACTTACTTTCTCACGTACTGTGAAGGCTCCGATCTCGGTCATTGCAAGTTTAATTACTTTCTAATGTACGTTGGAGGCTCCGATCCCGGCCACTGCAAGTTTACTTACTTTCTCATATATTGTGGAGGCTCCGATCCCGGCCACTGCAAGTTTACTTACTTTCTCACGTACTGTGAAGGCTCCGATCCCGGTCATTGCAAGTTTAATTACTTTCTAATGTACGTTGGAGGCTCCGATCCCAGCCACTGCAAGTTTACTTACTTTCTCACGTACTGTGGAGGCTCCGATCCCGGCCACTGCAAGTTTACTTACTTTCTCACGTACTGTGAAGGCTCCGATCCCGGTCATTGCAAGTTTAATTACTTTCTAATGTACGTTGGAGGCTCCGATCCCAGCCACTGCAAGTTTACTTACTTTCTCACGTACTGTGGAGGCTCCGATCCCGGCCACTGCAAGTTTACTTACTTTCTCACGTACTGTGAAGGCTCCGATCCCGGTCATTGCAAGTTTAATTACTTTCTAATGTACGTTGGAGGCTCCGATCCCAGCCACTGCAAGTTTACTTACTTTCTCACGTACTGTGGAGGCTCCGATCCCGGCCACTGCAAGTTTACTTACTTTCTCACGTACTGTGAAGGCTCCGATCCCGGTCATTGCAAGTTTAATTACTTTCTAATGTACGTTGGAGGCTCCGATCCCAGCCACTGCAAGTTTACTTACTTTCTCACGTACTGTGGAGGCTCCGATCCCGGCCACTGCAAGTTTACTTACTTTCTCACGTACTGTGAAGGCTCCGATCCCGGTCATTGCAAGTTTAATTACTTTCTAATGTACGTTGGAGGCTCCGATCCCAGCCACTGCAAGTTTACTTACTTTCTCACGTACTGTGGAGGCTCCGATCCCGGCCACTGCAAGTTTACTTACTTTCTCACGTACTGTGAAGGCTCCGATCCCGGTCATTGCAAGTTTAGTTACTTTCTAATGTACGTTGGAGGCTCCGATCCCAGCCACTGCAAGTTTACTTACTTTCTCACGTACTGTGGAGGCTCCGATCCCGGCCACTGCAAGTTTACTTACTTTCTCACGTACTGTGAAGGCTCCGATCCCGGTCATTGCAAGTTTAATTACTTTCTAATGTACGTTGGAGGCTCCGATCCCAGCCACTGCAAGTTTACTTACTTTCTCACGTACTGTGAAGGCTCCGATCCCGGTCATTGCAAGTTTAATTACTTTCTAATGTACGTTGGAGGCTCCGATCCCAGCCACTGCAAGTTTACTTACTTTCTCACGTACTGTGAAGGCTCCGATCCCGGTCATTGCAAGTTTAATTACTTTCTAATGTACGTTGGAGGCTCCGATCCCGGCCACTGCAAGTTTACTTACTTATTTTACGCAAATATATAGAATTACGGAGCAAATAATAAAGATAAAGCAGCTATTACGTAAAATAGATGAGTCAGTTATTCATCATCATAATTTTACGAGTGAATGGAGCCAATTCCGCTTCCTATAAAATTTTGTTATAAAATGTCTTCTTAATAACTGCGACGGTAACGTCGATTCACAATTACGACTCGTAATTGTGAATCATTTTGATGTCTGGCAAGTTAAAATTGTGCTGTGTGCACAACATTACGCTCTTTTACCCTCTCTCTCTCTCTCTATCTCCGTGCTTCTACTGTTAGGAGATTATGTATGAGATTGTGCTATTTGAATTTGTTACGTAAAATTTCGGCAAGAAAAAGTGAAATAAAAATAGAAAGTAGAAGACGATCCAACCCCTTTACTATTCAAAAACAAACGTGTATAGATTTAAACTATTGAAATTGCCTATATCTCACGTGGAGCATTAATCTCCGGAGACCTCTAAGAAATATAAAGGACAAGAGCGAACAAATGATCAGTCCCCAGCTCCCCAGGCGAACATACAACAGAAAAAAATAAGCCACTTTTATTTAAGAGCTAAACTTCCAACTGCTTTTGCAAATACAGGAATATTTTTCGGAACGATATATGGATATTCTGTTTGGCTCGAAGTCTGGCTAGCTTACGTGGGTAACGCCTAGGAATATCCGCGTGAAACCATTTCGTTCGGATCCCGATGGGCTCAACACACACGTAGCTAGGCTAGCGATACGTTTAGCTTCAGCGACCGGGATTGGTTTCTAAAGCAGAATGCAGCGGGTGTATCGCATTTTAATTGTGTATTGCTGATGGTGTGAACCTACCTTAAATGTAGGGAACAGCTAATTTTTTTTTCGCGATTTCAGGTTTGGTGTCATACAAAATGATGGTCTCATTAATACTCTAGAGTAATACTTCACTAGATGACAGTGAACAACACGCAACTCAGTCGCGAATTGCGAGTTTATATTACGACCACTGATCACCAAACATTTTTGTTTAGCAATTATTTTTGGGATCTGCATTTGGATTATTAATTAGTCGATGCAGCATCAACATTGATCAAATCGCGAGTCGACGCTCTAGTCCCGCCTGTGCACGTATAGTTCATGAGTGTTCGGACTGCACGCTGCACGCGGCTCGCGGCGCGCGCGCACGTCTCTGGGCCGCTGTCGCTCCCCGCAGTCAAATAAACTTGTTGCCCAATTTCACAACACACTAGCTACACTGACTGACAGAATAAATGTCTAGCAATGTGTAAAATTGTCAAAGTTGAGACTGAATTCGTTTGCTCAAGTATTCAAGTTATTATTTATGGTTGAAGGCATTTAGATTTGAGCTAACTTAATTTTCAGATTGCGTTTAAATTAATTTGCAAGCTGAAGTAAACTACAAAATGAATCTGATTTCGTTTTCTGTAAAGGAAAGTAAACTTTATTTGCACAGATTGTATCAGTACATACAATAATATGTAACGGCAAGATGGGTGATCCTTGTACAATCTACCTTATATTAGGCATGCAAACATTATGTTTGTGCAGAATCGAACCGATGGTTTTCATGAGCTGATTCGCAAAAAAACTGCATCTCTATTAAGCAGAGTACCAGGAACTAGCAACAGCATCCTCAAAATAATAGGGGAGGATATTACCTCTCCAGTTTTTAAGAAAATGGTAAGGACGGTGATCAATAAATAAGAATCACCAATATTGTGTCACTTTACTAACAATAGTCTTAAGTCATCATTGTAACTACTAACACTTTGGATCTTAGTTATTTGAAATAAAGAATTATTATTATTATTATTACTGAATGAGAGAATCAATATAAAATGAGAAAGGTATGACAAAATTAAATTATTTTTGAGGTATTAACAGTTAACACAATAATCAGCATGGTTCACATGTACAATGCACTTTATAAATTGGAATTAAATCAGATAAATCGAAACAATGTCCTAATTAGGTAGGTATTTCAACATTAAATTACATTAAATTGTCCATAGTTAAACGAAAAGAATCCAACCTACATTACACCTAATGTGGGTTAGATCTTTTTCGTTTAACTATGGACAGTTATTCAGTACATAAGTCAGTTTAGTGAACTGTCGCTTTAAAATATTTAGAGACTTGCAGATAATCTGAGAATTAATTAAACCATCAGTGTTTCGTGAAATTTCTCAATAAAATCAATTACTTATCTACTTTGTGTCATAACTTACACTAAAGTCACATGTAACATTCGTTGAAGTATAACCTTAACAATATAGGTTAAGTTTATACTTCAACGAATGTTACATGGTTAGCATGAGACTTCTATGCCTTCCTTGTCTTTTTAATACAGTTCGCAGATTATAAATCGCTTATTAAATACGGTCAGAACACGGTCAGACTGTGGAACCGACCGTCGGATCATAAACAGTTCTGATTTTTTGATACGGACCGATCGTCGGTTCATCGACGGCTGAAGGTACACGTAATGGCAGGAAACAGCCGCTACGTATTAACAATTGCGGCGCCACGATACAGCCACATAACTTGACAGTACTTGTTTGGCTCGAGTTAAATGTGTAAAAAGTTACATGTGACATCCGAATGTGAAAAAATAAGTTTTCCAAAACTACGTTTTAGACAAACTAGAACGTAGTTTTGGAAAACTTATTTTTTTTATATTTCATATTCTGTGAGAATACTTTACAAGAACACCACTTGAATTTAGATAGGCTCTTCAATTCCACATTATTAAGTACCTATAATACTCGTATGAATTATAATAAACGGTTTAGTATAACTTAAAACCAGTTCCTATGGAAACTGTTTTGAAGGCCGTCACGAAATTTCAACAGTTTTTTTCACAAGCGTCTTAACGTGAGCCACATCAATTACAGCTATGTATAAGATTATGAGTCGTCCACGGTTTTAATCCGGCACCGATCCGGCACATTAATCCTTTATCGTGAGCCTCCCGGGGGAAATAACGAGAGCAGATGAACTTCGGTACCTACGTAATAATTAAAACGACTAATGTCCGACTATTATTGGCGTTGGCGCGGAATTCAGGACTACCTTGGAATTGAGACTACTATTGGTGTGGCAAATGTTGGTGGTGTTGAGCAAATGTTGGCGTGTTTTTGTGTCACCATTTTTCCTGTTTCATAATCATCATCATTCCCCTGTCCTTATCCCAATTTGTTTGGGGTCGGCGCAACCTGTCTTTTATTTTTGTTTCCTGTTTATTTTCATGAAACTTGTTCTTTCCTTAGGCACTTTGTAGGATATAATATCTATGTGTCCGTGGTCCTAAGTAAACCGACTGCTTGACATAAAATAAGAAATTGTAAGAACTGTTACTAAACTGAACCGTGAATATATTCATTGTATTGTGCCTAAACCAACAAAACAAAATGAACTGTTCGGGTCAATCACCGAACAATAATAACCATGTCAGCGTAATTACGACACCGCTGCACCGCGCTCTATGCCTTGAATATTTTATGTATTATTTAAGTAAAAACAGTCAGTACGCTTTAGCATAGCATATCGGGCGCGACTCAATCTCATCTCATTCACCTCATTAGTTTTAATCGTTATCCCATTTGTATTGCTGAAATATATTAATCTTATTATAAACTTTAATAGTTTATCTTAAACCCACCCCAACCCCGAACATGAACAAATTTACCATAACATGTGATCTTCCCAAACATCCCATTTACAAGACGATTATATTTACTTACACCGGTGAAACTACCTTCACTGGGCTATCAGAGAATCTTTCCTAACAGAGAAACTCACTAAAGTTTCATCTGGCCAGGAGTTAAACATGAGACCTCGATCTTGGCAGCTATAACAGTCAGTAAACCAATTAGCAAATAATAATATAATCTGGCTTGCAGGTTTCTTTGTTAGCTTACTTGTTACTTTTTGCTGTTCTCGTGAGCAGTGTGCCAATAAATGCAAAGCATAGTCTCTGTTCACGAATCACAAGCAAGCAGTCATTGACTATGTTTCTCTTCAATTACATCGAGACAATGAAGTACATTGTATGTGTATATATACACACCATATACCTTTGAAGTAAACAATCTTGAAAACCAATATACTTACTTATTCAGTTTGAATTTTATTTTCATACTCTGCGTTTGTGGAGATACATAATTTGAAATTGAAAATATAAAATATGCAAGTGCCAACGTTCGGGTTCATCAGTTGATATTCAAAGGATAGAAATAAAATAATTCGTATTGAAATATTATGATCGATCAATAAAAATTGCATATTCATCATACATCAACGTATATAAGTATTCATTTGTTTAAATCGTCGATGATTTTTAACCACTTTCAAAAAAAGAGTATGTTATTAGCTGGCAACAATCCGTCCGATAGTCAAGGTCGCTGTACGCGCAGCATTCAGTCCCGCGCTCATCAGCGGCCAACTCCTGCCCACACATGACACACTATTATTTAGTACCTATTCCGGCATAGCATCGTCTTTTTTACGTCGACCTTATTTATGTGGCCTCCGAGCGGCTGGGGCCCATATCTGCGGCGATCCATCACGAGAACGACCGATATCGAGACACAGTGCATGACAAACGATCCATGTTTCACGCAAATGTATCGCACGCAGATGTATGCCGTGACAATAATAGGGAGCACTTAACGTGCCACGCGGCGACCCCGCGGGGTGCAAGTGTACTGGAATTAGATCCCATGTAGAGTTGGATTCTATTCTCGAGGTGCGGGCAGGTTGGTGAATTGAACTAGCTAATGATGAATGCAGTGGATGTGTTTGGGAAATTGCAGTCTGTTCCGTGCAGTTGTTTGTAGACTGAAAATGTCTAAATGATTACTGACAATTAGTAATAGATATATAGACAGAAAAATAAAAAGGGATATTATTCATTTCTGAGCTCGATTCATGTAATTTGAGATAAAATGCGACCTATAAATTCTTGTTTCTAATTCAATTTCAGTAGTTGGTATTTCACATAATTATAAGTACTTATATGTGAACTGAGAGGAACTATAAGGTAGAAACTCCTCTCGTGTGCTTCCTATTGAATCACGTCTTCTTTTAACTTTCTTTCCACATTATCACGCGTTCGATCTGCAGACACGTTCTGTCTCCTCGCCTTGCCATCGACGCTACCAAATTACATTTAAAAATTCTGCTAGAATACTCATCGTCTTATTTGATTGATTTGATTTTGAATTTTTTTTATTTTAACATAAACAAAACTAACAAAATCACATTCAGATCTTATTCTAAAAGCATTTAAACACTATGATTCGGTGTTATGTGCAACTATGGCGCCTATATAGAACATTTACGTATACACAAATTATGTAATGTTTAAGACTACTGTTATGAATCAGAGGTAACTTATTACTTACGTAAATAAATATTGTATTGTGAGAGTGATGATTAAACAGAAACACACTTTATTCAAAAGCTTACTATTTGTCCCAGAGGAGCTCACCGACACATCACTCGCTGCTGATAGAAACTAACAATAGATTATCAGCAGCTAATCACAGCACCGAGAATTGCAACATACCACTGCTTTAAAGATAGGAACAGATTGCGCTTTCATAGTGCTATTTAATCACTTGCCTCCATAAAAATGTCCCGTACCTTCAGAAAGCGTTTAGGCATTAATTAAATCTTTTCTAACTCGTCGCTGTGACCACGTCCTGCCAATTAGTGTGGAGTGGGACAGGACTTTTATCGAATGGCCATGTGTGTGTGTGTATGTGTGTGGATGAGTGGGCCAAGCTGGTGGGAAATTGTGCCGACGTGCCTCGATGGCCGACTCGATATAATTGACTAAACGGCTGTGTCTGTGAATACTCGAAGCGTTGTCGCTTGGATTATGAGTGTTGGTAGCCGTGTTGAGTAGAATGACAATTGATTGTAGATTGAAATACTGTTAAATAAGTTCGATTCTTTTTATTGATACACATTTTCAGGGCCCCAAGTATGCTACTTTTTATAAATTCGTCATTCCAACACGATCCCATTGTCATTTTGCTAAAAGTTCATAATCTGCTAAATTCATAATGGTCGATCATTGGTGGTGGTCTCGTAACAGAATCGTGGTAGAATGACATTGTCGTATTGCCATTATTATAAAACCCGTTAGTAGAAATGATTTTCGAAAAACTACAACCTTTGAACATCTAGTCATGCCAGATTTTGTTTATATATATTTTTACATATTATTTATTAGTGTTATAAGCAATCCAGAAGTAGTAAGAAGTTCGTAAATGGCAAAAACATTAAAATGTGGAATGTAAACTATACAAATCTATAATATTTTATCTGTGTAGCTGTCAAAGTCAAATGTGACATTACTGATATTATCTCTGTGCGTTAATCTGTTTTTTATTTCTAGCAGCCGGTGTTTTGTTAGTTATTTATTTTCACTTGAGTGTTTTAATTGTTTTTTTTGTTGGTATATTTAAATTACTTTTTATTTATTTATTACATTTTATACAAAATGGTACTAATTGAACAAATTTCGGCTCTAATTGATTTTATGGAAAACCACCAAGACCTGGCGCTTGGCTACTGCAGCCGCACCAATGAAGGGCAAAGTTTATCCAAACGATATTGGATGAAGTGCGTCCAAATTTTAAATTCGATATCGGTGGATAGCGCTGTTGATTTTTTTCCGCTTAAAACCTAACGCTAATATTCAGTTCTTGAAAGTTCTTTTAAACTTGTCAGCATCTAAAAAGACACTTAAAAATTGTTTGTTCTAGCTAACAAATGACTAAATTAAAAAGTTCCCCTAGTTCCACTGGTTAGAGTGTGTAGGCGGCAGTTCGGTGGTACGCGAGTGTGTCCTCTCGCGCCGAGCAGCGCACGAATCGGAAACGAATCAATTTGTCCTTTGTGCGCGTTCCACTCCAGAATATTTCTGCATTAAAACTCCGCCGTTCTAATGCAAATGTTGAATTTAAAAGAGTCCCAGCGAGCAGGCCACTCGCTTTTATTATTTAATCCGCCGTCAACCGGATCGAAGTCCGCTCACAAATAAGTAACGGCGCCATTCAATTAGTCTGAAGTATCGCTGCAGCGATTCTGTTACGTATTTCTATTTTTCATTTTGCTTACATACCTATGAGTGACCCATTTTAACTAACGATTAGAGCGTGGAAATCAAGAATTCAGACATTAAAAGGTTGAACAGCACTTGGATGCGGTCCAGAAGCGGGTGAATGAAATAAAAAGTATGTTAGGGGTCGTTGCGGGTGCTTACCGAGGGGCGATGTATCGGTGCGGAGCGCGCGGTGGGGGTGGGGACTCACTCACATGCACAAGTGTGCATGGCGCACGTCTCACACATCGCTACCAGACGTGCGATGTATCGGTGCACAGCGCGCAGTGACAGTGACACGTACGGGGGTGGGGACTCACTCACATGCAAAAGTGTGCATGGCGCACGTCTCACACATCGCTGCCAGACGTGCGATGTATCAGTGCACAGCGCGCAGTGACGGTGACACGTGCGGGGGTGGGGACTTACTCACATGCACAAGTGTGCATGGCGCACGTCTCACACGTCGCTGCTAGACGTGCGATGTATCGGTGCATGGCGCACGTCTCACACGTCGCTGCTAGACGTGCGATGTATCGGTGCACAGCGCGCAGTGACGGTGACACGTGCGGGGGTGGGGACTTACTCACATGCACAAGTGTGCATGGCGCACGTCCCACACGTCGCTGCTAGACGTGCGATGTATCGGTGCATAGCGCACGGTGCCGGTGACACGTGCGGGGGGTGGGGACTCACTCACATGCACAAGTGTGCATGGCGCACGTCTCACACATCGCTACCAGACGTGCGATGTATCGGTGCACAGCGCGCAGTGACGGTGACACGTGCGGGGGTGGGGACTCACTCACATGCACAAGTGTGCATGGCGCACGTCTCACACATCGCTGCTAGACGTGCGATGTATCGGAGCATAGCGCACGGTGACGGTGACACGTGCGGGGGGTGGGGACTCACTCACATGCACAAGTGTGCATGGCGCACGTCTCACACATCGCTACCAGACGTGCGATGTATCGGTGCACAGCGCGCAGTGACGGTGACACGTGCGGGGGTGGGGACTCACTCACATGCACAAGTGTGCATGGCGCACGTCTCACACATCGCTGCTAGACGTGCGATGTATCGGAGCATAGCGCACGGTGACGGTAACACGTGCGGGGGGTGGGGACTCACTCACATGCACAAGTGTGCATGGCGCACGTCTCACACATCGCTGCTAGACGTGCGATATATCGGTGCATAGCGCACGGTGACGGTGACACGTGCGGGGGATGGGGACTCACTCACATGCACAAGTGTGCATGGCGCACGTCACACACGTCGCTGCTAGACGTGCGATGTATCGGTGCATAGCGCACGGTGACGGTGACACGTGCGGGGGGTGGGGACTCACTCACATGCACAAGTGTGCATGGCTCACGTAACACACGCCGCTGCCAGACGACTGCCATCATTATATGTACAGCGCGCTGTTCACAAATGTACAACTGGGTTATTGAGCTTTTTCTCACGTTCCAGATTCTAGGTAATAGAGTAGGATTGGTCTATATGTATGTAGCCTTACTGTTGTCATATTTTCGCTATCATTTACTATTGCATGACGTAGATAACAGTATTAGTTCCCATGTCTCACCCGCAGAGTCGTAAAGAAGCAAAAGGGAACATGTTGCACTTGCCAGCATGTTGTACAGTCACGAGCACGAATATGTATACACTTAGGGAAATTTAAAAGCGATTTTCTCGTAAAATAACGATAGAAATGTAGAGATGCCTACCTATTTCATAATTCTATGTAATCTAAAACGCTATGTTTGTAACAACATACAATTATAATCAATACATTAGAAGAAAATCGGTTTTAAAAGTGGCTAAGTGTATACATACTATTGCTCGTGACTGTACTTGGCTCGGGGACAGTGAATTAAAATAGTGTTGCGACACAATTGTTGTGCATTCTAATAACTTTGTCTTTTATTTGTTCCAGGTAAGCAAATAGATATATCTCCGGGTTTCGAAGCAGAAAAATCATCAGGTAAAACGTATGCATTCATAATATTTCTACAAAAAACATTCTTTGAAACTGCAACAAAAAGAAAAGTTTCACTATACATACTTACCTAATAATAACTCTACTTACATAAAGGGATACCCCTTTAAAGAAAAACTCATAAGATGCAGATAAACTGTTCAACGCAAACTTGCGGATCAAAGGTATCGCAAATATTGGCAACTAACATGACAGAGCCGCCAACAATGTTATATCGGCACAAAAGGTTCGGGAACAAGGTAACTGCGTTTATTTTTACTTAGCCCTCTTTATCTTCAGTAAAAATATGTTATTTTATTATTATGGAAGATCACCCTTTTTGTTGTAGGGTCGATAATGTTGATCGTTTAGGGCTTCGCGAAAACGATTAACTGAGCTGTTTTAGGGACAAAACTTCAGATTTAGGGATCAAATGGTTTGCTTAGGCTTTGACATTTATTTTTACACCGATCAATATGTTTTTGTACCATATAAGTTTTTTCATTAAGGCAAAAGTAGGGACACAATTTTGGGAGTCAATCATTCCGTGTTCATCTGAAAGTTTATCTATAAAATATTGATTATTTTCGTTATAAGACTCAAATACTCAGTTTCCTACAGAATGTTCCGTGGCCACGGAGTATCTGCAAGTTAATATTAGTCGTGAGCGTTTTGCCTAACGTATGTGTGCTCCACATTCTGATAGGAGGTTTTTATTAAAAAGCTACGGCTAAGAAGCGAACTTAAGAGAACAAATCAATGGATAACATATATTTAGTGAGTCTGCACTCCTGCAGTGTGCCAGCTTCTAACATCTTACTTAAAGCTTGGGACAAAGCCAGCTCACGCACAAACTATGGGTAGTGCTAAAATTCACCAACGAAATATATTTTAGTACGCTAGGGTAGGCATGCATTTAACGATGTATTGTGGTGTTGCGAGTTCAGTGGGGAGAGCAAATGAGACTAGTGGTCACTTATTTAGAGTTTATTTATAGAGGGAGTAGGTTCTGACAGTCGTAAGCTTCTTTCGTGAGGATGGTTTAGGTACTGCCCTGGGCGGACCGTCTGCGTGCGGTGGCTCGGCGTGTTCAGTCGTAGTTCAGCCGTCAGGCGTAGTTGCCGGTGTAGTACGGTACTCAGCGGCCGCCGGTGTAGTCAGGCAGATGCCGCGACTATTCAAGCCGGTAGCTGGCCGGTGTAGTGCGATAGGCCTGTAGCTGAACTCAAGCTACGATCCCTGGAAACAACGCAAGGGCGCGTCCTTCAGCTACGAGGAAGATTCGGTAAGCCTCTGCGATGTGCGTAGTTTCCAAGCCAGACGGGGTCCGTAGCCCCAAGACAAATAAAGGGTCAAAGGAGAGGAAACTCTGCATCACAGTGGTTTACAAGATAAGAATAATCATGTAGAATGAACACAAGACAAAACACAGTTATAGTAATATAGATTCGTCCTTAGGACACTATGAGTACTAGCCCAATTTCGGGGAGCTATTTACGCTTCTGCGACTTAATTATCGTAGAAAAGGCCGGATTTCTCTTGTACGTTCTATTTATAAACAATTACATCTAGACGCTTCTACATAGAGAGGTGAAAGTGGTAATGTCGCAGACTATTTGACACTCCCACAGATAATTGCTTTTTAGAAAATCGACTAATTATAATATGCTACAGTATGTTGAGTTTCAACAGTTACGTAGGTACCAAAGTACTATGTGATGTATGTACAGCAGGCCGCACGGCACTGGTAACTAAATCAATATAAGCTGACCTCTTATTCTTTTGAAACTCCGTACTACGCTAGACCCAATTTTGGCCAAAATTTGAAAGTCTACCATCATGAATGATGTGTCAATAAATTCGTGTAGACATGTTAAAAAAAATAGTAACTAATGACATTTTGGAAAACACATTTAGAAAAAACTCAACCATTAGTTACTATGTTTAACCATTGGTTGAGTGAACTACGGATCAGAAAACCGGCCCTAAGACACAATTACTTGTACTTTACTTACAATTTAAAACAAAAGACACTCTCCTCCGAATCTCTTCTCCTCCCAACGAACTCGATTACTTAAAAGTTCCATCGCCCGGAAACTAATAATCACTTTAGATTTCTATCGGCTTCGCTAAAAAAGATGAAGTAAGGCTGAGATAGTCCCCGCTCCCCGGTGAACATTGAACTACGTATTTCAGAGGCGCGCAACAAAAGCTTTGTCCTCCGAGACTGTTGAAGTAATTGATGGTATCTGGGATACGAATGTTTTTCACTATAGCCAGGCGATATCGAAGTGCAGAAGGACAACAGATAACAGATGATCAAGTTAGATAGATAACGGGTTTTGTCGACAATCGCCAGGTCTTTCTAATTTCGAAACAATTTTGCTTTCAAGCTGCAATTGTAGGAAAAACAAAGGACCATAAGGGTAGGATGAATCAGTGTATACAAAAAACAATTTTAAGTGTAAAGGCATCTGTTTTGTCGATAGTAAGTACAGATTTCGGTAATGAGTGAGGGCAATAGATTGCAATAAAAAACAAATACGCCTACCGCTACAGAATTATACCAAATTGTTTCAAACTACAAGCGTTTTATATCTGTGGACCAACTTAACACACTAACATAGTAGCTGTTAACGTTCAGCATTTTTACGATTTAAAATAATATTCTTACGATTGGCGGTCGTATCTTCAGCATGTATTCAATCGGTGCTCCAATATTCAGTTTTCTCAGACGAACACGGTGTTTAACCCGGCGGTCCTTCTTCACCTCCCTACCGCGTGGTACGACCGACTGGTTGACAAGCGCTTTGTGCGGACGGATAGATTCTCGCCATTGTTTCTGAACGCGATTTGCATTGATTGCCGAGAGGAAAGGAGAGTAGCTCGTTCAGTAAACACCTAATGGTGCACACTGAATATTGACGATGGTGACTACAGATAGAATAGACTGGTAGACATCTTGATTTCAATTGGTAGTTAACTGTTACGTTCGGCCCGTTCTAATATCAACAGTTTGGTGTGTCCCAGGTGTGGCGCTGGTGGTTGCATCTCATCAACTTGGGTGATGTAGTGTCTGCACACCTACGTGTTAACA